>CM029596.1:78431175-79141793 GCA_017311375.1 Mytilus coruscus | reverse complement strand
TGCATTTAATTTGCAACTGGACATTAAACAGTCACCCGTCCATCCATCCATCACTAGTCTATCATCCATCCATCACTAGTCTATCATCCATTCATCACTAGTCTATCATCCGTCCATCACTAGTCTATTGGCGTCAAGATGGTTTATTCTTTGGTATTGTTCTGTTTGTTTATCTAAGTTAAATATAGCTGACATGTCCTTTTATAATTCTTTTCCGGTTGAAAAAAAATGTATTCGTTCTCTTGTTTGGATTATTATAACCCTTCTACACTCGCATTACGATAATAAAGATGAAATGTGATAGAAAATAATGTTTATTACTAAAAACAATATCTTAGACACATATTTCATTTGCTGTCTTTGTGCCGTGTGACGTGGGAGATTGTTTTTTATATTTATATATCTGTAATATGGTGGTTATCCAACATATATTTTTTGTTGGTATTTCTGGAATTATGTTCATCAGGTACAATTGAAGAACGACAGTCACTGATGTCAACTTTGTCTGAAGGAGTATAGCAATCTTAATTTTACTCTTCCTCTATCAATTTATAAACTAAAAAGTTTGTATTACAAATGTGTTATATAAATCATGTCAATACCAAAATATTGACATCTAAATGAATAAGATATAGATCGTTTTTAAACTTTAAAATTTCAATTCAGGTGAATGGTACAACGTATGTGTCTCCATACAATGATCGCACGGTTGTAGCAGGGCAAGGGAGTATTGCGTAAGTATCAAAATAATTAATTATCAACATCGTTTATTGTGAAATCCCTGGGTTGTTACATACATCTAATCACAGCCTATTGATTTGTTACATACATGTACGTCGAAGTTTTATGGACTTTAAGGTTGTTTTTCGAATTCCTTCTCTTTTGAAATATCCATAAGTATTGGAAACAGGACTGTCACAATGGATTTGTTATACAAAAAATTTAAATAAATTCAAAGCTTGTTTACCTATTTTAATCAGGGTATAATATACATGGGAGTACACTCGCAATCTCAAAACAGAATAATCACATTACATGTATGTGTCATTATAATACGTTATTTTGATTGGCTAACAGCAATCTCGCGTCATTCTGAAATTAACCTTCATTTCAAAATGAAATGTAACATTCATGATGACACGAGCTTCCACAATAAAGTGCACAGGTAAATATAAGAAAAACTTGATAGAAATCGTGTTTTCATGATTCTAGCAAAAATGTAATAATAAGTATTGAATGCTTCTTTTAGTAATTTTATAGGGTTGTAAAAGCGTTGACCGTGCGCACATTTTTAGAATGAAGCGCTTCCGCTCTTCATACAAAATGTACTTCGGTCAACGCTTTTACACTCCAATAAGTTTACAAAAAGAAGCATTCAATTCTTAAATGATAATTGGGCGTCGATCATGCACCATTGACATTTCCATAGTTTACATCTGAAAATGTTGCCATTTAAATATCAAAATTTGCATTGCACATGTGTACTATCGAAATGATACACAAGCGAGACATATATCTGTGTCAACAGTTGGTTTCCTTTGATTAACTGTACAACTGCGATATAATTGTAGCCTTTTCAATATGTATATTATTACATTAAAGCTTGCTTCTAAACATAATTTCAGCGTTGAAATTTTTGAAGAGTTTCCTGAGGTCGATGCCGTTTTAGTTCCTGTCGGGGGAGGTGGACTGATTGCTGGAATTGCCAGATACATAAAACAAGTTAAACCCTCAACGAAAGTAAGTCAGTTTACACAGTTGTAAATTCCAATGGAAAAAATATGGGTGGATAACCAACAATCAGTAAACCATCTTCAACTTTGTACCGGAAAATATTAATACGATATAAATATGAACTCGAGTGATAAAAGCTAGCAGTGAGTCGTATTTTCTGTGCTATATCCGAAATTTACAGTCTTTTGTAACCCAAATTGGACAAGCTATCTTTCTTCCCTGCCGAAAACTCTTTTTCTCCTATAACATGCATCAATTTCACGTGAACATCGAACCCATAAACCCTAACCCTAGTAATAGAATTAGTATGTTTGGGTACCTTGGCATCATTGAACCAGAAAATACTTTTTTTTCATTCAAATAACATAAATGCAATGAAATAATTTCTATATGCGTCAAAATGTAAGAAAGCAAAAGGGTATAACAACGGGAAGTTGAAGAAAAGTAAAAAGCGAGATCTAAAGACAAGCGTCCATAAAACAATACATAAAAAAATAGCAACAAGAACTCCTAACTCTAATCAAGGAAAGAACTCAAAAGCCCTGGAAAGGTCAACAGCTCTTGCTTTAAAAAGCTCATTCGTTTCAAATTAAATAATTTGTCATTCAACCTATATAGATATAAGAAGATGTGGTATGAGTGCCAATGAGACAACTCTACATCCAAGTCACAATTTGTAAAAGTAAACCATTATAGGTCAAAGTACGGCCTTCAACACGGAGCCTTGGCTCACACCGAACAGCAAGCTATAATGGGCCCCAAAAATGACTAGTGTAAAACCGTTCAAACAGGAAAACCAACGGTCTAATCTATATAAAAAACGAAAAACACTTATGAACCACATCAACAAACGACAACCACTGAACATCAGGTTCCTGACTTAGGACAGGTGCAAACAAATGCAGCGGGTTTAAACGTTTTAATAGGCGCCAACCTTCACCCTAACCTGAAACAATAGTGTAACATCAACATAGAAAGACACAAACTGCATAGTGCAGCTAACATGAGTTTTACTCACGTTAACCCAATCTATAGGTTATCTTCAGTTTAATACATGATCATAAAAATTGTTTTCTAATAATAAATAAGATCGAATTTTAGTCACTTCATCGATCGTCAGCACTCTACATATCGCAAATAGATGTATTGTGTATATTTGGTTACGTAGATTTTACTTTGACTTCTAGATATATGGTTGTCAGCCTAAAAATTCAAAGGTAATGTACGAGTCAGTGAAAGCCAATAAAGTAATATTTGAGGAATCTTTTCCAACACTATCAGACGCTACAGCGGGCGGATTAGAAGAGTCTACGGTAAGTTGAGAAATATCATTCAAAATAGGAATTTCAAAATCACTGATAAAGACGGGAATCAAATGTGTAGGCTTATTGATGACGTAAACCTCAAGATGCATAGATAGTGGTGGTCGAATCTGAACAGAACGACGGCCAAAAATTGAAATTAATAAAGAAGTTGAAGAGCGTTCAAAATATAAAATTCCAAAAAGTTATGTCGAATCTTGCTAATACCATATATACCTGTGGGGAAAGGAATAAAAAAAAAACAGTGTTTCGAATGATTTCAAAATTTTACGAATAGTTGATAAACAGGTATGCTTACACCCACGTCATTTGAACTCTGGCGGAAGTTGTCTCATTGGAAATCATACCACCCCTCTCCCCTTTTTATTTTGATGAATTGAGGAGATAAAAGATTACATTGCAAACTGTACAGATCTCAATCAGCAGTACAGTATCATTACACAAGTTGGAAGTTTGAAGCATATTATCAAAACTTTTTCTTATGTCATTGTCTGTACCAAGTCAGTCATATCATGATCGTGCAGTGACTGCAATAAATTTCATCGGATTTTTATTCTTTTTAAGATAGTGTTAACCTTCAAAACTACCAAACAATGTTGCGAAACATTGACATCACAAATTATAAACGAACACCAAACAGAGAATTTATCTTTTATGATCATTCTTTCTCCGACTGGTCATTAAAATTAAGCAAAAAAACCCTTGCAGTATTTATTCAAACATTATATAAACTGCTTTTTCCCTTAGGTAACATTTCAGCTATGCCGAGATTTTGTAGATGAATGGATAATGGTAGAAGAAGAAGACATAGCTAAAGCTATTGCGTTCATGGTAGAAAAACACCACAAGGTATACAATATCAAATTTTAAAAATATTCGAATTCCCTTTTGTAATTGCCTCTTATTGGCCTTTTGTATTGTAAGTAGATAGTATCTAATTTGATTTTTTTCTGACGAATAACTATGCGCAGATACATCGAAAACCGGCGTTCCAATTATTCTTATAGGGGGGGGGGGATTGAGAAGGTATAAACAGGCATGAAATAAAGACGAAAAGACGGATGAAATATCTTTTTGAATAAGGTCTTGGTTCATATCTAGTTCCTCAAAAAACTGTGCGTAAAAAATATCAGTTTTATGCCATGACGGTCCTTTTAATTTACCGAAAAGAAAAAAGATAATTTCAGAGGATTGAAGAATTTTACTATTTTTGGAATTTTAGAGGTCAGAAAATGGCTTTTATCATGCCCCCTTTAAAATTTAAAATCCAGGAATACCTTGTATAGTGGATAGAATGTATGTATGGTTAGTTAAAAGGCGAGACAACAACAATCTTCAAATTAGCTTTCTGTGTAGATTATTTTAACATTATATGACTATCTAACAGTAGCGTACTTCAATTTAGGTTTAATGTACAATGTAAAAGTTTAACTATGTCACTATCGTAAATTTCCGTTTGGTTGATTAAAATGCGATCTGTCAATGAAGAAATTAACCAGAAACCGTGTCATAGTCCTATGAGAGATGTATTACATGTAACACTTTAGTAGTAAAAGTACAATAGAGACCATATTTGCTGTTGTATTACATGGGCAAACGTATTGTTCAGAAGCAATTGTACTATTAAGTTGCGCACTCTGCTTTATGTTACTTATATAGAATTACAATAATTAACATTTTTTAATCTATTTTCAATACAAAAACAAATGGTACAAGTAAAATAATACTAAATACTACCATGTTAAAGATAGTCTGAGAATGCTCTGAAGTCTGGCGGTCCTTTTTATCACTTGTTGGGCCGTGGGACGTCAGATCGCATTCTATGTAGAAAACATGAAAATTGCCGACCCAGATCTCGAAATCGTAAATGATCCATTTTTTAGTAGATAAATCAAACATCATTTGATTCCTTATTCTTATTTCTCCATGAATATGTATTTTTTATTAACGTTTTAAACCACTTTACAAACGAACGCTTTATTTCCATCCATCCGCCATTTTCAACGACATACTTTCACGACCCCAACAAGTCCTAAAAAAGACGTTAGAGCAATCGCGGACTATGTAAAAGAAAGCTGCAATTGTACGAAATTGCATGTTAATCAACATAACTACAATTTACAATCATTCACGGCAGGTGTGATAGCAAGAGACTATTACATCAGTAGATCAGAGTAAATTTTTCAACGAATAAATACAATACAAACAATTTAATGAAGATAATGTACTTATCGTTGGTTTATGCTTTTGAATTGTTATATATTTTGTCATGTCGTAGCCCTTTATAGCTGTCTTCGGTATTTTGTCATGTTGTAGCCCTTTATAGCTGTCCTCGGTATTTTGTCATGTCGTAGCCCTTTATAGCTGTCTTCGGTATGGGTTTTTCTCATTGTTAAAAGTACGATAATCTACAGTTGCTTACATCCACGTCATTTTGACTTTGATAGATAGTTGGCTCATTTGCAATCATATCAAATTTCTGTTTTATACATAAGTAAATCTAACATTTACATTTGATACATATCATTTTCATTCAGATAGTGGAAGGTGCGGCAGGAGTATCCATTGGAGCCTATATGACAAATATGGACAAGTTTTCTGGACAAAATGTTGCCATCATTTCATGTGGGGGAAATTTAAGTCTATCCATCTTGCATGATATTGTATCTAAATATAAAAGTAAATAAAAGATAAGATTTTGTTCTTGTTTGTTTTGTTTTGTTTTTTTTTTTTGTCATTACATTATTTTATTCAGCAACACGTATAATGTTCTTTTTATTTTCATCAAATGGTTTAAAACTAAACTATTAATTGAAATTGAAATGTGTAAATCTTGTAGTATTATGCCTAATTACATTATAATGATTTGCATACGGAGAGTCAACGCTAATAGAGGTACCCCATGAAAGGGTTCTTAAAAATGTGCATATGAGTTTATGAACTTGGCTTCATTCAAATTTTTGTTTTCTTTTGTTTTTTTTTCTTTAGTGTTTGTTAGAAATACCTATATTTATTTTAGAAAGAATAGAAAAACTAATTAAATAAGTAAAAAACACAGAAATTAGGATTTTTGGCAACAGTATATATCGTATCATTTAGATTTTAATCATGGAAAGTTTTGGGGGCTTATCGCATGACTTAGAATTGTTGGCAGATGGACCAACAGATAGACATAGGGCACTGGCGACTGTCGACAGGGCCCTACTAAACCCTCTTCTATAATAACATTCACGGTATACCAATTTCACTGAACCAGATGCGCATTTCGACAATAAATGTCTCTCACGTGATGCTCAAGCCAACATATTTGAAAATCCTAAAATTGAAAATATTTTCAAGAAAGATGATGTCGCTAATATGTTTATTTACAAGTATTATAACCAAACAATTGTAATTATTATTATCATCATTGTATTATTATTATTAATTGTGGTTAATGAAGTAAAATTTAGTTTAAATAGTACTACGTGTATATGGTACTCGAATTGTTAGCTTGCCATGTTTTAGTAACAACAGAGACATACATACATGCATATATATGTCTCTGGTTAAAATTTGTAATGATAAAATTTCGGACAACTTTTATTTTAGAATGCATAGAATTTTCTAATCAACACACACGACTGAACTAAACGTGATGTCTGTAAGATGACCAATAGAGTAAATTAAAAATGAAAAAGATATATCTACCGGTAAGATGAGTATATTTTATGCAACAAAAAGGTTCCTGTTTAGCCGACACGTGTTTTTCATCAACTGACTTCATACCCGTGACATGAATATTAACAAAAAGGACATATAAGATATAATCATAATAAGAAACTAATTTGAAAGTACTTTTACTTATAAATGATCACACTAAAGTAACCATCTAGAAATAGAAAGCAAATGAGATAGCTGATATTCTATATTTTACTTGACATCAAAATGTTCTCACAGAATTGTGTTTTCTTCTCAAGTTTTCAACATTCATTACATACATACCCATCTGAGTTTTTCCTAGGCTGTGCATTTAAATTTGATGACTAGTAAATCCAATTTTATTTTGTTTTTTTATGCCGCAAATACCTGAAATAAAAATTTAGTAAACTATTTTCGCGTGTTAAATTATAAACCTAGTGTCTTTAATGATTTTAAATTCTTTGTATCTCTTATATGTTTTTGTCCCCCGCGCAACGCGTTTTTTTTTTTTTTGGGGGGCGGCGGAGGGTATAGAAATAACATCCGTCCGTCCGGTCTTGTTAGCGCTCTCACGTGTACTACACAATTCTTGCCAGATTTTTATGAAACTTGTATCATAGGTTTATATCAGCAATGTCTTGGACGATTTCGAAAATCAGTGCCGATCAATTATTTTTAAAAGAGTTATGCCCTTTGAAACATTAATTATATGGAAAATTGCATCGTTAGCGCCTCATGTGTACAAATCTTGCCAGATTTTTATGAAATTTATATCATAGGTTTATATCATCAATGTCTTGAACGAGTTCGAAAATCAGTGCCGATCAATTATTTTTAAAAGAGTTATGCCCCTTGGAAACATAAATTATATGGAAACTTGCATCGTAAGCGCTCTCATGTGTACAATTCTTGCCAGAAATATATGAAACTAAAAATCATAGGTTTATATCAGCAATGTCTTGAACGAGTTCGAAAATCAGTGCTGATCAATAATTTTTAAAAGAGTTATAACCCTTGAAAATATTAATTATATGGAAAATTGCCTTATGAGCGCTCTAATGTGTACAATTCTTGCCATATTTTTATGTAATTTATTTTATAGGTTTGTACATGTATCAGCAATGTCTTTGATACTTTCGAAAATAAGTTCTGATCGAATATTTTTAACGACTTATACCCCTTGGAAATATTAATCATAATGGAAATTACATTGCATTTGCTCTGAAGCCTTCTTTTCTCTTAAGATATTAATAAAAAGTTTTAAAGAACAAAAACAAGTGCATTTTAGTTATTGCTCTTGTACCTTGGATAGATAGAATATGTGCAACGCGGGGGACATTGGAACTCTGTATTTTTTTTTTTTTTTCTTTTTTTGTATCGCTTTCGACTTTCGTCGCAGAATGCGAGACAGGGATTACAATCCGGCGGTCGCATCGACGGCGTAAACTATTTGTATGAAGCTTTATATTTCAGTGAGTAGAAGATCTGGATGCTTCATACCTTGTATGCAAATGCATTATGTTACGAAGTCTTATGAACATTGTCCTTGACCTCATTTTCATGGTTCAGCGACTGCTTTAACAAAATTTCGATTTTTTTGTGTCATGTGAAATACTGCCTTATTATGAATAATAGAGTAACTATATTTGGTATTTGGGATCCTTGCAAGGTCTACATGTCTCGGACAGGGTTCACCTGACCTCGACCTCATTTCATGGATCATTGATCAAGGTAAAGTTTTCGTGGTCAAGTCCGTATCTCAGATACTATAACTATATTTGAAGTATGGTATGATTGTTAAGTGTACATGTCTTTCTAACATGTTTTCATCTGACCTTCACATTTTTTCATGGTTCATTGGACAATTTTAAGTTTATATGGATTGGTGCTTTTTCTCAGATACTATAAGTAATAGGGCTGCTATATTTGGTGTATGGAATGATTGTAAGGTGAACATGTCTGGCTGGTAAGATTTATCTTACCTTGACCTCATTTTCATGGTTCATTCGTCATGTTAATTTTTTATGGTTATGGCTGTTTTTCAGTTACTATAAGCATTAGGTCAACTGTATTTGGTGTATGGAATAATTGCATGGTGTACATGTTGTCTAGCAGGGTTGATCTGACCTTGACCTCATTATTATTGTTCATTGGTCAGTGCTCAGTTTGCGTAAGTAGGTCTGTTTTTCGCATACTGCAAGCAATATGCTAACTTTATGTGATGTGTGATATGATTGTTAAGTGCCTGTGTACATGTCTGTCAGGCAGTGTTCATCTGATCTTGACCTCATTTAAAATGATCATTTTTAATGTACAGTTTATGTGATACTTGTAGTAAAACCTTCATATTGCAAACTTTAAAATATAAGTTCAGTCACGATAAGTAATGCAACTGAGACATTTCAGCGTATGCTTTCTTGTTTTTTGTTAGTTTTTGTTAGAAATAAAGAATTACCTATATTTTTTACAAAGGAAATAAAAATAAATTAAATCGGAAAAAAACAACAGAAATTTGTATTTTTTTTTTTAAACAGTATATATCTTCTTATTCAGATTTTAATCTTGGAAATTTTCGGGACTTTTCGTATGAAATAGAAGTGCTGACGGACGGACAGACAGACAGACTAATCGGTGGTACCCTAAGTAGTGTTCTTCTATATATAAACTCATCATAGATACCAGGATGAAATTTTGTATTTGCGCCAGACGCGCGTTTTGTCTACAAAAGACTCATCAGTGACGATTGAATAAAAAAAAGTTAAAAAGGCCAATTAAAGTACAAAGTTGAAGAGCATTGAGAACCAAACATTCCTAAAAGTTTTGCCAAATACAGCTAAGGTAGTCTATTCTTGAGGTAGAAAAGCCTTAGTATTTCAAAAATTCAAAGTTTTGTAAACAGTTAATTTATAATTATGGCCATATCAATGATAATTACAACACAGAAGTGCTGACTACTGGGCTGGGGAATAAAAACTCCACCAGCAGTGACATCGACCCAGTGGTTGTAGATAAACTCATCATAGATACCAGGATTAAAATTTTGTATTTGCGCTAGACGCGCGTTTCGTCTACAAAAGACTCATCAGTGACGCTCGAATAAAAAAAAGTAAAAAAAGGCCAAATAAAGTACGAAGTTGAGCAGCTTTGAGGACCAAAAATTCCTAAAAGTTTTTCCAAATACAGCTAAGGTAATCTATTTCTGAGGTAGAAAAGCCTAAGTATTTCAAAAATTAAAAGTTTTGTAAACAGTTAATTTATAATTATTTATAATTATGACCATATCAATGATTATTCATGTCATATCATATCATGACTACTGGGCTGGTGATACCCTCGAGGAATAAAAACTCCACCAGCAGTGGAATCGACCCATTGGTACACTTCTCTAGAACTTAAAATATATGTGCACGAAATATGATGTCGCTAATTCTGTTTGTTTATTTTAACCAAAAAAATGTTATTAGTATTATCAAGGAGGTTGTATGTCATCCCATACAACCTTCTGGGTATTATTACCATTTTATCATTATTATTATTATCATTTTATTATTATTATCATTATTATAACTTGTGGTTTAAGAAGTAAAATGTAGTGAAAATACATGTATGTGGTACATGTACTCTAGAATTATCAATATAGTTATTGGGGGTTTATGAATCAAACTTATTTTAGTTAAAATTAATAAAGATAAACTGTCATATTTTAGGACGAGATTTATTTTTGATTGCATATAATTTCAAATTAACATAATTGGGCTAAACGTGATGTCTGTTAGATGACTAATAGAGTTAATTACAAAATGAAAAAAGATATATCTACCGGTTAAATGAAAATATTCTATGCAACAAAATGTTTCCCGTGTACCCGATACACGGTTTTTTTTATTCAATAACTAACGTCATAAAACCGAGAAATGTTTATTAATTAATGAAATAGGAATAAGATGTGATAATTCGTACATGATATAAATGAAAATGATATAGAAACCAAAGTACTCTTATTTATTATAAATGATCACACACTAAAGTAACTTTTTTGAACTAGAAAGCAAATGAGATAGCTGATATTCTATATTTTACTAGAGATTAAAATATACGTTTTTCGACATTTACTCCATATTTTGTAACCCCTTTGGCATTTTCCTAGGCCCTGCATTTAAATTGTATGCCTAGTAAATCCATGTTATTAATTTTTTATATCTCAAATACCTAAAATAAAAATTTAGTCAAATATTTTGCATGTTAAATTATAAGCCTTGTGTCTTTGATGATGTTTACTATTCGAGACTTCTCATACATTTCAGTCTCATTTTTCTGGTGAAAAATAAAGAAATTGCAGGAATTTTCAAAGACACGTGCTTTCAGGTTTATCTCCTGTTATATTATTCATTATAGATGTAGAAGACACTTTTTACTTCCAAAATATTGTCCAACGTTCATGTCGGCAACATTTGTTTAGTTTAAACATATTATTTGCTTAAATATGCATAAGGGATGAGACACAAGTTAATCAAACTTGAAAAATCATCTCCCAACTTTGTTGCCGTAACAAAACAAAAAAGGCTTAAAATTACACAAAAAATAATTGTTTATAAATAAGAAATAAAAAATTCAAACAAGGGAAATAATTAATATGTAATATCTTTAAGAGTTGAGGTTGTTTAGCCCAGCAACCAGTTAACATGTCCGTCAGCGTAAGTTCAAGTAAAAACCTTTAACGAACCAGGGTCAGCGCGTCAAATATCTTTAACGGTGGAGGGAAAACTCTTCTCAACAAACAAATTTGGGTACACAGACGTCTGCCTGGGGGTTACCCCCCCGATTCATACAAATCCCTGCCCATTTATATATTTCATAGGAAAATCATAACCCATTCATGTATTTTCCCAGCTTTCAGAAATACAATCAATAACATCAATAGATGTAAACAAAACGGGAGCATTCAAAGATCAGTACACAGTTTTTACATACACAGTAACAGGACATGAAGATTTATGACCCATTGTTATATTTGACATTCCACAAAAATGACCCATACCAGCGGCATGTCTGTGTTTACCTTTATATAGGAAGAGACCCTCCCACTGTTTGTTTATCGCAGTAAATAGATGAATATATACCAATGGGGCAATCAAATCCATTATTGGACATGTATAGTGCATTATTATTATATTAACTCGCTATCGTTGAAGACGGTCCAATAAATTGAACAAGGAATTATTAGTTAAGGACAGACATATCCATTATTGTATCTCCGCAATTGCTTTTGAAACTCATGGATAACCAGTGGCAAACATGCACCGCAATAAAACAAAAGACATAGTTAGGTTGTTTTCGCTTGTTCCGTTGATTGATAGCGTTTAATTTTGTCAATTTTTATGGACTTCCCTTTTGAATTTGCCTTGGGAGTTCGGTATTTCTGTTATACATTTTTCTCTAGAAGGATAAGCGATTACTGCTTTGCTCTTCTCTGAAACCCGTCCAGCTGCTTATGGTTAGTAGTAAAAAACAAGTAAGAAAACAGAGACGAGTTCAGACAGAAAGCTATTGCAAACAGGGAAAACTATCCATCTAATTCACTGCTTGACTTCATCTGTTGACAATACGAATACTAAAAATCCCGGCTACAAATATACGTACCTATGCAATGCAGTCATGGATCCGCCATGTTGCTTATGTTCTACATGTAGTTGTGTATAATTTTAAGAATTCGGATAACGGTTGATACGCGGATAGCAAAAATGTTTTAACTTTTCCACATCCCTACTTAATTGCATATTGAGTTTTCTACCTTAAATAGTATTTATTACTTTCTCTCTCAAATCTTTAAGAGGGAACTGTTCAACCACGCACTGGAGTTGAATTAACCCTCGGATGTTGGTGGGGTTCATCTTGCACTCTTGTTTTGAGTTCAGTGTTTTGAAGAATTGTTTGTATCATCGTTGTTATTTGAATATGGTTGTGTGTTTTTTCGCACGTTTTTTTATTCGCGCTTTTGGTCGCTTTTTTTATATTGACGCTTAGAAATAGCGTTTATCTGTTCTTCCTTCTTCTTTTCTCTTCAAATGGTATGCCTATTGCTAAAATTGTAAATGTGTCAATAGCACTGAGAAGAAACTATGTATCATATTTTTGTTAGAAAAATATCACCACAAATTACAATTCTTAATTTGAAAATGTACTTTATTAAATAATTTTGGAGATGTCCAGAAAAGCGACATAACTTATTCTTTAAATTAGTATTTGACCTATATCACACGCATGACTTCTTTCTTGCACACAATGTTTCATAATAGTCATTTCTAAATTGAGAGCTTTTTCCGGGTAAACGGGCGATCATCTTATAAAAGAACAACTTGGTTTTATTCATTCTCGATAGTTTTCGATTGATTATCATAATTAAATTATCTCTGTTTTTACGAAACTATAATCCTGGTATTTATTATGAGTTTATTTACAACCACTGGGTCGATGCCACTGCTGGTGGAGGTTTCCTCTCCGAGGGTATCACCAGCCCAGTAGTCATCACTTGTGTTGACATGAATTATCATTGATATGATCAAACTTATAAACTAACTGTTTACAATTTTGTTTTTCGAAATACTAATGATTTTCTACCCCAGAAATAGTTACCTTAACTGTACTTGGCAAAACCTTTCGGAATTTCGGTTCCTAAATGCTCTTCAACTTCGTACATAATTTGCCCTTTATCACTTTTTTTATTCGAGCGTCACTGATGAGTCTTTTGTAGACGAAACGAGCATACAAAGTTTTAATCCTGGTATCTATGATGAGTTAATTTGAAATTCTGAATAAATTTAAATATTGTAAAATAAAAATTAATTATCTTTGAACACTTTATTTTTATTTGCAAGCAATTTAAAAGGAGAATATTTTAGTGGGAAAAGGGTGTATTTGATTTTTCTATACTAAATGTATAAAGAGAAATGAATTGTTACGTATACCAAAAGTGAAGTACAAGAATATGAAAAGGTTTCGTCAGAAATGAATTTAATGTAATTTCTCATTGTGGTTTATAGGAATAACACGACGGGTGTCACATGTGGAGCAGGATCTGCGTGCCCTTTCGGTGCACCTGAGATGACCCCAGTGTTTTGGTGGGTTTCGTGTTGCTCAGTCTTTAGTTTTCTATGTTGTGTTTTGTATACTTTTGTTTATCTTTAATTTTGTCGTTTTTCATTTCTTCCCATGGCATTGTCAGTTTGTTTTCGACTTATGAGTTTTAATGTCCCTTTGGTATCTTTCGCATCTCTTTTAGATGTATTTTTTTATATATAAATAGTTCACCAGACAAAATGTTTTAATACGTACATTGCCTACGAAAAACTCCGAGAGGAAATTATTGAAAATACGAACAGGATATCTCTAAAGTTTGAAATTCATGTAGCGTCCTTTCAATTAGAATAGTTCTATTAACTAACGAAAGATATCTATGAAGTTTTAAAAAGTTTTAATTCCCTGATAACAAATTAAAACTCCAATTACAATGAAATGCACTGATGAATCAAGTGACAGTAACTCTTTACAACCATGACACACTGTTTTATAATAAAATATATTACATTTTTAATTCAGGTGTGAAATTGGACAAGGATACACATCCTTAGATTGTAAATCAATATAAATAAAATTTTGTTTTCGTGTTGTGGATTAACTCTCTAAAATTATGCAAGATTAATTATTACTTTCAGATACATTTCTGTAAAATATTCATCTATTGTACATTTCAAAACTTATCTGTCTAGAAGATGGTGAACCTTGGACAGTATCCAGTTTTGTTTTTAAGTAGGTTGTATCTATCTACTATGGAATATTTAAAACCTTATTTGTACATTTATAGTTTTACAAAACGCAAAATCTTGCTACATCGTCAGTGCGAGAAAGACTAAAGTTAAAACGTATATGAATTCACTATGTTCTAATGTAATGTCCACACATAAAAAACGTATTGTATCATATTTTATATGAGTAACACGACGGGTATCACATGTTGAGTAGGATCGAATACCCTTCTTGACTACCATAAATCACCCACGGATATTCTTGTTGCTCTGTCTTTAGTTTTTTCTTAGTTTTTTGTCCTTTCGTCGTTTTTCGTCCTTTGTCATAATTTTGTTGGTTTATCTCCCCTCGACTTATGCGTTTTGATTCTCCTTTTAGGAAGTACACCACTAATTCATGGCCCCATTGATTTCTATGTTAAATTCCTCAATTTCAAGCAGGCACAGCACTTTTGTCTTAAGTTCAAATAAAGTGACAATTAGTGCATGTCAAAGTAACACCTTATGGTGTCTTGTACTGAAAAAATCAACATACCTTTAATTGCATATAAGAGAGAACTGGTTCCCGGAACATCGGATGTACCAAAACAGGTACTTCAGAACTGAAAAACAGGCAATATGTACCCTCCTTTTAGAATTTCATGCAGTTTTTTATTACTCAAAATTATAAGTCAAAAAAGTGTTCTACAGTGATCACCAGTCATTCAGCTTTCATTTGATACCAAAATTACCAAAATATTTTACATATTTTGAAAGTAACACCCATGCGTAGGAACTATTTTGTGTTAAATATGTACTACTTTCTGGAATGTGCTTTCTGACCGGGCCCGAACTAGTGGTGTTACACCTTTAGCATCTCTTGCCTATTTTTTCCCATAAAAACAATGTCATTGTCATTCAAGATATATAAGGTATAATAGTGCAATTAAGTCGCTGAAGTTATCGTGAAAACTACAAGAAGTGAACGGTTAAGGGAACACATCTTGGAAGCCGTGCATGTATTTAACTGTTTTCTGATTTATTTCCAATTAATGAGAAATAATTCATCCATATGTTGCAAAAATAAAGTTTTCCGTGTTTCAGAGCACACCTTATACTGTATCAATTCGGGGAAGGATGGTTGCATTTTGCGTTACAATATACGATTCCATTGTGAGACCGTAAATAAATGATTTATTCAACCACAAATCATTTAAATGTAATACACTTAGGTTTTTTTTTAGTTGCCTTTTTGTTTTTTGTTTTATTTTTTTATTTATTTTATTTTTATTTTGGGGGGATTGTAATTTTGGTATTTCTAAGTGTCATTGGAAACTCAGATAAACCTGCGATGTGAAACACAGTCTACTTTAATAAGAGAACTTAAGGAAATCTTGCAACAGTACAATCAATGCACGACATGATGTTGATAATCTTAGGCCTTCTCACAATGAAGCGGTAACAGGAGAGTCTGATTTGATTTGATATTAATAAAGATTGCTTGTTGGCAACTTCCGGTCGATTAAAATTGAGATATGTTAAGGGAAGGTTGCATATCAACTCTTTTGCAAAACCAGGAAAAATTTGAAAAATTTTAACGAGTTTAAGATAAATTTTCAACAGAATGTTATATTACATAATGATTTATGTCAGGATTTCTATAACTCCCAATCTTAAATAGCATTAACGTCTAAACTTGGTCTATGATAGGAAGAACATCACTAATAATGTATCGCTACTAATCCTTATCACCTTTCGGAATATTCAATATTCTGTCGTCAAATGGTGAAGTCGGAAGACTAGAATTGTCCTCTTCCTTTTCGAAAGTAACCATTTGTTCACGTAAGGTCTGAAGTTGTTCGTGAATTTCTTGCATTTGTTTCCGAGCATCACCAAATGCTTCGTCGGACGATTCTAATGAGTCTTCCGGGTGATATCCACTTGATGCTACCGGCATATTGTCCTGAAATACATCATCATCTTCCGGTTCCGGTTCCCACACGACCGGACTTTCTGGCATTGTTTTAACCATATTATAGCTAAACAAGGCATCCACCTTGTCGTCATGTTCTATGTACGGTTTACTAAAAATAATTTGACCAAGTTCATCGTCATCGTCCTCGTCATCTGCTAGCATACTATCATTACTAGCATCATCATCATCATCTTCCCATTTTTCTGACGCATCGAGGTCTGATTCAGTGTAGGCAACTGATCGCCTACTGCCCTCAGAAGATTTATGGAAAGGGGAGTCGTAACCTTCCGCTTGTGATTGTTCATATACCTCAGCGGTCGGCGTGAGATCAAAACTCTCTAATTGCTTATCTGGTCTTAGCGGTGCAGAAATTGAAAGCTGTTTTGATTTTTCCTGGAATAATTTCTGAATAGATTGGTCAAGTTTTGAAGGCGTTCGTTTTACTGTTATTTGCCTCTCAGTTCGTGGCTCTTCGGAGTATAAAATTTCTTCTTCTGATATCTCATCAGAATAATCTGAATAATCCTCATCTTTATAAGATCTAATAACTTCTCTAAGGACATCTGATTCTCTTTTTGGTCTAAAATCAGAACAATCGCTATCGCTCTGACTTTGACTCCTATTCAGAATATTTTTAAAATCTATTTCCTCGTCCGATGACGGGGTGTCACTGAATTCCCGATCTTGACTCTCCAATTTCAGTTTATGTTTTTGAAAATTGTGTTCGTCCATTTCGAATTCTCTTTCATGTTTTTCAAATTCATAATCATCTATTTCGAATTCTCGATTATGTCTCACATATTCTTCATTTTGTTTCTCAAACACTCCTTTATTATATTTTGAATTCTGATTATGTCTCTGGTAATCATCTAAGTTATCATAGATTGGTTCAGATAGACTCTCTAAACTTTCAGACGAACCAGACAACTCAGGTTCTTCCTTTGAATTGTGATCTTCGGTAAATACAGGACATTTTACGTTCAGACCTTTTTCTACCAGCATTGATTCTGGTTTATATTTCTGTTCACTTCCAGTAGCAATCCAATCATTACCGTCCATAGTTTTAATGACGTCACGTGTTAAAAGGTCCTTCTCTTCGTCCATTAATTCTACAAGAATTCCACGTTTTACGCCGTAAGTTTTCTTTGTGACCAAAATATAATTATCCGGATCATTGGCATGTTTATTGTTAACAGCAAATAACGTGGAATTTCGTTTATTTGGTTCATTTTGAGTTGGAAGTATGTTTTGCAGTACTTGTATATGTTGCTGAATCAATTTTTCATTTAGCTCGTTTTCATGTTTCATTTGCTCTTCAATGTCTAGCTCACTTTTGCGCTTCAATACGTTTTGACAAACATCTTGTTGTGCAACTTCAGTACAATCCTTGACTTGCAAATTTATGTCATCATCTGTTGATTTCATTCTAAAATTATTATTCATAACATCTAAAACTGAAGCATTGTCTTTTCCTTGAGGAGTTTTAACAGTGGCATCAACTTTTGGTACCGTTAATACTTCGTAATTTTCTTTGCAAATGAGTTTTAAATTTTTTTCTTCCTGTTTTAGATTACTTTTTAATTCTGTCTCTTCAATTGACTTGTAGGTGTCATCGAAATCGGTAGACTTGAGGCATGATTGCTCCAAATATCTAAACACGTCTTCTTCGAAACGTTCATCAGGATCTATTTGTTGTACTTCCGGTATATCTGGAGAGGATGACGGCGAATCGGTGAACTCGTGAAATTCAGACCGATTTAACTTTGTATTGTCTTGCTCAGATTCCAAAAGCAATGATAATCTTTTACAAATTGAATCTCCGAAAATTTCATCGTCCCTACTTAGATGTATTTCGGAACACGTTTCACTTTCAATTATTGCACATTCATCTACTTCTAAAAGTGTAACACCTGAGGCAGGTGAGGGAGGTGGAACAAATTCGGCACAACTTTCAACTTTTAAGTGTACATTATCGTTTTCCTCTTTTAATGTTCTGTTCTTTAGAACACAATAAGTTTCGCGTTTAGTCTGTTTATCCTCTCGGGCCTCTCAATATAATCTATGAAGTTACTATGTACACCTTGCTGAAGATGATCATTATCAAATTTCACGAAAGGTAATATTATTTTGGTGGTTTTGTCTACCTCACTCTGTTGGGTTTGTTTGCACTTTCTCCTCTCGGCAGGTGACAAGTTACCGCCATCGTAGCGTATTAATTTAGCTTTTTCACCAGTTCTGACAAGATTTTCTGTTGTACTATCACTCATTTCTAAGCTATTATTAGAAAACCTGCTGTCACATGTATGCTTGTTCTGCTGTAGTTGCCTTGATTTAACGATTAGAGATCCATTTGTTATACAACGGTTGTCTTTATCGCGTTCTTTGCATATTTTTGAAGATTTATCGTCATTTCCACCTTCTGAACATATTTGTGACGTTTTATTTTCTGATTGTGATGTTAATATTCTAGAATCTATAGAGCTTCCGCTACTGTGTCGAGAAAATTTTCTGTTTTCAAATGCCATATTTTTAGGAGGTTCGGGGGTTGTAAGGAAAAATCTAGCTCTTGGTGATAGATTACCCAATGATTCCTTTGGGGTTTCTAGAATTTTCTCTGGACTTTCTAGAATTTTTTCACGTTGTAAAAGTCGCCGGACCACACGCGGACTATCTCGTGCTATGACAGGAGAAAATTTCGCATGTATGCCCTTTCGTGGCAAAGGGGGCGTGAATGTATCTGACGCAGTGACGTAACCAATACTTCCATTGGACTGGTCATCTACATTTGTCCCACATAATCTGGATGTATTTTGTGCATCCTTTTCATTTTGCTGTGTGATTGTACCAGCTGATGCAATGGTACTGTTTGATAGTTTTCTGCTACTTAGTGTAGAATATGAATAACTGTCACATTGTGACGCGTTCTCTTCGATTCTGTCAGGAGAATCTCCTTTTCCTTTCTTTTTCCGTTTTTTCTTTTTCTTTTTCTTACTTTTAGGTGACTTTTGTTGACCATCATTTAGTTTTAGCCAAACGTCATCGGCATTGTCCTCTTCTTTTTGTTTCTTTTTTGTTCCTAAGTTTCCCATTTCGACATACAGTTATATCTATTCTAATTATATAAAAATGAGAATTCACGTGAAGTAATGAAGTTTTGCTTCATTGTTACCGGTTGTGGTATTCCCAGTCCATCTTTAATGTGTGTCTTTATTTTCTTTTTTATTCTATAAAGAAAAAGAAAAAAAATAATTAACTGTATGAATATCTGTCTTATTACAATTTCATTGCTAGCAAAATGAGTTGTAGCTCTTTGTCTTTATAGTGTTATGTGTATATTGAAATGGTGTTTTCATACTTTTAAATTATAAATTATATCTTGAAATTATATCTATACTGATAAATAATGGACTGTATTCTTTTGATTACGATGCGAATTGAAACGCATGATTTTTTTTTTTTACAACTTGAAGAAACCTTCCTTTCTATTGTCAATGTTTCTTCCTGCACTATTCAATAAATTATTACTGATAGTTCCGGGTGTCTCCAGGGCGATACGGGGTTAACAATCATCAATACATGTATATAAGAAACAAGTCATTATGACTCTTATGTGATGAATACTTTTTTTTTTATCTTTCAAGGGCGTAGGACCAAGGAATAAGTATGTTTAGCGCCTCCCTTTCCCTTCAGTTTTTGATAAAAGAAAACCAAATAATTGAATAAAAATGAAAATGGAAGAGGACACTGACTAACTTCTAGACTATAAGACTATAGACAAGTTTTTTTGTGTTTTGCTTGTCACTTTGAGAAGTGTGACCCCATCCCAATTTTCAGTCTACTTCTATCATGTATATACTATTGGTATATTTTTTTCTATTAGGGATTGATTTGCAGTAAATAAAAAAAAGAGTTGTACAATATTTAAATAAAATAGATCCCGAGTTTGAAAAGACAGGACAGTTGCCTATTGCGTTGGCAATTCGTTCAATACTCGTTTCTAATCATTAATCGATCTTAAATTATCGATCAAAGTACCCACTGTTATCAATAATGCATCATGAAGTCCATAGAGTACTGATAAAACATTGTCGATTAGTGCTTTTAATAACCGATATGATCGATTATTTATGGCCTGTAAAAGAATTATTAGACGTAAAACTAACTAGTAGACTTTATAAGTCTACAAATCGTCTAATCTCGGGATGCAAAAGAACATTGCATAAGCTACGGTATTTGTACATCGTTGTTAACCATGCATTTTACGACTTTTAGATTTGTTTTTTGTTAAACCTGTGTTGTTTTGCTGTCTCTTTGACATTATCGAGCTGCATTGGTGCGTCTGTCAATCCAAGTCTTTAGTTGTTTTATTTTGTAGTAATCAGAAAAGTTTATTTTGGAATGAGCAAAACGAAAGAGAAGTTCTCCTTCGCTTTGCTTTTCCTAACAATAAAACTTTAACATCAACATATTACACTCAATATGTTCTGAAAATAATCGTACTTAATATGCAATAAAGCGAAATTTGTTCTTCTTTTTTTGTCTTCTTTTATTTTCATTTTGCTATCAAATGCCTTCATTTTAGTGCATTCTGGTAACATAATATTCAACTTCATTGCAAAGGGGCAAAACAGAATCCGGATTTTTACTGAAAACCTAAAATACTTACTATATTCACGTTTCATAATATCAAAATAAAAACAAATACACCTGAAATCAATTTAAAACTGTCAAATTTTAATAAGCTATTGATACAATAATATAAATGTATAAACCTTACTTTATCCTTATCGCAGCGGATTTGTCTGCCCTGTAATAGATTGGAGAGTCGCAAAAGAAAATATAATTAAACAAGACAATGCAAATTTTGTATGATTTCCTGTTTTTTTTACATAGGTATAAACAAAAACATTTGTAAGTAAATAGATCGGCTGCCAAGTATAATATAACTGACGCGCGCCAATTTCCAAAAACCACACAAATCGGGTTAAAACCCGATTAACAAATGTCAGGTAAAGAAGCATACATGTTCCTTTAATTATCATTCAATGTTAAAATATCATTTCTATTATTTTTTCTCATACAACTGTGTAAATGATTGTGAAGTTGCTCGTGTTATACGCATATGTAACAGATGGTACTGATTGTCAACAAAAATTTTAGTCTTAGAAATATATGCATATTTTCACATTTCCATATGAGAATACGGAGATGTGGTGTGATTGCCACTTGCTATTTGTATCAACTGCCCACCAGAGACCAAAGGACGAGAATGTAAATAAATATAGGGCACTCTGCTGCCTTCAACAATGATTAAAACCCATTATACCGTATAGTAAGCTATAAAAGGCCCCTACATGACAAATTATTAAACAATTCAAAATAGTAAACAAACGACCTGGTTTATGCTAAAAACCACAAGAAAAAACAACATAGGGAAAACAGCAACCAACTTAAACCACTGAAATACAGGTTCCTAACTTGGGACAGGCGCATAAAAAATGTGACGGGGTAAAATATGTTTATGAGTGCCCAACCCTTACTTAATATGGGACAGTGGAGTAGCAGTATGTATCCTATTAAGAATAAAATATGAAAATTAATTGGAAAATACTTGAATCATCAAATCCGCACTATAGCACGCAACAACCCCTAACCTAATAAAGGACAAAACACAAGGTACCGATCTAACAGTAGTCGAAGTTATACTGTTACTACAAAATAATTCCAACTAATGAATAAACCATGTTCCCAGACTAGAATTCCAATCAAGTACACATGCAATGAATTTAGTATAAAGACGTCCTAAACAGTCTGAGAAAAACTTGTGCAAAATTGAAGTGTCAACAAGATGAAGGGCCAAAATTGTTAAGTCAGCCATGTACTTGGTGAAAACCTTTATTTGGCAAATTTAAAAAAAAAAATAAATCAAATCATAAAAGACATATGCATTCAGTTTCAAGTCGATGTTACTTCAACCTCATGGTAAGATACCTTAAACTAAAACTTTAAAATATTACACTTCCATCATATAACGTTCCGATCTCAAGAGTACTCGCAGTTACTGAAAGCTAGTTCAAACCGTTTTCAAATAACAAATAAATCATGGTTTACCAGACCAAAATTTCAGTCGTATCCAGCAGATTTAGAGCTAAGACGTCATACACAGTCTGAGAAAGGCATTCTTTGAGCAATGCCAAAATAAAAGTATCGACAGAATTTTGAACCATAATTGATCATAACTGTATCGCAATACTTATCTATTATTACCAGACTCAAGCTGGCAGCCACTTTAAGCAGCCAATCAAGATAGCAGCCACTTTTTCCATACTCATTTCATAGGTATTGACCAAGGTTATTCCTCTCTTAAATATTTTTCTGGGATCCGGGCCCGTCTGGCCACCACAGGGGTTCAAAGTTGTCCCTTAGCGTACTTTTCATATTAACCACACATGCTTTCGGTACTCCTCGGCATATCCCTACGGCAAAGTTCCGAACCAGACCTAGCTCATTTCAAAGGTGTTGACCGAGGCTATTCGCCACTTAAATATTTTTCTGGGATCCGGGCCCGTCTGGCCATCACAGTTTTAGTTGTGTGTCAATTATTTGTACTGACACATTTGACAAAGAATATCAGTTTTTAATGAATGAATTGGTAATGCTGCATTCCGTACAAAATAGTCCACGTAGGATGTTTATAGAAAATACTTGTTCACATTAAAAAAGAGATAACCATTACATGTATATCGATTTTTTCATTTCATATATACAGAAATAGATATTAAAATGGTTTCAACTGAAATACCGGATATTTGAGGATACCGAGTGTATGGAAAGCATGTTTGTAATTTTTCTTTCGTACATTGCATTTATTTATTTAGTCCAAATTGGTTTGAAATATATATATAACACGATTTCTCACGATTTTTATCAAACGAACAGTGTCCTCCGAAAAAAAGTGGCTGCTATCATCATTGGTAGTTAAAACGGACTGTGATCTTTTGATAATCACGGCAACCCGTGAAAATGTCGAACTGCGTAGTCAAATTATATTAAACTAAGATTTTGAGATTTTTGGAACGTTTGAGTCTTATACATTTTTTGGGATTTTTAGACATATCATGAAAATTGGCTGCTGGAAAAAAGTGACTGCTATCTTGATTGGCTGCTAAAAGTGGCTGCCAGCTTGAGTCTGGTTCTATTATTATGTATTTATTCATATAGTATATGCACATTGTATCAATATTATATCCTCTATAAACACGTCTGAAAAGTATTATATTTCTGACAATACAACTATTGAAGTTCGAAAACAACGGAGAATAACGGGGAAAGTAGTATGCCTGTTTATCACTGACAAACATGACTAAATTCATTGCTATAGAAATGATACAGGGTGTGCGGGGTAAAAATGCATTGGTGTGATTTTGTTTGATGTATTAATAAAAACGCATTTCTTTGCCAAAATTGTATACAGTTTGCTCAAATTTGTTAGAGGTTTAGATTATGCGATAATGTTCAATCCGATAAGCCCATCACAAATGTCATTTCATAATCGGATAATTTGGGAATTCATTAAACACATGTTTACACATACATTATGTTTGGAATTTAATACGGGCAGAACGATTACCATGCCAAAAAGATAAATTTTGTTATATTCCATTATTCTACTCGTTTTTATCATTATATTTAGTTTGTACTGCTCAACATTTAGTATAATAATTTATTGAAAATAATGCACTTTTATACCCCAATGGGGTTGATGGCATACATGAAAACAAAATAACACATTACATATTACATCACAAAAATAATTTTAAAAAAGTCTAAACAGGCAAAACAGGAAAACAGGAAAATAATCTTGAAAATTATTGCATAACATATAGAATTTATGATATAAATCAAATTTAATGAAAACGACTCTGTTCAAGCTTTGGATAGAAGGTTTTATTTGTCTACGATTTCTACAATATAGCCTTTTACGGTCTGCGCTTAATCATGAATAACAATAGCACCCAATAGAGAATATGTTTCAATGAGTTAAAAATTTGACTTGTGAGATATTTATTGAACATATCGAATTTAAACCTACGTAGCATGGCGGGTCTAACTAGTGGAGCAGGGATTACTTATCCTTCCGGACCACCTGTGCGCTCCCCCTCCCCCAAATTTTTTGGTTCGGTTAGTGTTGATCAATCTTAAGTATACTGTGTAGTATTTTGAGAAAAGTTTTATTTTGTAATCCTGTCTTTCCTTTTTGTGTTGTCTGTGCTCGTGATCGACTGTTGTTTTTTTTTTCTTAAACTCTGGGTAGCTTCTTAACTTATAAAAGGAAAAGTAGTAAAAATGTATAACAAAAATACCGAACTCCAAGGCAAATTACTGACAAAATCAAACGGTATCAATCAACGAAACAAGTAAAAAACAACCGCCATATTCCAGACTTGGTACATGCATTTTCCGAAGAAAATGGTGGGCAAAACATATACTGACTGTGGTATCGATAACCATTTCTGATTAATAATAAATTCTAAGGCCATCAAACCAGATTGGTAATTCGTTCGATTTGATAATTACCGTCGAATGACCGAATAATGCTCGTTGTGCAGTGCTAGAATATCGACTTATTAGATTTAAAATTGTTCTTTGTCAAGCCGTTAATTTTTTCGTTTTAAAACCACAAGAAAAACAACATAGGAAAACAGCAACCAACTTAAACCACTGAAATACAGGTTCCTAACTTGGGACAGGCGCATAAAAATGTGACGGGGTAAAATATGTTTATGAGTGCCCAACCCTTACTTAATATGGGACAGTGGAGTAGCAGTATGTATCCTATTAAGAATAAAATATGAAAATTAATTGGAAAATACTTGAATCATCAAATCCGCACTATAGCACGCAACAACCCCTAACCTAATAAAGGACAAAACACAAGGTACCGATCTAACAGTAGTCGAAGTTATACTGTTACTACAAAATAATTCCAACTAATGAATAAACCATGTTCCCAGACTAGAATTCCAATCAAGTACACATGCAATGAATTTAGTATAAAGACGTCCTAAACAGTCTGAGAAAAACTTGTGCAAAATTGAAGTGTCAACAAGATGAAGGGCCAAAATTATTAAGTCAGCCATGTACTTGGTGAAAACCTTTATTTGGCAAATTTAAAAAAAAAATAAATCAAATCATAAAAGACATATGCATTCAGTTTCAAGTCGATGTTACTTCAACCTCATGGTAAGATACCGTAAACTAAAATTTTAAAATATTACACTTCCATCATATAACGTTCCGATCTCAAGAGTACTCGCAGTTACTGAAAGCTAGTTCAAACCGTTTTCAAATAACAAATAAATCATGGTTTACCAGACCAAAATTTCAGTCGTATCCAGCAGATTTAGAGCTAAGACGTCATACACAGTCTGAGAAAGGCATTCTTTGAGCAATGCCAAAATAAAAGTATCGACAGAATTTTGAACCATAATTGATCATAACTGTATCGCAATACTTATCTATTATTACCAGACTCAAGCTGGCAGCCACTTTAAGCAGCCAATCAAGATAGCAGCCACTTTTTCCATACTCATTTCATAGGTATTGATCAAGGTTATTCCTTTCTTAAATATTTTTGGGATCCGGGCCCGTCTGGCCACCACAGGGTTCAAAGTTGTCCCTTAGCGTACTTTTCATATTAACCATGCACATGCTTTCGGTACTCCTCGGCATATCCCTACGGCAAAGTTCCGAACCAGACCTAGCTCATTTCAAAGGTGTTGACCGAGGCTATTCGCCACTTAAATATTTTTGGGATCCGGGCCCGTCTGGCCATCACAGTTTTAGTTGTGTGTCAATTATTTGTACTGACACATTTGACAAAGAATATCAGTTTTTAATGAATGAATTGGTAATGCTGCATTCCGTACAAAATAGTCCACGTAGGATGTTTATAGAAAATACTTGTTCACATTAAAAAAGAGATAACCATTACATGTATATCGATTTTTTTTCATTTCATATATACAGAAATAGATATTAAAAATGGTTTCAACTGAAATACCGGATATTTGAGGATGCCGAGTGTATGGAAAGCATGTATGTAATTTTTCTATCGTGCATTGCATTTATTTGATTTCTCACGATTTTTTATCAAACGAACAGTGTCCTCCGAAAAAAAGTGGCTGCTATCATCATTGGTAGTTAAAACGGACTGTAATCTTTTGATAATCACGGCAACCCGTGAAAATGTCGAATTGCGCAGTCAAATTATATTAAACTAAGATTTTGAGATTTTTGGAACGTTTGAGTCTTATACAGTTTTTTTGGATTTTAGACATATCATGAAAATTGGCTGCTGGAAAAAAGTGGCTGCTATCTTGATTGGCTGCTAAAAGTGGCTGCCAGCTTGAGTCTGGTTCTATTATTATGTATTTATTCATATAGTATATGCACATTGTATCAATATTATACCTCTATAAACACGTCTGAAAAGTATTATATTTCTGACAATACAACTATTGAAGTTCGAAAACAACGGAGAATAACGGGGAAAGTAGTATGCCTGTTTATCACTGACAAACATGACTAAATTCATTGCTATAGAATTGATACAGGGTGTGCGGGGTAAAAATGCTGTATTTATATGCATTGGTGTGATTTTGTTTGATGTATAATTAATAAAAACGCATTTCTTTGCCAAAATTGTATACAGCTTGCTCAAATTTGTTAGAGGTTTAGATTATGCGATAATGTTCAATCCGATAAGCCCATCACAAATGTCATTTCATAATCGGATAATTTGGGAATTCATTAAACACATGTTTACACATACATTATGTTTGGAATTTAATACGGGCAGAACGATTACCATGCCAAAAAGATAAATTTTGTTATATTCCATTATTCTACTCGTCTTTATCATTATATTTAGTTTGTACTGCAAACAAATCTCAATTAGTACACTCAACATTTAGTATAATAATTTATTGAAAATAATGCACTTTTATACCCCAATGGGGTTGATGGCATACATGAAAACAAAATAACACATTACATATTACATCACAAAAATAATTTTAAAAAAGTCTTAAACAGGCAAAACAGGAAAACAGGAAAATAATCTTGAAAATTATTGCATAACATATAGTATTTATGATATAAATCAAATTTAATGAAAACGACTCTGTTCAAGCTTTGGATAGAAGGTTTTATTTGTCTACGATTTCTACAATATAGCCTTTTCATATGATCTGCGCTTAATCATGAATAACAATAGCACCCAATAGAGAATATGTTTCAATGAGTTAAAAATTTGACTTGTGAGATATTTATTGAACATATCGAATTTAAACCTACGTAGCATGGCGGGTCTAACTAGTGGATCAGGGATTTCTTATCCTTCCGGACCACCTGTGCGCTCCCCTTCCCCCAAATTTTTTTGGTTCGGTTAGTGTTGATCAATCTTAAGTATACTGCGTAGTATTTTGAGAAAAGTTTTATTTTGTAATCCTGTCTTTCCTTTTTGTGTTGTCTGTGCTCGTGATCGATTGTTGTTGTTTTTTTTGTTTTTTTTTCTTCAACTCTGGGTAGCTTCTTAACTTAAAAAAGGAAAAGTAGTAAAAATGTATAGCAAAAATACCGAACTCCAAGGCAAATTACTGACAAAATCAAACGGTATCAATCAACCGAACAAGTAAAAAACAACCGCCATATTCCAGACTTGGTACATGCATTTTCCGAAGAAAATGGTGGGCAAAACATATACTGACTGTGGTATCGATAACCATTTCTGATTAATAATAAATTCCCAGGCCATCAAACCAGATTGGTAATTCGTTCGATTTGATAATTACTCGTCGAATGACCGAATAATGCTCGTTGTGCAGTGCTAGAATATCGACTTATTAAACCTAAAAATTGTTCTTTGTCAAGTCGTTAATTTTTTTCGTTTCGTTATTTCACATTTCGTCACGTCGAAGCCATTAATATATAGCAGCCTATGTGGTATGGGTTTTGTTCATTATTTAAGGTTATACGGTGACCTCAAGTTGCTTAAATGCACTTCATTTGGACTCTGTTGGATAGACTTTTCTTGTCTCATTGGCATTCATATCACGTCTCTTTATTAGTTGACAATGAGATGGACAAACCTTAAATAATTTGAAGATAATTATACCATACATTAAGTATATAACACTGCTTGACATCTTAGTTTCTGTTTTGCATAGTAGTTCCTTTCAAAATAGAATAACTTGTGCACACCCACATATTTTTAATGAGCATATAACGTTGCTGTCAAATTACTATATATAAAAAAAGAAAATTCAATAATTTAGAAATGTTTTCACACTATGGAAGAATATTAGATATATTGTTAGTAGATTAAAAGAAGTAGGATAATTTCATTAAACATGTAAAGTCTTATATTAAGACACGACTACATCACGCAACGCTGTTATGCAAAGGTATTTATTTCTCAAAATTCCTATGCAGTTCGTCACATGTACCGACATTATATTTTCATATCGACTTAGCCTAGACGTATTAGTTTAGTTGCCTCAAAAAAACCTCTTTATCTCAGACCAACAGTAATGATTAATAATTTATTTCTCATGAAATGTAAATTATTCCGCAAATAACAAAAAGAATATACATAAAGATAGCCGACCAAGTAACATTAAATTATTTAAACAACTCAGGAAATATAATCAATCAAAACAAATGGTGTCATTTGATACAAATTCTCTCTTCACTAACATCATATGAAAATTGTAGGAAAATATCAGGATGATGGATGGCTGCTTAACGTCCAGCGTCAAATTGATATGCATATTTAGGACGAGAACATGCTAATGTTATATGAATATTAACCCTGCTTTGTACTATAGACACGCTGAGCCGGATTTTTAACGTGCTAGTTCACAAGGTAACAGTCCGCAGGGAAGACATAGCACCTTACCCGGACACATTATTCTGACTCTGAGCCGGCCAGTCTTTGATCTTACTTCTTAATGCCGCGTGCTTGGCAGAGAATTAGCAAATACCAATTTTAAAAACTTTGGTTTGTCCCGGCCGGGGTTCGAACTCACCACCTCCCGCACTTGAGGCAAACATATCAGAAAAGAGAAGACACACTCGCGAAAAAAAATATCTATATATTTGTATCGATAGCATTGCACAGATCACAATGATACAAAAAAATAACATGTTTTCCATTGCTATCTTTCTTGACTTGTCGGGGAATATTAATTCCTATACAGATCAAGAAATAAGTTTCAAATGTGTACACTTTTTAATACTAAAGTGGTTTATTGTAGGATAAATCAAATTAACCCGAGACCATCACAATATAAAAATAAGAAGATGTGGTATGATTGCCAATGAGACAACTCTCCACCAGAGATAAAATGATATAGAAGTTAACAACTATAAGTCACCGTACGGCCTTCAACAATGAGCAAAACCCATACCGTATAGTCAGCTTTAAAAGGCCCCGAAATGGCAAATGTAAAATAATTCAAACGAAAAAAGTACCGGTCTGATTTATGTACAACATAATGAACGAAAAACAAATATGATATACAGCAACAAACGACATCACTGACTTACAGGCTCCCGACTTGGGACAGACACATACAGAATGTGGACGGGGTTAAACTGGTTTGAAGGCGCCAACCCTCTCCTAACCTGGGACAGTGGTGTAACAGTACAACAAATTATAAAAATTTGTTGAAAAGGGCTTAACTTATCAGATCGATACAAAGCAGAAAGCAATCTAACAAAAACACAGACAGGAAGTGGCAGGGTATTTATACATCCCCACAACAAAAAAGACACTAGGTACAAATCTGAGAATACTCGCAGTTAACGACAGCTATAGTTCAAAGCAAATAACAGCTAATAAAATAATCATGCATCTAAGACTAAAATATCCATCATTCAAGTCTTTTCGTACTTATAAATAGATATATGATCTTTCAATCTATTATAGAACATATACCACATGTTTATGTATATATACATCGATTCAACGATAAATTCGGGGGGTAATACAATGTGTATTTTCCAAATGCGCGGGGAAAAATAATAACAATAATTGTATAACAACTAATGTTTGCTAATAGTTTCTATAAACACCCCAGTAAGCATTCTATATCTTAGTTCATTGACGTGTAATCCAGACAAGAAGATCATTTCTTTTTTGTTAGCATATATGGATCATTTTATATTTAAAATTCCAAAGGAATAGAACTTGATTCCTGCATTTCCATTCACAAAAAAATATTTGTTTATTATAAGTTTTCTTTATTTTTGTACTTGTTACATCAAAAAGAACATCTTTATAGTTTTCCCTTTCGAAACTTGAATATTATGCCCTCGATTAGTATGTTTAAATAACAATATAGTGAAATAAAAGAACCAATTATTTCAAACTATAGTACTAAATGAGGAGACATGTTTTAGTGTGCCACTTCTCCAACTAGAAGATCAAATTAATCAGTAAGACTGTCTCCGAAGCTTAAGTACAGGAAGAGATCAGTTGTTAGCACGTGGTGGCTAGAAGAAATATACTTTTTCAAACAAGATCGCACCAAAATGTACCTTAAATAAACAACAGTGAACCAAACGCCAACAAAAACTTTTAAACAACAACGCAACACAGCGTTCTTAAAATTCAAATGAAAGTAAGATCTCGGTTTTATGTCAATACTTATGTTTTTACATGAAAGCACGTGGTCATTGAATGGTAAATATTACTAAACAAAAACTGTGACAGTTAAATATCTAAATTATACCACAACGTACCTGAATGAAAAGAAAAATGTCAAAATATGTAAAACAATAACGCACCACAACGTTCTTAAATTCGTCCAAAACTAAAAAAAAGAAATCATGACAAACGGATAAAGCAATTGAACTTCACGAAAGCGCTTCTTTCAATATTATTAATAACTACATATACTTAATCTGTTGACAATATGAATTTTGAAAGTAAACATACTATTCCAATTTACATGTCTGCGAAATATATTAGTACTATATAGATAAAGAAAAACAATATATTACTTTATTATGTTGTTTGATAAAATTATCTGTACAAAAACATGAACTGTCTAGTCATGTGTAGATAAAAAAAGATTGATTGGCCTGATATTATACACTATATTTTATGTCTTTGGCAAAACCTTTCGGAATCTTGGGTCTTCAATGCTCTTCAACTTCGTACTTTATTTGACTTTTTTAACATTTTTATTCGAGCGTCACTGATGAGTCTTTTATAGACGAAACGCGCGTCTGGCGTACAAAATTATAAATAAAGTATATATGATGAGCTAATTTACAATACTTGAACCATTTTACAAGTAGACGTTTATCATGTTCATAAAGTTTAAGATGAACTCAAAAGATGCAACTTTGTCTTAAACACACTTGTTTGGACACTGTGGAGCTGAAATTGCGTTCCTTAGGGACCATAACTCTGTCTAAAGTTTACCGAAAGTTCATCCTGCTAATATTTATTTCATTGTCATTATTAATTATGATAAATTAATTTGATGTTATTCAATGGAAATTTTGCTCATTTCCAAGAAGTCTTTTTGTGGTTTAATTGCCTGTTCAAATATTGCTTACCTTATTAAAAAAAAAAGAAACATGGAAGCAAATGTAACAAAAATTCTCATATAAAAAAACTCTCCGAGATCGACAGTAGCCGCGAAAATTTGACACCACTATTTTTTATCAATATCCCGTGCGTAGTGTTTTCTGGCACAGATAAGCTTATCAAAAAAACATAAATTAATGTACATGATCTCAACGCTTTAATTTGAATATTATATTTATATGAGAAGAAGATAAAAAAAAAAAACAACAGATAATCTTTGATAGATTATCATTATTATTTTTTATTATTTTGTATATCTGTGTTTTCATGAAAAATATTTTTCTAGTGCAATGTACTTTGCGTCTTTAATTCTAGCATTGGAAGAAAGGGATACATTAATGCATATGGGCATCTATTTCGAACGCATTAATAATACTGCAACGAAAAATATATTGATGCTGCTCTTAGTTCCAATGGTATTTGCTTAGCAAATCAACAAAACAGCTTTTCTGGTCAGCGATTGCAGTAACACGAACCAAATTTGAGATGAAGCCCATACATATTACACCGTGAAGAGGTCGGTGACAACAGAAATAGCAACGATCATTACACAATAGAAGTTCTAACATTATAAAATAGAGTGATGTGGTATTGTTACCAATGAGACAACTATCCACCAGATTTCAAATGAAGTGGATGTAAGCAATGATATACACCGTACGGCCTTTAACAATGAGATAAACCAATACCGTATATTCAGCTATATGAAATGAAAAATGTGAAACAATTCAAACGAAAAACCTAACAGCCTAATCTATAACCACACAAATATAACAAACATGAACCACCGACAACCACTTAACTGCAGATTCCTGACTTGGGACAGGCACATTAAGAATTGGCGGAGTTAATAGATATAAGAAGATGTGGTATGAGTGCCAATGAGACAACTCTCCATCCAAGTCAAAATTTATAAATGTAAACCAAAATTAAACATGTTTGTGAGCGCTCAACTCTCCTAACATACATGTAGTACAGTGGTGTAACAACACATGATAAGAACAAAAATAAAAATCAGTTGCAATTAGTATACTATCTTCCGTGATGCATTTTCAAATGTAAACCAGTTTGCTTGCAAGAGTATTGATTAACTATACAGATGCTTCTGTTTAATAGATTCTAGTTACATTCCCAGCATGTTCAAAGTAGAATGCGCAAATTAGGAGCCCTCAACACAACTGCTCCTTTCAATCATCAACAACAGACATGACAGACATAAACAGGCAAATTATTCACTGCAAAATTACGCAACCACCTTTGTTTCAAAACACTTTAGTAATGACAAAACATTAGAATGCCTTGTGCAAAATTACGCAACCATTTTGTTTCAAAACAATATAGTAATGACAACAACATTAGAATTCCTTGCCAAAGTCAATTAATGATTTCATTTACTGTTGCTATGACAACGTTTTTATAAACAAAACATTATAATAGTTATACCAGGATAAAACATGTACAGATTGTAAACTAATCCATCAAATAGATGTTTTCATGTCAATTACTTAATGATAAAATAGTAATAATGCAAGAGGTTTCTGGCACCGTCTCGATGTTTTGTAGCAACAGTTATTGGTTAAAATCTTTAACTACGTCATGAGTTTTCAAAATAACTTGTTACATCAAAAGAACATCTTTATAGTTTTCCTTTCGAAACTTGAATATTATGCCCTCGATTAGTATGTTTAAATAACAATATAGTGAAATAAAAGAACCAATTATTTCAAACTATAGTACTAAATGAGGAGACATGTTTTAGTGTGCCACTTCTCCAACTAGAAGATCAAATTAATCAGTAAGACTGTCTCCCGAAGCTTAAGTACAGGAAGAGATCAGTTGTTAGCACGTGGTGGCTAGAAGAACTAAATTATTACTATATGGAAAAATATACGTTTTTCAAACAAGATCGCACCAAAATGTACCTTAAATAAACAACAGTGAACCAAACGCCAACAAAAACTTTTAAACAACAACGCAACACAGCGTTCTTAAAATTCAAATGAAAGTAAGATCTCGGTTTTATGTCAATACTTATGTTTTTACATGAAAGCACGTGGTCATTGAATAATAAATATTACTTAACAAAAACTGTGACAGTTAAATGTCTAAATTATACCACAACGTACCTGAATGAAAAGAAAATGTCAAAATATGTAAAACAATAACGCACCATAACGTTCTTAAATTCGTCCAAAACTAAAAAAAGAAATCATGACAGACGGATAAAGCAATAGAACTTCACGAAAGCGCTTCTTTCAATATTATTAATAACTACATATACTTAATCTGTTGACAATATGAATTTTGAAAGTAAACATACTATTCAAATTTACATGTCTGCGAAATATATTAGTACTATATAGATAAAGAAAAACAATATATTACTTTATTATGTTGTTTGATAAAATTATCTGTACAAAACATGAACTGTCTAGTCATGTGTAGATAAAAAGATTGATTGGCCAAATATTATACACTATATTTTATGTCTTTGGCAAAATCTTTCGGAATCTTGGGTCTTCAATGCTCTTCAACTTCGTACTTTATTTGACTTTTTAACATTTTATTCGAGCGTCACTGATGAGTCTTTTATAGACAAAACGCGCGTCTGGCGTACAAAATTATATATAAAGTATATATGATGAGCTAATTTACAATACTTGAACCATTTTACAAGTAGACGTTTATAAAGTTTAAGATGAACTCAAAAGATGCAACTTTGTCTTAAACACACTTGTTTGGACACTGTGGAGCTGAAATTGCGTTCCTTAGGGACCATAACTCTGTCTAAAGTTTACCGAAAGTTCATCCTGCTACTATTTATTTCATTGTCATTATTAATTATGATAAATTAATTTGATGTTATTCAATGGAAATTTTGCTCATTTCAAGAAGTCTTTTGTGGTTTAATTGCCTGTTCAAATATTGCTTACCTTATTAAAAAAAAAAGAAACATGGAAGCAAATGTAACAAAAATTCTCTTATAAAAAAACTCTCCGAGATCGATAGTAGCCGTGAAAATCTGACAACACTATTTTTTATCAATATCCCGTGCGTAGTGTTTTCTGGCACAGATAAGCTTACCAAAGAAACACAAATTAATGTACACGATCTCAACGCTTTAATTTAAATATTATATTTATATGAGAAAAGATTAAAAAAGCAACAGATAATCTTTGATTGATTATCATTATTATTTTTATTATTTTGTATATCTGTGTTTTCATGAAAAATATTTTCTAGAGCAATGTACTTTGCGTTTTTAATTCTAGCATTGGAAGAAAGGGTACATTAATGCATATGGGCATCAATTTCGAACGCATTAATAATACTGCAACGAAAATATATTGATGCTGCTCTTAGTTTCAATGGTTTTGCTTAGCTAATCAACAAAACAGCTTTTGATCTGGTCAGCGATTGCAGTAACACGAACCAAATTTGAGATGAAGCCAATACATACTACACCGTGAAGAGGTCGGTGACAACAGAAATAGCAACGATCATTACACAATAGAAGTTGTAACATTATAAAATAGAGTGATGTGGTATTGTTACCAATGAGACAACTATCCACCAGATTTCAAATGAAGTGGATGTAATCAATGATATACACCGTAAGGCCTTTAACAATGAGATAAACCAATACTGTATATTCAGCTATATGAAATGAAAAATGTGAAACAATTCAAACGAAAAACCTAACAGCCTAATCTATAACCACACAAATATAACAAACATGAACCACCGACAACCACTTAACTGCAGATTCCTGACTTGGGACAGGCACATTAAGAATTGGCGGAGTTAATAGATATAAGAAGATGTGGTATGAGTGCCAATGAGACAACTCTCCATCCAAGTCAAAATTTATAAATGTAAACCAAAATTAAACATGTTTGTGAGCGCTCAACTCTCCTAACATAGTACAGTGGTGTAACAACACATGATAAGAACAAAAAATAAAAATCAGTTGCAATTAGTATACTATCTTTCGTGATGCATTTTAAAATGTAAACCAGTTTGCTTGCAAGAGTATTGATTAACTATACAGATGCTTCTGTTTAATAGATTCTAGTTACATTCCCAGCATGTTTAAAGTAGAATGCGCAAATTAGGAGCCCTCAACACAACTGCTCCTTTCAATCATCAACAACAGACATGACAGACATAAACAGGCAAATTATTCACTGCAAAATTACGCAACCACCTTTGTTTCAAAACACTGTAGTAATGACAAAAACATTAGAATGCCTTGTGCAAAATTACGCAACCATTTTTGTTTCAAAACAATATAGTAATGACAACAACATTAGAATTCCTTGCCAAAGTCAATTAATGATTTCATTTACTGTTGCTATGACAACGTTTTTGTAAACAAAACATTATAATAGTTATACCAGGATAAAACATGTACAGATTGTAAACTAATCCATCAAATAGATGTTTTTCATGTCAATTACTTAATGATAAAATAGTAATAATGCAAGAGGTTTCTGGCACCGTCTCGATGTTTTTGTAGCAACAGTTATTGGTTAAAATCTTTAACTACGTCATGAGTTTTTCAAAATAAAACAATCTGATAAAAATTGAAGTGTTTCATATGCTATATTGCGATTAAAGTAGTGATAAAACACGTGATTTTGAATTTGCAAAATTAAAATTACTACAAATGATGATTGTCTTCTCGGTCTACCGGTACTACAATGTAAGCTGTAGGTGTTGTCATATTCTCACTTGAAAGTGGTTAGTTTTACCGTGAACTTTTAATGCTATTGAAATCCGTTTTGCTCTGGTTAAGCAGCATGATTCATGTTACTTTATCTTTGATTAAATAGAGTTTGACATGTTTAAAAGAGAGGACGAATATACCAAGGGGTAAAATCAAACTCATAAGTCGAAAACGAACTGGCAATACCATAGCAAAAAGACGTAACACGACAAAAAGACAAAGAGTATACACAACACAATATAGAAAACTAAAGACACGAGCTCCATCAAATTGTCGGTGGTGATCTCAACACAACATAGAAAACTAAAGACACGAGCTCCATCAAATTATCGGTGGTGATCTCAACACAACATAGAAAACTAAAGACACGAGCTCCATCAAATTATCGGTGGTGATCTCAACACAACATAGAAAACTAAAGACACGAGCTCCACCAAATTATCGGTGGTGATCTCAACACAACATAGAAAACTAAAGACATGAGCTCCATCAAATTATCGGTGGTGATCTCAACACAACATAGAAAACTAAAGACACGAGCTCCATCAAATTATCGGTGGTGATCTCAACACAACATAGAAAACTAAAGACACGAGCTCCATCAAATTATCGGTGGTGATCTCAACACAACATAGAAAACTAAAGACACGAGCTCCATCAAATTATCGGTGGTGATCTCAACACAACATAGAAAACTAAAGACACGAGCTCCATCAAATTATCGGTGGTGATCTCAACACAACATAGAAAACTAAAGACACGAGCTCCATCAAATTATCGGTGGTGATCTCAACACAACATAGAAAACTAAAGACACGAGCTCCACCAAATTATCGGTGGTGATCTCAACACAACATAGAAAACTAAAGACACGAGCTCCACCAAATTATCGGTGGTGATCTCATGTCCTCCGGAAGGTTAAGCAGGGTAATATAGATTTCAATACGTGACTTTTATTGCTCTTTGTAAACTTTTAATATAATTTACTCATTGCAAGAAAATTTTACACTAGCAACACGTGTTTTATGGATACATTCAATGAGTATGCGATTTCAGTTCCGAAAAAAGTATGAGCAAGTTTTCATTATTCTAAAACTGTTAAAACAATCTCTAAATAAAATCTAAAGAATACTGTTATACGGTTTGTGAGTCATTGCAAAGAAATGCCAAAATAAGAATGCATTGTGAACACATAACACAGTACTCGTATAATTTTTAAAGACATATAAATCTATAACTGTTCATGCTGAGACAGTCCGAAAATTTTGTACAAAAATAAAATTTAACATATTCTTATACATTTTTAATTCTATCGCAATTATGCATTTTATTATACACACAAATTAATAAATAATATTGCTTTCCCGAATATCAAAAATATGATAAAACTATATTGCACATTTACTGCAAACATGTGTTTTCGATAGAACATTATTGTCTACAGATATTAAGATGTGCAGCCTGTTGCATAATGATTGTGTTTCTTCGGACTTATCTTTCTCTTCTCTTAATTGGAAATGTAAACAAAACCAGCTTTCCACAGATAAACATGATTCAAATAAATATTATGAATGATTAAAACATTACTCACCATAAATTTGATGTAATTTACAAAGAAATTCTCCTGACATTCTTTCCTCTTTACCACACCAAAATCATCTCACTAACGAAACGTCATAATATGGTGAGAACTATTTTGGCGTAAAGAGTTCCTGAAAGCAATAATTAGGTTGAATAGGTGCACTTCATCACTAATCATCCATTACAAAATTATTTCTTTATTTTTTTAAATAGAATTTATAGATTTGAAACCAAATGGATGAGAATTTTTTTCTTCTGCTAAAACTAGTAGTTTGTTGAAAGAAAATTAGAGTTATGCAATCTGCATTAAGACTCTTTTGGTTTTTATGTGCAGATTTTGGCACACGTTTGATATACGAAGCTGCGATGTCAGAATATAATGTGTTTTCAACAATTTGTTAACGTTATTTACATTTAAGCTTTTGATAAATCGAGAAATTAATTCCAAAAAAATACAGCAATTACACGTGCATAATGTAAACCGTGCAGAACTTTGGTCTTAAGTTCGAGATATGAAGTGAATTTGAGTTTACTTGATATTTTAGTATGACATGTGTTTTGTTTTGCTGAATATTATCTCTACTACAAGTAACCTTGAAAGACTTGGAAATTAGACATTGATTAACTCATCACGTGTTCTAAGAAAAGTGTCTTAACCGAATCAGAAATGCACATAAATGAGAGAGTTGTCTCATTGGCAATCATACCACACCTTCTTTTTTAAATATATACGTACTGCAGTACAGATATTTAAATTTATATGTACAAGCTTATTAAATAGGAAAACAGGAGAGGCATGCTGAGCTTTCTTCTTTTTCGCAGCTAGTACCAATGTTATGCTCTGACAAAAGAACGTACTACATTGTTTTTATTTTCCAATTTTAGTACAGATGAATTGTATATTTTCAAACAATATAATTATATATTGTTATAATACACAATTCTGTATTAAATTGTCTATTATTTAATTCCAGTATTTGTCTTTGATTTTTTCGAAAATTCGACATTGTTTGGACATAGACCACGCAAACAAAACCCACCAAAATGATATGTGACGGGAAAATTTATTTGAATAATATCGTTTACTCATTAAGCAGGATACCAGGCAACGATTTATGTAAACTCTAGAATATTCCTTCAGTTTCTTCATATACGCTTGCATGTGTTTGCATAGTAAAATGGTCAATCGCAGGCTAATTATCAATAGTTTCACGAAATGAAATTTTATTTCTCGGTTTTGCTATCGAACAAGGAATTTGCTTTACCACACATGTAATAAACTGTTTTCCGTTTTGTTTATATTTTCAGGGTTTCCCTGTTTTTTCAATGAATTTGCACTGAAAATTTGATTATTTGAGTGCATGTACATGTTGTCTTATTCGTAATATCTTGACTGAGATAATACAAAATAACTAACGGAAGAACTGTATGAAGAGTGCTTGAAAAATTTTATTTATCTTCTTCACGGTTTCGCATTAAACTTGTACACATTGTTTAAAGAAAATTTTGAACCCGAAGAATACTGCAAAATAGCTTTACGAAGTGCATTCGCCAAATTTGGATGTGGTGTTGCTCCATGCACTGAGAATTCAAACTGGGAGATTCGAAAAAAATTGTTTTAGAAAACAGAGTGTGCCATATATGTGATGGTTTTATTGAAGACGAAGCGCATGTTTTATTATGACGATTTTAGAAACCATTCATACTATGTTGCTGAAACTTTTAATGAAACTTTTAATACTATAGATGATAAACAAAAGTATGTGTTTTTATTCTCAGATGTAAATATGATACGTGTGTGTGCCAAATCCTGTTATTTGATTTTATGAAGGCGTAGAGATTTTATATATTGTAAATAGTACTTTATTTCATATTGTTTAATGTATTTTATCTATGTATTTTAATAGTCTCTTATAATTCTGTATAGAATGGCTCTTATTTTATTTAGTATTGTTTTAAAATGTATAAATATCGACTGTACTTGTTGAGAGATGAGACTTTAATAAAACATTGAATTGAATTGTACAATAATGAGTATGAAATTGTTCTCTATTTTGTATAAATCATAAGGGTTGTCTTTTCTTATAAATATATGTACGGAGTATATATCTCCCAGTTGATACGCTATTCCAGGGCTTGCATTTCCTATCATGATTTCCTTGATTGAGGGTTGCTGCTTACAAGGAAGCTATTAAAACAAGAGTTCTAAGTGGTGAAGTTGAAATCATCCCTTTGTAAATTTTACGGACGCCATCACGAGTTGGTTGACCGTTATGGAATATCTGTTTCACAGCTGACGACGGATATGTTCCAATTGTCGTAACTACAATTCTGTCCCCTTTTCCCCGAATGAGACCTACCGAATTAGACTTATCACCGGGTTTGTACTTACGTGAGCTACACGGCGGTGACCACATGTGGAGCAGGATCTGCTTACCCTGTCGGAGCATCCAAGATCACCCCCTAGTTTTTGGTGGAGTTTATGTTGCTCAGTCTTTTAGTTTTATATGTTGTTTTTTGTGTTCTGTTGTAATTGACTGTTGGTCTTTTTCTTTTCTTTTTTGCCACGGCGATGTCAGTTTATTTTCAACTTATGAGTTTGGATGTCTTTGTATCTTTCGCCTCTCTCTTTTGTAAACGATTTTCACTGATACCGATTCGTTATAAATTTTAAATGTCTTTTTAGTACAATGTATAATGAATTAACCACTCTCATCTTCATCAGTCCCTTCATAAATTATCCCTTTCCGGATATTATCATTTTTTATTTCTGTAATTTTTTCTGATGAATAAAAATTTATAATTGTGAATATATCTATCTAATAATATATGTGTTATATTGTTGCCTAAACCTGCCATAACATTTTACCAAGGAGAAACAGTATTTTTATCATCAATTGCTCATTAATATGTTTTATATAATTATTGATTAATGTTAATATGCATTATATAGTATCTCATAATTCTTGAACAGCAGTATTGATAGTCACTCAAAATAGAATTGCGTATTGTAAAATTTCTTTTAAATTTTAAATTCATGCAATTTATATTATGAGTTTGCTGAAATTAATGTTTCTACATCTATATTAACACTTTATTTACGGGCAAATATAATTTCTGAGGCTGAATAAAAAAGGCGGAAGATACCTCAAAACTCATAAGTCGATATAAACTGACAACGTCATGGCAACAAAAAATACGAAAAGCGAAACAATTCCCCAAAATACTACATAGAAAACTAAAGATTGAGCAACACGAATCACATTTAAACTGGCAAATGTACTGTTGCGTATAAAAAAAAAATTCCAGTACTATAATTTTAGTTTATTGTTACCGACCGAAAAAAGGGTTTCATAATCCTATTTAGTAAGGTTCGATTTTACTCTTAAATTAAAGAGCAAGTAAATGTTCGTGTACATTCTGTTTATTATTGAAAGCTGGTAGCTATAAATGTGGACTTAGTTTGTTTTATCCACAAACATATTCAAAGGGGTAAACAAAACTTTGCGATGGAAAGTTGCATATATACAAGGGAATTAAATGTACACTTTTACATCAATGAAAATAAACAAGTGTATATTTTCTCGCTGTGTTGAAGACCCATTGATGACCTTGGGCTGTTTTCTATTTGGTCGGGTTATTGTCTCTTTGAAGCATTTCCCGTTTCCATTCTCAGTTGTATATATACCCCAAAAAAATCTATATACTAGTTATGATTTGACCCATCTTTGTCTCGCTTTAATTTGGGATGCATCGATGAAACAAGAAACAGTAAAAGTCAGCTTGTACTTGATATACTTAGTTACACAGTATTATGCAATCAACAACACACGGTTCATGTATAATGTAAGCAGCTAAAAGCAGACATTCTTGAAGACGTATAGAATGTTCTTTATCAACCTATTCGATTTCCGTTGATTACGCTTGTTTTCAAGCTGCAAAGCTAGGAGCATTGATAAAAATAACTAAATTATTTCAACCCTGCAATGTTGATGTAGATGTTCGTAGCTAGTAACCTCGTCAGTGGTCGTTTAATAGTTTAATTTTATTGTGTTTTCTTGACTATGGTTTTCTTTTGTTCGTTTTGTATTTTCTTGAATTGTCTCCTAAGGAATTGTGTGGTGATAGCAGATCAACTGTTGTCTCTCCCAAATTTATATGACCACTTGTTCTGGCTCGTGCGATTTAGAGCTTGGCTAATTGTATAGAAACTTGTCTGTTGTTGAAGTCCGTATGTTGACCTCTGATAACCGATATATCTGTCCATCCTTATTTATTTTTCTTTTTTTTTTTCTTTCAGCTATATACGTATATGCACCCCACATCTATATGTTCGTATTTCTAATAAAATTGTTATCTCCTCTAGATCTCGAGCTCGTGCAAATGTATATATAAAGGGAGCAAGTTTGTTAACAAATCAATACAATGTGTGCACATGCACTTAAACAAAACGACATTTTAGATACAAAGATTCAGAGAGGACTCCAGTTCATCTTGTTTATGTAGATGATTTTTTTTTAAATTTCTTTAAGGTTTAATTGCATGTTTCATCATGTATACACTATCAGAATTGTTAAGGGATTTTTGATCATATATCTTTGCTACATGAAATCTTCTATGACGCACAGTCAGCAACATATTACAAGTGTAGGAGGGCATGGTTTCAAATCAGCAGGTTAAAAACTTTGAGCTTACGTTCAGTAACTACGGCTTTTCTACAGAATGATATGCTGATTATTTTGTGTGTAGTTATACATTGTACCGTTATTTAAGAGTTAAGTGCTTTTCCTGTTCAGGTTTTTATTTGATGTGTTTTTATGCAAGTTTTGTTAGTCTACTGATCAAATTTTAAAAAGGGGGAGGATTTAGATCTCAAAAAATATATTTTAACCCCGTCACATATTTATGTGCCTGTCCTTAGTAAGGAACTTCATCTTGTATAGACTCGGGAAGATTTAGAACTTGCTATATTGTTTGGACACCTGTCTATTGTTGAAGCATATATATTGCCCTCTTGGTGTCTTTTTGGTAGTTTGTGTCATTGGGTTGCTGTCTCATTGACGTTTACATCACTCTCTTCTAATTCATCTTTTATTACTAAAGAAACACAGATTCGCGAGTCGTGTGCAGCAAAATTTGTTTTCAAACTTTCAGGATTGTAACATTAAAACCAACACTAGTCTCAACACTTAAGAAAATAAATAAAATTTTATACATATTTGTTTTAGTAGGTAGATTGTGTTTTCAAGAAATAAAAAGCTTCTATTATACATAAATATTATAATATTCTCAAAATGTTCCAATCGAAACAATTGTATTTCCGTATGTATAACAAAAAAGATGCGTTATTTTTGTAATAATGACAAATACATTCTCGAATGATTACTTACGTTAAATCCAGGTGAGCAACCTTTTTATATCCTTGAATGACAGTCAAAATAGAAAGTTAATCCCATCGAAACAAAGCATTCTCAGCTGATGAAATAAAAGAATATCAAATGGGAATGTAACTCTGCACATATCTTAGCATATTATCATGCACGGGCGATATGTGTTTAGATTATAATTATTTACGTCTACAATAATCAAATTGATGATCTCACGTGTAAACGAGCGTCAGAGGTTCCAGCAGAGTCTTCAATAATCTATCAATTACTCGTTATCTCTTCATGCAAACAAGCAGATGATTGATGAAGAGAAGTCCCTAAAAACTAAATGTTGAGTTGACCCGATACTGATTTCTTTTCTGAGTATGAAATGTTTTTGTTCAGTTGTCTAAGGGTTTTTTGTCTTGTTCGATTTCTGATTAGTTTTTTACACCCTTGGTACCTCTCGCCTTATTTTTTATAATGTTAACCAGGGATTTAAATAGTATAAGAATCTCTGTGTTGACGAAGCTTTGATACTTTTATTACCAACTGCTGTAAAATACAGTGGTTTGCAAATGTTTACAGTCTCAATTAATACTGTCGCTCTGATATCCTGCAAGTGCAGAAGGGGGGTACCTTTATATTTAGACTGTATGTTTCTGAAATGTTCATTAAACAAAATTGTTGTGTAAAAAGATTATCGAAATGTATTACAATCTTGAATGCCACTGACCGTAAGTTGACCACTTAATGCCATTTTGGTATTTGTGACGTTGGGAACTGTTTCATCGATGTACTCTACACCCCAGTTTCATAATTCCTTTAAATATGTAAATTAAATTGTTATTCAAATATTTCTGGCACAACATCGTAATAGAATTATATAGAAAATCCATCTTGACAATAAATAAACTTGACGAATTCAAAACAAAAACGTTATATTGAAAAGGCATCATCAGATTTCTTAAATAAGAGTAAAATACACATCGATTACTGACATCAATTATGCATTTGTAACAGAAGTGTGTCCTGTTTATTGCAGAAGCTGTTGGCCCTATTTTACCTAACTATATATGTTCCTGCTGTATAAGTCCGTTTCTAACGATCATTGACCTCCTGTCACTACCAGTTTGAATGAGCAACCAATAATCATGTTTCTATACCTAATGCTATTTATTTTTTTAGCATCATGAATCATTAAATGAAAACATTCAATATAATTAGTATCCATAAACAATGACTAAAAACAACAAGCAATACACACATCTATTAATAAAACATGAATGGCTATACCCAGCCCTGAAATCTTAAATATGTAAAGATAACGATCTGAATTAATCAAATTTCAAATTTTTTATCGTGTAGTTTATCAACACAAAGCTTCACGCCAAAAATATTGATATGTTGCACGCGCATATGTACGTGTGTGAGTGATTACAATCACCAATCCTAGACACAGTACTATCACGTTTCTCTATGACTGATAATTATTGACTCAGAAGAAGGAATCTCAGGCGACTAGGACCGGCTTTACGCTATATATACTAGAAACAGATTACTTCTTATTAATTCTATTAAACAAAGGTAAGCGATAATAATCTTATTAATTACTTATCTATATTGTTCAATCTACCACGAATTATGTCTATAGAATTGTTTATTCAGGACGAAGCTCAACGACTGATTTCTGAAGTACTTTAGATTTATTTTTGCGATTTAGTCGTGTAAATAGTCAGTTTAGTTCTTAAGCACAAGAATTCTACATGTATTTTTACTATTTAGTCATTTATATAGCCAGTTTAGAACAAGACAAAATCATGAAAGTTTTAAAATTTTAACAACTTTAGAAATAATTGAGATGTACTTTGATGATTTAAATTATTTATTATTGGTTTACAATGTACTTGTTCCTGTTTAGTTTTATTGGTTTGTTCTTGTTTGTTTGAACGTCTGGTACACGTATCGATGATATTGACTGAGTTGATTTGTATTACACGTGTTTCCGTGTACTACCCTTTGCTTTCCTCTGATTGAGATACAAAAAAGTGTAAGGGTTAATTACCCAGAAAATTTGCCTTGTTTAACCCCGTCACATGTTAATATATGTGTTCCAGTCCTGATGATGGTAAATCCAGAAAAGCGATTCGGACGTACGAAATTAATAGGTTATTTTCATTTCCAAGTAAGGATGCACGTCGGTTAAGCCAGTCACAACTTATAGACAATATATATATATATATATATGGTATAGACACGTGTCTGCTGTTGGAGACCGTGCGATGACCTCTATATGAATAAATGGAAATGTGGGGTATACGTCAATGAGATCGCAAACCACTGACAAATTCTTCATTTAATATCTATGTAAGTGTTGATGTTGTGCTTCATGTTTCATTTGTTGTAAACCTCACACATATAAGCTATCTGTTATGAAATTAAAAACAGTATTTTAAAGCACTGGAACAGATCTCTTATTGTTTGTTCTTCGTCTTGAAAGTTATTCAAAATAGTAAATGCTAAAGGTATGTTGACGCCACATATTGTTTCATATATAAGTACATGTCGGGAAATGAATTAGATATAATAATCTATAGTGTTTACATGGTCGTGCTTCCTTTGGTCTCCGGTTGATAGTTGTCTTGTTGGAAATTATACCACATCTGCTTATTTTCATGAGGTATCGAGAATGGGATAAGCGGTGTTTTTTTTTTGTTTTGTTTTGTTTGTTTTGTTTTGTTTTTTTTTTTTGCTTTTGAGTAAGCTCTCAGTGTTGTTTAATTTTAAACAAATACCATATTACCACAAAATCACCATAGTATTCTGTGCAGTGTTGCGGTTTCTTTATGTTAATTTGTGTTCTTGGCACTTGCCAGATGATAGCATGACGAAACTGTCAATGCAATCTGTCTGATGTCGATTCATCTGTATTTTACCTGGCAGATAGGATCAACATGAATGTCCTGAGAATTCCAGTGCCAATAAATGTTCAGAGGAGTTGCCTACAATCTAGGTCAACAAAACACTACCTATTCACGGCTAAGAAAGATCTTGAATTTATGTAAATTTACTTTATCGAATTGGTATGAAAAATTATTTGCTATTTTAACGCTATGTTTAGAATCTTTAATATATTACATACCTTTTATTTTCAGACAAATATTCATGGCAAGTATGGGTAAAAGAGGAAAAATTCCGTAAGTATATCAGAATAACAGTTTAAAGTAAATTGCGATTGCTATTCATAAAAAAAACTTCAGGCACATTATAAAAACAACAAAACACGTTTCTTGTTCAATATAGTTAGAAAATACCTAAGAAAATCAAATAATAAAACTAACAATACGCCCAACATTCATCAAAGAACTAAATAGCAATATGTGGTAGAGAGGTAATGGATTTTACATGTCTCTGATTATGTAATTAACTTCCCAGAGGCAGTAGATGCTGAAAAACTACGAAATATTTGACATAATTATCCTTGTTTCTTTGGATCTGATCCAGAGTGCAGAGAACGGCGATACAAACCATCAATTTTAAAGAGTTCAAGGCAATTTGTAAGAATGTATTTTCTTCCGATTGATATAAAAACTCTCGCTTATAGTTTTCATATGTTAGCTTTAAACTTATCGTATCTGTTTTGAGATCTTTGATATCGAAATAGAAATCATACACGGTAACATACATATCAGCAATTAAAACACTTGATGGAATATGATTATCGATAAACAACACATGTTTCTATGATATCATTTATCAGGAACGCGCGTGACCAATAAATAACTCAGAATTCTATCTTAATATACATATAACCACAAAATTCGTTTCACTATTTATCTTGAAGTATAATGTCGTGCAGTTTGTACCTATGTGTTGCACAGTTGAATGCTATCCCTCTGAAAAGATGTATTTACGATAAGAACTCGTGCCAATGAAAAACACACGCCGTGAATATCAAAATTATGGTTCATTAGATACATTTCTGATTCCTGCTGAAAACTTTTAGTTGGCTTACAACACTGTTGCCAAAGAAACTGACGGAGAAAGTACTTAAATAAATCAATGGAAAGATATCTATCAATTTATATTACGTTGTTGTTGAACATTTTCGTTTTTGTAAGGGAGCAACCATTAAACTTCAAAGGGGGGTAATGGTTTTTTGCCTGAGTCAGACATTTTTTTTTTTTTTCGACGCTATCAATCAAATTATTTTTTTCAAAATTTAACACTATAAGGTATGGGGAAAATCTGGATTCAGAATTTTTTTTTATGATCATCTGCTTGACCACAATATTTTTTTTCATCAAATTGGGGATCAGAATATTTTGTAGGAAAAAACCATAACCCCCCTTGAAGTTAAATGGTCGTTCCCTAATGTAATGATATTTTTTATCTTCAAAAAGTAAATTATCGTGATGACTATGGTATATATCTACAGGATCGGTGCAATAAAAAATGTGTTCTCAAATACTCGACAGGGATAGACAACTATATAGCCGTCTTGGTCAAAGCATGTAACAATTTATTGAATTATAGTTTGCATAGAATTCCTATAATCAAACGCGACTGGGAACATATCAAGTGGGTGTGGATGGGGGTTTACAGAATAGAAAATAATGGGCAAAAAAAATTTAGAAAAAAGGACCAAAAAAATAAAGAATAGAGAATAATGACGTGCTAAAATATAAAGAATAGAGAATAATGGGCAAAAAATATACAGAATATAGAAAAATGGCCTAAAAATTAAAGAATACAGAAATGAAAGACCCCATCCATACCCTCTTATCAATATAGGATACACTATTGTTAGTAGTATGAGCAGCCTTGGTCAATTGCAAAAAAAAAATATGAGGTGGATCTAAGACAGGTCTAAGCATTAGATATGATAGAAGGGGACATACGGCAGGAGCTCAGTGGGTTTTTTTCTACACTGATATATAGAAAATGTATAATTCCTTGCAGTTTCTACTTTATTTACATTAAGGTCTTTGTAATCAAAAAGAATAACTAATTCAATTATTCGAATATTGGAAAATATTCAATATTGACCAAACAACATATCATTTTACGAATCCAGCCTCGTCAGAATCTAAAGCACGTATTGCTGTGTGTTTGTTTATTCTACATTGGCTAGAGGTATAGGGGGAGGGTTGAGATCTCACAAAACATGTTTAACCCCTCCGCGTTTTTGCGCCTGTCCCAAGTCAGGAACCTCTGGCCTTTGTTGGTCTTGTTTGTTTTTTAATTTTAGTTCATTTATTATTTTGGAGTTTAGTGTGACGTCCATTTTCATTGAACTAGTACACATTTTTGTTTAGGGGCCAGCTGAAGCCCGCCTCCAGGTGCGGGATTTTCTCGCTGTGTTGAAGACCCATTGGTGGCTTTCTGCTGTTTTCTGCTCTTTGGTCGGGTTGTTGTCTCTTTGACCCATTCCCCGTTTCATTCTCAATTTTATTTGGTAAATTTCTGTTAAATTCAAAATTCGTCTAGGCTCGGGAAATTAAGATAGAAATATGATATAAATACTCCTATTGCTGGAGACCGTAATGTGTACATCTCGATTTTTTACTAATGTCAATGTGTTGACGTGTACCATACTTTTTATTTTAGTTATTCCTGGAATGTAAAAAAATTCCATTACTTTAAAGTAACAATATATGTCTATTTCAGTAAAGAAGTTCAAGCCATATTCGACAAATATGCACAAAGCAATGTAAAACGATTGTCCCGACAGCATGCTATAGAAATGCTACAACAAGAGTTTGGAATGACTCAACAAGAGGCTATGGTTATGTTTGAAACTTTTGATAAAGATAAAAATGAAATAATGAGTATTTGGGAATTCCAACAGTTCTACGAAACAGTAGGAGCAGAGTGAGTCTAAGCATATTTGTGTAAAACAATAATTCACGTGTATGATTTAGATGTCCACAAAATGGTGTTCAAATTGTTAAAAATACAATTGCATCGTGGGAATATTTCGAGTTTCATTTTCTTCACGATGTACAGAGTGGCAAAGCCTCTGTGGTTAAAACAGACATATCTAGACTTACATACTAGAGTAAACCAGAACATACACATCAAATTGTTTACGTAGTCTTTAAAGTAATCGTGTAAACTATTAACATTATTTATCTTTTTTTTATTCTCTACTTTAAATGATACACAACTTCGTCCAAGGTAATCATTTACATTAACACTGAGGTTGTAAGTTCGAATCCCGCACGTGGCAGGTGCGCTCGACTCCAATCTTTATTGACTATAGGATTGTCAGATTACCTACTTGGCAGGTGCGCTCGAATCCAATCATAATTGACTATATGATTGTCAGTTTTCCTGACGAAGGTCGGTGGTTCTCTACGGGCACTCCGGCTTCCTCCACCAATGAAAACTGACCGCCACGAAATAGCACGATAGTGCTAAAAATGGCGTTAAACACCAATTAATCAATCAATCATTTAGCATTATCTCGCTTTAAGATAACAACAATGACATTATTTTTCAAACGATAAAACATACAAATAAAATGACGACAGTATTGTAAGAATCGTAAGAAATAGATGTCCTTGACACTCGTTGCATCTAATGTGAAGTCATAATGATTACGAACAGGGAAGAATATACCGACGGGGCAATTGAAAATAAAAGTCGCAAAAAAACAAACAACAGTATGACCAAAAGATTAACGACAGCAAGACGATTGTTTTCACAGAAAACTTAAGATTGAGCAACTCTAGCACAGGATGAACTTGGGTGTTCTGAAAAGGTAAACAGTCCTGCTCCGCTGTACAAATCCTGTTTAAATACGTTGATGAGTCATACCGGGATAATCAAATGTGTGTTCACTTGCATAAGACATAAACAAATTCATAAACCAACAACACATATTCAACCATTAAACTTCACCAAATGGAAATTAACTGTTTCAACATTTTTTAATTTTGTTTTTAATCGAAATTTAATTTAAAAATGTGTTGTTGTTTTTTCTTTAGTGCAGCAGATGTAGTAGCTAAATTCCACGAACTTGATAAAGACAACAGTCTGAAATTAGACGGAGACGAAGCCAGGGCAGGCTTAGAGTCTATGGTTACCGGAACTGGAAGAAAATTAGATGAAAAAGAAATACAGTTTTTCTTAATGACTGCTTGTGATGATACTGGTGCTATTGATCTTGGCATGTTTTCCAATTTGTTATACAGACTGAAACTTTATAAGGCTGAGCCACCCAAGAAGGGTCAGAAAACGCACATTATAGGCGACGAAACAGATTAGAATGTTGTCAAGGTCTATGAAATTTACATTATTCATCAATATCATTGTAGATTAGTAAGATTTTATACGAAACATTGTATATTTTATTTATATATAAGGGATAATTTATAAAATTTCAAATTGTAAATGTAAGAATGCAAACGAATTATACATAAAAGTGAAATACCTGTCTATTTGTAAATTTAGCGTATTAGAATTCACTATGTATACCATTCAAGAATATATGATTTTAAAACCTCCTTAAACCTCTGGCCTTATTCTTAACTATGTAGAAAAGAAGAGAGTCAAAATCAGCTAATGTCTTACTTTTAAAAACTGATATAAGGAAAATAGCAAATTTATATATCTTACGAACAATGCCATGTCTTTTAGGAGAGCATCTCAAAATTCTCTTCACAATTCAATTGTAATAGCACTTTAAGTACTTGAATCGTGATAATGGAAAATCATGGCATTGTTAGTTTGTTTTCGAATTACGAGTTTGAATATTCCTCTCTTTTGCAGTTAACTGCTCATTTTAAACTACCATGTGCGGAAAAGTAAACACTTATAAAGATTTTCCTTTTCGAAAACAAATGTTTGTTTCAGTATTTTCATCGATTCTCTAAGAGCACTTACTTGTTTAATGCCGCGATGGCGTCTGAAAGAACACAGCCTATTAGAATAATTATGCAGACCTATGCAGATCGGCAAATAACATGTTCATTATACATGTAAACATATCGTTAGCGTCAACCACAAATATATTGATTATATGTGACCTCCTCGTTCCTCTCTAAATCGGTAATTTCGACAACGTTTTTACGTCCGATATTTTGTCTAGTGTTGTAACGTGAAGGGTAATGGTCTTGTATCTGAGTTATACTGAGTAAATATCTAAACAAAAATTATTTCAGATTTTATATTTCAGAAATAAACTATACCTTTAACCATCACAATAAATAAATTATTAAAGCAAAGAAGGTTCAATGTGTATACTCGACGCAATTGTTTTTATTTCAAATTTATTTCTGCCACTTTGAAAATTTTAAATTTGAAGTTTTTTAATCAATATATATGTATATATCTGTTGCTTAACTTGTTTTATTCAGTATACATACAAGAAAGGAAGTTAAAAAGAAGAGTTGTAGAAAAAAAGGACATAAATCCTTGTCTTTGTATTTATGATCAGTTATCAGCAATTAGTGTAAACTAGACATTTAAAATGTTTATATTTATTCGCTTTGACTTTGAAATATTTTAATATGCATCCTCATAATTCATTCATTATATAGCTTCAAATCTTGTCTGCATCGGGAACACAAATGTAATCAATTCAACAATAATAACTTCAAACCTACGGATATAAATATTATTTATTCCATAGCCAAATTATTTTGTATATTACAATAAAAGGTATTTTTTCTATCCTGTTTGTTTGAGCTTATTTTAAGCAGTGGATACTTTGATAACTATTATTTTATTCTATACTGAATTGATTATGCTACACGGCGGGTGCCACATGTGGAGCAGGATCTGCTTACCCTTCCAGAGTACTTGGGTTCGTGTTGCTCAGTCTTTAGTATTTCCATGTTGTGTTTTGTGTACTGTTGTTTGTCTTTCGATTGTTTTTCGTTTTTTACCATGTCATTGTCAGTTTGTTTTCGACTTATGAGTTTAAAAAACCCTTTGGTATCTTTCGCCTCTCTGTTCTTTAGAACAGTATTTACTGGTTCAAATAAGTCGTAGTCTAATTCAAGACCTGGTCCTGGTGTATTTTAAAGATTTGGATCCAGTGTTTCCACAAAATAGCAATGTTGCAGCGTTATGAATTTGCTGTAATATACAATTGATTGCTTGGTACTTTTCAATTATAGACGTACAATTGTAAATGTATTTAAAAAATTTATTTTATTATTAATTAAAAATACCGTGTTAGGATTATGCGGGGCATATGAATATGAAACAGCAACCATTCACAAGCGAACAAAAATTGTTTTGTTATAAATTAGGCCGTTAGTTTTTTCAGTTGAATTGTTTCATATTTTTCATGTCGGGGCCTTATATAGCCGACTTTACGGTATGGGGTTTCCTCATTGTTGAAGGCTGTACGTTTGCCTATAATTGCTTACAACCACTTCGTTTTAACTTTGGTGGATAGTTGTCTCATTGGAATTTATACTACATCTCCTTATTTTTATATGAAAATGGTTCATTACAGTGGCGTAGCTTCCATTGAGGCAGTCCGGCAACTGTCCCATCAAATATTTTTAACAATAAAAAATAAGGAAGTTATTGTATATAAACAGGGATAAATGTACAAAGGGTGTTGTATTCCGTAGTATATAGTTCAGATTGTTTAAAACATTTGACCTCTATACCCTTTACATCCATCTTCCTCATTATTAGTAACTTAGCGACAAATTATTCCAACTTGAAATGACCGAGGCAGCTACACATATCTTGTTTTAGGAACGGACAAATAATAGTTTGTCAAATACTTGAGTAAAAGTCAGAACTTTACGTGATACTGGCATGATTTATTTTTATTAACAACATATTTGTTACTTTTTTTTTTTCGACGTGGTTTTCTGCAAAAACTGGGCATTCTTATGGGAACCAACTCGGCTCCTCTTCAATCATGAACCTATACTCATATGAGGCAATTATATAGTTAATCCAGTTATAATATCACCATGCCTCTTGGCCAAACATCTATATATATATATATATATTCAAGAGTCTATTCTAAATTGAGGTAAATTATATGGCCTTCCAAATACCGTTTCGATCCCTAACATCACTAAAGACACATTAATTGTCGAAATCCGGATATGGTGTACAAATTTTTGCACCTCATGTTTGTGGTATACCATCTTTTCCACAAGTTTATTGTTTTCTGTTTGGTGTTTAATTAATAATTAAGATCCATTTCGTTAGATCTGGTGATCAACTTATTTGGCAATCGCCAATGGCAGTCAGCAGGGTTTAAGAACATCAGTTGTTCGACCTGTTAGTCAAATGCAGTTTGTTAAAATAGACTTTTTCACTTTGTTTGGTCTTTTGGAAATTGTTGTTTGTGCTGTATTTAGACCCTCTACCAAGAAATTTGTTTTACATGCACACGTATAAAAATTGCGGTTTTTATCCAACGCAATCATAGGTTTGAACGCTGTTTTCAATTTAGACTTTGTTTTCAATTTAGACTTGTTTATATTTTTTCGTTTGGGCTTGTATTATATTTGACTTCGGGTTTATATAATCCGTTCATCCTATTTCGACTCTTTCAAAATTCAAGAGTCTATCCTAAATTGAGGTAAATTATATGGCCTTCCAAATACCGTTTCGATTCCTAACATCACTGAAGAGACATTAATTGTCGAAATCCGGATATGGTGTACAAAAAATATATATATAGATAAACGTCTGAATACTATATATATAGATAAACGTCTGAATACTAGTCAACGATCTTTCCCACGAGGGCGCTGGATCGTTACGAGTAACGATACATGTACACAATAAATAAATTATATAAACGCCTGAAAAGTGTACAAAACAACACCAATAACAAAAAAAGAAAACTATAAAAATAGTTATGTGCGATATGAACTGGCACAATTCTAAAATTTAAAAGGTGACGACGGTTACGATGTTACAAGAACGATTGCGTGAATAAACATTCAAAAAAAAAAAAACACTGGCATATATATAAACGTATAAAGTTACAGGACATTGATACTTTAAACTTCATTTAATTTCACTGAATATGTACAAAAAATCAAGTGATGGTCATTGTTATCTCAGTTATTATTGTTTAAATATTTTAATTTTAATATCGAGAATAAAATTTAACTAGTAGATCCATTCAAATGTATCGATTAACCGCGCATTGAAAGGAAGAATTGTTTATGATAAAATTATTCTAGAATCAATTTTAATGAAAGACACAAACTTGCCCAGAATGTAGTTAGTCAAAAGCGCCCCTCCGCTTCTCCTCTCCAAAAAAAAAACACAAAAAAAGAAGAAAGAAATATAAAAAAGGGAAAAACAGAACAACGCTTTAAATCTAAAACTCATGAACATAATTCCGATTATAAATACAAGGTAGTTGAAGTTTAATATACAAATATATGCAAAGTATTAAAAATGAAATGGCATCCCTTTGTCTGTCAGGGATGTATAAATACGTAGCCACGTTCGGTCGGGACGTGTTAAATCCGATGCCTTGTGTAGGAAGAGTGCCACACTCTGCATATTAAACAACCATCGAATCAATTATGTTGGGTGTTTATATAGCGGCAGAATGTTTGCCCGTCTAACCTACTCTGCTTTTTAATTTGCTGTCGAATTTCGTGGTCTCATTCTCGTCGACCCACTTCGCAAAACCTATCTATTGGATTATGAATAAAATAGTTTTGATCTAAATATGCATGAAATTTTGTCACTGGAAATTAGTCATACAACAAGCAATCAAACCTGTACAACATTCAACAGTTGTAAACGCTGCAAAAATCTTTTTTGGTGTCGGTTTACGCCTATTAACCGTCCGCTTCCAATCTGCATCGCAATCTTTGAACTGCACCCATGCCTTCCTAGAAATTAAAGTCAAACTACGCCACAGCAAGTGTATTTATTCTTAATGAATCAAACATAGATAGAGACCGATATCTTTATTAGACATTTGTATTGTGATTTTATTGTAATCTTCATACCATAATTTAAGATAAAAAAAAAGACAACTTCTCTTCTATGTATTTGAATTCTCTGAAATTAAATCAACACGTTATAAATTGCATGCGTCCGAAGCGCTTTTCTGGATTTACCTTCATCAGGAACGCTCAAAGCCGAATATTTGAAAGCCATGAATGTATAAGGACCTAAAACGTTGAAGAGCTATAACCAAAAAGGACCTAAAGAAATAGCCAAATCCATCTAAGACCAACTTTGCCTTATAAACGGGCAATTGTAGATAGTTTGTTATAAATCATGTAAATATTTCAACATAGATTAAATGATTTGTAAGAAGTAAGGAAACACTCTTTTATCTTGCCAAACTTTGATTATTAATGTCATGTGTATAGTGTCTGTCTCCAGCATATGTATTTCCCTACACTGTCTACGATGTTTCATGTATCTTTCTTAAATATATATCTATATAAATGAGGGTCTGGTTGGGGTTTTCAGAATAGAGAACAATAAGTAAAAAACTTTAAAAAAACAGAGAATAATCACACCGAATATCTCGACCCGAAACCAGCGGAGGGATCCGAATCCCGAGGAGCAATTAATGAAAAGTTTGTAACGGTGTGTAGGTAAAATCTGAATCCGATTCCCACGGACCATAATTCCTCCGTAGAAATCGGATTCAGATTTTACTTACCAACCGTTACAAACCTTATTAATAATTGCTCCTCGGGATTAGGATCACTCTATAGATTTCGGATACCCGGTGATAATGGGTAAAACATATAAAGACTTGAATTTCCCAAATCAGAAGTTGTTTCAAACCAATTAAGGTGGCTCGGCCCTTTAACAGTGCGCATATTTTAACGCATGTTTCTAACGACGAGCGCCTTGAAACGGATGCTTTGAGGGTTTTCTCAAAATAGTTTTGACGACATTGGAACGCGGGCGTGTATGAAAGCACCCTTTCCGATGTCAACAAACCATGCAAAACGTTCTACAAAACAGGAAATACGTACGGTCAGAAATACAGAGTGGTTTGTTCATTTTCACATAAAAGGACAGAATTATACATGATATATTAAAGCATAACATTAAAAAAAGAAAATATAAATATTGACATGTACGAAGGTATCTGGTGCGTTCCGCTCCAAAAACACATTCTCACCCTACACGTTCGCCCTTGGATCTGTTCGCACCCTATTTTCATTTAAATACTGGTTGAATATATCAAAAGATGTCTTTTAGATGTATTAGTATATATATATGAAAATATTTTGCCAATGACGCAATGTTTAACCGTAAACGAAGGATAGCGATGTAAACAACTGCATTTCAAAAACGAGTAAAACCCATATAGTATATGCTATAGTATAAAGGCATCGGAGTTCATCTGAACGCTATAAATAATAAATAAATAAATAATAATAAATAAGCTTTATTTAGAGTCGGCAAAGTATACAAACAGAGTCAACATAAGCTCTAATGAGCTTTTAACCGTTTTATCCGTTTGGCGTATTATAACATTTTGTTACTGTCATAAATCTCTTTTTTTACTTGAAATATCTTCATTTCCAAGTATTGGTAGGATCTTATTCTCCGAGTATGTGAAATATTTTCCCAATGCAAAATTTTGATAATAGTTACGTATTTTTTATTTGCCAAAAATTTTTGAACATAACAATTCCGGAGTATGTGAAATATTTTAACATGCAATATTTTGATAATAGTTAAGTATTTTTTTATTTTCCAAAAAAAATTTTGGACATTACAATTTTCAAACAAAGACAAAATACTTGACAGTCACACATAACATTTTTATTTAAAGATTTATATACTTTATTAAATAATGGTCACGAAAATATCTAACAAATTTTCTCGTATCATGATTCTATGATTTTTGGAACTCTATAGTCCTATAACATGAGACCTCGGGGCCAATGTTTTCTATCTATGATATTTTCCTTTTACTTATTTTGCTATTTGTTAATTTTCTATTTTCTGTTGTATCTATCAATATGCCAACAGAGTTCGCATTAAAAAAAAAAAAAAAAAGAGGAAATATCAGCGTAAAAACTAAAATAATTGATTAAGAATGAGTTATTATAATAGACTAACGGAACTCGAGCAACACATTTTTTTTTACGCAGAAAAAAACCGGACAATAATTTGCAGTTTTCCACCTTTGATCATGTAGATGAAAATTGGTCAATAGCAACCGGACTTTACTTGTATTCCGACCTTATATGTCGATATATGCTATTATCCTCAATACTGCATGCTTTGCGGAGAAGCGCAAAATATTTGGTTTGACAAAGTCGGATTTTGCCTAGGACACATCCGCAGTCTACCGGGCAGTTCCAAACACTACCAGTTAAAGACATTATATATAAACAAAATCTATACTACTTACTAGGTTCAGGAAAAGTTGGGATTGTAATTTTAAAACTCAGCCCAGTATACAGGGACGCTATATTAGTCGGTGATATTGGCAAACTTTAACTTCTGTCTTACTTTTGACATGCGTTTTTCAAAGGGAAGCTAATAAGGAAAGTTATTGATTTAAAAAATGAAGTGGAGTGTGTCATTGCGGCAAGAAATATGTATGACAACTTTTTTAATGATGTGTGAACACTGGTTTGACCCACCTGCTAGCTGCAAAGAAACGTAATTACCGGCCTATGGTGATAATATGGAGATGAATTTTTTTTTAAATATTGACTTTTAAATTTTAACTTTGGTGGATAGTTGTCTCATTGGCAATCATACCACATCTCCTTATTTTCATATCGTAGAGTTAACATGGGTATAGAAATATGACTTCAATACTTAATTATTAGGGGGTGCCGTAAAAATGTAACCTTTTCCCATATTGTTTGGGTTTCATGTGGTGTGTAATGTACCAAAGTGTCATAAGATAAAATTGGTTGATAAAAACACAACCGAGCACACCAGAAAGATGACAGGAAGTTATGAGAAATTTTTGACCTTGTCTTATATTTCTGAGTTATTCCGACCTATACACATATATTTAAGCCTGAAAAGGTGACCTATTCCAGCGGCACGTCCTATTACCTTGTATATAGGACTCGATCGGGGGCTACTTCAATACTTAATTGATAGAGGGTGCCGCGGGGTCCCTATAATGCTTCGGTTTCATGTAGTGTAATGTAAGACTAGAATACCAAAGTGTCAAAAAAGAAAAATTGGTTGATAAAATCACACCCAGGAACACCAAGAAAGATGACAGACGAAGAAGTTATGGAAACTATATTGACCTTATCATATATTTCTGATAGTTTTCCCGACCTATTCACATATTTTCAAGCTTGAAAAGGTGACCTATTCCAACAGCACGTCCTATCACCTTGAATATAGGAAGTGCCCCCAAGTGTTAAATACGCAGCTTCGTAAGGTAAAAGGAGGAATTTTGTCCATACCATGCATGCATTGTCCATTCATTTTCTAGTGACAGTCCATATATTTTTTGTGTTAACAAGAGTGCACAAGCTGAAATGTCTCACCTGCTTTACTAATCATCATTCATGATTGGTTTTATGTTGATATCAGAAAAAATTAATATTATCAATGATCATGAAAATGATCAGATAAACCAATCCAAGCCAGCCTTACAAAGTAGCAGAACCAGAATATTTCATGAAAAGGGGCTGACTGCCTAAGAGGCCTGCTCCAGTCATGCTTCAGTGATTCCCTATATGATCAACCAATGGGCACTCCCCCTAAATCCGCCTCTGTTACAATCATCCCATCAACCAAATATTTTGAAACATATATATAGTATGCCAGTAACAGACAAAACCATGAATATGAGGTTAAGTTCAGATAGACCCTGCAAGACAGGCATATTTGTTTTTCGTTCATTATTTTGTACATAAATCATGCCATTAGTTTTCTCATTTGAATTATTTTAAATTGTACATTTGTCATTTTGAGGCCTTTTATATCCAACTATGCAGTATAGGTTTTACTCATTGTCAAAGGTCGTATCGTATGATGACATATAGTTGTTTATTTCTGTGTTAATTGGTCTCTTGTGGAGTGTCTCATTTACAATCATATCACATCTTTTTACTTAATATTTCAATATATACATTTAATAATCATACCATACACCAAATATAATAACCTATTGATTACACAATGTAGCATGTTAAAAGAGGACTTACCATTGACCAATGAACCAGCAAATGTGGTCAATGACAACTGCCAGACAGACATGTACTCCTTACATTTGTGAATCATTGCATACATATAGTTTATCTACTACATGTACTATTTCTTTTAGTATTAGAAAAAAGACAAAAACACAAAAACATGACATTGACAAATGACCTATAGCTATTGCTAACAGTATCTGATAAACAACCCTAATCAGGTAACTTTAACCTTGATCACTGATCCATGAAATGAGGTTGAGATCTTTGTAGCAATCTGTATCAATTTGAGTGCATATCTAAATTTACAAAACAATATTAATCTGGATCATTGTGATACTGTAAATTTAGAAATTATTGTGAGGTTTTTATTAATGGAAATAATGTGACAGGGTGAATATTGCAATAATAAGAACTTGCATTCTGATATCTGAATTATAGATCTTTATGCAGATTTTTTTTTGGAATCACAATAATTAAACTTGCAGTTTAGTCCATACTTCAAAAATCGCAATAATAAATGCACGCAATAATTTCTGAATTTACAGAAGGTAAAAATGTTGTCAGTTAATAGTGAGACACAAGTTTTCCCAGACAATATATAATTCTTTTGGTTGTTTTGTTTGGTTGCTGTCTCATTGAACAAAACTGTATTTTATTTCTCCTTTTATCCAGAAAATATAACTTTTGAAATAGAAACTGAATAGCACATGGATGGAAAACAAATGCCAAATGATGTAAAATATTTCAAGTGGCCATTTAGGTCAGGGGTTGGTGAGGTAAAAGATGAGGCAAAGGCATGTGCATTTACCACAACTGCCACTTGGTATTATGATTTCCAAAATTTACAAATCTCATAGCTACCTTCTGTATTAAAGACAACTGCATATCATGAATTGTGTTTGCTGCAAAATTCACTACAGACAGCAAAAAAAAAATTAATTCAGCTCTATTAAAATTCATTTTTTGAAACATTTTTTATTTTTATTCCTCAAATGTCTATGAGATCAAATTTATAAAACATTTATTAGCATTGTTAATTTCAATATACTAGTAATTGTTGACATGTATACACCATGTACATGTACAATCATTAGCTGATCAGCTCTATATTTTCATTATTTTTATATCAATATTCTTCTTCAGTGTTTTTTTATAAGACTCAATAATCTGTATTCATCATTGGGACAGGTAGGTAAAGTAGGTCCTTTTGATCTTGGATTTTTTTTATGGATTTTGACAGCACTAAAGCATATAGTTCCAAATTATAGTTGATCTTGGCTTCTTAAGTGGATTCTGACAACACATTGCATAGAGACACCAAGTGTAGATGATCTTGGGTTCTCTCATATGGATTCTGACAGTACTTTGATTATACATGTAGTTCCAAGTATTGTTGATCTTGGCTTCCAATGTTGTTCTTAAGTTTCAGCACTTTACATATCATTCCCAATTGCAAGACAATATGTTACTGGCTTCTCCTGTAAAATCTGTCAGTACTTTGCCAATAGTTTCCAAGTAAAGTTGAACATTCCAGGATCTTTCACAACAAATCACTCCTTCCTCTCACATGTACTTGAAGCCTGAAATTAAATGTCAGAGTAATTCTGTCAGAAAATCAACCATGATTGACATTTAAAAGCATATTAATGTAATTCATATTTTAAATAAATGGGGAATGTGTCCATTGGACACAGATGATGCCCCCGCTAGCATATAAAGTTATAAAGGAACATAACTAAAGAATGGTAAGAGTGACACTACCCATAAAGGAACATAACTAAAGAATGGTAAGAGTGACACTACCCAAATTTTTACTTGATCTGAGTTTTGTTGTAAAAAGTAATGTGTTTAAGTTTCATAACATTTAATTTGGATGAGGCAAACTAAAGTTAGAGAACGGAAACAAAAATTTCAGCAATTTTTCCATTTGTAAAGGGGCATTACTCTAGAACAGTAAAAGTGACACCACCAAAAAAATTCAAATTTGATCTGTGTTTGTTGGTAATAAGCATTTTGTATGTTTCATAACATTTGGTTGAGGCAAACTGAAGTTAGAGAACGGAAACCAATTTTGGGACGTACGTACAGACAGACAAGGGTAAAACTTAATGCCCCTCCGCTACGGCGTAAAAATGAAAATTTGTGGCAACAATAATGAGTAAACAAAATAAAATTACATGGACAGCAAGTGTAAATGGTGATTTTGTTTTTATATGTTGAATACAGACTTTTCGTGGCATGCTGTTTCGTTGCCAGGGACAAGTTATTTCTCTGCCTAAAAATTCTGAAATGCAGCTGAGCTACATTTGTACTCCTCGTCAACCAAATTATGCTGAGGTGTCTTGTACCCTGTTTGGAATATGGGATACACAAATTTTGTATATAAAAATACTAAGCACAAAATAATAATGAATTTTTCAACTCAAATGTATGTGTTATTTGGTAAACAAGATAAGCCCTACACGTGTATGTTTAAACCTGATACTTGATGTTATGAAATATTTCATACCAAAGAGAGACGCGGGGGGTTGGGGGTGGGGGTTTGGGGGGTTAATTGTAAACAAATTGTGATCAAGACGAATCCATCAATAAAATGTATTGCATCGTACTGTAGTGGTTATAATTTACAAATTAGGCCATTTATATTCTCAAGAAAACAAACATTCCAATCGAACCCCTTGATCGGGTGGACAGGGGTAAGGGAATGTTCATGGGAATGAGGGATCAGGAAGCGGGAAAAGGGGGTATCATGTGCAGGTCCGTTAGTAAGCCTGGTCTGAAGTGAAAATAAAAGTAACTAGTTTGGTAGAAGTAAATCTTATGAAGATTATAAATAGAAAAGACCCTTTGATATCGTGTAAGTCACTTTATTTTTAAACAATAAAAATAAACTTAATATATCTATATTTTATCCTGTTATAGAACTATACTAACAAAAGCATGATTTAGATTAAAGGAAGGGTACAAACAGACTCAGGGTGCAAATGTAAAAGGGATGAACGTGAATTGGAGCAAACATGATTTTGGGTGAAAGGACAAGAATTCGAAAAGAGGGGGGGGGATGAATTATCTGTGAAATATATTTTGCCATTTTTTTGTCTGGGAGCAAGGGGGATGGAAGTAGAAGTTAGGGGAGAAAATTTTAGAGTAAAAGGGAAGGGAAATGGGAGTTGGGGATAGGGAGTGGGAATCATGAACCCCTGTCCGAGGGAAGTTATGGGGTACCCCACAATACTAGTCAGTATAGACGTTAACGATAAATATTTTACTCCATTTGACCCTAACGTGGCTACGAAATTAAATTTTACGAATGACGATATATAATCAACTCATTTGACGCTAACGGTAGCGCAGATGCTGAAAATGACCATCCCCTCCCTCCTCTTGACTGTTTGACACGGATATTTTTTCAAAACAGGCTATACATGTTCACAACTTGCCAGTTAACAGGTTAAGGGTCAAGTAAACACATAAATAAGATACAGCCATAACGATTATACATAGAACAGAAATTTAGCCCATGCAAGGTTTCAGCCGCAGTGATTTTCTACAGTAGCGAGTATTTTGAGATAACCCCCCACTTTGTATTTTTCGTGATACTGATAACATTTGGCTGTCTAACATATAAAAATCTATGTTTTCTTATGTAATGACTCTACCTTCATCGCTGTCTATTCGCCACTATGTCTGTTATTCATGTACATGGTCGTATTTATCAGTGCAGTATGCAGCTGAGCAATGGCGACCCTGAAATTTCTGTTGTCCGATTATGGCGCCAATTTAGAGGGAAGCAACTCGCGCCAGACAAAATTACCGTATTTCACCAGAATAATCAAAATTTCGCTTTTTTTATAACAAACAGTAAAATGTTAATCACATTTATATTCAGCTATCGTCCATTGACATAATTACAAACATTATTTATTTAAAGACATAAATAAAAAATTCACAAGAAAGTAATTAATGGAGTGCATTGAAATCAGACCTCATGGGGTAGAGGGGTTAAACAAAAGCTCGTAACTTTTTTAAAAGCCTGGTGACCCCCATTTTATTTTACCTTAAAATGCTCGAAAAGTTCATAGCTTTGACATATCCGTTTTAAAAAAAAATCTACCGGGGAAATTTTACGAAAAATCGATTTAACCAATATTTTTAGCCTTAAACTGAAATTAGAAAATGCAAAATTTAGACATAAATCTGAAAATAAAAGGATTTTTTAAATCTAAAACAACCAAGGGGAACGTTTGCATTTCAAATTTAATTGTTTTTTCACATAATAATCATACTGACATGGTTCTAAAAGTCTTTGAATTTGATGTAGTCGTTATTGTTGAAAGGGTGGAAACGTTTGGAAATAGGGTCAAAATCGCACATTTTGCTTCCATTTGAGGGGAAAACGAGCCTGGTGACCCCCTTTTTTCTTTGCATTTTTGGATTCAGCATAAAAATATCTACAAAATATGTGAAAATAAAAAATTCTACCGGGGTCCTTATTGGGGTGAGCCACCTTAAAATTAATTTATGGATAATTTTTAACAAACGTCATAACTAGAGGAAAAATAGTCAAAAATAAATAAAGAAAGAATACAAAAATGACGATTCACCCTTAAAAAAATCCAAACCCTCATAAAAAGCTTGATTCCAATGTCAGTTCCGATAACACTTATTATACGACCGCAAAAAAATTTTGTGGTCGTATATTGTAATGACGTTGGCGTCGTCGTCGTCGTCGTCGTCGTCGTCGTCGTCGTCCGGCGTCGGCGTCGTCGTCCGAAGACACATTAGTTTTTCGCACTCTAACTTTAGTTTAAGTGAATGGATCTCCATGAAATTTTACCATAAGGTTCAATACCACAAAAGGAAGGTTGGGATTGATTTTGGGGGTTATGGTACCAACAGTTAAGGAATTAGGGGCCAAAAAGGGTCCAAAAATAAGCATTTTGTAACTTCCAGACATAACTTGTGTGTTAGTGTATGGATCTCTGACATTGTACCACAAGGTTTCATATCACAAAGGGAATGCTGGGATTGATTTTGGGGTAATTGCCTCAAAGTTTTAGGAATTAGGGGCCAAAAAGGGCAAAAACAAGCATTTTCTAGTTTCATGACAATAACTTGTGTGTAAGTGTATGGATCTTTCTGAAATTGTACTACAAGGTTCCATATTACAAAGGAAAGCTGGAATTGAGTTTGGGGTAATTGCCCAAAACGTTTAGGAATAAGGGGCCAAAATAAGCATTTTCTAGTTCCCAGACAATAACTTGTGTTCAAGTGTATGGATCTCTAAAATTGTACTGGAAGGTACCATACCACAAAGGAAGGCTGAGATTGATGATGGGGTAATTGCCTCAATATTTTAGGAATTAGGGGCCAAAAGGGCAAAAACAAGCATTTTCTAGTTTCAGGACAATAACTTGTGTGTAAGTGTATGGATCTTTCTGAAATTGTACTACAAGGTTCCATATCACAAAGGAAAGCTGGGTTTCAGTTTGGGGTAATTGCCCTAAACGTTTAGGAATTTGGGGCCAAAAAGGGGCCAAAAACACATTTTCTAGTTTCCAGACAATAACTTGTGTTCAAGTGTATGGATCTCTCTGAAATTGTACTGCAAGGTACCATACCACAAAGGGAAGGCTGGGATTGAGTTTGGGGGTGATGAATCATAAGGGGGTTCAAAAATTTGGGGGATTTTTTCCTTTTTTCTTTTTTTCCTTTTTTTTTTTTTCTTTTAAAATTTTCCATTTTAAGTTGGTTATTTCTGATTTATATTTAAAAGCAAATAATAATGATATGGTAGGAGATATACACCAAACAGGATGTGTAAATTATTATATAATAAGTATTGTGCAATAGCAAGAAATTTTCAATTGCACAGTATTGCACAATAGCAAGAAATCTTCAATTGCACAGTATTGCGCAATAGCAAGAAATCTTCAATTGCATGTATTGGGCAATAACAAGAAATATCCAATAGCACAATACTGCGCAATAGCAAGAAATTGTCAGTTGTACAGTATTGCGCAATAGCAAGAAATATTCAATTGCACAGTATTGTGCAAAAGAAGATACTTCGTATAAATTGCTTATTTCTTGACCAATTTCAATGGGGTTTTATTCTTGAATTCTTGGGGTTCTTTAATATGCTGAATCTAACCGTGTATTAAGTTTTTGGATTTTGGGCCCCGTTTTTAAGTTGGTCCACATTGAGGTCCAAAGGGTCCAAAATTAAACTTTGTTTGATTTCATCAAAAATTGAATTATTGGGGTTCTTTGATATGCCGAATCTAACCGTGTATTTAGATTCTTAATTTTTGGTTCCGTTTTCAAATTGGTCTACATTAAGGTCCAAAGGGTCCAAAATTAAACTTACTTAGTTTGATTTTAACAAAAATTGAATTCTTAGGGTTCTTTGATATGCTGAATCTAAACATGTATTTAGATTTTTGATTATGGGCCCAGTTTTCAAGTTGGTCCAAATCGGGGTCCAAAATTAAACTTTGTTTGATTTCAACAAAAATTGAATATATGGGGTTCTTTGATATGCTGAATCTAACCATGTATTTAGATTTTTGGGCCCCGTTATCAACTTTGTCCACATTGAGGTCAAAAGGGTCCAAAATTAAACTTTGTTTGATTTCATCAAAAATTGAATTCTTGGGGTTCTTTGATATGCTGAATCTAAATATGTATTTAGATTTTGGATATTGGACCATAATAGGTGAATGTCCAATTTAAAATTTTTAAGTTCTTAGACCACATTCATTCTGTGTCAGAAACCTATGCTGTGTCAAATATTTAATCACAATCCAAATTCAGAGCTGTATCAAGCTTGAATGTTGTGTCCATACTTGTCCCAACTGTTCAGGGTTCGACCTCTGCGGTCGTATCAAGCTGCGCCCTGCGGAGCATTTTATTTTTTATGTTTTAAGTTCTCGTGCATGTGTTTTCCATACACATGTATCTTTTTCATACATGCATTAACTATATAAAAACTTAATCTTTATTTCTGTTGTTTTGTTTATGCTTTTTATTGGTGGAAGTTTTGTGAATCTAGAGGCTGACAAGGGTCGGTTTACATACATATAAGTGTCATTCCTGTCGACTATTGGCGGTAACGTTGCAAAACTGGAAGGCGATACTATTATGTTTTCGTCTATATAAGATTCCTTTTTCCGTTTTTGTATTAGACGAGTTAATCCCGAGATTGATAAAGGCTGACTCGTTTTAATCATTGTATATTTAGTAGTTATGGACGGTAACTGCTGGATTTCTGATTCTAACCCTGAACAAGTACTTTCGCCTATCTCGCTTATGCTAACGGGAATAGGTGAAACAGGATTTTATTTGCTTCCGAATTTTAAGCATGGTCGTCTCTCTTTGAAAAACTCCGAAATATTGGGGTGAATTATTTCTCTCTATCTTCTTTACTAGCAGTTTTGATGAAAACTCAAAAGAATGTAAATAAATCGTCATTTAAGGGCAATAACTCCAATTAAAAAACCAACTGACAATTCATCTATTGCAGATCCTATCTTGCTGATCATTTTTGCTTTTTCAAGTTTCTGTTTATCTATTGTAGTTTTCACGATAATAGGCAAAATGCAAAAATAAGTGGCAAAATGCGTCGTTAAAGAGCAATAATTCCAATAAGGAGTCGACTGACAATTTTGGCTATGGCTGACTTATTTGTAGCTAATGTCTTTCTGATCATTTTTGCTATTTCAAGTTTAAAATTTGGCCTAAAAGTTTCAGCGATTTTTTAAAAGTTAACGGACGACGAAGGAAGACAAGCGATGAGAAAAGCTCACTTGGCCCTTTGGGCCAGGTGAGCTAATACGGAGATGTGGTATGATTGCAAATGGGACAACTATGGTCGGCTATAGCAGGTCCCGACATGAAAAATGTGCAAGATGCAAGCAAGAAAATTAACAGCCTAATTTATAACAAAACAATTTACGAAAAACAAATATGACGGACATGAAACCAACAACAGACTCCTGAATTGGGACAAACACATAAAGAATGGGGCGGGGTTAAACATGTTTGTAAGCGCTCAACCTTCTCTCGATTCTAACCTGGGACAGTGGAGTAACAGCACAACATAAGAACAAACTGTAAAAATTAGTTGCAAATGACTTAACTAAACTAGCACAATAACAAATAACATAACACCGATATAAGGGTATTCGCATTTATTGAAAGCTAGTTCAAAGCAAATTACAAATAATAATAAATCATGCTATTGCAGACTAAAGTGGGTTTTTTTTCTGTTCTAGTCTTGGTGTCTTTTTACTTTTATCAAAAGAATCTCTCTTCCCTCACATTTATACTGCAAAGTTTCTAATGATAAAAACTATTCACTTCATATATGTTAGCATTGTCACGACTGTCTTCAAGCGTTGCACATCCAATGTAGGTATGTCCAACTTCCGTAGTAGAAAAATAATACGGACGTATTCCTTTTATACTTGTGTCACACCACCCTATACAATTCCCAGAATTGTTAAGCAAATATAACATGCTATTGTTCAGGTTAAAAACTATGATTTTGTCAGATGGAGTAGTGAATACACGTACTGGTTCAAAGGGAATGTTTACTTCTGGGTGTCCACTAAATGTATTTAGAACATCGCCATTCTCACTCAGTAGTACCACTCTGCCCTTGTCATCTTAAGATAACCTGTCCACTACACAGATATTACCATTTTTGTACTTGTTATATTCTTTATAATATGTGTAAATAAATAATTGCCTTGTCTGTCATATTCATAGATAGTTTCATGTTTACCACTTCTATCCATCACAATCACAAACAGTCTTCCCACAGCTGGATAGCATAATGTACAATTAAAAGTGCCAACAGCTACTTTTCCATCTTGAATTATCTGAACAGATGACAGCACTAAATCCTTTACTTTATACTTACTCTCAGTTATTTCACCTGTTTTGCCACTAATTTGCTACAGTACTGATCCTCCAGCAACCAAAAGGAGATCTTTAGATGAAGTTCATTCCATATCAAAGATTTCAATGACTTTTTGATAAATTATCTTCAAACTCCTCAGTCTCTTCTATTTTAACTTTTTCCAGTATGTTCCCGTCAGTAATCCACAATGTATCTTCAGAACACGCTGCAATGAAAAAAACGTCGCAGATTTCTGTGTCAAATTGATTAATAATCTTGATGTCACTCTTAGTCGAAATTGTTTCTAATGAACCTATGTCCAAAGCAGTTAGTTCAGGAAGAAAAGTCGGAATATAATCAAATTTTATGCAAGTTGGTGTGATTGTTTGCTCCATTGATTTAACTACCCCAAACCATTCACAAAGATTCTTTTGGCATCGTTAGTTGGGATGATATCCTCAACTTCAGACATTTTGGATTCAAGACTTCCAATAAGCAGGGACACGTCTTTTCCTTCTTTTTCAGTACAAACATGTAAACCTTCCCACTTTTTAAATAGCTAAGTCTCCAAGTTTTCAGTTCGGTTATCGACTTCATTCTTAAGCAGGATAATCTGATGCTTTATTTTCTTCAAAGTTGTTTCAAATTTTGAATGTTCACTCCTATCCACATCCTCCACTTCTGCTTTTCTTTTATTCAGCTCATTTGTATTAGTTCAAACATTCTTTTGGCCTTTTTTTTCGGTTCGTCAATTCGGATTTCATATCCGTCTCTGATGGCTACCAAGCCATGGCCATTATGGCTTTCAGAAATGCATTGTGGACATACTAAACAGTCACACGATTTGCAAAACATAATGCAAATCTGCTGAGAATGTTGTTTGCAACTTCTATTAGAAAAATCTATTTCTTTTGAATGAAGTACAACTTCCTGGATAGAAACAACTTTGTGGTCCTTGGCAAATTTGAATTTCGCATGAATTTTCTCTTTACACTTGTCACACAATAGCATGTCACAATTTAAGCACTTCCGTTTAATTCTAGAGTCAATAGACATCCTCACATAGACTACAAGACACTGGAGTCTGCCCTCCTCCACAGGCCATATTCAATTCGTAAAACTTCCAATATGTCTGCCGTCTTTTACTTCCTTATTTTGTTAAATTTACACTGATATCTTACTGATATCTGACGTAAAATCAGCTCATAATATATCTAAAAAGTTTTGTTTTTCGCGTGACATTTGAATTTTAAATACTTTAAATTTAACTAGTGATTACATTTCTTAAACATTTTTTGATCAAAGATAAAATACACCAATTGTACTCAACAACACAATTAACGCATCACTTCTTCCCCTACACAGTAGTTTAAAAAATATCGAGTATTTGCTTTAAAAAAATGCAAATAATCCACGATTCACAGAGAACTGTTTGTTTTAGCAGAGGCACTTGCAATTAAAGAAAACATTAAAAATCAAAAGTTATTCTAAAATGGTCATTGAGAAAAATTCAATTGTGTAATTGAACATCCAAACTATTGCTTCGCATCACGGTGCGGAGCATTAGTTTCAGTCGATATACACGCCATCTTGAAATAATTACTTATCACATATAGATTCTGATTGGTTGCTTTAATGATGCGGCTGAGATACAGCAACAGCTATTGGCTTAAATGAGATAATAACTTCTGCCAATCTAGGCACACCTCCAGAGTCGTGTCTATTTGTAAATGTTTTAATTTTCAACAAGTAAAGTGAACAAAATTTTAAAAGCATGGGTGTATAACGCACAACACTGATCAGCCAGTTTAAAATTTCAGAAAAATCCATCTTAATATATATACAAAAATTGATATTCCAAGTCTAAGACATCCATTTTATATCAATCAATATCTAAAAATACCACATTTCCAATACTAAATCAACAACCACATGCACGCATATTACCTTAAATTAGGATAGAGCGAAGCAGTCCACAGCTTTTTAGAAAGCTCAAACTTGTATTCGTTGTTTTCAGGGGGGAATACATTTGACTTCATTATAAAAATAATAAGATGTGGTCTGATTGCCAATGAGACAACTCTGTACCAGAGACCAAATGACATAGAAGTTATCAACAATTATCAAAAACCATACCGCATAGTAAGCTATAGAAGGCCCCGAAATTATTTTAAAAAATTCACATTTTTCGTTTGTGGGTTGAAAATGTTTTTTTAGATGTCAAAATTGAAAATTAAATGAAGCAACTTTATTTTCACATACAGTAAACATACAGATATACTATGTAATAGAAATTTTCACTCCAACGAAATATATGGAACCAGTGCATTTCTTTTGATGTTTAGTATAGATCAATTTACTGTCCCTTAATTTGTTTATTCATTAATTGTAAACCTGTCTTGCAACTTAGGTATATTCTTCTCAATTAAAAAAATTTACTCCTAAAGTATTCCAATTGCTTGTTCTTTTTAATAGGCATGTATTTCTTAGTTCAGTTAACCATTAGGTCTTTCCATGCATTTTATATTGAAAATTGAGACATTTCTGTTTATTGGACAAATTTTTATTTTTCAAATGCATGTATCTAAATTAAATGCTTCGCTTAGCGCAACCTGGTACGACCGCAGAGGTCGAACCCTGAACAATTGCGGCAAGTTTGGATACAATATTCAAGCTTGATACTGTCTGAATTTTGATTGTGATCAAATTTTTGACATAATATAGGTTTCTGACACAAAATAAATGTGATCAAAGATCTTAAAAATTTGAAATAGGACATTTTATTTACCTAGAATGGTCTGATATCCAAAATCTTGCAACATGGTTAGATTCAGCATATAAAAACACCAAAAATTTAAAATTAGTTGAAATCAAACAAAGTTTAATGTTGGACCCTTCAAACCTTAATATGGACTTATTTGAAAACAGGGCCCAAAATAAAAATCTAAATGCACAATAAGATTCAGCAAATCATACAGCCACAATAAATCAGCTTTTAATAAAATCAAAAAGTTTAATTTTGGACCCTTTTGACCTCAATGTAGACCAATTTAAAAATGGGACCCAATATCCAAAAAGTAATACAAGGTTAGAACCCCAAAAATTAAAGACTTAATTAATCCCATTGAAATTGGTTAAAACATTTGTATTTGTTTTCAATTGAAGATTTCTTGCTATTGCAAATACTGTGCAATTGAAGATTTCTTGCTATTGTGCAATACTGTGCAATTGAAGATTTCTTGCTATTGGGCAATACTGTGCAATTGAAGATTTTTACTATTGCCCAATACTGTGCAATTGAAGATTTTTGCTATTGCGCAATACTGTGCAATTGAAGATTTCTTGCTATTGCGCAATACTGTGCAATTGAAGATTTCAAAATTTTAAATTTCAAAATTTTGAAGAAAAATTACCCTAAAAAATTGGAAAAAAATCCCAACTTTTGAATCCCCAATCTGGAGTAATTACCCCAAACTCAATCACAGCCTGCCTTCGCTTTGTGGTATGGAACCTTGTAGTATAATTTTAAAAAGATCCATACACTTAAACATAAGTTATTGTCTGGAAACTAGAAAAATGCTTGTTTTTGGCCCCTAATTCCTGAACGTTTGAGGCAATTACCCCCAAACTTAATCAAAGCCTTCCCTTTGTGATATGTAACCTTGTGGTACAATTTCTGAGAAATCTATACACTAACGCATACAAGTTATTGTCCGGAAACTACAAAATTGCTTGTTTTTGGCCCCTTTTCAACCCCTAATTCCTAAACTATTGGTACATTAACCCCCAAAATCAATCCCAACCTTCCTTTTGTGGTATTGCACCTTCTGATAAAATTCCTTAGAGATCCATTCACTAAAACTAAAGTTATTGTCCAGAAACCAAATGTGTCTTCGGACGATGCCGACGCAGACAATATCAACACCATAGCATTATACAACCCAAAATTTTTTGGGGTCGTATAAAAATAAGATGTGGTATGTTTTCCAATGAGACAGCTATTCACCAGAGATCACATGACGTAGAAGTAAGCAATTATAGGTCACCGTGTGACCTTCAACAATGAGCAAAACCCTTGCCGCATCCGCATAGCAAGCTATAAAGGCCCCGAAATGACAAATATAACACATTTCAAACGTGAAAACTAACGGCCTGATTTATGTACAAAATAATAAACTGAAAACAAAAATGATATACAGCAACAAACGACAATCACCGACTTACAGGCTCCTGACTTGGGACAGGCATATACAGAATGTGATGGGGTTAAAGATGTTAGCAGGTGCCCAAGCTTCCTCTAAACCTGGAACAGTGGTACAGTAACAACGAGTGCCTATAGTTAGCTTTCCAAAATGTTGATGTACTATACATTATCTTTTAAAAAAAGATGTCAGTTATACATTTATATGATTTCTTTATTTCTACAAAACAATAATGGTTTTTGACATTGTCTGGTCACAAGAAAACTTTCATAGTATGCAATGTACAGCATATCTCTAAATAATTTACTGGAACCCGGATGCTGTAAGCGACCTGCTAGTACTACAAAGAAAGCAAAAGTTGATCCACTAACACATCTTAAACGTGGTAGTAATAAATCTACCAGATTACAGAAGTCATTGCTAAACTTCCAACATGATGGTATCTAACATCAACCTCTAGCTTAACTCTCTAATCATGTTGATAATGGTTTCTTTTGGTTTGTGTCCTTAGTTTCCTGTGTCATAGACATATATGCCACGTCTCATTTTATTTATTTTTTTATATATTTTAATCACCGTGCGCCATATCGGTTAAATGAAGCAGTAGAGCAGTATTTAAATTTCCTACTCTACCACTGGTATGGAAACCAGGACCCCTGATGCAGAAAGCCATTGCTTTATACCATTGCAACTGAATGTCACTTGTGTACCTAATCTAGGGCTGTGATAAATCTATAGGTCAAGGAAAGCACCGCAACACAGTTGATCTGATATAATCAGATGATGTAAGGTTGAGACAAAACACTTTCAGACATAAGTAGTTTTTATCTAATTCTATGACTTGTTTCTTCATCTTTCTATTTTTAAATTTATTTGGAAGAGGGGAGATATATCCTATACATAAGGTTCAACTAGCCGAACAAATTTTTAAGGATATTGCACAACTGACTGTAGCATCACGAATCAGAACATACAAAAGATTACTATGGAATAACCCATATCACGTAAAGTAAGATATAAAAGGTATAACAAAACGTGAAACAGTTAAAAAAACAACAAAAAAACAACGGCCTGATTCATACTACAACAAATTAATTTCAGTCTTTTCATCATTTTCCTTTTGGTCATGGTGTTGTCTGTTTTTATTGGTCCTTTTATAATTTTTGTACAATTTTTACTCCAAATGGCTCGTTTATTATTGTTCATCAGAATGCATTGTTCTCATTGTCTGTGCATATAGAGAGCATCAATGTCTGTACATGTGGGAGTGCTTAAAATGTAACAAGAAATGTACATGTGACAGCGCTTAGAAAACAGGAGGGACAGAAACGATGGACATTCGGATTTTCTATGTCCCCTACAAGCTTAAACGATGGACATTCAGATTTTCTATGTCCCTACAATGCTTAAACGATGGACATTCAGATTTTCTATGTCCCCTACAATGCTTAAACGATGGACATTCGGATTTTCTATGTCCCCTACAATGCTTAACTCGGGGGAATAATAGGTCTCCACAAGATTATCTGTACAAAAGTATGGACATAAAGAAAACTTTTTAGCATGCTGTCATGTCAGGGAAATTCTTTCATCCTTTAAGTTCACTTGACCATAAATTCAAAGAAATTCCCTTCAAGCATCATATACTAATGATCTAATTAAACCTCTGATTCGTTCTGAAATAATTAAGTATTTGACTTTATAAATCTGGAAAGGCGAAAATATTTGAAAATGCAAAATATGAAAATATTTCTTTAATGGTAAGTGTAAAATCAATAAAAGTCAAACCAAAAACATCAAGATGACACCAAAATGTATAAAGGTAAAATCTGACCAGATGTAAACAGCATACATTATGCATTGTTTTTGTCATTGTTAACATTGTTCATCAATGAAAAATGCCCTGTGTACAATGAAACCTTCAAATTTCAACTAATCACACAATGTTTTATTGGTCTTTTTCAACATGGAATTGAAGTCATTTTTTTTTTCATTCTATTGCAGAGTGCATCAAAAAGTAAAAAGTAGGAGAAAGTGCAGTCGATAAAAATCTTTGAAAATTAATAAATGTCAACTACTTCTTATTCATTTTTTCATGAACATTCTTTAATTTTTATGTGCAATTTCCGAACATTTGTATGAGATGAGCACATTAGTTCCACAAACAGAATATGGCATATTGCTTCTACCTATTAGTGTGAAAGACTTCAAAATAAGACTGCATGATCTCAGAACTGGTTTAAGAAAATGGTGTTTTTGAACTGCAAGATTATCTACATTTTTGATGAACTATTTCATTTCCAGTTTTTATCTCTTGTCCTTTAGGCTACCATGTCCAAATCTTTACTATCAAACTTTGAGAAGATTCAAACTTTTGAAATTTAGGTAGAAGTGACTTCCCCTAAATGTTTTTTTCAAAGGGAAATTAGGAATCATAGGGTGATGTAGGGACCCCTGACCTATAAAACAACAAATTATGATAGAAATGCATTGCTGGCATTCCATTCCATTTAAATCAACAACATCTCCCAATATTGTATAAATGAAAGCCCTAGCATTCAAATTATGCTGAAAAATGCCATAGCATGTATAAACATAGAATAAAAATTTCCTAAAAAAAAACAGTAGAAATATTGAGTATATCACAATCAAACATTAAGCAATACACAACATCCTAGTATCATATTTAACATCCATATAACACATGTTTTACATTATCATACTTTTATGAGGTTATTAATTTTTATTAACAAATATCTCATACTTAACTTTACAGAATTTAAAAAATAACCATACAAAACATTCATTCTATCTTCAGATATTTCTCTTTTGCTTATTTTATGAGTCAATGCATACAAACTAAATTGGTACAAAATAGAGGAATGTCTACAGTATTCATTCAGTGTACAGATGAAAAATGCTGGATAAAAAAAATTTTATTTTTCTAATTGACTGCAAACAAACCAAAGGGTGACAATATCATACATGTACCATAGTTACAAAAGCATTTTTGGCCAGATATTAAATATAACTAAATATACTTGTAAATTACATAAGGTTTACAATTCTAATTTACAAAATGTCAACTAGAATAGCAGCTGTTTCTGTAGATCTATTTTAACAAGGTTAATCATATATCAGGCTTTTGCTTAGTCAACATGTTCTAACATTTTATTTTTCTATCATTTTTTTTTTTTTTTAAAGTTTTACCAAATCTTTAAATAAATCGAATATGGTACAATGAAGGAGCCAGTTGATGTCAATAACTCAGATTTGCCACTTAGCCAAAAAAATAAAGATCCCACATTTTTCTATTACCATACATTTTATAAATAAGCATTCTTACAGAGATAATGTCTTTCTAAAGAGATATCAAAAGTCAAAACATTTCTCAAATCCTATTCTTACAAGCAATTCAAAAAAATCCTGGCTGTCAACAAAACTTTTTTTATCATTTTCAATTTTTCATTTTTCATTGTAAATCCCCTTAGAACAGCTTTAAAAATTCTGTACAAATTCAACAAAATCATTCTACAAAATATAATTTTTAATATCACATTATGATTTATCTTCTTGGTCCTGTAAAAACTTGTAAGCTGATGAGAAATCCTTTCCAGCATAGCCGCTACTCGTCATGATTCTATATATCTGGTGGGCAAGACTTCCCATAGGTATGGGGGACTTAGTCACTGTAGCTGCATTATTAGCAAGACCCAGATCCTATCAAAAATATACATATATAAGTTGAAACATAAAATATTAACTGTAGCACAATATACCATTCTTCATTTAGAGAACTATTTATTCAAACCATAATAAACTATAAATTACAAAATAGAATAAAATCATGGATGCAAAGAAGAATATTCTAATTCTATATTATTCATTCATGGAGTACCAATTTCCATGGATTTCCTGGGTAAGGGTGAACCACAAAGGACAAGGTTCACTTTAGGCCTAATTTGGCCTTAAATTTCAACTTTATCATTAATTTCAAAATGGCTATAATTTGGTCCTTAAATGGATCTATTTCAAAAGCCTTACTACTAGATTAAACAGATCTCTTCATTAGAGTACATTCTAGGCTTCAAAGTCAGCACATTTTTGATATATTGTCAAAAACAACGATTTTGTGAATTTTTCAGACCTAAAAACGTGCTATTGGATATTTCTTGCTATTGCAATACTGTGCAATTGAAGATTTCTTGCTATTATGCAATACTGTGCAATTGAAAATTTCTTGCTATTGCACAATACTTATTATATAATAATTTACACATCCTGTTTGGTGTGTATCTCCTGCCATATCATTATTATTTGCTTTTAAATATAAATCAGAAATAACCAACTTAAAATGGAAAATTTTAAAGAAAAAAGGAAAAAATTTAAAAAAAATCCCCCAAATTTTTGAACCCCTTATGATTCATCACCCCAAACTCAATCCCAGCCTTCCTTTGAGGTATGGTACCTTGCAGTACAATTTCAGAGATCCATACACTTGAACACAAGTTATTGTCTGAAACTAGAAAATGCTTATTTTTGGCCCTTTTTGGCCCCTAATTCCTAAACATTTCAGACAATTACCCCAAACTCAATTCCAGCTTTCCTTTGTGATATGGAACCTTGTAGTACAATTTCAGAAAGATCCATACACTTACACACAAGTTATTGTCATGAAACTAGAAAAATGCTTGTTTTTGCCCTTTTTGGCCCCTAATTCCTAAAATTTTGAGGCAATTACCCCAAAATCAATCCCAGCATTCCCTTTGTGATATGGAACCTTGTGGTACAATGTCAGAGATCCATACACTAACACACAAGTTATGTCTGGAAGTTACAAAATGCTTATTTTGGCCCCTTTGGCCCCTAATTCCTTAACTGTTGGTACCATAACCCCAAAATCAATCCCAACTTTCCTTTTGTGATATTGAACCTTATGGTAAAATTTCATAGAGATCCATTCACTTAAACTAAAGTTAGAGTCACGAAAACCAATGCGTCTTGGACGACGGCACGACGACGGACGACGACGACGGCGACAGACGCCAACGTCATACCAATATCGACCACAAAAATTTTTTGCGGTCGTATAAAAATGTCAATAAATAATAAGAGGTTTAGTAGGAGTACACTATTGGGTGGCCGATATGACAGAGTCCAGTAATTCCAAAGTAAACCCAAAGTAAAAATGAAGACATGAAACGGGAGGCACAATGATATGATATTTTATTAAGGATCTGTAAAAGTTTCAAATAATTCTGTGATGCACTTTAAGAGTAGTGGATACAAAAGTTGGACAGAAGGATGGACAGATAGACAGACTCCACCATCCCTATTAACAGCCAATATAGAAAGCAGGTGTATAAAAAATGTTATTTCATCCTAGTATCATATTTAACATCCATATAACACATGTTTTACATTATCATACTTTTATGAGGTTATTAATTTTTATTAACAAATATCTCATACTTAACTTCACAGAATTTTAAAAAATAACCATACAAAAACCTTCATTCTATCTTCAGATATTTCTCTTTTACTTATTATATGAGTCAATGCATACAAACTAAATTGGTACAAAATAGAGGAATGTCTACAGTATTCATTCAGTGTACAGATGAAAAAATGCTGGATAAAAAAAAAGAATTTTATTTATTCTAATTGATTGCAAACAAACCAAAAGGGTGACAATATCTTGTATCATAATTACAAAAGCATTTTTTTGGCCAGATATTAAATATAACTAAAAATACTTGTAAATTACATAAGGTTTACAATTCTAATTTACAAAATGTCAACTAGAATAGCAGTTGTTTCTGTAGATCTATTTTAACAAGGTTAATTATACATCAGGCTTTTGCTTAGTCAACAGGTTCTAACATTTTATTTTTCTATCATTTTTTTTAAAGTTTTACCAAATCTTGAAATAAATCGAATATGGTACAATGAAGGAGCCAGTTGATGTCAATAACTCAGATTTGCCACTTAGCCAAAAAAATAAAGATCCCACATTTTTCTATTACCATACATTTTATAAATAAGCATTCTTACAGAGATAATGTCTTTCTAAAGAGATATCAAAAGTCAAAACATTTCTCAAATCCTATTCTTACAAGCAATTCAAAAAAATCCTGGCTGTCAACAAAACTTTTTATCATTTTCAAATTTTCATTTTCATTGTAAATCCCTTAGAACAGCTTTAAAAATTCTGTACAAATTCAACAAAATCATTCTATCAAATATAATTAATATCACATTATGATTTATCTTCTTGGTCCTGCAAAACTTGTAAGCTGATGAGAAATCCTTTCCAGCATAGCCACTACTCGTCATGATTCTATATATCTGGTGGGCGAGACTTCCCATAGGTATGGGGACTTAGTCACTGTAGCTGCATTATTGGCAAGACCCAGGTCCTATAAAAATATAGATATAGAAGTTGAAACATAAAATATTTACTGTAGCACAATATACCATTCTTCATCAGTGTTTTCCATTCGGCATTTAAGCCGGGTGTGACGCCACATTTCCTTTTAGGAGGTGGTCAGCTTTTTTCAAATTCGGATTTTTCGGTTCCACACCGTAAAATTTAAATACTAATCACGACTCGCTGATTTGTTTTCATTGACAAAAATGGCCGATCGTCAAATTTCAATGTTTTCTTTTATTAATCGGGAAGAAAGGCAGATGACGATGGTGGTAAGGAAAATTCTAGGCCAAAAAGTCAATTAAAGCGGATAGTTGTATTTAAATTGTTGAAATTGAAAATAAAAGCATCAAAACAACGGAAAGCACGCAAAGAAAGATACATATAAATAGGACTTTAAATGCCTAAAATGGCTAATCGTCACAGAGGAAGGATATTACCGTTCTGTGTGCCAAAATACAACACTAAAGCGAGGAATAGGACATAAACTTGGATCGATAGGCTATGTATTCGCAGGAGGAGGGAGTCCTACAAAAGTCATTTGCTATCCGAGATGCACAAAACTAATTTGTCAAATGAAATGCTGATGCACTTAAAATAGTGAATGAAAGAAGAGAAAAAGGGATAAATTATTGAAAGAAATCAAATCAAAGAAGAATATGACAGTTTATGTGACTACATCTGTTTATTTTTGTTCAATTCCATTAAATGTGAATACAAAACTAATCCTTCTTTTGTGACCCCACCCACAGTAAACAAAAGTGCACACGCTGAAATGTCTCGCCTTCTTTACTAATCACTGATATTATGTTGATAGTCCTAAATATAAAGCTTTACTACAACTATCACATAAACTTAACATGATCCAATAAAATGAGGTCAAGGTCATATAAACCAAACAAGAAATACATGTACACCTTACAATCATTCAATACACTAAATATAATTGACCTATTGCTTATAGTTTCTTAGATACAGACTTAACCAAGAAAACTAAACATTGACCAATGAACCATGAAAATGAGGTCAAGGTCAGATGAACCATGCCAGGCAGACATGTACAGCTTGCAATCCTTCCATACAACAAATATAGTTGACCTATTGCTTATAGTATAAGAAAAACAGACCAAAACACAAAACTTAACATGAGCAATGAACCTTGAAAATGAGGTCAAGGTCAAATAAAACCTGCAAGACTGACATGTACATCATAAAATATTTCCATACACCAAATATAGTTGACCTATTGCATATAGTATTAGAAAAAGACCAAAACTCAAAAACTTAACTTTGACCACTGAACCATGAAAATGAGGTCAAGGTCAGAAGACACCTGCCAGCTAGACATGTACACCTTACAATCATTCCATACACTAAATACAGTAGACCTATTGCATACAGTATGAGAAAACAGACCAAAACACAAAAACTTAACTATAACCACTGAACCATGAAAATGAGGTCAAGGTCAGATGACACCTGCCAGTTGGACATGTACACCTTAGGTCAACCTTAAAAATATGTTTGTTTGCAGTTTTCCGACTGTACCCTCAGACTGAAGGGTCGGTAGGCAGGAAAAATATTTTATTTTATCAGCCAAAATAAAGTTTAAACAAGCAGTTACACAAACCAAGTTTCTCGTGAAGAAAAACACTTTAAAACAACAAACACTGAAAACCAACAAGAAATGAACAGACATTTTCAGTTAAAACTTTTTAACCAAAATTGAAACTAGAACAATTTATGACATACAAATATGGTTTTATTAAATACAGGAACACTTATAAACAAGGAATCATGACTAGAATTGTTTTGAAGAATTGTTCACTGACATATGCTTCTTGACTAGAAATTTTCATGAGTAGAGTAGATGATATATGCTTTTTGACTAGAAATTTTCATGAGTAGAGTATCTTCATCAGAAAAATGTACATATTAAAGATTCATAAGACAGTGTAAGAGTGTTATCAATCATTGAATCTTCCTCAACTGAAAAAAGCAACTTAAAAAATGTATTTGACATCCCACTGTTTTATATAAATAACAATATAAAATTATATGTAATAAGGTTATATTTTGAAAGATATGTTGATGTCTGGCTTTAATTAAAACTAAAAAAAACTTAAGACTTGGCGTGAAATCAATAGCATCCCTTTAAAAGTAAATGGTCTGTAATGAAATGTTTTGACTGCATAAAAAAAAAAAAATCGCAGCATAGCTCCTAAGGACATGTTTTAATTCAAATCACACAAGTCACACTGTTTGGGTATATTTAGTATTGTAAGAGGGAGAAGAATTGTAATGAGTGGGGTAGCCCCCATTATCCTAATAAGCATACTCATTGCAATAGAAGATGGATTTAATATAGAGAAAGAATATTTATTTTCAAGCCAACCATTCATTTCTCTACATCTTTATGTAGTTTCTGTGGCTTCTTATAGATTTGGCATTGTCTATCGATTATTAATTTCAAATGTGCCCTTCCTCCGGACATGAATTCATAGAGGAGTGGTTTCCTCTTTGTCGTCTTCACAACGTTTTATAGAAACTATGGCATACTTCAGGCTGCTGTCGAATTGTTTGACCACTGATATTAGTTCCATAAAGTCAGGCTCAAAAGATTCTGTACCCGATTTGTTTAGGACAGAAACGGTTATCGTGTTGGTTTTATGAATACCCTCTGCATCATGCGTTCTCAAATCGTCAGTGGTATCATCAAAGACATCATTGTATGTACAACTCTGTCTGAATCTGTATAAACAGTTTACTATTAAACTTTTTTGTTTGTCATTTGTTTTAAAATTGACAGAAGACGACAGCGTAAAGTACTCATGACTTCATGGATACCTGTAAACAATCTCCATGTGCTTTATCATGAAACGTGTAATTGACCCAGACTTTAAATCAATTCCAGAAACGACCTGAAGTTCGGATTGCGTCAATAGAATAATAAAAATAATTTGGTCAAATAAAAAGCAATAAAATTTTCACAGTCGGGCGGATTTTTGAGGGTTGGTCGGTAAACTGCAAACAAACAATATTTTAATTTAAGCCTTACAGTCCTTCCATACACCGAATATGCTAGCCCTATTGCTGCTAGTATCTGAGATATGGACTTGACCACCAAAACTTAACCTTGTTCACTGATCCATGAAACAAGGTCGAGGTCAAGTGAAAACTGTCTGACAGGCATGAGGACCTTGCAAGGTACACACATACCAAATATAGTTATCCTACTACTCATAATAAGAGAAATTAACATAACAAAATTATTAACTTTTTTTAAGTAGTCACTGAACCATGAAAATGAGGTCAAGGACAATGGACATGTGACAGATGGAAACTTCGTAACATAAGGCATCCATATACAAAGTATGAAGCATCCAGGTCTTCCACCTTCTAAAATATAAAGCTTTTAAGAAGTTAGCTAACGCTGCCGCTGCCGCCTCCGCGTATCACTATCCCTATGTTGAGCTTTCTGCGACAAAAGTCACAGGCTTGACAAAAAACAGTTGGAAATGTTTAAAAATACAAAACACCGGTTGCAAGTGTTTTTTCAAAAACCCGCCTTACCTTCATGAAAAAGGAGAACACTGTTCATTTAGAGTCTTATTTATTCAAATCATAATAAATTATAGATTACAAAATAGAATAAAATGCAAAGAAGAATATCTCATTCTATATTATTCTTATATACATGTTAAAAGTTTCATGATTATTCATGGAGTACCAGTTTCCATGAATTTCCTAGGTAAGGGTGAACCATTAAGGACAAGGTTCACTTTAGGCCTAATTTGGCCTTAAATTTCAACTTTATCATAAAATTTCAAAATAGCTATAGTTTGGTTCTTAAATGGATCTATTTCAAAAGCCTTACTACTAGATTAAACAGATCTCTTCATTAGAGTACATTCTAGGCTTCAAAGTCAGCACATTTTTGATATATTGTCAAAAAACAACGATTTTGTGAATTTTTCAGACCTAAAAACTTGAGGAAACCATTGGCTGCAACAAAGGATCCAACATGTTCGGTAGCCAAAATTTGTAAATGATGAAATTGAATCTGGGATCAGGGGTGGCTGCCAAAGTCAATTATGTTAAAAACCGTTATATTTATGTGTCATATTTAATGTGTTGTGCCAAAAAGAAGTTATTTTGTATTAATAGTTATATCCCAACTATTTCTATGTGAAAGGAGTAGGCCGGTTAGACCCCTTTTGGCCCCAAAATACAGTATTTTTACAAATTTGTTTAAATGTAAACTTTAGCTATTAATTGGAAAGTAGAATACTTTTGTTACATAAATATGGGCTGTTTTGACAACATAGTGCACATACATGTACATCAGGTACTAGAATCATTAATTCATGCAAAATTATTGAAATCTTTACAATTTAAGCATTTGTGCTAATTTTTAGACGGTTTTGTCTAAAATGGAAGTGACTGCACTTGTGTTCAGTCTTAATATTTCAATATTTGTTGTTTTGATGATAATACATAACATATATAAAGGTTGAGACTGAACACGAATGCGCCACCATTTTGACAAAACCATGTGAAAAGTGACGTTTTATGGCATATTTGATAGATTTTCACATCCAAGCTTGAATTAGGCGTCTATAATGACCAAATCAGTTCTAATCTTTTACATAATCTAATTGAATTGACTGAAGTAGACACTGAAGTGTTTGAAAATGTAAAAATCTTTATCAGATGTACTTTAAATTGTAGCTCAAAATTAGCCCTTACTGGACCTTCTCCTTTGTATACGTAGTATTTTGGCCTGGTTAAAAATCAATCTTAGGGACAAATTTAACCCTTGTGAACTTACTCCTTTTAATGTTCAACGAAGTACAATTTTTTCATAGACTTGTTTGAAGACTTTGCCAAAAGCACAAAATCAAATCTCTAGGAACATACAATTTTTTTTCTTTCCATGAAAAAAAAAAATACACAGTACTTGATTTTTTTTAATAGCCTAGATTGTCCATGAAGAGAAACTGTTATTGTGTAGCAAACTTTTTCTCTTTTCAACAAGTGTATAAAATATAAGAATATAATACTGACCTTGGTCATGAGAGCAGTTCCGAATCCTCCCTGATAATTATTACTTGATGGTACACCATCCAATACTCCTGGACAAGGATTATATACTTCACTGGACCAACATCTACCAGAGCTTGTGTTTAAAATCTTTGCTAATAATTTTGGCTCCAGGCCTAATCTGAAATATTGATAAACACTAGAACTGTGTATCTCACAAAAGGATAATTCCTACACTGCAATACTATTGGTAAGCTGAAGTTAGTAAATGGATTATCTCCTCTCTAACATGTTGGATTTGGATTATAATCCTTTATGCACATCTTCGGGTAGTGTTCTGTGAAAATTTCATTAATATCTGTCTAGCTGTTTAGCAGGATTTGCACTGACAATGCACATGGACAGATTCCTATATATTCCCCATAAAACTTTGTTCACAGGATGACTAATAAATATATGTGTTGATAGGATACTATGCCCCACTCGCCTTATCACATTTCCGTGTTCAGTGAACTGCCAAATCCGAGACAAAACCCTAGTTTGGCATATATATTAAAAAGTTACCATCATAACGAACATGTGTACTAAATTCCAAATTAAAGTGACCATAACTTTTAAGTTAGGGTAAAATATTTTAAACCAAAACTTTATCCTGATATTGGTCTCACGAATGGACAGAGAGACCAGAAAACATAATACCCCCTTCTATTATGGGGCGCCATAAAATTGTCAAATTATAAATATATACATGTTCCCTATGGTCATGTCCTTACAGGAGACCTCAACATCGTCGAAGACCGTGAGGTCATAACTTTTCTTAAGAATGGACCGAAATATCGTCCTCCATCTAAAATAGATTGGAAACAGTGTCGTCAGGTTATTAAAGGCGCTCTGTCTGTCTACTGTAAAATTGGTGTAAACGTGAAAAATCTGATAAAAATCTCTAGACAGTTATTTGAAAAAATCATGAATACTGTTAATATTCGTATATCTCATTTTGAAAACAATTCTGAAATTAGTAATAGGGTCCATGATATTCCCATTTCCAGAATTAAAATAAACTTCAAGTACTGCAAGCGGTTTGTGTTCGTACCGGCAGATAAAGCAGCAAATAATGTAGTGGTGGTGTGGCGCATATACTACGGAAGTTCTCCAAAGCGAAATTACAAATTCATCTACATTCAGGTCTGTATGCTCCATAGAGAGTCAAATTGTAAACAAGCATATCACTGCCACTACCCAGCTTAAAGCCTCTTCCGAACATTTGAAAGTCCCTACTATGTACTGGTTACCTAAATTGCACAAAAACCATTTAAGTTCCGTTTCATCTCCGCATCTAGTAAGTGTTCTACTACCAATCTATCAGTTCTTCTAACTACCTCCTTACTACTATCAAAGAACTTGTTATTAACTTTTGTAATAAAGCTTATGAAAATAATGGTATTAATTATTTTTGGAGTGTTAAAAATTCTTTAGAGGTTTTAGATAAAATACATGCTTTTGCTGGTCCTTTTAATTCTGTTGACAGTTATGATTTTTCTACTCTCTATACTACACTTCCACACAATCTTATCAAGAAAAAGTTTTCATATTTAATTAAATGGTCTTTTGAAAATCTCATTACAAATTTATTTGCTGTAACTTCGTTTAAAGCCTTTTCTGTAACGAAAAGGAAAGTATGCTAGATACACTTACTGGAAATGTGAAGATATGATTGAAGCTTTAAATTTTCTCCTGGACAACATATATGTATGCGTTTCGGCGATAAAGTGTATCGACAAGTAGTAGGTATTCCTATGGGCACTAACTGCGCCTTTAATAGCAGATTTATTCCTGTATTGCTATGAATCTCAGTTTATGACCAAACTCAGTAAAGACACGTCATTGTTACATTTGGTTGATACATTCAACAATACCTTCCGTTATCTAGATGATATTTTTCGTTAAATAATCCAGAGTTCTCTAAATATACTACCGAAATTTACCCAGTAGAACTTACTTTAACTAAATCTAACATAAACAGCAGTAGTTGTCCTTTTCTGGACTTGGACATTTCAATCTCTAAAGGAAAACTCCATACGAAATTTACGACAAAAGAGCGATTTTTCATTCCCTATTGTTAATTTTCCTTTTTAGACGGCGATGTTCCTTTGGCTCCATCATACGGTATGTATATATCCCAACTCGTTCGTTATGCCCGTGTGTGTAGTGATGTCATAGATTTTAACGAGCGTAATCAATGCATCACTAGTAAATTATTAAGTCAGGGATTTCGTTACCATAAATTACGTAAAACTTTTACTAAGTTCTTTCATAGATACAAAGATTTGATTAGTAAATTTGGCTGTACCTGTAGAAAACTGATTAAAACGGTATTTCACATCCTAAATTTTACGGTAATATTGTACTTAAAGCGCGGAAATCACTATATGATCCGTGTAAACTCATCGAACCTTTAAATAAACTTATTAGTTCAGGTTATCTTACCAATGTTGTAATTAGATCTTTGAATATAGTTTACATTGGCACTAATATCGATTTTGTCATCAGCAAATTAAAACATAACTAAATTTGTATTCTTTTCAAGCGGGAAGTTTAAAGACACACCCACGTTCATTTTGATCTATAAAGAGGTTAAACTCCTAACTATCCTACTGTCTGTCGATACATTTATTTTGGCATTGCACTAGTCATGTCTTCTTTGACTGTCCATGATGTTAAAATACTAAATCCCTGGGATGTGTTTTAGTTGATTTTAGTCTCTGATGCATGATTTTTATTATTAATTGTTTTGGCTTTTAACTAGCTGTCAGTAACTGAGTACTCTCAAATCGTACTTTCTTGTTTATTTGACCTGTTGATACTAATTGTAATGCTTTTTGTTATTTAATATTATTCAGGGTTATATCTGGTCTATATACCAGCTTTGATAAGTGTTTGGTACTAATATAAATTTCTACTTAGTACTATGAACATCAAAATTATTTATTTTGTTAAAATATTTCCTTTTCTATTGTAACTGTATCGTATACCTAACAACAAAATTATTTTATTTACCTGTGTTTAAAGTTATTGCAAATGGCTGATATTTTGTTCGAGCATATTGTTTTTCCTAAATTGTTTAACATTTCATACCGATATAACATGTTACTTTTATTATTCTTCCTTAGTTTATTTATTTTGAATTTACATTGTATCATAGGTCAAATTTATTTGTAAATTAATAAATTACATGGAGAGTTGTCTCATATACTTATATTACAAATTAAGGCTATCAGATTATATGCAACTATAATTTACAATAATCCAAGTATGGATTAAACAAGAAAGAAGTTACCTTTAACATGTTTAAAATTGATATGACTTACTTTTTACCTAGGTTCATTGCTTCAGAAGTTCCTATCATTGATATGCCTAATAACATATTGTTACAGATTTTTGCTGCCTGAAACGAAAAAATATATCTTCAAATTTTTTATTAATGTGTATTTCAAAATAGAAATGAAGTGTAAAATGTATAAAAATTTTCCAATATAAATGTGTACTTAAAATGAATTCAAATATCTTGCATTTAAAAAAAAATGATCTCGAGTCTTTTAGGCCAGGGTTTTTTAATTTGTTGGTTTATGGATTTTTTATGTGAAAGATTCAAGTTGGTCAGTCAGAAAAAATACATAAAAAAATATTTTACAAGACATAAGTATGTTTAGAATTACTGTACATGTGAACTTCAGCTTTATTACAATATTCGTGAAACAAGAAAATTCCAAATTATTTGTGCTCATCTTTTACTAATGTCTTTCCTGTTTGGATTGGCCCAAACAGAATAAAACAGCTTATTAAAATTGAATTGTATGGAATAAGGACAATAACTTTTTTGTAAAGGGCTATTAACATAGGTTTTCGTACGGTAAAATTATTTGTGTCAACAACATTTCCAGATCTGTTTGATTGTCTCTTGTTAGAATTTTATTTTAAGAAGCTAGTTGTTATAAAAATTTGGCATAGAAGGCGGAAAATAACAAAGCCTGAAATTTTAAATTTTTATTTCTTTTCTGAAAATCGGAAAATTTGGGTCGGCAGACACGTAAACCAATAAATCAAAAATCCTCGCCTTATTGGAAAAATTCAAGGCTATGTAAATAGATTCTACCTCTATTGTGAGTAGTCTACACTCATATATTTCCTTCATTAAAGATAAGTAAAATTTAGATTTTCATCATTCAAGCTTTAGAGAGAGTATGTTAAAATCTAAAATTGAACTTTGACATGGGGAAAATATTGAAACTCATGAGTAAACAGATGTAGAGTTTGTTTCTCCAATTTTTTAGTTTTTCAAGTGTAAGTAAACCGATAAAACAATAGCACTTTTGCATATAATGATACATGTACCAATTAGGTGACTACATAATGAAAAGCTACCAGTCGCAGCACCTAAAACTAAAAGTTTATTGACCTGTCAGAGCCATATCTTAATTTCTCCACACTGGGCAAAGGGAGATAAATCAAATTCCCTCATGCTAAAATCTCATTTAGTTCTGCAAGGACTTTATGAAATTTTCTACATCCAAGGGCCTCAACTCTACCTAAAGTTGGTCAACCAGAACAAAACACAAACCTGATCTGCAAGTCATTATCATACACCAACGTACCATAAATTAGATAGATATTTGCAATCATAATGAGAAAAAAGGTTTGAAAAACTATTTGATTTCAGGACAGAACGACAGACATAGGTCACATTATATGCCCTAGCCAATTAAAAACGGGTGCATAAAATCATACATTGTGTACATGTAGGGCCTCCAAAACGGTCGTATTATCCGGAATTGTCGGATAAATTATATAAATGATTTGTTGTGTCAAGGCTGAAATGGACATTTTTACATAGTTCAGAAAAAAATTTAAGTTTATGCGATCTTTTTGACCTGACCTTTTGCCTTAAACAGCCATACATTTCTGGTCATATAAGTGACATGATGAATAATTACTATCAAAACAAACACTGCTTTAATACCCTCTCATTACAATCAAGGTTAATCAGTTCTCTGACAGCTGAAATTTACCTGTTCAGGCGACAGGTAAACTATTTTGTATCGGACATTGATTGGTCTATTAAAAGTTATTTTCTTAAATTTCAGCGGTTTGCATCTAATTAATTTAGTAAAAAAGATTTAGATTATCAGAAAACGTATATAAATATGATTTGATAAAAATTTTAAAAAGGTAGTAATAAAGGTTTTAAGTGAAAAATCGTCAGAACCACGTTGTTTGATCTAGTACACTCGTGCGCAGGTATGAGATTTAATTATGCATCCGAATTTTCAATAAACAGCTGTGCACTGAGCGCATGATACGCCCGTTGTCTTGTGTGTGAATTTTTATGCAATAAGCATAAATAGTTTCTGACATACGGCGTGACATGCGAAAACCCCTTTTTTACAAAAACTCAATATCTCTAAAATAAAATTTTGAATCAAACCAAAAGTATACAGATCTTTAGATTAATATAACTAAGAAGTGTGTAAAATTTCAAGCAATAATCATAATTCGTTTTGAGATCGCGCAACATGTTTTTAAAAAAAAAATCAATATCTCAAAATAAAATTTTGAATCAAAACCAAAAGTATACAGATCTTTAGATTAATATAACTAAGTGTGTAAAATCGTTTTGAGATATGGTGAGACATGTGAAAAACCCTCCCCTTTTTTACAAAATACTCAATAACTCAAAATAAAATTTTGAATCATCACCAAAAGTATACAGATCTTAAAGTTAATATAACTAAGAAGTGTGTAAAGTTTTAAGCAATAATCATAAACTGTTTTGAGATACGGCATGACATGTGAAAAACCCTCCCCTTTTTAACAAAATACTCAATATCTCTAAAATAAAATTTTGAATCATCACCAAAAGTATACAGATCTTAAGATTAATATAACTAAGAAATGTGTAAAGTTTTAAGCAATAATCATAAATTGTTTTTGAGATACGGTAGCGACATGTGAAAAAACACACACCTGTTTTAGTTACTAAGTCCTGTAACTCAAAAAGTTTTAATCTTATTTTCACCAAAAAGTATACAGATCGTTTGACCATCATAAGAAACAACTATGTTAAGTTTCAAGAAATTTGGATAAGTCATTCTCAAGTTACGGTACGACATGTTTATGCCGGACAGACAGACGGACGGACGCCGGACATTTGTATACCATAACCATAATACGTCCCGTCAAAAATTGACGGGCGTATAAAAATGCTAAAAATATCATTGATACCTATATCTAACGTTCATTTGGAGTATTTTGCTGAAGAAATAATGCAAAAGAGCTACCTAAACTCAATCATGCTTTGTAAAAATGTACACAGATTTTAGGTATCTGTCTCTGGTCTGTGTTTTACCATAGTCAAGTCAACTTCCGGTATTAAGAAAATGTACTTTTAAAAACAAAAGTGAAACTTATTGACATCGTTATTTTGCACAAATAAAGTCTAAGGCAGATATTAGTACGCTGATGTTACACACTTTGAATGGTGCACTGTCAACTTAACAGTTATTACCAGAACATCGAATTTATATAAAAAATCAATTTAAATATCGTTTTTGTGTCAATCATAATTTATATGATGCACAACTGATTACTATGGTTGCTAAGTCTTAAGGGATTAAAATCAGGATGAGACCAAAATATATCTGGCTGGCTCAAATATTTTTTGAAAGCTCTGTGTACATGAATACAAATTTTGTAAAAAATTATACAGAAGATGAGTTATATGTACAAATAGTTTTGTACCTGTCCTGTTCCTACTGGTCCACAGTGTACTACATTCCTCCCCATCACAGACAAGTATTTTTGTGCCATTTCAAAACTTCTTGGAGCTCCACCCACCATGAAGGTCAATGCTGCATCCCTCGCTGCATTTACACCTGAAAAATAACATATACATTTTAAAATGAACTTAATATTTCCAAAAAAAAACTTTGCTTTTACAGCTTTATTTTAAATTATAGTGCACATACTGTTCATTCATTATTCACGGGATACCAATTTTTGTGAATTTCATGAGCAAAGAGGAACCAAGAATTTAAATGTTCAACAAAGTACAAATTTTCTTTAGGCTTGTATGAAGACTTTGGTAAAACCACAAAATCAAATATCAATGAAAATACAATTTTTCCTCTATCAACAAAAATTGGTTTCCATAAAAATAAATGAATTCACAGTATACTGTATAATCCAGTTGCAGTTTTATGTTAATTAATGTTTTTATTTGAATGTTTTTCATTATGATGTAGGGGCCTCGGTGGCAGAGTGGTCTAAGTAGTTACTACTGTAATCACTAGCCAGTCATCACTGAGGTTGTGAGTTCGAACCCTGCTCGTGCGGGTGCACTCGACTCAATCTTAATTGACTAGGATTATCAGTTTTCCTATCGATGGTCGGTGGTTTCTCTGGGCACTCTGGCTTCCTCCACCAACTAGAGGCTCTAAAGAGCCTGTGTCGCTCACCTTGGTCTATGTGCATATTAAACAAAGGACACAGATGGATTCATGACAAAATTGTGTTTTGGTGATGGTGATGTGTTTTTAGATCTTACTTTACTGAACATTCTTGCTGCTTACAATTATCTCTATCTATAATGAACATGGCCCAGTAGTTACAGTGGAAAATATTTTGTAAAAATTTACAAAAATTTACAAAATTTATGTAAATTGTAAAAAATTGACTATAAAGGGCAATAACTCCTTAAGGGTCAATTGACAATTTTGGTCATGTTGACTTATTTGTAGATCTTACTTTGCCGTACATTATTGCTGTTTACAGTTTATTTCTATCTATAATAATATTCAAGATAATAACCAAAAGGTGCAAAGTTTTCTTAAAATTACCAATTTAGGGCAGCAACCCAACAACGTGTTGCCTGATTGGTCTGAAAATTTCAGGGCAGATAGATATTGACCTAAAGAACAATTTTATCCTGTCAGATTTGCTCTAAATGCTTTGGTTTCAGAGATATGAGCCAAAACTGCATTTTACCCTATGTACTATTTTTAGCCATGTCAGCCATCTTGGTTCATGGGCGGGGTCATCGGACACATTTTTAAACTAGTTACTCTAATGATGATTGTGGACAAGTTTGGTTAAATTTGTCTTAGTAGTTTCTTCAGAGAAGATTTTTGTAAAGATTACAAAAATTGTTAAAATTGACTATAAAGGGCAATAACTCCTTAAGGGGTCAACTGACCATTTTGGTCAAGTTGACTTATTTGTAGATCTTACTTTGCTGAACATTATTGCTGTTTACAGTTTATCTCTATCTATAATAAGATTCAAGATAATAACCAAAACGGCAAAATTTTCTTAAAATTACCAATTCAGGGCAGCAACCCAACAACGGGTTGTCCAATTCATCTGAAAATTTCAGGGCAGATAGATCTTATCCTGATAAACAATTTTACCCCATGTCAGATTTGCTCTAAATGCTTTGGTTTCACAGATATAAGCCAAAATCTACATTTTACCCTATGTTCTATTTTTAGCCATGGTGGCCATCTTGGTTGGTTGGCCGGGTCACGGACATATTTTTAAACTAGATACCCCAATGATGATTGTGGCCAAGTTTGGTTACATTTGACCCAGTAGTTTCAGAGGTTAAGATTTTGTAAAGTTAACAGACGCCCCGGCGGCGGCGGCACGGCGACGACAGATGGATGATGAGAAAAGCTCACTTGGCCCTTTTGGGCCAGGTGAGCTAATAAAACTGGCATTAGCCCAAAAGCGGTGCTTAAAAGTGGCGTTAAAAACACCAAAAAATCAAAATCAAATCATTATGATATATCCAATGACCTCAAAAACAATGGTTATCTTAAAAAATTTCTTACTGGAATTAATTTCAAGTAAAAAATTATACAATACCTTTTATTTTTGTTTTGCTTTAAATAATTCTTTAATTTGTTAGTATTGACCTTTTTTAAAGTTGTTTCTTAGCATTATGAAAGAGTTAAACTTAATGGTATAGCTTTTTTTCAGTTGTTTTCTTTTGTTTGTTTCAAATGCTTTATCTAAGAGTATAAGTCAAAGTCAAAGAGACATTAAGTAAACCAATAACGCAAATACCAGTAACAAACAAGAATGTGTCCATAGTACATGGATGCCCCACTCGCACTATTATTTTCTATGTTCAGTGGACCGTGAAATTGGGGTCAAAACTCTAATTTGGCATGAAAATTAGAAAGATCATATCATAGGGAACATGTGTACTAAGTTTCAAGTTGATTGGACTTCAACTTCATCAAAAACTACCTTAACCAAAAACTTTAACCTGAAGTGGGACAGACGGACGGACTAACTGACTGAAGGACGAACGAACGCACAGACCAAAAAACATAATGCCCTTCTACTATTGTAGATGGGGCATAAAAAATAAATGTGGATTGTGTCCACATGTGGACACAGATGATGCCCCGCTTGCATATATATACATATAGTTATAAAGGGACATAACTGAAGAACGGTAAAAGTGACGCTACCCAAATTTGAACTTGATCCGAGTTTTGTGGTAATAAGCATTGTGTGTAAGTCTCATAACATTTGGTTGAGGCTAACTTAAGTAGAGAACAGAAACGAAAAATTCAGCAATTTTTCTATTGTAAACACGCATAACTCTAGAACGGTTGTGTATAAGTTTTATAACATTTGGTTGAGACAAACTAAAGTTAGAGAACGGAAACGAAAAATTCAGCAATTTTTATATTTATAAAGGGACATAACTCAAGAATGGTAAAAGTGACGCCACCGAATTTCATACTTAATCTGTATTATGTAGTAATAAGCATTGTGTATAAGTTTCATAACATTTGGTTGAGGCAAACTAAAGTTAGAGAACAGAAACAATATTTGTACTTGATCTTAGTTTTGTGGTAATGAGTATTGTGTATAGGTTTCATAATGTTTGGTTAGGGCAAACTTAAGTTACAGAATGGAAACTAAAAATTTTGCAATTTTTCGATTTATAAAGGGGCATAACTCAATAATGGTTAAAGTGACACTACCCAAATTCAACTTGATCTGTGTTTTATCAGTGGAAGGCAAAATTAAACATTGCATTGTATAAAGCTTTGATTGTAGTTGATTTAACTATAATCATGGACAAAGGAAGATAACTCTAATTTTGAAAATTACCTGAATAATGACATTGATATTTTTGGAAAAAAAACTGTAAATTTACTTCATTTGTCACAAACTAATATAGATTTGTAACTTATCTATAAAATGTCAACAACTTTTATCTACACAATGTAATGTAATGAAATATATACCTTAATAAAATAGATTATTATCTAATTAAAGGATTTCACTTAATCCAAAAATATATATATATATATACATGTAGCATTCAGAAAATTAGTTTATACAAATTAACATATAAACCTGCCACAAAATTCCTCAAACAATTTACCAAAGAATGTCTTTTAAAAATGAGTTATCTCCTTTGTACAGATATATGGTTTAACATAGTACTCTAACATTAGTTATGGAGTTTTTTTATGGACCATATCTCTGGACTAAATCATCAGACCGGAACAAAATTCAAACTCGATCTATAACTGGTCATGATAAAACTATATACCAAATATCAAATCAATATCTTCAAGAACGAAGAAAAAAAGTGTGGAAAGCTGAGTGGCCGGACTGACGGATGGACAGACGGACAGAGTGCAAAACCTAAAGTCCCCTTCGACTTCGTCGGTAGGGGGACTAATAACCTGTGTAGCGAGTTATCTAAAAGTGTGCACCACATTTTTGAGGTTATTTCGAATAGACAGAAAAAATATAACAGTCAGTCCATATAATTTAATTCTAAATTCCATTTTAAGGAGTAAATCATTAAAGGAAACTTCACAAAAATCAAAATTGATATTATGTCCATTCTGTGTAAAAAGCTCAAATTCATAAGTATCAAAGTTTTATTCTGCTAGATAAGAGATCACCATCGATTTTAAATTTAGAGTATCAATTCTCTGCGTGCGCCATTTTGATATCTTCTCCGTTTAGAAACCACGATAGGTCTATAAACCACAAAGGACCAAAACTACAGTAACCTAATGTAGTCGTAATTGCGTGTCAATATCTTTTCAATCGTCACGGTTGTTTTATCCGACTTACTAACTTGATACGGAAAATGTTATTATTTTTAAATAACCATGGTCTGTCGTTTTAAACTGTTTATATGGAAATTAGTTAAAAGTCAAAGTTCAAATTCATTAATGATCATGAATAAGTGTTCCATGAAAATTATTTTCGAAAATCTAATCTGTTCATAATTCTATTATGCAATAAACTTATTTAAATAAATTTGGACCTTCCTTATCTGATCACCAGCATGGCTAAAGGTATTACTCCCAAAGGTATTGTGAGGTGACACGTCCAGGTATTCAAGCGATTTCCTGTTGGGCTTGCAAGTTCATGCATCGTTTCACTTCTGAGGGTATTGATCAGTGTACGGCCGATAACTTGTAACTTTCTATTTTGAACTATCAGGTGTATAATATACATCTCTGTCTTGCGTGTCCGATAGTGATATACTAGTCATTACTTAACTCATACGCTAGCTTTTAAATAACATTTCTGGTGTAAAGAATATTATTCACAAAAAATCTAAATAATTCCAAAAAAAAAAAAAAATGATAAAATAAAAATCTATTTACATATTTTTCCACGGGTAAATTTGGGAAAATGTAAGTATATACTTGTTGTCAATAGTGAAGGACAGTTTGAAACATACAAGAAGTATTGATTTAACAAAATGTACACACTTGTCGATCATTCGTTTATACACCTGGAGAAAGTTACGGGACTATAGATAGTCGCAATTTAAAATATACATGTATACATTGAACATAAGAAAGAAACATACATTTTGTTTAAATTGGGGTAAAAGTTTTGTAAATAGACTAGTCCACTATGCCAACAGTATGTAATCATCGGATGTCGATGGACTATTGTATACCAAAAGAAGAAGAAGAAGAGAACCAATTTGATTTAAATACAGGTCGATATCTAACTTGCTTTGGTTCATCGAAGTTATGGACATAGTAAAATCACAGATTTATATTTCAATTAGATTGTTCTCGGAACAAAGGAAGAAATTCGTCATCATCACAATTGTTGGGTATAATGGATAATAATGTGAACATGGTTCTGAAAGTGTTTAATGCCAAATTTCCTGTTCCGACATGTATGTTATATATATGTCACTGGACGTAAACTGATTATCCCCAAGGGATGTGATTTTTTCCAGGAAAACTATTGAGTATCAAAGTTTCAAATTAATATCGGATTTATTTTCTTTCTTGGTATTCAATAACAGAAATTTAAAGAATAAACTGCTTGTCCGCTTTGAGGTATTCTTGCCAGTTAAAACAGACTTATAATTATATACAAAAATAGGGAAAGATGACATCAAATTGGTTCTGTCTTTTTTAAACATCGTTGGTCAAATAGCTAAAGTATTATACGTTGTGAGACGAAAACTATTTTAATAGGGACATTCCGATGTTTTCACACCTGAAAAGAATATTTGTTCGTAATTTTTCGATTCCATTCCAAGAAGATCCTTAAATTTTTGTCAATTTTTTTTCAAATAGCTGAAGTATTTATGCGTCGTGAGATTTAAAATATTTTGATGAGAACATTAATACCTGAATATGTAAATAAAGATCGTTTTGGATGGACTAAATTCTATAATTGCAATTGGTAATGATCTGTTTCAAATATTCAAGGTAACCGATTCTAATTTAAAATAGCACAATTTTAGTTCATATACTCGTGTTCAGAAGGCTATTATTATTTATAAATTTATTCAATTAAATTAAATCAGTATTTCATCGTTACAAAAGTATCATAATTCATTTAAAAGTGAGCTTCATAAAATATAAAAATATACAACGACTATCCAGTTATTGTGCGACTTAATTACTCCACTAAATTAATTTTAATTCTTTTTTTATATTTTCTGTGTCTAAAACCAGCACTCCGTTTATCATTCATACGAAATGTTGTTCACACCTGGAGCGGTAAACCGTGGCGGCTACAATTCACTGAATGAAGATCAAAAGATTACAATTACAGAATGCTAATCTTTTAATTACCTTGAGTTTAACCACAATTCAACATTCACTAAGTGTCACATAACAATACACATTCTATTTCCACAGTACAAGTAATATTTGCTGGACTGAAGCAAAAGGTCAATACAAAAAGTATTTTTAATACACTATCGATCATGTCAGTTTCCTATGTTTGTTTAAAGTATTTGTCAGGAAAAAATCATAAAAATGTTTTATTGTATGATTTACTTTTATTACTAAAATTCATATCAAAAATCGTTAAAACATAAATCCTACAATCTAATTTTAAAAGTTGCATGGCTATCACCTATTTTTAGTTGGTTAATAGCTACACCGAAAGTCGTCGATGCGCTTTAAATCGCGTTATTAGATGGTTACCGAACAAGACTTAAATGAGATTAATTTCACTCCGGCATGCAAAAGACTTAAACTACGTCACATAAGTCAGGAAGTTTGGATAAATAAAATTAATAATTCCCAATTTTCTTCTTTATTACTTTTCATATCAAAATAAAACTTGGTGAATATGTTTTTATGGTATTATGAACATAATAAGATGATAAGTGAAAAATCGCGAATTTTCCCTTTAAAAACGTTGATAGCATCACAGTCACATGACAAAATTATGTCTATGAGCTGATAGACAAAAACTTTCAGCCAATCAGAAGACGTGTTGCATCCAAAATTAAATTATTTTTCTATAAAAGGAATTTTTTAAAAGCAGGTTGCATGTATCTTTCAGTTTGAAGTGCAATCTGCCCTCAATGATTTATGGTTACCAATGGTTACAAACCTCCAGAAACAGGTGCATCTACATATGAAGAATCTTTTTCTGTTGCTATAGCTGCCATTTCTTGAGATGCTGCTGGGTCTATGGTACTACTGTCTACTAATAAACTGTTTTCTTGAATAGCGCTGTAAAATATAAAAATATTAATTGATAATGTTTTGAAAAAGAATACAAAAAATTGTTTCAGGGTGATGGCTTGAAAATAAAAATATTAACAATGTAAATACTACTACTCTACTCTCCCATTTGAACAAGAACAGTGAGATTTTTTGCTATATCTATCGATCACTTCTATCTACATAGAATTAATCAAATATACTTGAATTAATGGTTAAAAACAGTTTTGATTTTGTTTGTTTTTTGTTTGCATTTATAGAAATATAATGTATAATATAAAAAATCCAATTTGACAATTTGGGTCAAATGGCAGTTTATTGACTATTCCTTAATCAATATGAACTAATAATCTACAATAAGGCCTTCAGTGTACATTGACGCACCAATGTAAACATATATGAAGTTTATTCAACACATAGAAAAGTTCATAGTATCTGCAAACAGGAAGAAGGTATATAACAGATCGCTCACACATTACAACTCATCATTCTTAAACTGCAGACCAAATATCTGTTTAATTTCTGAGAAAAATATGACAAAATACTTATTGGATGAACACATGAATGAATGGACAAGATTATTACAATATAAGAATGGAGGAATAATTATGGTATACATAGTAAATTAAGAGGAGCTATTTATATGGTAAGCACCAAAATATACTGCAACCAATGTGCATCCCTTGCACATAAAACATACCTAAATATACCAGTACCACGACTAGTGTAGACCTCTTGTACATGTTGTGTGGCTGGTAACATGGTAATTATATGTTTACATTGTGCTGCCACATCAGCTGGTGAGTTCACTGTCTGCACGCCTACAAAAAATATGATAAACCAGAAGTCCATTAATCCTTTGTAAAACTGTAAACAGTAAAAGTGTCTGGAGGCAGAGGCTTCATAATGATGAACAAAAACCTATAATTTATAAATAAGCATAAGTACACTTAGAACAGTATTTTGTGTCTTTAGTGTTTTTTTTCAGTTGTTTTGTACCTTGTGTCTATCTGATGAGTCAAGCCCATTTCGGGGTCAGACCTATAATCTGACAGCCATATAGTCTGACGTGCGGTCACTTGTTTCTGCAAAAATATACCTATAGACATGAAACGTTTGTATAAAGGTATATTTTTTCACAAAGACAAGACTTTAGTGCCTGTGGCTCAACTCACATATCATAACTGCTAAATATTGAGCGACTTATTTCATCTTATTTTTTGTCTCCGTACATGTGAATTGCGTCATGCTATTGATGCGTCAGGCCATATGCAGACTTAACGTCACGATTAATGTGCGCTTAAAATGTTTTGAACTTTCCATGTGTGTAAGAAAATATCTATTCTTTTATTTTTTGCAGAAAGTTAGCTTGATCACCCCATAAAACATAAAACTACTAGTATGCATATTATAACATCATACTCTTGTGCTTCAAATAAATGAATGGTGTTTAAGCACAAAAATATGCCACTGTGCCATTTTAGAGCTATGATTAGGTGTGTTTAACAAGCGCCATTTAGTGTTTTATTACTCTACACCCCCCCCCCACAAGACAGTGGTCTTGTATATTTAAATCCTGTTTGAATGTCTGTACTCAGAGTAATTTTTAAGGTGCAAAAACAGCTATTTTCGGGATCATCTAACGGACTGTCAGACTATTGAACTGTCAGACTACTGAACTGTTGAAATATCCAGGTGTCGGATTATATCTTCACTCCCTAAATAACTGATTTTTATCGTTTTTCTAAGTTGTGATGTTAAACCACCATCCCAGGTCAGGGGACGGTTGGGCATTTGGAAACATTTTAAACCCTCTGTATGTGGTTCCCAAGTCAGGAGCCTGAAATTCGGTGTTTGTAGTTCGTTGCTGTTTATCATATTTGTTTTTGTTTATTGTTTTGTACATAAATTAGGCTGTTTGTTTTCTAGTTTCAAATATTTTACATTTGTTGAGTCAGTGCATGCCTTCTGTTGTTTTACATGAGACTTTCCTACACTACAACTGTCTTGCTGTAAACAACTAATATGAGGTCATGGATGTATTCAACTTTTGCAAAATTGTCTTATTTGCTTCTACAATGTCTCCATCAAAATATGTAATAAGAACAATTTTGACAATTAATTCTTGTTGATATGATTGGGAAAACTGTGATATGAAATTATGAAGGGAATGTAAGATTTACTCTGAAATTAAAGATGTTCGCTTGTCATGTTTTGGGATTTTTGTCAGATTTTCAGAATCCTCTGGTTTTATCCATTTGAATGCCTTAACAATTTTTGCTCATTGACCCCCATTTTTCTTTTTATAAATCTTTTACATGTATAATTATAAGCCATCTGTAAAAGTCTTATAAAATCTTTGTTATTTTTTAATAGTTTTTGAGAACTTAAACTTGTCAATGATAAAGCTATGAAAAATCAAGAGAGAACATTTTCCCGCCAAAATTTCAATGGCTAATATCTCGAAAACAATCACACTGACCTATATATTTTTTTTGCTTTTTTGGTTCCTTTATTAATCCCCTATCAATATATACTAGTGTTATGAAAAGCTTGTTATTTTGAAACTGAGAAGCGAACCTCCTAAAACATATATATAAGTCAAAGAGCAGTTCTTGTATTGCTGTTCTTCATCAAGACAATATATTGTGAAATCTCTATTGATTGGTAAACATTTTTTTAAGAATGCAGAACCTACACTATGATTTATTAAGCATTGTATTGTATATACCCACTTACAATTTTCACAGCCCTCCATGTTTTCAATTGTTTTCATAGCATTTTTAGACACATCAAAAACAACTAATTTGTATCCTTTCTTCACCAAGTTCCTGGCCATGTGGTTTCCCATGTTACCTAGACCAATAAATCCTAATGTCTCTAAGCTAGACTGAAAAGAAATGGAATTATGCATTAACATCAAGCTTCTACCAAACAATACAATTTATGTTGAAGGTATCTAGATGTTGTTTGCTTTTTGTAGTGTTGGATTGCTGTCGCATTGATGTATACTCCACCTATCTATTATATATATAATCATAGAAATCATTCTATAAGGTCTGTATGGGGGTACTTCAATTCAGTATTCTTTAATTTTTTAATCCATGTTCTCCATTTTTTATAAATTTTGCCCATTATTCTTTTTTTTTTTTTTTTGCTTATTTTTCTCAATCCCTTATTTTTTGCCATTTATTCTGCACTTTTTGCCCATTATTCTCTATTCTTTAAACCCCCTCCAGACCCTCATTCTGTTCTATCTACATATTATACCTAGAATGATCACTATGACAGTGGTATAGTCTTATACAAAATCTGGTTATTTACCCATAAAATATGTAAGAAGGTGCAATCTATCTATCTTTTAATGAGTTTGTTTACATTCTTTAACTTTAATTCAGTAACATTCAACTGTAAACTTGACATCTATTCATTTTCATCTGTTGCTGTGCATGCTTATTTTTTTTTTTCTGTTTTGCTGTGTGAAAAACTATTTGCAATTTTGTACACAATTTTTCCTGCATTTGTTCATAGCGTCTTCTGCAAAGTTATTTATTTTCAACTCTTAGCAGACCAGGATATACATTTTCAAAATCCTCCTGGCCCAACCCAGAAAATCAAATGTCGTCCCCTTAGCTGTTTCATATCAATTTGTTCCTTTTTGATATTTTTTTTATTCACCACATCTGAGATGCATTAATGTACTTATTTCTTTGTTAAATTCCACTGTCAAATAATCATAACATTATTACTTACCATGTGTTTTACTCCATTTACTGAAAATAGAGAAAACAAAAGTTCATTATTACAAACGGTAGTTCACTAGTCATGCTAGTTGATCTGATGCCTTCGCTTTTGACAGGGACCTAAACCATGTGCAACTAATAGGATGCAAAACAGAATATAAATATAACCAAGGAAAGAGAAGGTAGTATATTCAGAAGAATTGCAACACAGGTTCATTTGTGTATTCAATTATAATTCTTTTGTAAAGTGATCTTATTTTCAAGTGTTTGCCACTGGTGAATGTCCATGAACTATATGTGTAACTTGTTGTTGTTGTAGTAGTTCAAATAAGTATGACGTATTGAAAGGCTATTTATTGTCACAGCAAAAATATATAATAGCCTTTCAAGACGTCGTAATTACATTTTTTATGAATATCATGTACCACTGTTGTAGTAGAGTTCTGAGTGCATGTTGTACTCGAATTCAGGCTGCCCTCTTAAATGCTCTATAAATGCTTGCATAATAAATACATAAATAAGTTTCTCTATAGCTATATTACCTAACGATAAGTTGTTGCATTTCGCTGATTTTTGCCACAATAAGTGGTTAAATCTAGTCGATGCCTTTCTCAATGACGCCATGACATTTGTTTATGTTAGAGAGTATTGTCTGGTTATCTCCCCTTAACTGTGAAAATTACGTTGTTGCAAATCTTTGGTCATGGTCACACATTGAAAGCGCATTTAGGATCACGTAGCTTTACTGATTTTTAAGACTGATATTAGATCATATTAGGGAACGACCATTTAACTTCAAGGTGGGGTTATCATAGTGGTTTTTTCCTAAAAAAATATTCTGATCCCCAATTTGATGAAAAAAAATATTGTGGTCAAGCAGATGACAACTGAAAAAAAATATTATGAAACCAGATTTTCCCCATACCTTATAGTGTGAAATTTTAGAAAAAGTAATTAAATTGATAGCGTCGAAAAACTAAAAAAATGTTCGCGATTTGCGCGAAAAATAATTTCTGACTCAGACAAAAAACCATACCCCCTCTTTTGAAGTTAAATGGTTGCTCCTTAGGGTGTAAAAAGGGGAATCAAACTAGGGCTGCAAGTTTTGTCTACATTGGCTTTTCCAAGGAATTGTTTAGTATATCTTACAATACAAATCCTTGCCGTTTTTCGTGTTAAAGAAATAAATATGAAATTTTATCCAGTTAATGTATCTGGACCTTTCGTGCAAATAAAAGGTAAGAAATGTTATACAGGATTGCACAGACACTTGTCTCTGAATTCCCCCCCCCCCCCCCCTTAATATATACTACCTTAATATCATGACTACACATGTTATATTAAGGTATATATAGGATTTTTTTTTCAGAGACAAGTGCCTGTGTAGGATTGTCCCATATTATATTCTTTCAAATTTGTCCTTTTTAAATTTTTGAATTTTTACCATCGTTTCCCTCTGGCGTTTCTTCTGGATACACCAAAACTGATCAACCCCGTCTGAAGTAGCAATGATCCCGTCAATGGACCTACCATGCCACTGCTCTTGTTTTGACTTGAAAAATACAAAAGAAATACTACCGACGTCACCTTAAGGGCTGTCTGTGGTATAGAATATGGCTATCCTTGGACTTCTCCCATTCCGTTAATAAAACCCTTGCTAAAGTTGGGCGTTCGTTTGACTGTGCGGGATGTGTAAATACGCAGTCACGGTTCGGTCGGATAAATCCGATGTCTCGTGTTGAGAGAGTGCCATATGCCCTCTGCACGTTAAAGAAATCTTTTAACACCACTGATGATTTCTTATGTGAGCTGTTGCAAGCCAAAATTTCTGTCCCTATCCAACAAGCCTTATTGTGTTAATTGTCAATGTGTTCCCTCCTGAACATAAATTAAATATTTGCCGCTAGACATAAAGCAAACAATTATTATAATAAATTATAAATCAATAAGTGCCAAAGTCAGCTGGTAAAAGCATAAAGAAATACAACAGTTTTGAACATTTAAAATCTTTGTCATTTTTGAAATAGTTTGCACAATGAGTATATCAAACCACCCTGAAAATTTTCTGGATCCACCCCTGGTTAACCCAGAGATATGCTTTGTTTTATTTATTTCTCTTTTTGACCATATACATTGTGTTAAACAGCTAAATCGTTGATTTGCAATGTTCTGTTAATTCCATATATTAAGTTGGAATTTTATTGAAACTAGCAACCTTACAAAATACAAACGAAATTAAATTCCAAAGAGTTTTAGTTATTTTTATTTAAAATGTTAAAATTTTGTACTTACGTGTGCATCTATATCCATAATTCATTCTGTTTTAGAATTTAATTGAAACTGTTGGTGTAATTCACAAATCAATTCAAATACTTTTTTAAAATAATCATCCAATCGCCGTCTGAAGTATACTAGACTATGAACATATTATTTGAATAACTGTGCACCGTGCTCTTTAAATGTAACATGTAAAATTCCAATAAAGCAAAAGTACTTTATCCCTTTTGAACAGATCAACAACGTATACATGTACCAATCCTTTTTTATTCATGAATGATGTTTACGATTGTTGTCGAAATCTGAGAGAAAGTATACAAGTATTATTTACTATTTATTAACACTATGGTCGGTTTATTGTTCATTCGACATGCATTATATTATTATTTTTCATGTTCCACTCCATTAATATTTGAAATGGAATATGCTGTTAAAATTAGATATCATGTACTGTTAAGCCTAAAGCAAAAAAATGACACACTGACACAGATAAAAAAAAAAACACCATCGGAGATGCTTTCGTAACGATCGAACCTATCCCATAACTGATGTCCGGAACGATTGGTTGCAATAATGTTTACTTATCACTTTATGTATGGGCTTATATATAATATTTATTGTCATCTTCTTGATTAGTCTTGCAGATTTGTAAACAAATTCATTTCAATATATTCATAGATGTCACGCTTTTCATTTCTATTTTTATTTAGGTCACCTTACTCTCCTGATGCAAATAGGTGAAAAAAGATAAATACTTGACATGATCTTTGACCTTGACATCAATAAAAGAAAACGATATAAAATTTGAACATTAAAAGATCAGGGCCGTAACTACATTGAGGCAAATGAGGCAAATGCCTCATGTTGGAAATTTCAACAAAAAAAAATAATAAGTTGAAACAAAAGCTGTCTTCATATCAAATTGTTTTCACGACGAGTGTCCTGCAAGAAGCAAGTTCTGTTCACCCTCTGAAGTCGCCCCTGTTTTTTTCGGGATCCATGTTTCTCATTTATTTTTAGTTTTCAGTGTGGATTGTCTATTGCTTGTCGTTATGTGTCTTACCTGTTCCCGGGTTTGTCTTTTGTTCATTGATTGCCCTTCTTTATGACTATTATCCTAGTGTTGAATTTCTTTTTTAAATTAGTAGTTTTGTTTTAAACTTGTGTTTTATTATATTTAAGGACCTTTTGTCTAATTTTAAAAACTACTTTAAATTGTAAAAATATTTGAAATTAGCTCTCGCCTTTTTGTTCTGAGGCGGCGTTAAGCGAACACCAATCAATCAATCTTTATGACTAATGCTTCAGTTGTTTAATATTCCTTTGAAAATTGTATATGGCAGATTATAGTGTTGATGATATTGATTTTTAACAATAGTTTGTTGCAATGTATGGCTAACATTGTCCATATTTACACAGTCAATAGCCCCAAGCCTATTCACGGTGTAGATAAGCCAACGATTATCGGGGCTTGCGCAGGCCCCGATTATAATTTTTTGGAAAATTAAACTTTATATGAAAGAATACAGAACTGGCTCTTTTTTTCTGTAAATAAAACTAAAACGCTGACATGGGTTAAATTAAAGTGAGACAACCAATCTCCCGGAATCAAATCATTTAAAAAGAAAAATATTGTATTGCCATATGACCTTTTACATTGAAGGGCTAAACTTGCATTAAGCCGTGTTTAGGCCCTTGTATAGAAAATAAAGGGATATGGAGTAAATGTGCAAGGGACAAAAATCCACAAAATACATAGAAAAAAATACAAATTATCAATGAACAGGGCTTTTATTCCTGTTCTTCATCTTGAAGTCGCTGAAGGGTCTTCAACAATGAAGGAATCATTCATACCCTACAACAAGGTCAAGACGGCCTCTAGCGTCGACTTAATCGGTACTTAAAGTATTGTACTGTGCATAAATTTCAAAGTCACAAAAAAATACACCAAAGTCTAAACACAATACAAGACCAGAATAGACGGATCCGACATTAATCAGCTGGTATACATATTAAAACAGCACAAATATGTAGCAATGAGGTATAAGAACAGTTTATTGAGTCTTCTCTGAGTGTACCCTTTATCCCAGTTAGGAACTACATTAAGTTGTAATTGATATGTGTTATAAAAACTGAATTGACATAGTAATATCAATGATAATCAGCCCTCTCTAAACTTAATTTGAAAAAAAAACATAGTTAACAGATTTAATACGTTTTTCTGCAAGCCGAAACACAATAACAAACAAACAAACAAACAAACAGCAGCCACACACTCAACTATGCGAATTACAATTTTTGCTTTATCCTATATATCGGTCTTTTGATGTCCCTAAAAACTAAAAGTCTTACACTGAATCTATATATTTTGGTTTGAGACCAGAATATTGTAGAAAAATAATTAAAACAAAACTTGCGTTTCATATTAAGATAGGGTCCGGGAAACGCTCAGAATGCACGATTTTGCGTCATTTTTTCTAGAGCTTCTGGTGGCCTTGAGCGGAATATATTTTGCCTCACTATTAAAAGAGGCTAGTTACGGCCCTGAAGATTATATGCACGTATTGTATGTGATTGCCAATGAGACAACTATCCACCAAAGATACAACTACGGGTCGAACGTACCGCTTACAGCAATGAAAAAAAACCATACCGTATAGCAAGCATAAACAAGCCATAAAGGATTAACCAAATTGAAACGTAAAAAAGATAAAACTTTAATACGTCAGTGCTGTGAATTGCGTGAGACTCACGCATTTTCATGCTTATTCGGCGGCATTTTCCTTTGATCTACTGTTTTTTTTCTTTGATCTTTACACAATTTTTGACAAATCGCACGCATTTGCTTCATGAAAACTTGACAGCCCTGTAACGATCTGATTCAAGGTTATAATATTGAACAACAACATTTATCTTATAACAGACGAACAGAGACAAAATCCACTGGACTACAGATTCCTTATGTGGCAGGCTAGTTTGGAAGTTCTCAGCCCTCTCCAAGTTAACTTGAGACTATGGGGTAACAGCTACATAAACACACATTGACTTATCAGATCGGCACTACGTACAAACAAATAAGAAAACGACAAGGGACACAAATTACCGATCTAAAAGAGTAGCCTTTTTCAACTGATTTTTATTGTTTGTTCTTATGCTGTGCTGTTACACCACTGTTCCACATTCTTTATGTGCCTGTCCCAAGTCAGGAGCCTGGTTCAGTGGTTGTCATTGGTTCATGTCTGTCATATTTGTTTTTCGTTAATTGTTTTGTTATAAATCAGGCTTTTATTTTTCTCAATTGAATTGTTTCATATTTTCATGTCGGGGCCTTTTATAGCCGACTATACGGTATGGGGTTTTCTCATTGTTGAAGGCCGTACTGTTGCCTATAATTGCTTATATCCACTTTACTTGAACTTTTGTGGATAGTCATCGCATTGGCAATCATACCTCATCTCCTTATTTTTATATACAAAAATGTAGTACTCGCAGAAACTGAAGCAAGTTCAAAGCAATTTCAATTAAAAAAATGAATCCTGTTTTCCCAGACTAAAAGTGCACTTCCGGCATATTTATTGAATTATATTTCTTCCCAGGAGACAGGTATGGCATATAAAGGATTAAACAGAGATGTAAATGTTTGCATGTTTATCAAAATTATCCCACATCCACAGCGAGTTCAATATTTTTTGTAAAACTGTGATTTTTCTAACAGAAACATTTAATGAGCATTTCAGGAAATTTTGAAACAAAATGTAGTGTGAAATTTTAAGACTTTTGTAAAACTAGAAGCGATCTAGATCTACCAGGGTCAATTCGAGATGCTTATTTATCAATTTATCAGACCTTTCCTCTATGACTTAACCTAAGTATTACAGCCCTTATATTCCGATACCCAAAAAGTTCTTCACTCTGTTAGTCCGTATTATCCTTTCACTCTACTTGTCCGACACCTTATTAGCCCGATACCCGCTGGTATTAAGTCCTATAGGTCTGGCACCAAACCATTTTTTTTTATAATACTCAGACAAAAGGTTGTTCTATACATATACCATTAGGAATAAAAAAGAAAGTATATATGAGGTATCCATCCATGACAAATAATCAGTACATGTACAGTTAAAAAACACAAAAAGCAAAAGGAATAGCGCTTTTATTGCTGTTCTTCACCTCTAAGTCACAGTGAGGCCTCAAACACGGAGCGAAACTCTCACTTCACTGCAAGTTAGAGATAGCCCTAGCACCGGTTTGAGCTGAATTCTTTGCAAACTGATGAGCACTCAGAAAGCATAATTAAGTTGAAAATCAGATATCACGAAGTTGTGTTCAAGTAGTGAGTAATAGTACAAAATCACAGCCCTTCCTCTAGATGTATTTGTCAATTTAATGTATTGTATTTATCAAAAGTACGATCTGACTGTAGATGCATTGACGAGATACAAGTGCCTACCCTTCCGGAGCACCTGAGAATCACCCAATTTGTCACACCAGAAACATTTCCGAAGAGTTTGTAAATATGGACTATAACTGACAATAGTATAGAACTTTGCATAACTATAATTTGAGGGTCTTGCAATATTAACTCATTAGTAATTGAATTATGAATGTTTGTAGATGGTTCGCGATTAAAAAGTTGAAATTTTGATAGATTATAGCATTTTTTTACTATTTGTCCCACATAGAAAGCAAGGACATTCATAATCAATACCCTATCTGTCGTAAATATATCTATGTACTGTATTTCAGATTTACATTAATTCCTTCATCTAGGAATGCTCATACCCATGAATTAAAAAGTCAAGGGTGCATAAGTTCTTGAATACGTGAAGTGCGTTTTTAAAAATCGTAAAACGTATTTTTAATTTAACGAAATGCTACACTGGTGTTAAACTGCAGTTACGGTGATCCCAACATGGCGGAGCCCAAAACAGATAAAATCGTCATTTTGTAATTTCTCCGTGTACAAGCATTGTTTTAAAGAATTACTCAGCCGCTAGGTTGATAATGACGGTATTGTTGTATGTGTGTGTTCTTAATATCATATGTGACCTTGTTACCGAAATAATAGCCATTGAAAATTTACGGAAGATCATCGTAACTCCAAGAATATTGTTTGTTATGATAGTGGTAACTTGATTATAAGATAGTCGTAACTTGGACATGATCATAGTAACTTGTCAGTGATGATCTATATGCTGATAGGCGACTACATATAAATCATGTTTGCGCTCGTGCGGGACCACTCGACTCCAATCTTAATTGACTATGGTTGTCAGTTTTCCTATCGAAGGCTTTCTCCACCAATAAAAACTGGCCGCCACGAAATATCCTAAATGCGGTGCTTAAAAGTGGCGTAAAAACACCAAAAATCAAATCAAATCGTGTTTGGATGTTTGAAAGTGTGGCTAGAACTAGTGAATAATTTACTAATTTACTTTTTGAATTGTAGATATAGTCTGTATTTTACAAGTCATAATTTACGGTAAATTTTCTTCAAGATGGCAAGATGAGGCAAACATTTTCCATGTTCACACATTATTAAGGGAAACTATAATCTTTAAATTATGTTCGTTTTCATGTTAAGATATGCTTTAGGTCACGGTATTTTTTTTTTCCTTCTGTATCTAGATTAAGTATGATACCTCGATCCACATATTCTTTAAGAGTTTGTATTTTCCATGCAAAATGCAGTGACTGAAATGCAAAATGTCCTAATCGCTCCTCAAACACTTTTTTTTCGTAAACTGAATGTTGTATCAGTTCTTTTGGTGTGGGTAGATAAGGTGTGCGCCAATACTGTGTCTGCACTAGACATAAACGAACACATATAGCACATATACATGTAACTAACAAAAAATAAAGTTACTAAGAGTGTTAAATAAAGATATAATGGAAACTATATTTTAGTATAGTTTTAACATAAGGAGGCATTATATTTTTAATATCGTTGACATCTGGTTGTCCGAATAGTATACCAATATTTGTTAAAATGTTCATGAAAAATTGCAAGAGAAGAGGGGCGTAAGATACCAGAGGAACAGTCGAACTCGTAAATCGAAAATAAACTGACAACGCTATGGCTAAAATGAAAAGACAAACAGACAATTAATAGTAAACAAGAAACAACATAGAAAACTAAAGACTGAGCAACACGAACCCCACCAAAAACTGGGAGTGATCTCAGGTGCTCCGGAAGGGTAAGCAGATCCTGCTCCACATGTGCAAACTTACCTTATGTTGAAAAAATATTTCAATCACGAATCTTGTTTACGCGTTTGTTGTTATCTTTAACACAACTTTTTTTAATTAAAAAATTCCGTTAGCAGAAGGTTCTGACAAAATCAGTTACTATGATCATAGACATATTTTATACAGTTACGACTGTCTTTCAAGTTAGTTGTCCACAAGTTACGACTATCGTCTTTTGGAGTTACGGTGATCTTCCGTAAATTTTCAATGGCTATTATTTCGGTAACAAGGTCACATATAATATTAAGAACACACACATACAACAATACCGTACATATCAACCTAGCGGCTGAGTAATTCTATAAAACAATGCGTGTACGCGGAGAAATTACAAAAAGACGATTTTACCTGTTTTGGGCTCCGCCATGTTGGGATCACCGTAACTGCAGTTACGGTGATCAGTTTAACACCAGTGATGCTAATCAATTGTTAGTTACAAACCAGAAGTTCAATTCAATATATGCAAGCTTACCGACAAATGCTTTATTCAGAAAGATGTCCGGTCATGTAGGAGTGGAACACAAATTACAGAATTATGTAAAAATAACATGCCTCTTCATTAGCAAACTAAAACAACAGTCCTGAATTGTCGTAGTATTCATTTCATGTTCATTACCCCAATGAAACCAAGGATTTGTACAGTAATACTATACAAATCCTTAATGAAACTAATATACAAAAAAAATACAACACCTACATGTATAACTGCATCTGTTCTTCATGACAATGTTTCAGCGACGAATAAAACAAAACAAACGAGAAGCTAGATTTTGATTTCCGCGTTTTATACAAAATATGCTCAGTCATAATTTTGCTCTCGAATAACACTACAAAAAAGAAGCGTTTGTTTCTTATATTACGACTATCACTAGTCATCCATGAGTTGGTAATTATAGAGTACTTTCCCTTAAATAGAAATTTTCTAGTCTTTACTTCATGTCCGATCATATTAGTTTTATTAGGAAACAGTTCTGGAATACAAATTGTAATAACCGAACATTAATTTCTGTGTTAAAAGTATCCGATGAAATTTCATAACAAATTAAAAAAATGGTACTTACACATAAAATAATATCCTTGATACATGTTTGCGTGTAAATGAAAGTCACAAATTGATGAACAGTCATTCAATCACTGTTTATAAATACACATCTACTTAAATCACCAACCGTCATCATCTGAAGTGGAATGAGAAAATAGCACAGCAAGTATATATTAAGTCATCTAAAAAAGTTGTTTACTAACGAAACAACTTGTGGAGTTATCGAATATTAATAGATGCTATATTTGCACTACCCTCCTTTAAGTACTTTGTGATATGGACAAGCAACAATTAATCTCTATCTTACAAAACGACATGGTATCTAAAGTAAAGTATGATAAGAAGTTTAATCAACTCTTAAACTACTTCGTGTAACTGCACTATAATGAATAATATAAAACAATAGTGTAGGTCGATAAAAAATCCGTTTAAAACAACTTCTATCGCGTTTTTAGAGTAACAATAAGCTCAGACTTACTTCACTTATCAGTGGCGCATTGGACTGTTGTCTAACATACGTACTAAGGGAGCTACCATTTAATTTTTATGGGGGCTAGGATGAAAATTTTGTCCTGCCTTTTATTTTTCCTCTATTCGGTCCTGCCTTTTTATTTTCACTTTATTCGGTCCTGCCTTTTTTTTTAGTTTATCCTGACTTTTTTTTACATAAATTGTCGTCCTGCCTTTTTTTTTGCAAATAATCTCATCCTGCCTTTTTTACTGAAAACTCCTGTCCTGCCTATTTTTTCATTTCCATAAAAATCAAATGGTAGCTCCTAACAATATCTTTTAGACGATTTTTTTTTTTTTTTTTTTTTGTTAAATTGTAAAACGCTTTTGTTTTTGCTGAATATATGGTATATTGTGGTATTAAAAGATTTTCCAGAAGTACAAATGATAATTGTGCATGACAAAGTATTTATATTCCTTCGAAAAAAATATACGGCAGGACCATAAGAGCAGAGAGATTCGCTGAAAGGAAAAATACTATCATTGTCCTTTATTTTGGGCTAGCTAGGACGCTGCGTTTTAACGCTAAAAAAGAGAGGCGGGTGATACCAATGGGATATTCAAACTCATAAGTCGAAAACCAACTGACAACTCCATGGCAAAAAACGAAATAAGGACCAAACGACAAACAAACATCCATTAAACACAACGTAGCAAACTAAAGACTAAGCAACACGAGCTACACCAAACACCGCGGGTGATCCCAGGTGTCATGGAAGCGTTAGAAGACCCTTCCCTACATGTGGCACCCGTCATGTTGCTCATGTAAGTACACATTCGGTAATAAGGCTTATTCAGTAAGTCACATTCTAGAAAAAGAGGACGAAATAATGTGGTTTCAACAATTGGAACATATTCGGCGTCATCTGTGAAATAAATATTCCATAATGGTCAACCAACTCGTGATGGCGTCCGTAAATTGTTTTCGAGAGGATGACTTCAATTTCATCACCCGGAACCCTTGGTTTTATAGCTTCATTGTACGCAGCAACCCTATATCAAGTAAATCATGTTAAGAAATGGGATGTCGAATCAACTGGAATATACATACTGCATATGTAGGCCCTGATGGAATGTTGTTACATAGATATGGAAAGTTCACTCTTGTGAAGCTGAAATCATCAGTTTTGTTCTCAAATTTTAGATGTAAGTCAAAATATGAGACCAACTTAACTGTATCTGTTGTATCCTTTATTTCAAGTTCGATGGGATAGCTGAGATAAACATAGTCGCCAAAATTTGAATTATTTAGTGAGAGGAAATCATCTATATAACGAAGCGTGAATTTTAAGGATAATCATAGCTTCTTTTAATTCTTCATAAGAAGCACCTGTATAACGCCTGCCTGAAGGAACAAGTCGACAAGAATTAAGAGGAACACAGTTGGTTTCTGTGGGAATGCCGATTGTTTGTTCAGAAACCCGTCCTCCAAATTGAAAAAAAATATGTTGTCATTCAAGGAATCGAGCAGCTTGATAATGTCAGTTTCAGAGAATATTTTGTTTGAATCAGTGTGTTTATTTTTACAAAGTACAATTTATCCTTTACAGACTGTTCAGACAATTTGTTTGCAGTCAATTAAGATCTGTTCAGACTGACTTGTCTGAAAGCTACTGAACAGTACTAAATTGCCCGCAAGCCAATTGTCTGACCAGTACTGATTTTACCGCAATGTACAAGTCTGCAAATTTACTGATAACAGAACATGACCGATCACTATATTGGTCAGACTTTTCTGATGATACCAAGATCAAAATGACCTTTTAAGACCAAAATGATTTATTAGTGATTCATAGACCCATTCTGTCTTGTTATAACGACTTCACAGCCTTCACCCATTCGGAAAGAGTATCCACGTCTTCTTTTTCGTGCTTACTTTAGCCTATAATGGTTTACTTTTGCAAATTGTGACTTGGATGGAGAGTTGTCTCATTGGCACTCATACCACATCTTCTTATATCTATTAACCCATTGCCTGGCACCATTCGCGATTGAGTCCATTAGTATTTTGAAGTTGTGTTTCAAATTGATAGATTTAGGATCACGATACGTATTTCAAATAGTCGTCCGCTTACAATAATTTTCTGCGGCTCTACATCACAGACTTTCTGTCGTTTCTATTGTAATGTCAATAACAATCATTTCTTTGAACGTGTTATTTGTGTCAACCATTGTCATTTAGCAAATTTGAAAGATCCCTTCTTCAATCACCTTCTATCTGTAACACACAATATAACCGGCTATCACTACGACAGACATAAAAGGATCTGTTTTCCCGATTGCCATTAAATTATTTGTTTTTGCTATCATATGCAGCACCTGTTGGTCTGTGTTTCCGATTGTCATTGCAATAAAATGGATTTTGCAATCGTGTACAGAAGATTTTGACCTGTGTTACCTATTACATCTATTGTATCGACAGTATGTAATAGTGTGTAACGTTTCTATGGATTCATTAGTTTAATTTCATTTTCGTTTTATATAGAAAACATAATAAAGTAATATCGCTTACAGACAAAAGAACATATGCATAGGGGTAAATTCAGTAAATAAATATACGTCATCAGGGACCGCCTATTTGGGGAGAGCTTTCTGTATAACACTGAAGTCCTGTGCTCTTCTGATTGGTAGATAAGGTTTGTAATAAATATTGTTTGATATATGGATCAAAACTAGAGTTAAAAAAATAAAAAAAATGATTGCTGAATGCACTTAATTTTTTACTACAGGGTTGTAAAGTAATGTGGGTCAGTATAGGAATTAAGTGCGAATCTACAGTGTTTGTAAACAAAGCAATGTGAATGCCCAAAATGCTGCATGACCCTATTTTTTTATTGTTGTAAAAGATGGAGCTACATTTGTATTTTAATGAATGATATATGAAAGCTTCTGATTTCTAAAGGTAAACCAGGTATAAATTTATTTCAAGACATAGATAGATTTGCATTAAAGTCAATGGGAGATTTTTTACTGAATTTACCCTTTTAAGAGTATCTTCAATTTTGCATATAAAAATAAAACTCAAAACTGCAAAATTATTTAAATATTAATGTGATACGATTAATGAACAGCTCCCCCACACTGAGTTTCGAAGTGTGTATGTGTAGGAGTGTGAAGTAGACTCATATTTTTCTTCCCTCTGCATGCTTATTTTGCATAATTAGTGGGTTCCACCGTACGTCGTAATATTTTGTAGTTGTTGTTGGCTATTATTATAAACCAGTTTCTAAGGAAAGTGGATAGACAGTGTATTTTTTGTGATTTTACTTTTAACTACAACCAAGTCGATGTCAAGTTTCTTCCTAGAAGAAACTTTACTGCTGGTGGATTATTCCCGGAGGGCATCATTAACTTGGTAGCTTTGTGCATGATGAAAACAAATAATACAAAGAACAAACCGGCTGGGACGTCGCCCGGGTTACCAAGGTCCTCTTTTGCTGCACGGAACACTGTAGCATTTGATTTGTGTGTTCCACGGAATATCCTCCGGGATACCCCTGATTTGACGTACGTTCAGCCAGAAGGTAATTACTACTTTAAAAATTCAGATACTTTTCATAAATTAAAGCCATGTTGCGTTAATATGTTCGACTGTTTGAATACACCTGCTACAAGTGAATCAACACCTATCATTTCTTCTTGTAAACACAAAAAAGGAAAAAGGAGCACGTGTAAGACATGTAATATGTTAATCACGACCCCTGATTTTAACAGTAATATAACAGGAAAAACGTATTGTACTAAATCTTTCGAGCCTCTGGACTGTTCGACGGACAATGTCGTGTACGGAATTGAAAGTACTTTGTGTGGACTACTTTATGTTGGTGAAACTCGACAAACTTTGCGTAAAAGGATGAATCAACACCGGTCTGATAATAAAGATCTGCAATTCAGGGTTCTTTATAACCATTTTAATCAACCGGACCATGATCCTTCTTTGTCTATGAAAGTACGCATCATCGAGAAAATTTATCACCACACAAATAGCCCTGTACTTAGTACTCCTTTCCGAAAAGATAGAGAAAATTTCTGGATAAGGGAACTAGGTACTGCAATGTCATATGGTTGCAATGATAATGCCAAAGGAGTAGGAAATTTGTCAAGTCCAGCCTGCAGTGATGTTAATGTAATGAGTTTATTTAATATTACCTTACGAAACCAACGTAGTCATGGGCAAAAACGTTACCATCGGCCTAATGTAAAAAAGTCTTCCAAATCTAGATCGCCTTCTGGGAGCTTTGATGACCTTCTTTCTCATCTTCATCATCTGCTAGGGTTACATTACATTAGAACTATTCTTTTTTCACTGCCTGTTAATTTTCTAAAATGTTTGAGAGATTATGCACTTGACAAAGGACGCATAAATACATTTTCTCCAATATACAGACTTGTCATTATAATTTGTGATGAAGCTCTTTTCCGTCTTTTTAAACCAGTAAGATCGGAACCTTTACATGAGGAAAAGAGGAAATTCCTTCCTGTTTACTTTACCAATAGATGAATTGATGCAATCAACATCAGCAACGTTCTACATCACAAGGAGGTAACATCTAAAATTCCTATTTATTTTCAAAATCAGTCTGTTCCTATTGTATCCTACAGTTACACCAAAACCATTGCACCCAAAATATTTAACTATAAACAAGCATTACAGGACCTTGATTTAGAACAATACATAAAAAACCCTCTGACATGTGACTGTTCCCACTCGCCTTACAATTACAGCCCCTCTGGCCATGTTATTACTGGGGATCTAAACATAATTCAACATGAAAATCTCCGAGAGGTGATTTCTCATGGTCCTAAGTTTAGAGAACCCAACACATCAATTGGAACCATAACTTCAAAATAATTATGGATTCCATTGAGGACTACGCCAGAGCATGGGCTAAACGAGAAGAAGTTCAACTGGACACTTTGTCAGAATGGGTCAAAACAATCAGGTATCTGATAAAACGTCGCATTCATAAGTTGAAAAACTGTGTGAATGATCGACCAAAGTCCGTTTTCAGAGACAAAGAGGCTGTGAAATGTCTATCATCTCTTCAAGATAAGTATGTTGTTGTTCCTGCGGACAAAGCTTCAAATAATATTGTCTTTATATGTAAATCGTATTACTACGAGTGTCTTGTAAAAGAATAAGGAATAAATGAGCACTCAGGTAATCCCACATACAAAAAAATATCATTTGACAAGGATGAGATTTTGGCGAATCATAAGTCCTTCATGACTTCAATGAACATTGCATTGAACAACAAATCGGAGGACTTACCTTGTTTGTATCTGATACCTGAACTTCACAAAATTCCGTACAAACAACGGTATATTGCCGGCTCATCTGCATGTTCCACTAAAGAATTGTCCATTAGATTGACTAAAATTCTGTCCGCAGTGAAAGAGGGTCTTCAGAAATACTGTGAAACTGTTTACTCGCGTAGTGGTATTTACCATATGTGGATTCTTAAAAACTCTAAAGAACTTCTGAATAATTTTAAATCTCGGTCTTTTTCTGAAATTAGTTCTATCAAAACTTTTGATTTTTTTCAACTTTGTTATACCACCATTCCCCATGTGAAATTGAAAAACCGTCTAAAAGAAATAATCCACAATGCTTTTCATCATAAAAACGGTAGCATACGCTATAAATTTATTACTTTGGGAAACCATAAGGCATATTTTGTTAATAGTGAACAAAAGGGTAAAACATGCTACACAGAGGAACAAGTGATCAGTATGCTGGAGTTTTTTATTGACAACATATTTGTTGAATTTGGAGGTAGACTTTTTCAACAAAATGTCGGCATTCCCATGGGAATGAACTGTGCGCCTTTCCTTGCCGACCTCTTCTTATTTTCATATGAATCGGAGTTCCTTCAGACACTTGTCAAAAACAAGAAGATCAAAGAAGCCAGGTTATTTAATTTCACTTTCAGATATATTGATGATGTTCTTTCCGTTAACAATCCGAACTTTTCTGATTGGGTTCCATTAATATATCCAACAGAACTAGAAATTAAAGAAACAACAGACACGGCTTCCTCCGCCTCAATTTTAGACTTATACCTCGAATTTGACATACACAGTCATCTCAGTACCAGAATCTATGACAAACGAGACGATTTTAATTTTGAAATTATCAATTTAACCCCACCTAGTAGCAATATACCAACTTCACCTGCATATGGGATATACATTTCCCAACTTATTCGGTATTCAAGAGCTTGCAGCTCCTACTCAGACTTTGTGAAACGTCACCAGTGTCTGAGCAGAAAGTTGATGAACCAGGGGTATGTCAAACAACGTCTCGTCCTTTTTCTAAAAATTTCATCGGAAGGTACCAAGAACTTGTTGATAAATATTCCGTATCAACTTCACAAATAATACACGATGGTCTTGAAGTATAGATTTTGCGTACTGACGTTGTTTATCATCTTAATAACGTGTTATAGTATTCTTTTATTTGTCTTTATTAATATTACTTTTACTGTTAAGTCTGTTTTTTTAGATATCCATTTGACGTGACTCTGTGCTTATGTATCCCGTCATACTTTGAACGACAAAATTATTTTTATTATTAGTATTACTTTTACTGTTAAGTCTGTTTTAATGAAATACATTTGACGTGACTCTGTACTTATGTATCCCGTCAAACTTTGAACCATACAATTATTTTAATTATTAATATTACTTTTACTGTTAAGTCTGTTTTTTGTGATATCCATTTTACGTGACTCTGTATTTATGTATCCCGTCATAAATTATCGACAAAATTATTTTATGTCTACCTGTGCGAATTTCAAACGCGCGATTTTACGCCAGTACTTAAAACCTTCCATCCTTTATGGGTGGATTTTACATAGATAAATAAAATCGTATAATATAAGCATAATGAGGATGTTAAATTTGATGTATGCCTTTTTGTGCTTCTTCGTTACATTTGTTTGTTTTTATAGAGATTAAGATGATAACACAATGTTGACTATTGTACCACTATTTTTGACATTTTTACCTATTGTGTCTGTTTGTTTTGTTCACGCATCGTTGTCAATATAATGGAATTTGATGCGACTGTCATTCAAGTGAGAGGTTTAGCTAGCTATAAAACCAGGTTCAATCCACCATTTTCTACATAAGAAAATGCCTGTACCAAGTCAGGAATGTGGCGGTTGTTATCCGTTCGTTTGATGTGTTTGAGCTTTTGATTTTACCATTTGATTGGGGACTTTTCTTTTTGAATTTTCCTCGGAGTTCAGTATTTTTGTAATTTTACTTTTTTCTATCGGTAACTAGATATACACTTACAATAAAAGAGAGGCGAAAGATACAACAGGGACATTCATATTAACTTTCCGATTTTTAATAATCCTTGATAATTTCAAGTATTGGAATTTATTGTTGATGTTAACGGTAAATTTTGTAGAACATGTATTATATTACGAGTATTTTACAGTTGTACTTCTACTGTATATATGAACGAATTGCTGAAACAAGCGCCTTTATTCTGAATTTGGTATTTAGTCAATCAATACCAAAGAGAATAACAAAACATAACAATAAAATTGTACTTACTTGAACATCTATATCCATACATATGATGCATATTGATATAACCATATCTTGCATAAGAATAAAAATACATGTTTTCATCCTAATTTCTTTCACAAAAAATTATAAACGGTACTATGAAACACATTTTCATAACCCAATATTTTGTCTTCATATAATTTATCTGAACAGTTTTCAAATTTGAACTAATATTAAGACATGTTTATTACATAATAACAATAGAATCTTACATTGCACAAAGAAGTCTCGGAATCTACAAAGAGCGATACCATTATACATTGTATACCGTTGAGATCATAGTTTTATCAGATTGCACTTTGTTAAGTCCTGAATCAATAGATAAATAATCGATACTGCTGAATATGCAGTAGTAGAATTAAAACCATTATATACCAGTTCACAACACTGACGTAATGATCATTAATTCATGATAAATTTTTATTGAACACATCTGTAAACACGTGTACTAAACTCCAAATACTAGTATTTGATAATACTCTTTCAATGACTACGGTATATATGAATATAATTTATGAATTAAAAACTATTGAACAAATTCATTTCATTACATATACAAATATCTCTCATAGTGCAAATGAATCCATTGAATTTCATTTTATTTGATTTATCGAGATTAAAGTCAAGAATTAATCTCTTTTCACTGCACTTTCGGACAAGAATATGAGATTTCGTTGTCTCCATTCTCTCCTCGGTGCGAACGTCCTCACTTTCTTTTGACTTTATATCATGATTCATTTTTTTGGTGCTTCTGACATTTAATACCATCTGTAGATCTGTCATCATTTCAACTGACTGCTTATTGGTTGGTTCTTTTGGTGCTTCCATCGATAATAGGATGTAGGTGTCTGATATATCCGACATATATTGCTGACACGTAACAACTTATCACTGCTAATCTGCTGACAAAATATGAAGTAATTCCTGTTCAGTAGCACTTAAAAATATCTGTTAGTTCATTTAACCCATTGAAAAATTCAAAAGTATATGCATACCAAAAGTAAGTTTCTTACAGATCCGAAAAGTTCTCCCACTTAAAAATCATCACTGTCAGGCAATTGACTAAATATATAGTCATTATGTTCAAAAGTACCTTTAAATTAGAAAAATGTGACGGAAAATTTATTGGACGAACAGATGGATGGACGAACAGACAAGTTGAATGCAATATAACCCATTCGGTTTTGTATGAATTATGTATTATAAGAACGCAAAAACACGCCCGTTAATATGTTGCACAATTATTACCCAAATGAATATCGACTGTTTGTTGAAATATGAATACAACACAAGCTTTATTACAACCACTGGGTCGAAGCCACTGCTGGTTGAGGTTTCCACCTCGAGAATATCACCAGCTCAGTAGTCAGCACTTCTGTGTTGAAATCAATTATCATTGACATGGTAATATCAATAAATTAACTGTTTACAAAACTTTGAATAGTTCAAAATTCTATGGATTTTCTACCCCTGGATTAGATTATCGTAGCTGTATTTGGCAACATCTTAAGGAATTTTTGTTCCTCAATGCTCCTTAACTTCGTATTATTTCGTAATAAACCTTTCTTAAATTGTCCGTTTATGAATTTATAAATTAATATGAAACTCAGTTTTCAACTTCCTCAGGCAAATGTGACCTTAGGTTGATTTGCTATCATTTTAAGATCCTTTTCTTGTCATACAGCTCTTCAACTCTTTCGGTTCCTATAATTCTTGACTTTCATATATTTGGTTTAGAGCGTTCCAGATGAAGGTTAATCCAGAAAAACGCTTCGAACGTATGATATTTATAAAGTGTTGTTTTCATTTTATACAGCACTGGTTCGATACCGCTGCTTGTGGACTTTTAGTCCTCGAGTGTATCATCAGCTCAGTAGTTAGTACTCCGGTACTGACATGATTTATAACAAACCTTTCTTAAACTGTCCGTTCATAAATTTCTAAATTATTAAGAAACTAAGGTTTCAACTCCCTAAGGCAAAGCTGACCGGAGATGGATTTTAGTTTGATGTCCTTCTTGGTCATATAGCTCTTCAAATGTTTCGGTTCCTTTACATCATTGGCTTTCAAATATTTTACTTTGAGCGTCCCTGATGAAGGTCCTTTAACTTTTGATTCGAGCGTCACTAATGAGTCTTTTGTAGACCAACCGCGCGTCTGGCGTTCAACTTTGTTAGTCTGATGAGATTTTATTACAACCACTGGGTAGATGCCACTGCTGCTGGATGTTTCCTCACATGCCCAGTAGTCAGCACGGCTGTGTTGACATGAATTACCATTGATATGGTAATTTTAAGAAATTAAATACTAGTATTAATAAAACTGAATTGTTCGAAATACTAAAGATTTTCTACCCCTGCAAAAGAGTACCTTAGCTGTATTCGGCAAAACCTTTCGGCATTGTTGGTCCTCAATGCTCTTTAACTTCGTACTTTATTTGGTTTTTTTACTTTTTTAATTCGAATGTCACTGATGAGTCTTTTGTAGACGAAAAACCTGGTATCTTTGATGAGTCTTTATAAGATATTGCTACAAAATTTTAACAACGTTTGGAGTAGTTTTATCGAATCTACAGCTGATTGATACCATTTGTTGAGTTTAACTGATTACAACTTTTCTTTTTTATGTAGCAACATTCCTGCAGCGCCTGCATATGGAGATTATATCTTGAAGCTGATAATTTATTCCAGAACTTGTGTTTCTTATCATGATTTCTTTGTTAAAGAGTTGCTGCTTACGACAAAGCTGTTAATCAGGGATTTGTAGTGGTAAAGCTATAGTCATTATGCTATCACGAGTTAGTTGAGCGTTATGAAATATCTGCTTCACAGGTGAACACGGACATGTTCCAATTCGCGTAACCATAAGACCGTCATCCATTCCTCAAGTGTGATATCACAAAATAAAGAGGGTTCAGGGGAAATACAATAATAAACACAAATAAAAAATAGAACATAGCCTTGGCCTTAATTCGACCTTTATCTTAAATGAAAATACCCCAAAGTTTATATGTAACACTTATATACTGTTTTGTAAAATATTGAATAGGAGATAAATCCCATAAGATATAACTGAAGGACCGCTTTAGTCATAATGGACCAAAACAATTTAAAAAAACATGTTTGTATGATTTTTTGGTTTCGAAGATGTGATAATAAGACATATTGTCAAATAACTCTTTCAAAGAAAAGTGTTGGTGAAATGGTGTGAGTTTAAAAAGCACGGTAGCTGTTCGATATCATATTTCAAATATCGTATCGACATATTGCGAAAGAAAAATACAGCGCGAGAAAAATTAGTTGTAAAAATTAGCCGGAACAATATCAAAACGAAGGAGGAAAGACGTAATCAATTTTATTATCCCCGCACCTTTCCCAAGTCCATGCATCCGTCAGTACATCTTTCTTTCGATATCACATATTTCATTTTTTTGGTTATGGGTATTAATCAAATGTCTTGCTTACATTGTCTAAAAAGTTGTTTCGATACGGTATGATTTACGGTTGTGCTACATGTAATTACATTTTAATCGTCTGTTATACCTTAGTTATTTAGTTGAGTGCTTTTTTTCCATTGATGTTGATGTACATTCTTTCCTGTACCTTTTACAATTCCGCTTATTAAGATAAAAAGAGGGATTGTGGAGTACTTAAAGAATATCAAAGTTGAACCCGACACATTTTAATTTTATTAAGAAATGCACATTTATACCCCGAGGGGTTGAAGGCAAACAATACAACAACAAATTAAATGGCAAAATCAAAAGCTTATACACATCAAACGAATGGAAAACAACTGTCATATTTCTGACTTGGTACAGGCATTTCCGTATGTAGAAAATGGTGGATTTAACCTGGTTTTAAAGCTAGCTAAACCTCTCACTTGTATGACAGTTGCATAAAATTCCATTATATTGTCAACAATGTGTGGATAAAACAAACAGACACAACAGGTAAAAATGTCCAAAATAGGGGTACAACAGTCAACATTGTGTTATAATCTTGATCACTATAGAAAACAAATATGTCAACAAAGAAAAACAAAATGGCATATAGACATAACACATAAGCAAAAACGAAAGACAAGAATACAAAAAATGACCACAGCACAACAACACATTGGCGAGTACCGAGCCACGCCAAAAGGACATTACCAAAAATGGACTAGACAGTAAAGGTTAATAATTTACAAAGACAAATAAAAGAACACTTTAACACATAATAAAGATGACAAACAACGTCAGTATCTAGAATCTAAACTTCAACTCCATCATGTAATTTTTGTGAAGTTGATACGGAATATTTATCAACAAGGTCTTGGTATCTTCCGATGAACTTTTTTAGAAAAAGGACGAGACGTTGTTTGACATAACCCTGTTTCATCAACTTTCTGCTCAGACACTGGTGACGTTTTATAAAGTCTGGGTAGCAGCTGCAAGCTCTTGAATACCGAATAAGTTGGGAAATGTATAGCTGTTCGATATCATATTTCAAATATCGTATCGACATATTGCGAAAGAAAAATACAGCGCGAGAAAAATTAGTTGTAAAAAATTAGCCGGAACAATATCAAAACGAAGGAGGAAAGACGTAATCAATTTTATTATCCCCGCACCTTTCCCAAGTCCATGCATCCGTCAGTACATCTTTCTTTCGATATCACATATTTCATTTTTTTGGTTATGGGTATTAATCAAATGTCTTGCTTACATTGTCTAAAAAGTTGTTTCGATACGGTATGATTTACGGTTGTGCTACATGTAATTACATTTTAATCGTCTGTTATACCTTAGTTATTGAGTTGAGTGCTTTTTTTCCACTGATGTTGATGTACATTCTTTCCTGTACCTTTTACAATTCCGCTTATTAAGATAAAAAGAGGGATAGTGGAGTACTTAAAGAATATCAAAGTTGAACCCGACACATTTTAATTTTATTAAGAAATGCACATTTATACCCCGAGGGGTTGAAGGCAAACAATACAACAACAAATTAAATGGCAAAATCAAAATGCAAAATCAAAAGCTATACACATCAAACGAATGGAAAACAACTGTCATATTTCTGACTTGGTACAGGCATTTCCGTATGTAGAAAATGGTGGATTTAACCTGGTTTTAAAGCTAGCTAAACCTCTCACTTGTATGACAGTTGCATAAAATTCCATTATATTGTCAACAATGTGTGGATAAAACAAACAGACACAACAGGTAAAATGTCCAAAATAGGGTACAACAGTCAACATTGTGTTATAATCTTGATCACTATAGAAAACAAATATGTCAACAAAGAAAACAAAATGGCATATAGACAAAGCACATAAGCAAAAACGAAAGACAAGAATACAAAAATGACCACAGCACAACAACACATTGGCGGGATGCATAAGTACCGAGCCACGCCAAAAGGACATTACCAAAAATGGACTAGACAGTAAAGGTTAATAATTTACAAAGACAAATAAAAGAACACTTTAACACATAATAAAGATGACAAACAACGTCAGTATCTAGAATCTAAACTTCAACTCCATCATGTATTATTTGTGAAGTTGATACGGAATATTTATCAACAAGGTCTTGGTATCTTCCGATGAACTTTTTTAGAAAAAGGACGAGACGTTGTTTGACATAACCCTGTTTCATCAACTTTCTGCTCAGACACTGGTGACGTTTTATAAAGTCTGGGTAGCAGCTGCAAGCTCTTGAATACCGAATAAGTTGGGAAATGTATATCCCATATGCAGGTGAAGTTGGTATATTGCTACTAAGGTTGGGGAAATTGATAATTTCAAAATTAAAATCGTCTCGTTTGTCATAGATTCTGGTACTGAGATGACTGCTTATGTCAAATTCGAGGTATAAGTCTAAAAATGAGGCGGAGGAAGCCGTGTCTGTTGTTTCTTTAATTTCTAGTTCTGGAGGATATATTAATGGAACCTAATCAGAAAAGTTTGGATGGTTAATGGAAAGAACTTCATCAATAAAAATATATCTGAATGTGAAATTAAATGATCTGGCTTCTTTGATCTTCTTGTTCTTGACACGTGTCTGAAGGAAACTCATATGAAAATAAGAAGAGGTCGGCAAGTAGTGGCGCACAGTTCGTTCCCATAGGAATGCCGACAATTTGTTGAAAAAGTCTAGCTCCAAATTCTACAAATATGTTGTCAATAAGAAACTCCAGCATACTTATCACTTGTTCCTCTGTGTAGATGTTTTGCCTTTTTGTTCACTTTTAACAAAATATGCCTTATGGTATCTCAAAGTTATAAATTTATAGCGTATGCTACCATTTTTATATTGAAAAGCATTGTGGATTATTTCTTTTGGACGATTTTTCAATTTCACATGGGGAACTTGGTATACAGGGTTGAAAAATCAAAAGTTTTGATAGAATTAATTTCAGAGAAAGATCGAGATTTAAAATTATCCAGAAGTTCTTTAGAGTTTTTTAGAATCCACATATGGTTAATACCACTACGCGAGTAAACAGTTTCACAGTATTTCTGAAGACCCTCTTTCACTGCGGACAGATTTTTTGTCAATCTAATGGACAATTCCTCTGTAGAACATGCAGATGAGCCGGCAATGAACCGTTGTTTGTACGGAATTTTGTGAAGCTTAGGTATCCAATACAAACAAGATAAGTCATCAGATTTGCTGTTCAATGTAATGTTCATTGACGCCATGAAGGACTTATGATTCGCCAAAATCTCATCTTTGTCAAATGATATGTTTTTGTATGTGGGATCACCTGAGTGCTCATTTATTCCTAATTCTTTTACAAGACACTCGAAATAGTACGATTTACATACAAAGACAATATTATTTGAAGCTTTGTTCGCAGGAACAATATACACAATGCAAACATTATAAGATATTAAATATTATATACTAGTAGTTAAAAAAAAACACAAAAAAAAAACTAGTAATGATTATGCAGGTGTAGTGTCCACTCTCCTCAGTGCAAAATGATAAAATTGAGAATGGAAATGGGGAATGTGTCAAAGAGACAACAACCCGACCACAGAACAGAAAACAACAGGAGGTCACCAATAGGTCTTCAATGCAGCGAGAAATTCCAGCACCCGGAGGCGTCCTTAAGCTGGCCCCTAAACAAATATATATACTAGTTCAGTGATAATGGACGTCATACTAAACTCCAAATTATACACAAGAAACTAAAAGTAAAATAATACAAGACTAACAAAGGCCAGAGGCTCCTGACTTGGGACAGGCGCAAAAATGCGGCGGGGTTAAACATGTTTATGAGATCTCAACCCTCCCCCTATACCTCTAGCCAATGTAGAAAAGTAAACGCATAACAATACGCACATTAAAAGTCAGTTAAAGAGAAGTCCGAGTCCGATGTCAGAAGATGTAACAAAAGAAAATAAACAAAATGACAATAATACATAAATAACAACAGACTACTAGCAGTTAACTGACATGCCAGCTCCAGACCTCAATTAAACTGATTGAAAGATTATGTCTTCATCATATGAATATCAGGCACAATCCCTCCCGTTAGGGTTTAGTATCATACCATCATAAAATATATGAGAAGAGCGTAACCCGTGTCATGCCAACAACTGGTTTTAAATAAATGTGTTTAGTTCGGATGCAAAGACCCTATAAGTGAATCAATATTAAAGCCAGAATATGCAATCTTTAATGACCTGACAACAGTATCGTAACTATATCACTTCTTAATAAGTCTATTTAAAGGTTTTGTTAGCTTCTGAGGTGAATACTGACATTTTGTGCTTTATAAAGAATATTACCATAAAAGATTGGATGTGAAATACCTGAACGTATAAGAAGTCTGCATGTTGAGCTATATTTACGAATGATGTCCTTGTACCGATGATAAAATTTAGTAAATGTTTTGACTAGTAAAAGACTTTTTAATGAACGCAACAGTAAGCTGCATCATATTAAATGATGATAGAAGTAGTTGCCATCTATCTTTTTTTGGATGGTTCCATAAATCCTGGATGAATATTATTTATGTCTTTTTCAAGCTGTTTTCGTTATGATTTATTAATTTCACATGTAAAGAAAAATGTGTTTCATCTTCAACCTCATTAATATTACAATATTACAAATTCTATTTTATCGTTGAATTCTTTTATATCTACCCCTCTCTATTTATAAGAAATGGTCACTTACTCGCATTTTACATAATATTTTTCGATTTTCAAATTTATTTTCAAGAATATATCTGTCTAATTCATATTTTGTCCTAATTGTTCTGTACAAGAACATTTTACTTTTTCATTAGTTGATTTTATTTTTCAAAGAATAAATTTTCACGGCTATCTTTTAGTTCTTTTTAATATTTTTTAGAATGAATTCTTCTCTTGTTTATAGTTTATTTCCTGTATTTTATTTATGTCTATATTATTTGATTTAGATTTAAATGTGCATGTCTTAAGCCATGAGCTCGTCGGTGGTTGTTTTTTTTTTTATTATTTCAATCATAGAAAATGTGTATCAACGAAAATAGATGATTCCATAGTGTACTATACTGACGGACTTTAAAAACGCAACACTAGATTATTCTCTAAATGCTTATAAAATCATATACAAACACAAACTTCATACATTACATCATTGTCTGAATTAGGTTTGCAGTTCATTTAAAGTTCAAATCATGTGGTATGCTCTGAAACTCTGGTTTTATCCTTATCAATGGATGTGTCTCCGTCGAAGGCATTGACTGCTTGGAACCAATATCTAAACGATTGACAGAAAAGTCCACCAGTTATATAAGACATGTTTTGCGTGTTGTTTAGTCACTTCCAATTTTGTCTCTGTACCACCTATTACAGTCTGTTTTGTCAATTATGCGGTTTAAATTGTAGCCCTTCAATTTTTGTCTGTATACGATTCTATGGCATTTCAGTATGTGGAAAACATTTATTCCGTGAATCTGTCTCCCATGACATCCGCCGACTTGGTTAGCAGTTGACGTTCCAGTAGTAAACCTGTCTCGCAAATGGTGTTGCTTAATGCAATGTTATTGACTTCAAGTTAATCTGGTCATGGGTTGTCATTAGCAAATCAAGTCTGTCTGTACCGTTGTTGAAAGGACTGTAACAGGAGTTTCTTGATCGCCATCGTCTAGCAACAGCAAGGTGACATATTTCTGCTCGCAACATTCTGATGGCATTATTTATATTTTCATTGCTGAGTCTCGGTAATATGGAAATGCAATACCGGTATGTTTTTACTGATTTCAGTGTGGGTATGGATTCAAAGAAATGTTACACAAAGAAATAAACCTTAGAAAAGTCATGCATGGGTTTCATAATTCGCTTTTAGAAATTCGTGCAGCGTCAATAATCTGGTATATTAAATTACCTCAGGTAAGTCAGTATTGGATTTTTCTGAACAGAAAGGTATGATAAGTAAAATAGCAATTATACCGGTATACATATTAATCGTGATTTGGTAAAAAAAAATCCTCAAAATGTGTGTTACTTTTTAAAGTCCGTTAGTATATATATATATATAGACGACAGAAACACATACGACACACATTACCAAAAGTATTGTGGCCATTATATATTAGATGTAAGCTTCTAATATCTGAGAGGCGTTAGCCCGAAGATATGAGACGATCTCATCTGATTTACATAGAATTAATAAATAGATATTTTATCTTTTCTACTGTTCTAAAAAAGACCAATTAGTTTTGATAAAACAGGAAAGTGTCATTATCTAAAATTTTACAGATGCAGTAAAACTTTCAGAAGACGTTTTGTAGTTATGGATTTGGAATGAAATCTCAATTGCGTCTATTTTTCTGTCACCCAATTGATACCTTATCACTGCTTTTGTTTGGCAATATGAATGCTGTACCATCTGTTCTTTGTCTGGTTTAATTGTCAAAATCTGAACTTTTTGCTGATATTGATAACACTATATAAAAGGAAATAAAGTAAACTGCTTCAAGCAAAAGAGAAATTTAAATCACATTGTACAGGTCTTCATAACATACAATTGGTTATAAAATATATAGAGGTTATTCATTAGGTAAATTCTCTCCAGGGAAATTATTTTGGTCACTATAGACAGGAGGTTTTTATGTACCGATGACCGATTTGACTTTCTATTAAAATTGTACTCCAAATCTGCTGTTGTGCTTTTTACAGTCTAGTTTATTCAAAAGAGATGGTGACTTTTTGTCCTATTAAATTTGGAAAACAGAATATATCTTAAACCTATAAACACCACCATTAAGAAGTTCATAAGAGAGAAATTAGTCTATCATAAAATTTAGAATGGAAATAGGGAATGTGTCAAAGAGACAACAACCCGACCAAAGAGCAGAAAACAGCCCAAGGCCACCAAAGGGCTTCAACTCAGCGAGAAAATCCCGCACCCGGAGGCGGGCTTCAGCTGGCCCCTAAACAAAAATGTGTACTAGTTCAGTGAAAATGGACGTCACACTAAACTCAAAAACATATAAATGAACTAAAATTAAAAAAAACATACAAGACTAACAAGGGCCAGAGGCTCCTGACTTGGGACAGGCGCAAAAATGCGGCGGAGTTAAACATGTTTTGTGAGATCTCAACCCTCCCCCTATACCTCTAGCCAATATGGAATAAACAAACACATAGCAATACGCACAGTGAAACTCAGTTTAAAAGAAGTATGAGTCCGATGTCAGAATAGGTAACAGAAGAAACTAAGCAATGATACATAAATTAACAAAGGACTACTGGCAGTTACTGAAATGCCATCTCCAGATCACAATGAAACTGATTGAAAGATTATGTTTTCATCATATGATAATCAAGCACGATCCCTTCCGTTAGGGGTTCAGTATCATACCATCATAAAATATACGAGAGGAACATAACCCGTATCATGCCATCAATTAGTTTAAGAATAAATGTGTTTATTTCCGATGCAAAGACACTATGAGTGAATCAATATTAATTCCAAAATATGCAATCTTTAATGACCTGACAACAGTATCGTAGCTATATCCCTTCTGAATAAGTCTATTTAAAGGTTTGGTTAGCTTTTGAGGTGAATGACGACATTTTTGTGCTTTGTATAGAATATTACCATAAAAGATTGGATGTGAAATACTTGAACTTATAAAATGTCTGCATGTTGGTTTATATTTACGAATGATGTCCTTGTACCGATGATAAAATTTAGTAAATGTTTTGACTAGTTTGTGATATAGAAAACCCTGGTGTAATAATTCTTCAGTAATACAGATATTTCTTTCGTTAAAATCAGATACGTTGTTACATACACGAGCGAATCGAACAAGTTGAGATATAAGACAAGGGAACGTCACCATTTAAAATGGATAATTAACAATAGGAAATGAAAAATCATCTCTTTTATCGTAAATTTTGGTATTAAGCATCCCATTAAAGATAAAGATATCAAGGTCCAGGAAAGGGCAATGTTCATTGTTAGTATTAGCTTTATTTAAAGTCAATTCAACCGGATAAATCTCTTTAGTGTACATACTGAAGTCGTCATTATTGAGAGCCAATATATCATCCAAATATCTAAAAGTGTTATTAAATTTTTGTATCAGATGTTGTTTCGATGGGTCTTTACTGATTTTAGTCTTAAATTGTAACTCATAACAATACAGAAACAGGTCCGCAATAAGTGGTGCACAGAAAGTTCCCATTGGAATTCCGATAACTTGACGATATACTGAATCTCCATAGCGAACAAAAATGTTATCTAGTAAGAATTAGTTATCGTATCAAAGCAGGTTCAACTGACATAGTTCTTTTGTTTGTTGTTTCTAAAAAAATGACCTAAAAGAGTTTGAACATATATATTCGCATTCAGACTTTTTAAATGGCCATTTAATTAGGTGTGTGATTTTTTTCTTAATGAGATCATGAGGCAAAGTGGTATATAGGGTAGAAAATCAAAACTTTGAACAGATTCGAAATCACCAATATAAGCATGCAATTTATCAAGTACTTCCAACGAATTTTGGACACTCCAAAAGTAATTAATTCCACTATTTTCAAAGGCCTTATTTGAACAATTTATTACCAGGTTTTTGATTATACCAAGTGTATTAGTAGGTAGAATACACAGTTTATTAGTGGAACAATGGCTTGAAGACGAAATAAATCTATATATGTAAGGTGTTTTGTGCAGCTTCGGAAGCCAGAACATAGTTGGAACGTTCATTGTATTTGGTTCTGCTTGTAATGAGGTACCTAAAAGTTTATGTTTGTTACAGATGTCATTTTCCGAAAAGGAGTCAGTTTGAATGTTGGTGAATTCGTGATTTCCTTTGGCAGAACCTCAATGTAAAATTAACGTCAAACAATAATGATATTATTGGCAGCCTTATCAGCCGGGGCAAAAACAAATTCCTTGTCGAGTTCTTTTAGCTTATATTTGATACGAGAAATAGGGCTATTATGGTTGTTGTTAGGAGTAAAATGTTCTTTAAAATGTTTAATACGAATATCAACTATGTTCATTACTGAATTAAAAAAAGAATCTAAGGATTTTTTGTCAGCTTTTTCTCGTTTTATCCATTTCGTGCAGTAAGTACGGAGTGAGTCGTGGATGATGTTACGACACTCATTCCAATTAATAATTGACAGGCGGGGGGGCGATATTTAGGTCCTTTACTGAGGAATGATTTCAACTCTCGGTCATGGACGATGTTATGGACTCCTGTTATAACATGGGAACTGGGGCCATAAATGTATTCGGAATTACTGCAATTTCATGACGAAGGTGTATTGTCACTTATATTAACATCTTTAAACACTTCGCTATAATTAAACACATATTTCCGGGTAGATTTTTTGTAAACATAACAAATAAGAGGGAGATCAGTATTATCAAAATAGCCAGGAATTTGTTCTTCAACGGAATGATCATTAAAAATACCGGCAATATTTACAAAATCAAAACCTTCATTGACATTTTTGATTTCAATAAAATGTTTTTATGATATTCAGGGTGATATATATATTATACAATTGATTTCGTTTGATGAGGCAAATCTATGTACGAATTTGAAAGCAAATTGGACAAAAACGTTTAAACGTGATTGAAAATGCAAACACTTTTCAAAAAGCATATGATGTTTGGCACGGTGAATAGCAATTGTCAATCTTTTCGTAGGGTTGCGTATGACCGTCGTTTAGCGCGGTGAATATCAATTGTAGCCTTTTCTTCATATTGCACGTTATTATTTGCATGGTGAATATATATTTTCAAAATTTTCTGGTTTTATTCAAAATCAATATGGAATAACATTATTTAAATATTTAAATGTTTGTTACATATTTGTTTCAGTTATTGAATAGTCTGGAATTTTGAAGAAAACCGAAGAAAAACACTAATCAAATATTTCATTTTGTGATCTGGTCATTAATATTTATATGAGTCAATGCCTTACCCAAAATGATATTTTGCAACTAGATTTGTTTTTAATTATAGCAAGATTATAATGTTACAATACATATTTTTTTAGATGATTGATTTGTCGATTATTTGGTGTTAAACGCCCCTTTTAATAATCTAGTTCAAGCATATCAATTTAAACATTTTTTTTACGGCTAGCGTCATCTTGTACTCTGATTTACTCTGAAGTAAAATGTGTATTGCCATCGGTATTAAGAGTACAGGTTGGATACTGGATACTTTGAGCTTGCCTTCGGTAACTGCCTGTATTCTTTGATGCGATATGATTTATTATTCAATTTGTCTTGTTTGTACTTATGTTATTCGTGATCGTCATTATGCAGGATAAACTAGAAATAATGTTTGTTCCGTAGGTTCTTAATCTCAATTCCCTAATGACAACAGTGATGATTATCAATTACTAGTATAAGAATTTAATTTGCAGAATAATTCGTGCAATATAGCATCATATTTTATCAACCGCTCGCTCAACGTGGGAAGGAAGTGACGATGCCCCTAAAAGCACAAATGATGTTCAATAAAACCAAAGATTTTGACGGAAATGCAACGAACTCGAAAGTGGTCTATAAAATTGACTCATTGATGTTTTACCCGTCTCCTCTTTTTTCCATATTAATGTGATGATGACGAATTAAATCAATCTTAAAAAGTAAGCAGGAACTTTCATATATAAGAGTGAAGTTCGTGTTCAAATTGTTCTTGCATATTCTCGTATGACTTTATTGTATACTTTTTATTAGTCCAATGGCCGAGATTATAAAGTGAAAGTTGAAGCTTAAAAAATAATTTAACCCTACCTTAGGGAGCTACCATTTGATTTTTATGGGGGCTAGGATGAAAAATTTTGTCCTGCATTTTTTAGTTGTAATCTCTGTCTTGCCTTTTTATTTTTCACTCTATTCGGTCCTGCCTTTTTTTTAAAGTTTATCCTGACTTGTTTTTTTTGCAAGTGTCTCATCCAACCTTTTTTTCACTCAAAACTCCTGTCCTGCCTATTTTTCAAATTTCATCCTAGCCCCCAATAAAAATCAAATGGTAGTTCCCTCATGCTTATGTGCCTGTCCAAAGTTAGAAACCTCGTCTATGAATGCCTTCTTCATATCGTAGACGTTTTCTTGTCATTTGGGGAATTTGTAGTTCATGGCATACCACCGGGTTTGTAGTAACATGTGCAACACTACGGGTGCTACGTGTGGAGCAGGATCTGCTTACCCTTCCGATGTCACCCCGGTTTTTGCTGGGGTTCCTGTTGCTCAGTCTTTAGTTTTCTATGTTTTGTGGACTGTTGTTTGTCTTTTGGTCGTTTTTCGTTTTTTGCCGTGGCATGTATGACTAAGTTCGTTTTTGACTTGTGAGTTTGACTATTCCTTGGTATCTTCCGCCTCTTTGATAATCTCTGTTAAATTTAATCACAACTTTTTAGACACCACCCAATTTTTGACCGTATGTGTATCTTTGATCGAGATGGGTTTTGCTTTTTTGTGTCGTTAGGTTGCCGACTTATTGACGTATTACCCGCCTCCTCTTTTTCAGATTAATGTGTTGCTGACGAAACCAGTCTTTAAAAAGTTAGTCTGTTAGCAGGAATATTCATCTGCTAAGGGAAGTCTTTGCTGATCAATAATGTATGTCATGTAAGCTTTAATGACATGAAGTTTATATATTGTACATAGTTACACTTTAAAACCAGAGTAAGACGACCACGTGGGGTAACACCTCCCTCCGTCAGATCTATGAGCTCGTATCCAAGTTTTATTTCCTTTCTTCAACTGGACAACCGCACTTTGAGATGACGATTTGTGATTATTAGAACTGTTAGCCTCGTCGTGAACATAGGCAATGCCAGTGCCATCTACGACAAATTCTGTGTTGCACTCATTACCAGCTAGTGTTATTAATGTCCAAGAGAAACTATAAGTTCCATCTTGAGGACAGGTAAATACACCAGTGACGGGACTATAGGCTTGACCTTCGTTTGTCACTATGGTCTCAAACTTTACTGTGGCGTATGAGGCAAGATGTGTCTTATCTGTCGACATTCTGGCATGAAAAGCAATATGTCTTTCTGTGAGAAAATAAACATTTCAGTGAACTGATAACAATCAATCAATATTGCAATGTCGTTGAAATGTATGGTATGATATGATAGATGAAATGAATTATAACTGCTCATCAAAATAAAGCAAAAATTGATATCTATAGACGTCTTTCTTTGTTTTTATTTATTTTTCGTGAAGTTGCTGTCCCATTGAAGTACATATTGCATCTCTCGGTTATCATATATATTGAAAAAGTGCACAAGGATATGCCTAACTTAACCTCTCTGCGGAGGTTTTTGCCCAACAATATATGACTTGTTTTTACCCCTCACGCCGGAGACGATTGATCATTTGTGGGCTTTTTAAAAGCTTGTTTGTTAGCGTATTGATACTGAAGAGAAGGCATTATAGAACTAATCCGAATGTTTAACTTCACCAATCCTATCGATGTTCTGTGTAATTTGAACAGATATAGCAAACACCCTGACTGAACATGAATTATCTGTTTGTTTGTCTGTCAGTCTTTTTTTCTTTTTACCAAGGTTTTGTCTGTCTTTCTTGGACTAACTGTTTGTGCTTGTCACCTTGGAGCATTCTCCTCTCCTCTTTTTCATATACCATTCAAGTAGGAAACTCGAATAACATCGTGTCCTTACCTTCAACCTGTAGTGCAGTGATATTACTAGATATCTGCAGAATAAGTTTATCTTTCTGTGCATTTTTTTTTCCCGTGAATATGTGTGTTATATTTTGTAGAGCTGAAACCTGTTTCAAAAATAGACTGTAAATTTATGAAAACACCTTATGAACTCAAAGGATGTAACGATAAAACTTAATAGATATATCTATAAAAGTTTTGCAGAAGAAAGAAAATGAAGACAATACAAACTATAGTTTACTGTTTGCTGGTCGTAGCTGCGGGAAGCAGTACTACCATTTGTTTTGCGTTACACAATAATGTTGATGTTTAGTTCGGAACACATGCTTTATTTATTAGTTGAAATTGAGATGTGAATAAGCTTGCACAAATTGTAAATACTCTAATATAAGTACTCTTTGTCTTTCTTAGTTTTGTTATTTGATTTTTGTGCTAAAACCAATCTTATCAGTCAAACCCTTTCCAACTGAAAATTTACAAATGTGTTCCCATGTTGTGTTGTCATGCCGATGTTCTAATGTTATGGGGGTTTGAATGCTTTCAATCGTGTGTTAATTTCTTCATACTCTGTATGTGCCCGTCCACAACCAGGCGCATGACTGTATTTCAGTTGTTGTCGAAGGTTGCTCTCAAAAAAAAGTGTTTTCGTTGATTTTTGTACATGTAGTATAAATTAGGCCATAGGTTTTCTCTGTTCTTGACGGTCGTACGGCGACATGCAATTGTATATAATAAATTAATAATGACATGAACGAATGATAAGTATTATTAATCATTTACGAGAGACAAAAACAGATAATATGCAAGGTATTACATTCATTGCCACAATACATCATGTAATATGTTACAAACTTAGGGCGATGAACACAGTACAGGATGTGTTGCAACATTGTCACAGAATCCCGCTGAGGAAAACAAATATATATATATTAAACAAGTGAAATTGACAGCTGTAGTTACCTCTTTGTCCTTTTCAGTCAGTCTGGTAGCAAGGCCATGTATAGTGTTTTCCATTTGTATCATCTGGTTATCATTTTGTGCTAGTTGGGATGCCAAACTTTGTATTTTCTGTTCCAACTGATTGAATCTCGTTTCAACATGGTCTGGATCATTCGTAAGGATTCGTTTATTGTAGCAAATCACATTCTGGATGAAATTTGTATAAAGCAAAATGTAAATAAAATAATTTATAACCATGTCTTACGATATTCAAATGTCTTAAAAGATTTACAGTACTGATAAAAGATCAAAGATATGCAAACTACATGAACATTCCTGATTATAAGCAGTTTATGATTGTGCTTACAACATGAATATATTTCAGAACGTTATTCAGTGCTATATCAAACCCGCACCATTACATTCGGTGATATATAAAATATGCAATGTAGGATAAGTTCTGCTACTTAATAATATGGTTATCATGTGCATATAAAGCTGTTCTGAATCTCCGTGGCATGAATTGGATTGAATTTTGTATTCTGATCTGTAGTATTCTTTTTTTTTGACAATTATGTTGTAGCTCTTGGCTGAGTAAGTTATTCCAATGATTGTTGGACGCGTCTATTAAGTTTGCCCCAAGATATTCTTTTTTGGATTCAAATCCGGAGAATTTGATGGCCATGTGAATACATAGATATGAAGTCCATGGTTGCTCTTGCTGTATGGGCCTAGGCATTGTCTTACTGAAACATCTCCCTCTGTCGGTAATAAACATTAAGCATATGTGGCTGCAAAATATCGTCTCTCTAACGTTGAGACGTTATATTTTTTCCGCGATTGTAGAATATGGCCGCCCACGTCAACGCTTTCATCGCTAAATCTGTCAAATTTCTGTACGCACACAAGGGATTAATGTTCATTTCGACGCTTGTGTATATAAATACGATATACGGGTTCGTCCATCACATCTTTGAAGAAAAACACTAGACTGATTGCTGAAGCAAATGCGACCCCAGATCCTCAATGAATAAGACCAACGAACACGTGCACGTCTGTGAACCTGGGTAAAAACTGGGCCAACACAAAGTCTGTTTGTCCGAATTTCGAGTTGGCGGAGTCTGTCTGGTGTAAAATTGGGATACAAATAGCAGTGGTTGTAGTGGTGATTGTTAGATGACGTACATAGAATACTCATATATGTCGATAACAGGCTGGAGTAGTGATGAGTACTCTACCTCTTTTAGGGTGATCATAAGCTGATCCAGATTGATTTAATATCATCAAAGGCGTGATACATTTCTCTGGTGAACGTTGCATTGTTGGCAATAGTTTGAGATTGTCCAGTCTTTAGACGGCAGATGGCTTTGTTGCGTATAGAAGTGTCTTATCGTGACGTGGCGGCATTTCACAGTAGAAATAACTGTTGCCTGTTTAATATCAAAGTTTTATACACGATAGTTTCACGGGTGATTTAACCAGAAGTTTCGCAAGGAATACAAAAATAATTTGTCTGCACGGTAGATGCAACCTTAATTTTTTAGGTCTTGGAAAAAGTAAGATAACAAAATACCGAACAAGGAAAATTCAAAATGGAAAGTCCCTTATCAAATGTCAAAATCAACAGCTAAAACATAACAAATGAATGGAAAACAACTGTCATATTCCTGACTTTGTACAAGCCGATTTCCTTATGTAGAAAATGGTAGATTAAACCTGGTTTTAAAGCTAGTTAAACCTCTCACTTGTATGACAGTCGCATTGAAATCCATCATATTAACAACAATGTGTGAGCAAAACCAAAAAAAATGTCAAATATTGGGGTACAGCAGTCAACATTGTGTAATAATCTTAATCACTTTAAAAACAAACAACTATTTCAACAAAGAAAACAAAATGACATATAGACACTCTATAGACAAAGCAGATAAGCAAAAATGAAAGACAAGAATACAAAAAGTGAACATAGCACAATAACACAATGGTGGGATGTATAAATTCCGAGCCACATAGTAGCGACAGTCATTCTAATATATGTTGTTCAAAACTCCTCAATATTGTAATATCAGTGGGATCAATTGTCTCTCTTTGATCGTTACCATGATTTCGTGACATTTTAATCAAAATAATGTATGTATGTATTACACAGAATATATGTTTTTAAATCATTTTTACTCATTCATTAAAATTGTCATCACGGTTAGAAACCAAGAAAATATAAACAGATCACTTATATGAATGAAAAGTGATTTATTGGAAAGGTATATTCTACCATAGATGTATTAACCTAATAGTTTTTTTTACATCCATTTTTTGACAATTTTCATTACCGCACTATTGTACCGAGTGTTAGAAGAAAGACAACCAAGAAAAATACTAGAAAGTAAAATAACAAAAATACCGAATTCCAAGGAAAATTCAAAACGGAAAGTCCTTTACCAAACGGCAAAATCAAAAGCTCGAACACATCAAATGTATTGAAAACAACTGTCATATTCCTGACATGGCACATGCATTTCTTATGTAGAACTTGAAATGGTGGATTAAACCTTGTTTTATAGCTAGCTACACCTCTCACTTGTATGACAGTCCCATAGAATTCCATTATTTTGACAACAATGTGTGAGCAAAAAAACCAGACATAATAGGTAAAATGTCCACAATTTGGGTACAGCAGTCAACATTGTGTTATAATCTTAATCACTATAAAAACAAATAACTATTTCAACAAAGAAAAACAAAATGACATATAGACACTCTATAGATAAAGTGCATAATCATAGTCTATTTCAATATGATTTGTTCTAATTGATGTTTGCTATTTGAAAGAATGATTAGATTTCAAAGTATACCATTTAATTAATTTTCACGATTCGTGAAAAATAACTAAAAAATGTCAAACATGGGTTTCTCATTTATGAATATACCAATCGCATCGGCTTTACAGTGCTTAAAGTGAGAGAAGAAAAAAATATCCGCGACCATAAACTGGTTTACAGAACATGTCATCTAAAAGTCAGAAATCCATTGCTTGAGGTATCTTTTACTACAATTAATCATCTGTAAACATAGTCAACCCTTTATAAACAGTTGAGCATAATTTCAAAAAAAAGATCGAAATAATTGTTTCTGAATATATTGATTAGCTAGCAGTGACACCGTCTTAATCAGGAAAACGCAGAAAAATTACAAGAAAATGGGCTACCTTTTGGTAAAAATAAGCTGTTAATTAAGAGAATACAAACTGAAATAGTCAAATTACAAAGTGATCAACACGACAAAAGAAACGATTTTTCTTTCATATTGTTAATTTTCCTTTTTTGATGGCCCTATCTTACGGTGTTTACATGCTAGTATCCCAACTCGGCATGTCCGTGTCAAGTGACGTTTTAGATTTCAATGAACGTAATCTTTGTATTACTAGTAAATTATTAAAGTCAGGGATTTCGTTACCACAAAGAAACCTTTACTAAATTCTTTCATAGATATGGAAATTGGGTTTGGCTGTATACCCGTATATCTCTCTTAATTTTTTTAGCGATGTTTTTCGAACCCGTAAATTTAGATACGATTCGGGTAACCTTATCTTGCATAAAGTGGTTTTGTGATATTTAGGGTGTTTATTTTTTCATTGGCCGTTTTTTTTTTATATATATCTATGTTATTGTCCATTTTTATGTTTCAGAACTAATTTTGTATTAAAATTTTCAAACTTTCAGGTTTGGTTATAAATAAGTGGTTTTATGTACCGATGAATTTGAAAGTGTAATGTCTTACGATTATACAAGAAACTCTACCAATCTATTATGGTGTCATAGGTAGAACATTCGCTACTTTTAACTCGACAAACGAAAAAAGATGTCATTTACACGCTACAAGTCCAATAGACAAACAAAAATATGGACAAAAATTAAAGATTAATAGATATAGGAAGATGTGGTGTGAGTGCCAATGAGACAACTCTCCATCCAAATAACAATTTATAAAAGTAAACCATTATAGGTCAATGTACGGCCTTCAACACGGAGCCTTGGCTCACACCGAACAACAAGCTATAAAGGGCCCCAAAATTACTAGTGTAAAACCATTCAAACGGGATATAATAATAGTCTTATAACAGAAAACAACAGAAACTAAAGAAAAACCAACAGAAAACAACAGTTTTGCAACGCGAACTCCAGCTAAAGCTGATGGTGATATCAAGTGTCCTGGAATGGTTAGTTTATGTCCAATTGGTCTTATTCGGTGATGTTATAAACGTGGAGAAAAAGGCAAAAGATACCAAGGGGAGACACAAAATTCATAAGTCTAGACAAAATGACAAAGTCATGGCAAAACAAACAATAGACGGTAAAAAGACATACAATTTCACAAAATAAAGCTGAAGACTGAGTAACACGAAGAAAGGAGGACAAAATTTTTATTATAAGAGAAGCATAATTATACGTGGTCATCTGTGACACAGATACTTTATGATGGTCGACCATATCATGATGGCTTATTAGAGATGATTTCAACTTTACCGTTCTAAACCCTTTTTGTAAACACCAACCCCTTTTCAAGGACATCATTACAGGAAACGCATCGTTTCAACTGGGAGATATGAATTATTTTTTCAGTTGCTGCTAGAATGCTTTGTAAAAATGAAAAATTCATAAAAAGGACAATTAAAATTTTCAATTTTCTTTTGTCATAAAGTGCACTGCGTAACCGTTTCTCGTCGTTCATTTTAAGATTGACGTCAACATATGGAGTAAACCTGACTTTGGTATCCACAGGCACTTGTCTCTGAAAATAAATTACCTATATATCTTAATATATCTCATATCAAGGTATAAAGATTTTTTTTCAGAGAAATTTGCCAGTGGTTCTATCCTATATTTCGAGTTCAATGGTGACAGATACGATTTACTAAGTCATCAACGCTTTAACTATTCAATGAGAGAAAATCATCTTGATGAAGGAATGTGGAGTCAAAGGAAAGCGCTAGATTTTTAATTAACATTGAGAAGCCCGTGCAGAGGGACTCGGATGAATAAAGGAACAAGTCGGCATGAACAGCAGCACAGTTGTTTCCATGTGAATGCCGACTGTCTGTTGAAATGCTCGTCCGTCCAATGTATAACAAATATGCAGTCAATAAAACACCCAATCTTCCAGATGAGGTCAGTTTCAGAGAACTTTTTGTTTCAATCAGAGTGGTTTAACAACGTAAGTAGTTATCAAAGGTACCAGGCTTATAATTTAATACGCCAAACGCGCGTTTCGTCTACATAAGACTCATCAGTGACGCTCAGATCAAAATAGTTGTAAACCCAAACAAGTACAAAGTTGAAGAGCATTAAGGACCCACAATTCCAAATAGTTGTGCCAAATACGGCTAAGGTAATCTATGCCTGGGATAAGAAAATCCTTAGTTTTTCGAAAAATTCAAAGTTTTTGTAAACAGAAAATTTATAAAAATGATAAGGTGGGATTGTTGTCGTCATTTTTCGAAGACCTACCTTATATAGAAAAAAAACTTGAACGATGGTTTCATTCATTTTGGAGTGATCTTGTAGATCTTAAACTGCTGACTTATTTTTCTGTTTTAAGTTTCTGTCTATATCTAGGTTTTCACAATAATAGGTAAAACGCAAAAATTGGTAAACAATCATCATTCACGGGCAATAACACCTAGGACAAATCCTCTGATCATTTTGGTTTAAAAGGAAAGTGTTTAGATCTTGAAATTCCGGGCACGTTTATCATCGTCAGGTTTACTCTGTTTGTTTAACAGTTAACAACATATAAAACAATTACTTACCTTTCAATATGTTCTATTTAAACAATGGTTGGTATCCGTTTTGATTTTGAGGCATAAAACAATCTTTTCACCATAACGATCATTCAGTTAATAGTTAAACTGTTCCAGTGGTTTCACAGGAGTAGATTTATTTTTAATTTACGACGGCGCAGGACGTTGGGCCAGGTAAGGTCAGATAAGGTCAGCCAAAATATTTTCTAAAGAGATTTTCTAAAATTTGTGATTCTTTTGCTGAATGGTTGAATAGTTTCCACTTTTGACAGAATGTTGCATATATTTCAAATAACAGCTAAAATACTGTAATTGAAAAATTCGGAAGACAGGCTTTAACTTTCGATTTTGGGATAACATGTATCACATCAAAATAATTTTAAAATTACAATCGAGTAAAAGGTAGTCAATAATAACATATTCTCCATTTCTTGATTACAAGTATACCCTAAACATTTGTATATGGTTGTCCGGTTAACATTTTTGGCCTAAATTAGGCTTGTGTCAAGTGCAGTACGTGTTGTATTACTGCAGCAACCTTGCTATCAAAAACATTTGTTATTTATACATATTTCCATTGTAATTTTTGCTACCGTAGTCGGTTATATATAAAGATTGAATTTTTAAAACCCTACAGTTTAAGTCTGTTTTCCCAAATTTGCAAAAATACTGTACGTGTACGGGTTGTATTCAGATTAGGTTTGCTCTGTCAACGAATACTGATGGTCACAGCAGCAGAAATACTAATGAAGCAGAAACTTCTTATCCTTCCAGAGCACCAGAGTTTATTCCCGGCGTTTTGGTGTTTTTCGTGTGGCTCTTTTCTGTATAGCGTTTTATAAACTGTTGGTTGTCAGTCTTTCTGTATAGTGTTTTATAAACTGTTGGTTGTCAGTCTTTCTTCAACTTATGGTTTTGATAAGTCCTTTGTATCTTCTCTGGTTGTTTATTAATTGGCATGGTGGCAGATGCATGCATATCAGTAGACGGTTACCCTGTCGACGCAACTGGTCTCGCTCCTTTTTGAGTCCAAGTGATTTTTTTTACCCTGATTGGTATTTTGAATGAATTTATAATATTTAAACATCGGTTAATCATTGTTGCCTCTAGTTTATGAATTTTGCTGCGATCATACTATACGAGTTATTTATTTGAAGACTTATTCCTAAATTTCCTGTACATGTGATAGTACTTTATATAATATTGTTAAAACATTTGTTTAAAGTTATTTGGTTTTCTGTGTCTGTTTTTGGCAGTCTTTTGTCGATTTGCCCTCTCGATTTTCAAATTGTGATTTTCCACTAAACAAAATTGTGGTGTCTTAATTTTGTCTTTGTGTTTTTGTAAACAAAAGGATATTGAACTTCACTCGAATGTTTATTTTACTGCTCAAATGGCTTGTCAGAACTGCTGGGCTGATATCGAATGATAAAATGGTAAGAATATGCCTGATAATTTTCTGAATTTCAACAGAAGAAATCTGTAGCTAGAGAGAAATGAAGAAGCCCAGACATAGTCAAAGTTAAACAAAATACTTGTGCTTTTGTCCACGAAAGACCTGACAGAATTCATACCATCTGTATGTGTAAACTTTCTGCAAAATAATAGATTAGATCTTGAAAACAGTAGCTAATTGTGCATAACACATGCCCATTTAGGGGTGGTTCCGGCGGACGAACGTAGAGTCAAAGGATTAACAATATGCTCTAGACTTTTTGTTGCAAAGGAAACTATTTTTGGAAACCGTTTAACAAATTGAATCATACTTGGTATGACAATATCATAGCCCTTTAAAACATTAATATTTTCTAGCAACCTAGATGGCTACCACTCGGAAATATTTGTTTTATACCGGGCTTTGTGGGAAAATACATGCAAACAATGTAGACACCTTCTGTTATAAAACTGTTTCCCAAGCTGTAATGATGGTGTTTCCTCCAATTTGAGATTGTATAAAACATTTGAAATTAAAGATGGCTACAAAGACAAAGAACATAGTTTAAATACTTTTCGTCCATGATGGTATCATCATCTCAATTGTTAGTATTTCAGTTCTGACATGCTTTATAACAAACCATTCTAAAATTGTCGGTTTGTTAATTTAGAAACTAAAAAGAAACTGATGTTTCAACTTTCTGAGGCAAAGTTGACCTTTTATAGATTTTGTCATATTGCTATTCAACTGTTTCGATTCTTGGCTTTCAAATATTCGGCTTTGAGCGTTCCTGGTGAGGGTAAATCCAGAAAAGCGCATCGGACGCATGAAATTTATAAGTGTTGTTTTCATTTTTTATCAACAGATACAATGCGGAGAACATTTAGAAACTTGTCACATTTATATGATAAGTGTTATAAGCTTTATATATACACTGTAAAAATGGTGTTTAGATTCTAAACACAATTCTAAGCACATCTTTTGCGCACTTTTTTTTACACGTTTTGATCTAAACGTGTCTCAGTACAATGTGTTTAGGATTGTGTTTAGGATCGTGTTTAGCTTAGAAATAAGTGTTTTATTCCTAAACACTTTCATTCTATAACACATTTAAAAGTGTTTAAATTCAAGACATGTTTACATTTAATGGGCTTACTGAGAAAAGTGTTTAGATATCAAACACAATCCTAAACATGTAATACAAGTGTTTAATTTCTAAGCACAATTTTTACAGTGTACCAGGAGAGTAATACAGGTTATGTGATGCCTCGTTGTTTTGGCCATTTGACATTGTTAATAACATGGTATACCAAAAGCCAAAATTTCTCGCTAAAAGTCTGCTGTTTTTCAGAATGTATATAATTTACAACTGATATTTAGTTAAAGATAAAAGGGATATTTCTGTTATATGACATGCAAGATTCTTAATTACTTCAAAATAAAACATACAAATAAGTATTGCACCATAATATTTAATATTTTATAACGCCAAATATGACGTCACACATTTTATCATACACAATGACATTTCATGTTCAACTGTTTTATAAATTTTCAATGTCATAAATAACTATTTAAAGATTGAGCATCATTTGTACAGTACGAACACAATCACGAGCATACAAACATTTAACATAGTAATAGAAAACAAAACAAAATCGCAAAGTCACACTGAAACGAGCACCAACTTGCCAAGTTATCATTACGCCGTCTGAAATAGTTCACGAAAATGGATTCCTTCATTTATGGAATGTTGACAATAGAATAACTATGTGCCATTCAATCATTTACGTTTATGAGACAAAAAAAAACATTGTTGCTTGAAGACTTAAATATAAAACGAATTATCTCCCTTCGACAATAAAAGCACTAATTGTTATCGTCCTGATGGTCTGTATTTGTAGGCATTGTCGCTATGCAGATATGAAAAAGAAAACAATCCAAGCAATTTATTCTTTCGAAAATGATTTCAATTTGTACTTTTTATCCTGGTTCGCCTTTTTCATTGTACTTTTGCTAAAACAACGTGTACACCTGATAGTGACTTAGTCACGAACCAATCCGATTTGAAATAAACTGGGTGAATTAACCCGCCATTTAGACAGATATCAGGAAAAAAAGTAAAGTTTTAACCATGCAATTACTCAATTTATCGACTGTCCTGACATAAACCCATTGCTGTCATTGAAAGTCCATCTAAACTAATTTGACAGCCATCTTTAATAGAACTTTCGAATGCTGCTTCTTTCATGCGTTTCTTTTGTTTCATTCTCCTGTTTTGAAACCAAATTTTCACTTGTGTTTCATTTAGTCCTAAGGAAGCTGCAATCTCTATCCGCCTTGCTCTAGTAAGATATTTGTTAAAGTGGAATTCTTTTTCTAATTCAGTTAATTGTTTGTTTGTAAAGTTTGTCCTTCCCATGTTTGGTTGCGAGGCTGCTGATGACGTAGTTGTAGGGGAATATCCAAAATCAGTTGCTGCTTTTGTTGTACCTGTAATGAGACAAAAGAAACTTTAGAATAAAAAAACTTTCAACTACTGGGGAAATGCATTTTCCGTTCCAGTTGTAAAGTACTAGTACATGTATACAGATAATGCGTTCTAAACGTATATTTAAAAAAGACGTTAGGATTACAGGTACTTTCTTCCTGAATGGTTAATTTGTTTTTGTTTTGTTCAATTTGCTATACACTTTTCATTCTAGTAATGTTAAGCAATAGCTGTATCTTGCCGAATATCGTCAAACCTGTTTATAAAAATAATGCTTTAATGAATATTCAGCTGACCTGTAATCGATTTCGTTTGTAAACAAATAATCACAGTTTTATTAAGGTAAAATATATATAATTTAATAATTTAAATTCATGTAAAAGAGAGGCGAAAGAAATCAAAGGAATATTAAAACTAATAAGTCGAAAACAAACTGACAATGACATGACAAAAAACAAACTGACAATGCCATGACAAAAAACAAACTGACAATGACATGACAAAAAAAAAATGACGAAAAGACAAACAACTTACTTATATTTAAATATTTACATTTAACCAAATTGTTATGTTGGTTAAACAATTGTGTAAGATTTAAAGAGGGTTAAAAATATTAAAACAACAAAATAATTACTTAAAAGATTTATGAAAAATAAAAAATGTTTATATAATGTCCATGAACAAAATCTAAAAAAGGATGGATTTTGGGAAAAAAGGAGATATCTTCTTTTTTTCACAAAATTGATAGTTAATTGTCTTAATAATTTGCTATTCATTTAATAGTTTAAATGAAACAACACGAAAATATTTTAAATTTTCAAAGGATGTCCATCTTTCTTCAATTTCAAATATTAACAAAAACGATCATGATAACCAATTTTTCACGATTTGTTTTTAAAAGTTACCTACAGGTACGAAATAATTTGACAAATGATCGCCGTACAGTACAGTTTATCATGTGAATAAACAATAAAAATTGTAATGTTAAGCCTCATACAAGTGAGCTGGACGCGACTGATTTCACACCGGACTGAGACGGGCAGTTTTTATGATAAATGTTCTGTCTCTATAAACCGATAATTTTTTGTAATTACAAGGAAAATGAGATGTCATTTACGACTATTATAACACCAGAAAAGCCATTTTTCATTTTGGAAAGAAACAACACTGTTATTTTTTCAAGCGTTTGTTTGAGAACTTTTACAATTGTAAACGTTAGAATCTGAAACGGTATCAAAATACGAGCTAATTTCAGATTAACACTGAATTTTTTATCAAACGCTTTACGCTTGATTTTTATTACACAATGTAATTCTAATTTCTGTAAATGTGGTTTACATTTTTGTAATATTTTCACTTATAAAGAAAGTATGATGACTTTATCTAGGAGTCCGATCCAAGTCTTCACAAATGTGTTTACCAATAGACACCTTTCTGAATTGTCCATCAACATTCTAAGATAAATAAAACGAAAATCAAAAGCGACCTCACCAGAGGAAAATTAAACCTACGCATGTCAAAGCACTGTAAAAGTGACAGTTTTGAGTAAAAGAAAACATTGATTTTGAATGTTTCTCGCAGCAACTTTCACCAATATGACATCTTTGGCAAGTGTTCCGTTTTTTATGCAACCCAAACCTCTCGATAGACCATAATGCACATGTCAACTGTCGCGTTATACCGGAATTGGATTTATTTTCCCTGAATCACAAATTCCTCCAAGACTGAAGATGTCAAAACATCTCGATAACTTTCAGTAGAATTCTCAAACGAAACTAATTTTACAAAAAGACATGGTATGTGGAAATCGGTTAAAGATATTTTTCTTTGTTCGAACAATGTTAATCAGTTGTCATTCTTGTAAAAAACACACCAATTCTTCTTGACATTCGGATATTAAATTACTTATCGTAAAGAGAAGAGATAATGCCGAACAGGTGATGTGCATTTTTGGGTGCAGCTGTTAAATGAGTCTTCCCCTTTAATTATTTTTATAATTATTTGTCTGTTAGTAGGTTAAATGATACCAATTAATATTTAAGTTAATTACAAAAAAAATATTGTTCGTCGCATTTTACAGTTTTTACATGTAATCTATCCTAAAAGTCTCACGTATTTATTATGCAATAAAGTTCATAATAAATAGGAACGATGAAGGGACCAGATCTGTCAGTAATTTTATCTTTCTACAATTCAATACAACTTCAAAGCATTTATTGACAAATATTAGTATTTAATGGTCAATTAGACAGTATGATAATTTATGATGAAAAAGAATTTTTAATTAACAATGTTTCAAAAACATTGACTTGCATTACAAACAGTATATCTAAAATTGCTATTTTTCTTTTCTTTTTTAAGAAACAATTATTAAATAAATAACAGTAACAAATATAATGTATGATTGCCTATGAGACAACTTTCTACCAGATTCCAAATGACGAGGATGTAAAAAAAAAATCCAGAATAAAGTCCAGAAAAAGCTCCGGTGCTGATAAAAACAAATCCAATTTATTTCTATTGGAAAACAGTTTTCCTAGAAATGGCTACCCCATCAATCATATTAGGACAGCTTCGCAGTTAACTATGGTGTTCCCACAAACTCCAATATTTCTAAAACATCATGCATTATTAAAACCCTTTCACCCTTAATGCTGAAACTATTTTTGTGTTTATTCTGGTCATTAATTAAATTAGAAAAGATAACCGATAGAGTTTAACTTCCCTCGTTTTGTGGAAATGACTTCAAATTATATATTAAATAGCCTCTCGACATTGCTTGTGTATAAGGAAAAGTAAATATCAAATTAAACAAATTATTAATATGATTATTAATTACAAAATATTGTAGTTTTTTTTTTCACTTTTTGTATAGTTCAAATTCGTCATACTTGTATTCTAAAGAAGTTAATATCAGATTTTATTTTTTTTAAATGAGGGAGAAGGTATCAGTTCGGCTTTTTTTAACTGAATTTGACTTTGTCAAAGTTGAAATTGCATACTATAAGCATTTTGATGTCGGTGTTTTGTTCAAATAATATCCGTAAAATGCACACGTTGCACTTTAAGAAAATCTTAAATAATGCATTGTATATAAGTCAATTTTTTTGTATAATTTTGTTAATGATGCGGTTTTTCAGGATTTTTTTAAAAATGCACTGATCTAACTATAGAACATTTGTCGAGTCTATTTGTATATATTATGTAAAATATTGCCAATTGTTTTCTTTTCTGGTTGTGAGATGACCTTTTTTACTCAGAAATACATTTTACTTATGCTTTTACATTATGGTTTCTTTTCTCTGAATAAGCAAACTCAATTTGAATTGTACTTAACTCATTCTTGAAAGATGAGACTTCAATAAATGTTGAATTGGGTTTTGTCGCGATACATCTCAATTTCACGTTAATCATTTTTGAAATATACAAACAGCATAATAAAAAACCAACGGCTTTTTTGGGTGAAATCAAAAATATTTTTCTTTTCATATGATATGACATAAAAGCACAAAAAATATCGGTTTAATTACTTCCTTAAATAAAAGATTGTGAGTCCCTTAGATCTCTTTTGACTGGTACCTATTTCACTTTTCTGTTATCTTTGTGGTTTTTAAATATCTTAATAATCTAATCTTAATAAAGGGCAAAACGTACTTGATGTTTAAATTAATTAAACTTGAATTTAGTTATATATGCTTTTATCAGCGTGTTATATAAAACCTCAATTTCGACAGCATAAAACTTTTTGTTAAAACATATAAAGATTATTTTTGACATGTATCAAATTTATAAAAAAAAAAAACACTGTCTGTACCCTAACTAGTCTGAAGTTCTCCAATATTTCTGAATATTTATACTAAAAATAGACGTCTAAATCAATTCTTAATATTTCGTTTCATTTTTTAACTCCTGTGAGACTAAGTAATTTATTTTTCTCATCATTTAAGCATATTCTTTCCACCTTTACCACACCGTCTATTTATCTTGTCAACGACAAATCGCTCGGGAATTCGTTTCTAACAATAGGGGTCGCTCCGAGACAAGACTACTGTCACGAGTTCGATTTTGCTGCTTTTCTGAGGTTTATTACACAGGGATATTTGAAGCACAAAAAAAACTTTTACAATAAGTTATTGTGCCCATGGCGGGAAAGCAAGAGTGCATTATCATTTTTATGATTTTTATCTGAAGAAAACATCTTTATTTAGCCGATATCATAGATCATGTATCTAACGTTTCTGAACAATCGCATACATATGAAAAATTACGGTAAAATGAGGCATTGTTGTGCATTTACGATTCTAGTAAAATAATTGAATCTGTCACGAAAAGTTCAGGCTAAAGTATCACGTGACACATTTGAAAGAATTATAAAGTTCAGGCTTAAAGTATATCCTTTTGTATGAATTATACAAGGATTAAGGCAGATATTTATTATATCTATAAACTGAAAATTTGATAATTGAAATTACTTTTAAAAATGTCATTTAAACGCCATTACGTAATAAACGATATGATATGACAGAAAATAATGGGAAATATATGATTACTGTAGCAAAAAAATGTAAACCTTTTGAAAACATATTCCAGAAATATATAATTTAAACATAAAATCGTTCTCTGAACAAAATTTCCTTCAGCATGTGGGAACAACTGTGAATATGAAATCTTTTTTTATTTTATTTTCATCATTCAACACTAATGTCTTCATCCCCTAAATAAAAGTCGGAGACAACCCGATTTAACACTTCATCCCCAAAATAAAAGTCGAAGCAGCCCCCAAACGATCACAAATATTACAGTTTGTCACTATAATTTGATTATCAACTATAAAAGAAAAAGTTATCAGTAAATTAAAGCAGATAGACAGACGAGACGAAACACCTCCATAAACTGTCATTTTTGGAATCTGCCTGCAGCGCCATCCGCCTAGATTTCACATAACCAAACACATTTGCTATTGATTTCATTGTATAGAAATGATCTAATCAAACTCCTCTTCAAAAAATGAAATATAACCTTTTAAGTAAAAATGGGCAATTTTTAACACAATATTTTGACAGCGACAGGTCAAAATTAAATCTATAGTTGATATCCATCTATCGCCCAATTAATTTGAAATTTACACCTTTTAAGTAATATTACACTTAAAACTGTCAATTTCCATGTTTCACAAGCTTTCACGGAGAAGATTATTCTCTTGTACCGAGCGGATCAAAACTTGACATCACCCAATTAAAGTTTCTGTTTAAAAATGAACTTCACAGACATGTTAACAATTGGTCCTTTATTCTTATATGTTTCTTTTTATACCGATCTTCAAATATTTCTAAAGTTTTCGCTTCCCGAACAATTCCTCCCAAGATATAATATCTCTTTCACTATCTTATAAACACTATTAATGAAAATTAATTTTCCCATCGTTATATCTTTACTCTGCTTCAACTTTGATAAACTTTGATGTTTTGAAATAAAAATCATGAATTAATTTTCAATCTATTTTAAATCTATCGACATCAAAGACAATAGATGTACTTACATTAAAAATAATTCTAAAACCACTTAATCAATATTCAAATCACGTAAATAACTCATAATTAAATTCAAGAAATAAACGTTTAGGAAACTGTAAAAGACACACACTAAATCCTGGAAAGAAAATATTCCCTCAGTCTTCAAAGAGAGGCAAAAGATACAAAAGGGATAAAGTTGAAAAGAAACTGACAATGCAATAGCAAAAAATCAACAGTACACAAAATACAACATAGAAACTAACGACTTCAACTGTCAGGAATTAAAAGATGTACGTTTTAGAATTAAAAACAAGCATCAAAACAAACGGCGTAATAATATGACAAGCAGGGTTTCACAGCACGAACGCATATATTAACATATTAATAATTTCATTAAGAAGTAAAAAAAGGCCTTCCATTACAGCACCCAAAAACGCAACTTACAAAGATGTTTCAAACTTTATAAAAACGAATTACTTTCAGTGGTTATATTTGAATTCATCAGATAGGGCTAAGTAAAAAATGTATTAATATTAGAACACGTTCTCAACATCATTGTTTTCCAAAATGTTAAACAGTGAAATATATAAAATTTTGCTGAATTTAAAGATGTTTGCAAGACCATTCTTGAAAAAGCCTTAAAAGAAAGACCAAAGCTATCTGATACCAACATCGTCTGAAAAAATAGTCCCTTAATATGTTCAACTTGCAAATTAATAAACTGGCAATCTAACAAAAATATCAGAATTGTAGATGAAATTTATATATATATATCTTTTTTAGCCATGGCGTTGTCAGTTTATTTTCGACTTATGAGTTTGAATGTCCCTTTGGTATCTTTCGCCTCTCTTTTAAAATAAACAATTGATTCAATAAAATAAATAAAAGGGGAAATTAAAAAAAAAGTGAAAAAAACAACAGACAATATTGTTGACAAAAAGAAATATGACGAAAAGACAAACAAGTCTACGAACAGTACACAGAAAACTATAAACTGAGCAACATGAACCCCGCAACATTTACATGTAATCAGGGTTTTCGAAAAATCAATCAACTGTAACTGAAGTTTCAAAAGTTTTAAACAGTAAGGAAATACTCTTCATTATACCAATAAGATCTCAATTCACTGATTGTAAGAACTACAATATCCGATACTTTTGTTCTTACTGGTATATATGTGTACCCATTGTTGGTATTTAAGTCTATATTTGATATATGGATACGCAATGTTCTATGATTGGTTGGCGTAGTATTTACATCATTATTCAGTGCTAAAATGTTTATTTTAATCTAATTTGAATATAAATGTTCAATTGCGGTGATTAGAATTCAACAACCGAATTTGTTCCTATAAATTTAATAAATTACTACATGAAACATACATTACTCCACCCATTTGAAAGGAAACATTTTATATGTGACAAAATAAAACAGGAAGATGTATGGTCTGTAACTTCCGGTTGTCACGTGACTTTGTCGCCTACATAAAAATTGAATACTGAGATTTGGTTTTTTTTCTATACTTTTTTATGTTTAAACGTTGATTTGAGTCAAAATTAAAAAATCTTGTCCTCGCAGTGAACGACTTTGTGGCCATTCACTTACAAAAAAGTTTTGAACAATATTAAACATGTAGATATCTTTAAGTTTGCACATCCTCTATTTAAAATTTGAAATTAATTATTTGTGCTTATTCAAATTAACTGGCGAAGTCAGTTGATCGTTATCTTTGTCATTTATAATTCTTTGATCTTAACAACATCATTATTGGCTCACAAACAGTGGCATCTTTGACAAGGGTTAAGATATCTTTATATTCCGCTTCAAAACAGAGAAAAATGAACCTCGGTGAAATAATCGCAGAAATCTGGCTTTGTAGTAATTGGGCCAAGACAAAAAACTAACGTACTATCAGATTAGGGAATTCGCTAAAGAATAAGAATTTCACAGGCAAGGCTCATCCATCTTAGTTAACTGTCATCAAGGCTGTCTTCCCAGGCAGCCAAGCTGTATTGGGTCGGTATTGAATCGAAGGAATACTGATGTAATAAGAATGAAGTGTACTCTCGATAACAATACGAAACTTATTTGATATTCACAAAGCATGTTGTTTTTGCCACGTAATTTTCTTTAATTAGTGATATTAATTAAATCATAATCAAATAATCCACGCTAGTGTATTTAAGATGGCAGCCAATGATTTATAGCTCTGTTGTATTGGTTTTATTAAATATGCTTTGTTTAACTTGTTGGAAAAACTCAGAGAATGTTTAATTTTGGAAACAGAAGGAATGATTCCACAATTATTTTTCAATAACAGTTGTATCAAAACTAGAAAAGTTCCGAAGCAACTATGTTGCAATACAATGCTAGAATATCTTATATGTTGTGGCCTAAATTTTGAGAAATTATGCTAGAGCTTTATAGCTGTTTTGGTTGTCGTCCGTCGGTTTAACAAATGTCTTGGATATTTTTCAAATATAAACATCATTTCTTTTTCCCGTCTAGTTATACATACTGTTATAATTTAATGTGTCCTTGGTGATTTTCTAATTAACAGATTTAAAAGGTAATACATATATTTAATGTAAGAAAAATCTAATAAATACATAAAACTCAACTTCTCAAAAGTAACAACATTCTAATAAATATATAAAAATCAACGTCTCATTTACATGAACGTTGTTATTTCCGGAAACAGTTGATAGGGTTACGGAAAAATAGATCACGACCTTTAGAAAATAACACAAACTACAAAATAGAAAGTAATATATATACTATTTTTAGTCTAGGACCACTTCCTTTTATGTCTTAAAAAATATTGGAAGATTTTGGGTGCTTCACTATACTACACCACTATCACCTAGAGGTGGATTTTTTCTAGGGGCGAGGGGCCCGTCCCCCTCATGGAGCTAAATATCTTGCTCATGCATATACTTTACTTGTCTTACTCCAAAAGTTGTCTAGTTTGCCTCCCCATCTTTTATGGAGCTACAAATATTGTTTATGTGTAGACTCTTTACTCGTTCCATTCCTTACGTTGCAACAAATGTTCAATATCGGATTATGATTGCATACTGTTGCAAGCAATGATTTGGAACACAACCTCTTTTTTTTATGTTTTTTATTGAAGTAGTCCGAAATCTCTATTTCTTTAACCTTTAATGTCAATTATGCCAATGCTTTTATTTTATTGCTTTATTTCCATAGCTAACATCTAAAAATAAAAATATGTTTTGTATTTTAATTTATAAAAACAGCAACAATTGAGGTTTTTCCATAATAATGTCGTCTGCTAATATAAACCAAACTGATAAAAAATTAACCCAATCGGCTCCTTTGTTGAATAAAACGTATAAAATTTGTCAAACATAATTCAATAAAATCGTTCACAGGACCATAAAAGTCGATGAAAACGACAAATTGTAGAAATTTGAATATTTCACACAAACATTTCCTGAAATTTGTCGAAAAAAAGAATGCAAAATAAAAGATTTGCTTCTCATCAAAGTGACGTTCTTCTTTGATGACCAACCACACGTCACACTTACCATGAAAATGTCAAAAATGGCTGTGTGTCGCTTTACCTGAGGAAATGAATTATAATTATGTAATGTCAATGAGAAAAAAATAATCATTTTGGTATAATAAATATGTTTTCTGGTTGCTTCTAGACAAGATATAATGTCTCTGTATCGGTTGGAGCTTTACTTCTTCGGTTCTGAAAGATTTATCTGCGAGGCTTCCTAGTGAAGCTAAACGAACCTTATCAACATATGCCCCACAAACGTAGCTAATGCGGTGTGTTTTGATATGATTTACTACCTCGAAATTGACACACCTGGTCCCCAAAAGATTAGAAAATAAGGAAATGTGGTGCATGTTTGTGCAATTTGTCTAGAAAAAAGTAAAATAACAAAAATATCGAACTCCAAGGAAAATTCAAATCGGAAAGTCCCTTATCAAATGGCAAAAAAGCTCAAACACATCAAAAGAATGAAAAACAACTGTCATATTCCTGACTTGGTACAGGCATTGAACTTAGAAGCAAATAGCCAAAGTTTTACCTTTCACTGTCTTGCCTATTCTCACACTACCCCTACTGGCATAATTGAGTTTGGCATTTTTGGCAATAAGTTACCATTGTATCAAGACAAATTATAGAAAGATCCCAAGAGATATAAAGTTAATACTGCAACCGAAACAAATATATAACGAAATGAATTTACATATAGCCATTTCTAGTTACTCATTTCTTGTAGCATGAAGCCAATACAAACATGATAGTTAAAGTAATGTATATTTGTTTCTGTAGAGTAGTTGTGGTTTGCTGCAGTGGAGAGTCAAGAATAAGCTGCCTTGTTTAATTACACTGGATTATTTGGTTTATATACTGAAGAATTAAAACACTAATGAGTATCCTTTTCTAGAATCAAAAGCTGGAAATGTTTGCTTATTGGAATATTCCTACATTTTTGTCTCGGGGGCACTTCCTATATACTAGTTGATTGGGTTGATGGGACGTACCGCTAGAATAGGTAACATTTTCCTGCTTGAAGATATGTAAATAGGTGTAGAAAACTATCAGAAATATAAGATAAGGTCAATAAAGTTGCCAACACACCACACGAAACCCAACCAATATGGGAAAAGGTTACAATTTTACCTACGCAATATATATGAAAAGGTATACATTTTAAAAATCTAAATTATATGAAAAGGGTGGAGTAATAGAACCCCAGCGGCACCCCCTATCAATTAAGTATTGAAGTGGCCCCCTAGATTTTTGTATCATTATCTCTATTTTGGCATTGCGGTAAAGCTGAGAAATTTGAAATAAATATAAATAGACAAAGAAACAAGGACTGGGATTTATGTCTCCTTTAGATTGCTTCAACTTCAAAAATAAAAACAATATATGATCTATGCAAGTGAAAATGTATGGAAGTCATATTCCAAACCTTTAGCATATACACAAGAGCTGTATAATTCATGTTAACGAAATATCACTCCAATTCGTGTCAATTTATAACTGTAATAACAGTACAACATATACGAAAATGTTATGTACAATATAAGAAGTACTTCGTTACCACTGACTGTATTAAAGTTAGTTAATTATTTCACGAGCGCATCAATGAATAGTGTTTGTGGTTCTTTCAGCTTGTAAAGCACTACTTGCACAATGAACAAATTATCAGATATGAAACAAACCCATCTTTAATTAACATGTCCATCACCGCTACCACAGAATCCGCGACATGCAACTAGGCGTTTTTTCTTGTTGCCTTTTCTACGTAAATGACAGACGTCTTAGACGAAAGAAATCTAAAATAATTACGGCTTGTTAAATGGCATCTCTCAGATTTGATCTGCGATAAGCCATCCATCATTCTTTGTCCAACACAAGCAATATCAGCACGTTTTGTAGCGAGACCGGAATAAGAACTACATTCCCACTTTGATGATATTTTAACGGAAGCGGTAAAGAGGCGGATGTCGTAAAGTTTTGTTCAATTTTTCATATCAGTCAACCTAACGTCCATTAACAATTCTAACATACATACAATACAATCATTTTATTACAGAGCTTAATATTTATCCGCTGCAGTTTTTTTTAAGCATGTAAATGAAATACACATTTTGACTGAATTCTTTTAGCACCCAATAATAGAAACACTGACCTAGTAAAATTTGAGAAATCTAGCAATCGTCAAGATTTTTCGAAGGAAAATGAAACTAACTGTTTATTGTGATAAATCCAAAGTTTTAAATTGCAGGTGTGCCAAAAAAAAAATTACTAAACTGATAAAACTCTTTAACATTCAGTCATAGAGTCTTGCAAAACAATTGCAGATTCCTGACTTGGTGTAGGTATTTTCTTAACAAATTGTCTGAACATGTCTGATGGTGACAATGTTCAATCAAACTTCTATTAAAGTCGATTATGGTTTCAAAGGTTGGACAAAATTCGTATCAGATCAAAACTTCGAAACACTCGCACACCTACTGAAAGACATATAATCATAATGCTCATCCTAAAGACTAAATAGCTATTTGATCTTAACGCGACCGAAGCGACTTAATGAGATGCCCTTACATGTTTATCAAACATTAAAAATTACACTTTGACTTAGGATATGTTTACATTTTAAATGACAGCCAATTCAAAAATAATATATTAATAATATTGTTATAGTATCTTTCAAACTTAGAAAAGAGAACAATTATACAGATTAACAGTTTTGAATCGCCTACAAGCAAATTCATCAAAACATCAAAACAGTAAAAATGCAAAAGAGTGAATATTTCTTAATTTATTCGCACAAACTTAATATAGTCAAGTTCTGTCGTTTAAGTGTGATTTCATTTAAGACCAAAACAAAGTTTACAGGTATGCTTAGAATTACTGCATTGGAAAAGTTATATCTTCTCCGAAAATATTTTTAAATAATCGGTGCACGCTCATCAAATAGAAGGATGTTTTATTAAGGAATCAGCAACAGAAAGGATAAAAGATATGCGCCAGATTCGCTAAGGGACCTAGTTTTGAGCAGCTGTTACCACGATATCACAAATAATGTTAGTTTTAACTTTTCGTATATTATAATATTATTATTATTATTATTATTATTATCAAATAGTAAAATTACTATTTTTTTTTTTTTTTTTTATTATTAAATTTTTGTTCGCACTTGGCCTGTTTAAAACTATCAAAATATAATACGAAAAAACAGCTTTATATATGTTTCTGAAACATAATACTTCTAAAAATGTTACCAAAATAGAAATATTTGTCTCCTATGATTTTTTTATACCAAACTACTGATTTTAACATTTTAAGTATAATGATACAAAAGTCGATAAGTAGGGTGAATTATAGATTCAAAAGAAAAAAGATTTCCCTATAATACTTCCATGCCTAAGCTGACCAAGTTATGTTTAACCCCACACATTCAAAAATGTTTATGACTGAGTTTTCACATTCTGGATCATGGCTAACCCAACTATGGAACTCCATTTAATTCAGAATTACACCTTTAATCTTTGGATTCAGAAAAAATCTCACTTTCGTCTTCTTTGCAGTGATAACATAGTTAGACAGAGAAATCACAATATAATAACTCCTTCATGATGCAAATTTAATTAAGTTCAACAAAAGCAGGCTGTCGATTTATTGCTTTTTAAGTGATTTCAAAACTTAGCTTTACTCTACTGTAAGAACAAGAACAATGGACTGCAGGTAAAGAAAAGAGCTAGAAGGACGCTGATCAAATATCAAGGGAAGAAATTATACAATGACTTTAGATTTAATTATATTTACTTTCTTAAATCATGGAACATTAGATTTTCATTTGTGTAAATGTCACGTGTTTGGTATGGTAATATTTGTTTTCATTGTCGATGCCATACCGCCAAGACCAAATCATCTTCACAAACGTGCTTGTTTCAACAATTGAAACATGGTATAGTATTAAACGCTATGATCACATTTTTAAAGTGATTGACGATCTTATTCCGTTTTTATATCAAGGAATTAACTTTTCATTTCAATGTATTTCAATGAAAGCTCAGGCGATTAGGTAAACTCATAAACAGGAATATTGTCAAAGTTAACGCGTTTTGAAGTTCATAACAAGTATTCATTTCAAGAACTAAGACAAAGGTACGGTTTCTACCGTTGTCACGCAAAAAGCATACTTCTTTTGTGAGAGAATAATTTTATACATTTTGATACATTTAAAAACTGTCAGGGAACAGGAATTCATTCTAAGTTTCCGTAACTGATACTGAAACAAACGAATTTCAGCTTCTGTAAATTGCATGACAACAAACGCAAATTGAACATGGCATCAAGTCGGTGTTAAACATCACACTGTGTGTTTCCGTTATATTTTAGCAATTGGTTGTCTAAAACAATTTTTATTACTATGTCAGCTTTGACAGAAAACAGTAGGAAATATCAAAAATGAAAAACTGTTATTTCAGAGTTGAAAAATAAGCAAATTTCAAATGCTAAAATTAGTGCAATAAATGTGGAAAAACGATTTTAATGCTCATTTATCCACTCTTTCTTGTTTGCCTCTGTAATATTTTATGAATCTTGGTTTTGTCTCTTCTCACAGCGTATGCTGATCAATAAAATTTTGAAATCTTAGAAGATCTTTCTTAAGGTACTCTTTTGGAACAAAGTTTTGGAAAGACAAAACCATCAAACATTTGTGAACACCAAACCACACTGCTCAGAATATAAGTCAGAAGGAGTTGCAACATTAGTTTTAGTACAATAAAGATAGAAAGAGAGTGCTCTAAAAATATAGAATAAATCAGAAAGGAAAAAACATTATGATCTTGTATCTTTACAGATGTCATTTACGTGGACATGTTCTTTCTTTTTAAGTTCAAATAGTAATTCTAAAAAATGTACTTATCATACAATAAAACATTAAAGACCAAAACAAAGTTTACAGGTATGCTTTGAATTACTGCATTGGAAAATTATATCTTCTCCGAAAATAAATTCTAGAGAAGAATAAAAAATCGTGGAATATATCAAACCTTTACAAAAGAATTGTCAGAAAATTATTAGCCTTCTTTTTACTCTCTATCTCGAAGGCTTTCCTCTGAAGAGCCTTATCGTTCTAACATTCTTACTTCATGATAATAGACAGTACATGTATTTCTTCAAAATGGACATGATTTCCATGGTCTATCGCTTTTGATGGAATACATATTATATTTTCTATTTATGATAGAAATATTCTACATATTCGTGTTTCATATCTATGCTTTGTGCCAAGTAGATGTCTGCAAATCAAAACCTTCAGTAATTATTATTTACAGTAAGATGGACTAAGCCTAATGAATTCATTTATCAATTAATTTCACCTTAGTAAAAGTCAAAGTATTTGAATTTTGTACAAACACTGATAAATCTGTGTTACCCTATATAGTAACAATGACTATGTATAGTTTTGTTTACTTAACCTTTTATGCCCAACAGTAGTACGTATTTAGATACTAATAGGTAGAAGTGATAATAGATGATTGATTGATTGGTGTTTAACGCCACTTTCAATACTATCGTGCTATTTCGTGATGGCAATTTTTATTGGTGGAGGAAGCCGGAGTGCCCGGAGAGAACCATCGACCTTCGGTAGGAAAACTGATAATCCTAGTCAATTAAGTTTGAGTCGAGTGAAACTGCTCCGTGCGGCATTCGAACTCACAACCTCAGTGTTGACTGGCTAGTGCTACAGTAGTTCGACTATTTAGACCACTCGGACGGCCACCCAGGCCACCGTGATAATAGAAGGTGTACAGAATAATAATGCAGTAAAAAAAATTTTTAAAAATAGAAAATGTGTTTCCATTGAAAATAACGGGAAAAAAATTAATACAAAATTGAGTCTCAAAAAATTATTCTTCATCCTGCATGCCAAAAAATATGAAAGGTCGATGTCTTATGATCATTAAGCTCTTAAATCAACTTAAAATCTTTAGTATTTACAATAGTTACACTGTACATGTACGTGAAAAGCTTGATGTTTGAAAACAGATGCGTCATTTCAATATACATTGATAATTTGGAACCTGATTTTGAAAAAATGGAGAAACAAAACAATCTTTAGCTGAACTATATCCTTTTAAAAGATGTCTATTTTTGTACTTCCCATCATTAAAACCTTATAAACACACATCAAAACACCTCCATATTTAGGATTTATTAGCAAAACGCACCAATGTACCTTTTCTATAATTTATTTACAAAAACTGATCTGAATATCAATATGGTAATTGCATTCAAATTTTGTCAGATATTGTTTTATGGGTGATTTTAATTGTTATTGCAGGTCAATCGAATACATACCTGTACAGGATCAAACATTGATAACTTTATTGTAAATTATTCAATGTGAAAAGGTGCACCAATATTTGTATATGTACATATACAAAAAAAATACTCGTATTATTTATTCCATATGTGTAAGAGTTGTCATTCTTGTGAAACATGGTGTGGTTCTTGGATAGGTAAACATTGTGTGACACGTTCATAACTCTAATAAGATGGAATAAAGAGTTTAGGGAATAGTGGACATCTTGCCAGACCGCAACCTAACAAAAACGTGATTGTTTTCAGGAAATTGAAATAACATCGGAAATACAGATTTAGATATAAGAGCATGTTTATATAATGTATAATGTCTTAATTTAAACATTTCACATACATAATAAAAACATCCAGGCTTACCTCAACATCATTAACACCAACTAATAATTGAAGCAAACGTGATTTTGGACATTTATTAGATATGAACAAATTTTTATCGGAATTAACATCGTATTGTATTGGCACAGGTATCTCTGATTTTGATCGGAAACACCTGTACATGGTACGGATAATTTAGAAGTGTGTCGAAAACGACGGCACATCCTTATGAAAAAATACTTTTTCTAGATTTCATATCTTCTTACAGATAGTTAGAATTCATCAAACGTAATTGTTGTAATATTTTTTTCTTTCGTTTCTTATAAATGTACACTACAATGGGAACGGATTAATAAAACTAGTAAAACCCTAGATCAGCTGTAAGGTATTCGCATTTACATAATTTTTACTGTCCGCATTTTTCTACTGAACTGTACAGTCCTGTTTTTTTTGTTTTTGGTCATCGCTCGTATGTCAATTCATAACATCGGTATGGATTTGCAAACTTTTACGATAATATACGTAACAAACAAATAAAAATTTATCATATGATTTGACATATCAATATGACACCTATGATAATCATCAAATTACAACTTCAAAAGAACTATAAAATATGTATATCATCTCAACACCTCAAACATTCAAACTATGACATACACTTTACAACAGAGAGACACATTAAAGAACATAGAGCCGTTGAGTCATCTTAGCACCTTGTAGTAGACCATGGGAGAAAACGAACATGTCGATAAACAAAAAGGCTATGAAAAAGTGGGTGGTATCAATGTTAACTGTTTGAAATATTGTCTTAAAACTATACATACATAAAATTATGGTTATGATTTTTGCATTTAGTCGTCGTAAACTATGTATTTTGTCTAATCATTTAATATTAGGTCAATAAAGTTGTGGTTTTCAAAATCGAAAAAAATGTCATTTTAAAAGACAAAAGTTGACATTATTATAATGCAAAAATTGAAATTTACTATTTTGAAACCCTTGTAATTTATGTATTTAAAAAGACCTCAACGTTATAAAACCTTTCCAGGAAATGCTAATTTTAATCCATATTACACAACTCTTATATGTACAATGTAGGCTATTGCTATACAAATGAATGGAATTTGACATGGAGTTAAGTATGAAGAATTGGCATGTAAAATTATATTGCACTTTGGTTATGTACTTGTCGACACAGTAGCATAAAGAAAGAATGGCTATGATTTTTTTTAAACAATTGGTTTATGGCACGCAAATAGTATGAAACAAAGGAAAAAACAAACAATCAAATATTAAGAAATGATATTCGAAAATGTCAAAAATAAATTGAATATCCATGTTGTTAGAATTATAACATGCTTGTAGTCTAGAATCAAAGACAAAACTGAAATTGATGCAATTTCTAAAATTTCGTTCTTTAGTGAATTCTGTCGTTACAACTAATAAGCGCATCATTATTGAACACTACATAGATATTTATTTATTTTCTAACTGCACATTCAATCTATTTAATTCTTTTTTTAAATCTTTTGATTTTTGAACGAATAAATAACTCAGTTTGACCTAAAAATTAAAAAGTTTTTCATTACTTATTAGAAGTGATTGCAATTAGTTTATTGATAAAGTTGGGACAATTTAAGGTCACGAAAGGGAAAGTATGTCAGATTACTGAATCTACAGTAATATCTTCTGACTAAATTCGTTTACAAATCACCGGCTTAGCTGATGGCGATTTAAATGACAAACTTGTCAAAACATATGATTGATTCGGGAAGTTTGTACCAATGACAGTAAAAATGTGTCCCAAAACACGTTATAGACAAGTGTGTAACATATGAATCGATGTCGGTGCAGAGAGAAATCCGAATTTCTATATTACAGTTCATCAGTCATTTTTGAAGTGGCCTGCCTTCATTCATCAAACGATGAAAATATAATTTGTAATATATGATGACTTTATAAGTTAATAATTTTGTCACTTAATAACCACATTTATTAACCTCTATTAACATTTGTAATATTTACATTTGTGGACACATGTTTCATTTCTTTTAAACGATAAGTAATTTCACCAAATACCCTTAGCCAGTAGATATTTGGCGATTAAAGCGTCAAATTTAACGCGATAACATTCCATTAAATAAGAAAAAAAAATGACATCTTCTTCAATGATTAACACATTTTCAGATATATAAACCACTTAAATTCAATGCTGTCTTTCATTAAAACAATGGTCAATTTAGTGAGAGGGAAGTTTCGTCTCAAAACATAACAATATAAAATAAGGATATGTGGTATCATTGCCAATTAGACAACTATCCACCAGAAACCAAATGACGTAGATGTTAGCAACTATATGTCACCGTACGGTCTTCAACAATAAATAAAACCCACACCGCATAGCAAGTTATAAAAGGCCCCGACATAACAAAATGTATAACAGAGAAAACCAACGAGCTGATTTATGTCCAAAACAACAAACGAAAAACAAATATAATAAACAGCAACAAACGACAACACCGAATAATAGGCTCTTGACTGGGGACAGGCACATACAGAATATAGCCAAGTTAAATAGATATAAGAAGATGTGGTATGAGTGCCAATGAGACAACTCTCCATCCAAGTCAAAATTTATAAATGTAAACCATTATAGGTCAAAGTACGGTCTTCAACACGGAGCCTAGGATCACACCGAACAGTAAGCTATAAAGGGCCCCAAAAATTACTAGTGTAAAACCATTCAAACGGGAAAACCAACGGTCTTATCTATATAAAAACGAGAAACGAGAAATACTTATGAACCACATCAACAAACGACAACTACTGAACATCAGATTCCTGACTTAGGACAGGTGCAAACAAATGCAGCGGGTTTAAACGTTTTAATGGTACCAAACCTTCACCCTTTTTCTGAAACAATAGTGTAACATCACAACATAGAAAGACACAATATAAAATATCAACTGAAATAGCTTAACTCAATCAAAGGACATAGTAACACCATTGAACATACACTGAACAAATAAATTTGACCTATGATACAATGTAAATTCAAAATAAATAAACTAAGGGAAGAATAATAAAAGTAACATGTTATATCGGTATGAAATGTTAAACAATTTAAGAAAACAATATGCTCGAACAAAATATCAGCCATTTGCAATAACTTTAAACACAGGTAAATAAAATAATTCTGTTGTTAGGTATACGTATACAGTTACAATAGAGAAAGGAAATATTTTAACAAAATAAATAATTTTGATGTTCATAGTACGAAGTGGAAATTTATATTAGTACCAAACACTTATCAAAGCTGGTATATAGACCAGATATAACCCTGAATAACATTAAATAACAAAAAAAGCATTACAATTAGTATCAACAGGTCAAACAAACAAGAAAGTACGATTTGAGAGTACTCGCAGTTACTGACAGCTAGTTAAAAGCCAAAACAATTAATAATAAAAAATCATGCATCAGAGACTAAAATGTCTTTATTTTCTGAATCGTCAGATTTCTGCCTCAATGTCGTTTACTCATAATAGTATGTCTTTAGATTCATAACATAAGAAAACTGATAGAATATTATCACACTGCATGGTTTCAGTTAACAATAATATCGCAGTTTCTTTAAAATGTTCCAATAGAAACTTCAAATAATTGACTGCTTCTAACTCCCAGTTCAATATAGAAAATTTCTGTTAAATGCAGAAGAGTAATTTTTTGTTATACTATAAAATCACCCAATTAGGCATTAAATGCAAGTGGAAACTACCAACAGGTTATGATGTAAAAAAAGGAAATGTGGTATGATTGTATATGAGACAAATAACCACCGAAGACCAACGAGCAAGAATGTAAACAACAACAGGTCAACGAATAGTCTTCTAAAATGAGCAAAACCCACACCGTACACTTTCGTTTTTTTTTTTCAATTATATATACTTATATTCATCTCATTCAAATGTAGTTTTTGAGTTAAAGTGGGATAAAGTATAGATGTTCTGGGCCGAACTTTCGACTTCGCAGGAATTCATGTACAATTAAAAGAAAGCGACATAGTGAAACAAAACCGTACGGTGGACTTTAATTACTTAATACCACTTCATTTTAACTCTGGTGGATAGTTGTATCATTGGCAATCATACTACATCTCTTTATTTTTGTCTTTCTTTCCCCAACCTCGCGTAGATAACAATAGGTCAACATTGAAGATTTAGGTTTCATGTACTGTTACAGGGCAGTTAATTTACAAATTTTAATAAATGTCACATTTGAAAATATATCAATTATGGTATATTTACAAATGCAAATTTCTATTTGACATTTTCCAATTTACAGGGATTGCTTTATTTCAGCTTATCGTGTAAATTATTTTGGGAACAGCTGTATGAAAAGATTTAGATCATATATTTTTGTTTAAATGTTTTTATCAATAAAAATATTTATATCAGTTCAATAATATTTGACTTTTTAGCATCTTCATAAGGAAAATAAGGTCTGTTTATTAAAAAAAAATTAGAAGTGAAAATAAATGTCATATCTTCCACTGTGGAGAACCCGAATCTAATAATATCTCTATATAGAGAGTTGATATCATAATTCTGTTGAACATATCATTATTTTAATATCAAAAAGTGTCATTTAAGACTATATTCTGACTTGAGGCAAAGGATTCTAATTTTCTAAACAAACTATTTCATGTGATCGACCTGATAAGACCGGTATCATAGTTAATCTACAAAATGAGTTTATAAATTGTTTAAAGGAGGAGTTTTTTAAGTGTGTATTTAGAAAGTAATAAAATCTCTTTGTTATATCAATATTTGCGCATAAAACAGATTAGATAAAGCAATTTAGTCGTTATTGATCGACTGAAAATCAATGAATGGATTTCTCGCAATGAAATTGGTTTTGAAAAATGTAAATAGTGTGAAATTTTGATTCTGCTGACTACATGTATCACCAACCATGTTTGAAATTATCCAAATTTTAATTTTCCTTAACACGGAAATATTGGTTCATATTGTACAATTCATTTACTTTTCCATAAAAAAATATCAGGTTATTATTTGTATGGTGTAAGGAAGTGACTTGTATTATTCGATATTTTGGGTAGGAAATGAATATTTTTTTTTATAGTTTGAATTGAAAAAAAACATCTAGTATCAAAACACGATTTTCAATAACATTTTGATTAATTATACAAGTAACAGTTTTATCGTATATACCAGTATTGTTGCTTTAAATTTGCACTTTTTTTTAAAAGTAGATAAAAGTTTATAACAATAACTTTTGTTATTGCATTGTTCTTATCTAAATTCAGTGCCACATATGTTCCATAAATGTTATAAATTGGTAGACAATTATTTACCAATAATTTACTTTTCAAATAATTATGTTGATTTCAATTTAGATGCAATTATATGTGTTTTATTATTCCGATCGTTAAGGACCACAGTGTTCAAAGTCATAAACCAAAAACTAGGATATCTTGTACAACTATCATCATAGGACGATATTGATTAATTGTTGGTTGCTTAACATCCTGTGGAAAATATTTCATGCATGTTCAGGACGACCAGTGGACTAGAATGCGACCATCTACAGATTATTCAGAGATTGCTCTGATCGTGGGATCAACGGCCCCAGCCAGTCTTTAAAAAGGCCGGCAGACGTCATAGCACTTCAGCTAGGTCACGCAACAACCTCAACCAATGGGGTATATGTCAATGAAGCAGAAACCCAACGACAAAACAACCAATAATCTAGAGTTAAGGCAACATACAGTCTTCAACAACAGACGGGTTTCTATACAACATGTCAAGCTCGTCTCGAGTTCATACTGGCTATTGCTGAAGGTTGTATATTGACCTCTAGATGTCTTTTGATTATTTGTTGTCGTTGTGTTGCTGTCTATAGATATAGGAAGATGTGGTGTGAGTGCCAATGAGACAACTCTCCATCCAAATAACAATTTATAAAAGTAAACCATTATAGGTCAATGTACGGCCTTCAACACGGAGCCTTGGCTCACACCGAACAACAAGCTATAAAGGGCCCCAAAAGTACTAGTGTAAAACCATTCAAACGGTAAAACCAACGGTCTAGTCTATATAAAAACGAGAAACGAGAAACACGTATAAAATACATAAACAAACGACAACTACTGTACATCAGATTCCTGACTTAGGACAGGTGCAAACATTTGCAGCGGGATTAAACGTTTTAATGGTACCAAACCTTCTCCTTTTCTGAAACAATAGTATAACATCACAACATAGAAAACACACGATAAAACATCAATTGGAAGGCTTAACTCAATCAAAACGTAAATTAACACACTATGAACGAATAAATTGATCTGTGATACCTGAAAGTAAATACATAGTTAATAAAATATTAGGGACAAACATTCAAGGCCAAAAGCAAACAAACAAGTCCAAATAAAGCCATGGCAAGACACCATCGCGAAATATTTAACCCTTAGAAAATAATAACTTTGAAAAACCGGTTTTCATAATATATACAGGTAAATGAAAATAACTTTGTCGTTTTAGGTATACTTTTCTGTCTATATAAAATCTTCCAATAATTAGGAATACCAAGAAAGGTCTGTCATATAAATACCTAATTTAACACTAGATACATAAGGGTAAATATCAACAATAAAACTTCCTGTACAGATTAAAGGAGAATAATCTTGATGTTCATACAAATGTAGTATGAAGAAGTGAAAATTAGTAGATATTCCAAATAATCAAAGCTGGTATACAGACAAGATCCATATTAGTTGATATAAACCTTATATATATTTTGTTCCACGTATGAAGTAAGCTGTTTAAAGGAAATGGTTAGTTAATCAAAGGTGAAAAATTTTAAAAAGATATAATCCATTATATAAAATATAAAAAAATAACGGATAACCAGCAACGCATGGACAACACTCTGGGATAGCAACAGTCATAACTAAAGACTTGCAGATCGGCTACCGCGCAATAACAATATATTATCACAGGCGGATCCTGGGGGGCCCGGGCCCCCTTTTGTGGGAAAAATTTTGTTGATTATATAGGGAATCACTGAAGCATGACTGTAGTGGGCCCCCTCTTATGGCAGCCAGTGCCCCCTCCTTATAAAAAGTTCTGGATCCGCCACTGATTATAAGACGTGAAAACTTTACCAAACCAATGTAGAGTGTGAAGTTTTTGGGGTCTTTTTTTGAATTTTACTTTAATAAAATGTTTAAAGATCTTGAACAGTACTAAGAATCTCGAAAATTCAAATAGTGAGTTACGGAAGTAGTCAATAAACAACAGCAACGAAACACCTAGGACATAACATGAACTTTCAGAAATGTGCTGAAACTTTGGATTTTGGAAATATTAAAGATTTTCTTCCCCAGAAATAAAGTACCTTATCTGTATTTGGCAAAACCTTTCTGAAGTTTAGGCCCTCAATGCTTTTTAATGTTGTACTAAATTTGGCCTTTTAACTTTTTAATTCGAACGTCACTGGGAAGTCTTTTGTATATAGATGAAACGCGCTTCTGGCTTTCAAAATTTTAAGCCAGGTATCTATGATGAGTTTATTTGTATCTTCCTTCGCAAAATGTTGGCAAAATGCTTCCTGATAATGAACTGACAATGCTATTTACGTGACTATTGAAGAAATAAAAAGCACATGTAACCTAATATACACAAATCGCATAAGAAAGCATTTACTGGTAATCTCAATCATTTTCAAAAGACAATAAAGGCAGACGTTTCTGTCCATAATGATCGAATTCTGTTTCCGTCGTTTGCAGTTTGACTGGACATTTCTGAGCAGCGCAATTACCACCGTCTTCAGCGGAAAAAGCTGTGATTTTAGTAAGACAGTTTAAAAATATCGTAATTAACGTGATCTTCCACGAGACTTCTACGTAATTAAAGAGCGTTTGTGTTCTTGTAAGTGATAAGAAGAACGGACATTTTGATGATAGGTGTGAAGAAAGGGAAGCAAATACTAAATGAGAATTGTAATTAAGTCTGAAACATTGTGACGTCAAATGTTTGTCTTTCAGAAACTATTATATTTTATGTAAAGGTTACTTTTCGTATGTTTCGAGGTTTTTAACATAGAAAATTGAAAAAAAATTCTGCCAATTCAATAAAACAGTTCGAAAATTTGGAGTTTCTTGACTTATCTTTGGAAATTGAAAATACAAGTCATAAGATTTCCTTATATCAATATTTCATGATAAAATTATAAATTTAAGAACTTAAGATAATTTAATAAATTAAAACTATCTGTGGCATTTCTGGGATTAAGTCTTAAACAACGTGAAGCTGGCACTAACATATTCGAACCATTAAGCATGAAAATGAAAGCAGAAAAGTTTATTCCATGTCGACTGTTAAATGGGGAGAAAATCGATCAAAACGACTTTAAATCATTTCTAAAAAGGACATGATTTTAATTTGATGCCTCTTGTCAAAAGCAGATTTAGCCTCTTGTATCTGCTTAACCTGTCGATATTCCGAAAGTGATCTCTGATGCAGGACCGCAGTTAATGTCTCAGGATCGCAGCTAATGTCTTAATTCATCGATTCTGGGATGATTATTATGTTAAATTTTACAGTTCATACAATGGATGAAAGATGATCGTTTTCACGTTGATTTAAATAGAGAAAGGAGAACAGCATCTGTTGAAATCGGACACATAAGGTGTTTGCTATATTAATTTTTCGACGGGCATTTATATTGGGGCCAAAGGGGGCTAAAAGTAAAACATGGCAGTTAAAAACTAAACTTTTATAAATCAGAAAAATATCACGTTTCTTTTATGAGTTCATCTTTTATAGCAAACCATACAAATAAGCGATATTATCATTTATTGGATGTTGAGAAGGAGTATATTAATGTTTTGTAGTCATCACCCTAAACAAGGCCTCGATTACGCCATTCTTTTTTACGTCCCACTGGGACAAGGCGTGTGCCCTTTTATGAAAAAGGTAAAAGGTATGAAAATATTTGAATTACTAAAATCGATATGGCACAGGTTTCAAATAAAAAGCTTTATAACATTCAAGCAACTTTATACACAATCTAACAGTGATTTTAAATTTTGAAGATGGATAGAGTCAATGGATGCAGTTATCTGTTTTGATATAGTTGTAACATATGGTACAGAAAGATAACTATAGAGTTAAATAAGCATATATTAAAAAGAATTCATTTTCAAATCTTCTTCTATAGGGTGCAACCAACGTACCTATTCCTAACTAAACCAACTTATCAGGGTGCAACCAACGTACCCATCCCTAACTAAACCCACTTAGATTGCGATCTATAAAAACGCTGTGACACCAGCAGGTTCATCTAATCGTGCATATTTTGTTTATAAAAGATTTTTTTTGGTTGGCATATATATAATTCAGTTGCATTTTAGTACCCTTTTAACGATTTGCATTTTAACTTTCACCAATACAGTGTTCGTCGAATATTCTTGTTGCTTCTGACTGTATTTTTATAAATATGTTTAAAGAACCTGTTTTATGCACGTTCTTAATTCCATATAAACTGATCAAAAATTTCAAATTTCTCAACATTCCTACTTCTCGTGAAGTCACCTCTAGCACGTCTGGCACCGGTTGAACGTGATAAAACTACAGTGTGTATTTTATTAATTTGAATGTCGACGAAGATCCGAATAATTTAATAGAAAAGCAAATTTACTAATAAAAGACAATATTTACTTTTTACGTCTAAAGTGGATTAGTAAATGCAAGACATTGAATGGGTAGACTATACCACTCAACTTTGACTAGTTATGCAAACACTGGAAAGATTCAGAATAGAATACTGAAGGGCCAATTCTGGCATATGCGTGTGGCGTAAGCAGACGACAGCCTCGACTACAACCACAATGAAACGCTGCTTTCTAAAAATTATCTGAACAAGTATGTGTATTTTGAACCAAACAACCCTTTGCGATATCAAAGTAGCAACTAAAGTATCAATTGACCATGCTTAGTTGAAATAAATTTGTTTGTTTTTTAAGGGGGGTTAAAACTGACAAGCTTCATAAGCTATAAAATTAACAAAAAAATATATTGTATTATAAAAAAAAACAGTATTACTGCTTTTTTTGACAAACAAATACGTTAAGAATTATTTTCATTGCATATGGTCGTTTTATAAACTGGAAATTAGCGCTAATTAAAACATAAAAACATTTAATTTCCCAATATATCCAAAAATTATCTATGCCGAATAATGCAGGTAGCACGGTTATAACAGTTGTATCTTTTTTAAAGTTAGTATCGTTAATTTTTCTTTGATATGGCATTTGAAAACGACCCAATATCTTAATCAACGAAAATGAATTGACAGCCTATCCAAAAGTATTTTACAAGCCCTCAATGGTTAAGGTGTTACCAATCGCCAATTGTTCTCATAGAAATAATCCTAAAAAATGGCCTATATATATATATATATATAATGACTGAATAATAGTCAACGATAAATCTTACGGGGCGATGGATCATATAAATATGATACAGTACACTACAAAATATAATATATAACCAGTCTAAAAGGTACAACATCACCAAAAATGACAATAAACGAACAAATGTAACTATAAATATTTCGGATAACAGATATCCTTCATCAATATGAGCACGAGGTAAAATATATATATATATATGGACATTTATTTGAAGAAGAAAAAAAACCATGAAATTCAGTTCTTCTTGACCAAATTCTGGTACAAATAAATTTCATTTTTTTCGATCTGAAATGCCTTATTTAGTTATCCAGCCAGACAATATAGGCATAAAGGATTAGAAGGTTAGACGAGGTATAAATCCGATTCATCAATACCATGTATATTAGGTTATTTCCAAAATATTATGAAATTCTATAAATACCAACAGGTGTAAATAACAACAACACGACTGAATCAACGCCATGGACAAAGATAAATGGTTTTCATAATGGACATTATATATTTTACAAGTAGGGGGTGTAATTACAAGGAAACGTTGTCAAACAACTTGTAAAGGTATTCTGAAACATTTTTCATAAGATATGACAAAGCTATCTATGACAGACTTATCATTACTACTAAAACATATAATCTGCCATCTTGTGACAGGAACTTGTCGTTCATATGTCTTTACTTATATAAAATTGGTATTTTCACAACAATTTGGTGGCAATAAAATGAGTTTTCAATATTTTCTATTACCGCTAAACATATTTTTGTGAATAAAGCTAAGAGGGGTGCATGTTAATTGGTAAGATGTTAAATGAGTTAGAACTGTCTGAATTCCGAAAAAAATAAATTCCCAAGTAGCAAATTGAAAAAAGAAATTAATATAGATTTTATTAATAATATTCTTGGTTCGGAGTTGACGATTGAAGTTGATTTTTATTGTATTTAAGGTTTCGTGGGTCTATCTAAGAAGGCAGGTGAAAATGTTTACCTTCTCATTTAAATCAAAGCAAGAAAAATAAATAGGCAAAAGACCAAGGAAATTGTTGCATTTGATTGCGCAGTCTATCATTGTTACGAGTTGCTCAATAGCAAACAGCAACACTTATTCCAGGAATGTTGCGAATAATGACAAAACTACCTTCCCGTGATTTAAGAAATTAACACGATTGAGAAATTAACAACAGAAATGTCTAAATGAAAATCATATTTACTTGTTTTTGTTTAGTCATGCAGTAAATAACAATTATGTATATTTACTTTCATAATCATATATTTCAAAGTTTCAAGGTCAATATTCCGCATTTTATTTTAAATTGTAGCACATGTTTTTTTAATTTGTAAATTTAACCTCTTCAGTCAAAAGATAAATCAAGGCCAAACATGATTTGTAAAAGATCGAAAGTTAGTTATACGTTTTCTTAATCAACTTCCTAATTAATTAGACAATAAATTTCAATTTGATATTTAATATGTGAATCATCTTTGCATTGTCTCCCATAAAAGACACCACAAGTATTTTTAATTTAACCGCAGAAGTCAAGATACAGATTAACACAATTAGTTGTTTTTTCTGCGGCGTAATTAATTTTCAGTGCTTTCGAATTGAAAAAAAGCTAACAAATAGAGCACTACGATTTTCCAAATACAGTTTGATATATTTTTAAAAAGTCTAGAAAACATCTTTCTGGTATAATTTATAAATATTTAAAAAGACAACAAATAAACAAACTTTCAAAATTTTGTTTTGAAGGTTTTACAACCCCCTATAAGGATAACTTATAAAACACTCAAAATGTCAAATATTATGATTTAATTCCTTAATTCTTTTAACATATTTTTATACTTATGTAATATATTGTCAATATCTGTTTTGATCAAAAGATTGAAATGCCTCCCAGATACAAACCAAAATGTGGTTTACAGTTTTGTAAAATATATGTTTTCTTTTGTTAAGCTTTGTTATAACCGTTCTCAGAGTTATAGATTATACATCTAGATAAAAGCAACTGACCGTTAGAAATATGATTATAGAAATAAAAAAAAACGTTTCCTATTTTCTCATCAAATAATTTCAATTTCTAATAAGTAACTATAAAACATTACGAATTCAGATTTTCGTGCATATTGTATACCTCAAAGTATGTTTACAATTTTTTTCCGTTATTATGTCATTTTGAGATCTATAAATACAAGTTTATTCATTGTTTTGTTAAAATTTTATTTGTAAGATTCGTATAGAATTGAAAAAATAAATATATATTTAAATACTGTTCAATCTTTTACGGGACTGATGAAGTTGAAACCGGTCTGAAATGTTTCAGTTTACTATTCAATTCTGAAATACATGCAGCGATAGTGGTGTCGGATTATATTATAAATTATCAACTTAATATATATTTAAACCTTAAATTTAATTAAAATTGAATTATATTTTGTGTGTTTTTTTTTTAAGAAAACAGTACTCAAAAATAAAAATGTTAAAATTTGATATAGTTGATCGTTAATTGAAGTATGAAAATAAAGGTCCTTCTTTTCTAATTTGTGGCTCAACGAATCTTATATTTTTAAACGATATTATTTGATCTTAATTTTGTTTAAATTTGGCATTAATAAGCGATAGAAAAATGGATAAAAGTAATGCCAAACTAAACTTTAAGAAGAATGTAGAATGTGAATTTTCAAAATCATATGTTTTTATAATCATATCACATGAAAAATGGTTATGCCGATAAAATGCATGCTACGTATCTCAAAGATTACACAGAGTATATTATTTTAGATAAAGACTGCATTATTTTGAGAATACATTTCATCACAATAATTTGTTAACTTTTTTTTTCTCCACGAGATCTGTTATCTATTAGCATCTACCAATAAACTATTTGAAAACAAGAAGAATAACATTATTCTCGGTAATCTACAAGATGCCGATGCAATGAAAGCATTAAAACTAGAAAAGTAACTATTAGACAGAATCATTAACCAGATACCGCGAGACTTTGTTCCTGTGGTTTATGTGTATTACTATTTGCGTCAAAGGAAAATTCACTGGGAAGAAACATACGTATGTAAACAAAACTGTCATTATACTCATCATAAACTGTCATAAAATAGAACGTTACAATGTAACGTAGTAATAAACTAAACATGGACTTTTTACACTACCTGTTTTCGGGGTGTTCCGTTTAATTTGCATCCACCGGAACGGCTTTGTTTGCAGTTCTTGTCCAGAAATAGGCTCCTGTTTTATTTGTGTTGCATGTGATGGTTGCTGAAGAGAAGAACCATACGGGTTTGACAACGAACACGATCCGTAATTTTCTAAACAAGCGTTAGGATAGTTTGTCCGTCCGGGGGATAGACTCATCTGAGCCCCTCCATGATGAATGTCACCGTTTATTGTCAACCCATTATGATTATGCCCATTTAAATAATTGTCCACCAAATGGCTTTGGTTTTCAGGTAGATCATATCCGGAATTTCTCGAATGTCTTGGAATGATAGTGGAATTTACTGGATATGAAAGACACTGTCCGTTTCCAAGTGAAAGGTCTACTCCGGACAAATTATGTGGAATGACATTTTCTGATCCGTAATAATTTTGTCCCGTATCTAACGAACGATTATTAACAGCATTATATCCATAAATATTGTTTGGGATTTCTGAATTAGAATAACCGTTTCCATAATGTTGCGAATCTAAGTTACAAAGTGTGTAATCACTCTCCGTATTCATAATTTAGAACGTTAAATTGTCAATAGGGGTGCCTAAATTAGCCCGTCGATCTAAAGATAAATCTAAAATAAATGAAGCTAAATTACAACTTGAAAATGACAAGATTAGAGAGACTTATACCAGCCACGTGACAATCTCTATCCAATCACGATCAATTTAACTACATCGGTTGGTAGTCAACGTTTGATTGATGGATTATTTCACAAACTTACTCAGCCGTGACGGAGACGTCGACGTCCTTAAAAACAATCATCAATGCTTTATGAACTCGTTTTTTTTATTTTATGCAAAACGTATAAAACTTGATTGGTTCTGATTCTTATATCAATATTTATTTTTCTAACGGTATTGTTGATTTTTGTATTGGATGTTATCATAACCCGATTATATCATCAAAGAACAAAATCGCCTTTTTTGATTTACCTATACAGGTAAAATATGATATTATTTTCATATGATTTGTATATGATCTGCCAAAGTCAATAGACCGTAACAAGATACACATGGGTTAAATTTTTGTTTGGAAAATACATAATTTATCGCAATATTCATTTTTCGTCAAGTGGTTTTATTTTAGATAGCTCGGTATGATGTGTAATATATCTGTCATCATTGTAAAGCAAAACCACCATGAATGCATTTGCCATATTTCCCAATCAGCGGGGATACGCTAAGAAAAAATAACTTTCAGCATCTAAAATTCTTATTGTAGCCAGCCAAATCTCTGACAAAGAAAAATCTATTCAAGATGAGAAAATGTTTTCGTAACACCATGATTCCAAAATAACTATTTTACATTTAACAAAGGGCTAAACGCTGAGAGTATTTTATTACCAAATATTATGAAAATAATTTTCATATTTCCAAGGCGAATTTTATTTACTTTTTAAAATAGTTGTTTGGAAATTGAACTATTGAACGGTCAGTAATTTTCATTTTAAACTTAGCCTTTAACATGCAATTACTCTGGTTTCAAGAAAATATTTTCCCACGGAACAGCTCAAGATCAACATATTGCTCATCATGTGGCAATTGTTGTTTTATTTTTTTTTTTTGTTCGTGAAAATGAGTTTCGTTCACTTGCAGAAGTTTTGATAAATATAGTTGCACTGCGAACCGAGTAAATATACATTCAAAGTACCAGTCATAACTATTTCTGTTTAAAAATATGTATTCATTCATTCACACGGCAAATAAATGAAAAATATCATTTAACAAATTTCCGCTCAACAATCTGTAGGTATACTTTCGAGATTATGGTCTTATAACGTTCCAGGTACTTAACTGTTACTTTATCTTGATAGATTTTTATCTAATTTACAACTGAAAGTGATACTTTAGTTCATTTAAATCATTTACAATAATAAAATAATTATGGTATCTGCAAAATGTCTTTTTATGCTTGTATGTTTTCATGCTTTAGGCAAATATTTGTGTGGTGATACTTTTTGTAGTTGAAAAAAAATGGATCGCTGATAATATACAAATAGTTTCAAAATTCTAAGTTTATAAAATTATAAACTAAATAACGGTAAACATGATAAATGACAAACAAATACAAATTGAATAAATAAATTAACTAGGCGAACCCTTCATTCAAAATTTGACTGAATGGGGGTTTCAAATGTTAATGGAGTGAACAGAAGAGCGATGAACTTGGATAAAATTTACAATTTTTATATAGCCACCAAGTTCCAAATGTTGACAGTTCATGATGACTTGACACAATCCTTTACTATACTAATTTATTCAGACTATAAAGCTCTACCAAGAGCTGAAATCATAATAACTGAAGCAAATATATATCAGTAATAGTATATGCTTTAAATAAAAATCAATATGTTACAACCTATAAAACCATAGTGCAATAACTGTATATATTTTTTTTTAATATTTCTTAGAATCACTATACACGATTTTGTTCGTCCTACCTGAGACTACTATAATATGTGTTATAGTAGTCTCAGGTCCTACAAGTCCCCCGAGGTTTTCTTTCCCGTTACTTGCGTTATTACGGTACACTCGACTTCTAAGGCGTAACATAAAAAGAGGAACTACTAACCTTTTCGGAGGACCTCTTTTTAAAATGATCCATTGTACCAAAATAGACACTATAATAGCTAAAAATGGACAGAAAATAAATGCAGAAGTAATGTTATGACTTTGACGTTGAATAAATCTTTTATTTTATCAAAACGTCGAAGCGAAAGAGGGGACCTGAATATGGAAATATGGCATTTTCTGTCCGGTATGACGACCTTTGCTGAAGTTGTTTATTTAGATGTGTGGGATGTATATATACACAGCCACGTCGGATTGAAACGAGTGGTTCAACTCAGATATCCCGCGTGGAATTTGTGTCCCATTTTCTTCATATTAAAACACATTGAAAGTCATAGTGTCCCTATCTTACCTTTTCTGTATCCTTTTGTGAAATTCTATCCCGCCCCGACAGCCCCCTTTTTCGTCCTGATAGAACCAATTTGTAGTAACTAGTTATATTGAGTTTTTGTGGGGTTTTTTATCGTCCTAAACATATATGAAATATCTACCACTGGACATTGAGCAAACAACTATCATTTTCTTTTTTCAAATTTTGGCTACATTGACAATATCGCCGAATTTTATATATGAACAGCCAAACCCCGTGTCGAGTGCAACTAAGTGAGTTGCATTCGAAGTTTTAGTACAATAACATAATTTATGAATCGGAAATGGAGATAAATTGTATCATTTAAATCTTGCCAGTACCGAAATATTATTCACAATTAAATAATTTATTGAGTATATAATTTATATATACAAAATGCAACAATTCGATCATGCCATACCTGACGCATTGATATACTTGTTATATTCACCTGCGGAAAACTAAATGAACCTTGTAGTATATGAAGGAAACAACCGAATTATCAAATTAATAGGACCAATTTTCTTGTCATAACACAAATGGTTAAACAAAAGCCGAAAGTGGTGAAGCCTACTGGATTTTTCTAATATCAAAGAGCCCCCAAAGGGTGACTGGGGAAAAGAAATATGGTCACCATTGGTCATCCTCCGACCGGCAGTAAAACCCTCGGCAAAGTTGGGCGTCCGTTTGGTTGTGCGAGATGTACAAGTTCGCAGTCACCTCCGGACAGAATGGGGACGTTAAATCCGATTCCTGGTGTAAAGAGAGTGCCACGCTCTTTGCACGTTAAAAACCCTTACAACAACTCTTTGAGGGGTCCGTAGGTGGCCTGTTGCAAGGCTAAATTTCTGTCCCTATCCAATATACACTCATTTTCCCGTGGCAGTCCAAATTTCCCCGCCATTCATCCCAGATGGCCTCTTATTACAGGACCTACCTATTGTATTTAATGTTAATTTGTTCTCGTCCTGAACATGCATGCAATATTTGCCACTGGACGTTAATCAACCAACTATCAATCAATCATAATATTAAAGAGCCTTACAGTATACCTCAAACATTTGTAAACAATATTACAAATTTCTATGAAATCAAATTGTTATCTGAGATACCCCCTGTTTTTGTAGGGGTTCGGGTTGCTCGGTCTTTGGTTTTCTATGTTGTGTTTTGTATACTGTTTTTTGTCTTTAGGTTGTTTTTCATTATTTTGCCATGGCATGTCAGTTCGTTTTGTGCGTATGATTATCTCTTTGGTATTTTTCGCGTCTCTTTTATTTAGGTCTACATATTGCTGTTGAAGACAGTTTTAATATAATATTGCTAATTTACATGTCTAATTGTTAAAGTTTGCATCAAATGATATCTATAAACAAAAGGAATTAATTTGTATCTGAAAGATAAAATAAAGTTCCAGCAGAATTTTGTTTTGATAAAGAATGCCTTCTTATAAGTTTTTTTTAGATACATGCTTAAAGTGTGCCAAATTTTATCAAACTGAGTCGCTGTTAAGAATTATATCCAGGTTCTTAAACTGAATTTTTGTAATTGATTTAGAAATAAGCATTGATATCTTTCTAAATTAAAATTACTCATAAAAGAAATGTATATACGCGAATCTGTGATCCGGTGAATTAAAAAAAAAATGAAAGACTTTTATACGGCCCTGGTGTGAAATGAATTCAAATGAAAAGGGCTCTATATACTTCTATTACACTCTGAAAATCCAGAAAGATAATTATATAAGACCGTGACAGTCGAAAAGTGTACAGAAATGCTACATTAACATCACACAACGGTCTTTAAGATGGATAATAACGAACAACAACAATGAAAACTTAAGTTTGGGCTATATGAACGTTTTGTTCTCGGACTTTGCTGTGTTGGTTGCTATCATCATATTTGTTTGTCGTTAAAGATTGTGTAAATACATCATTCCGTTGGTTTCTCGTTTGAATTGTTATGTCACGTCGGGCCTTTTATAGCAAACTATATTGTATGGGATTTTATCATTTTTGATCGCCGTACAAATACCTATTGTTGCTTATACATCTACGTTATTTGGTCTCTGGTGGATAGTTGTCTTATTTTCAATTATTCAACATCTTTTCTTATCCAATAAAACATGAAGTTACACCAGAATCTCCGCAAAGAGCAAATAAAAGATGGTATACTTTTTTGTATAAATATATAAAACTAGCTTGTTCTTCCATGCATTTGGCATATGTTGTTTGTTGGTATAATTCTCCCCTCAAGTTTTGACGGTCGAAACGATTTAAAATACAACGAACATGATGTTGCAAAAGATTCCTGATCAATGTTTATTAAACCTTTCCGTTATCGTGTGTATGTGTGTGTTTATGTGTATATTTAATGTTTGCACGTGTTCATTGAGGAAAAAAACATTTGTTCTTCCAGTTAAAAAAGGTCTATTAAAAACTACGAGAACAAATTAACATCGGCTGCGATGAAGAGCGGGAACAGGATAATGAAGGTATTTTGGACAGGTGATACATATTTTGCCTTGCAACAAGCCATATACCTACCCTATCGGAGTTGTTGCAAAGGTAAATATCGTCCAGAAAGCGTGACACCCTCCCTACACGAGGCATCGGATTTAACGTCCCCAGTCCAACCGGACGTGGTTGTGTATTTATACATCCCGTACACCCAATCGAACGCCACTTTATGGTCAATCTTTTACTGCCGGATCGAATGAAATCCACAATGACCATATTTATATACCCGACTTAACATAAGGGAATTCACATTTCACAATATTGATATATCTTCTGGTTACTTGTATTTCAGCAAGTAAATGCTTCTAAGACTACGAAGACTTCAACCGTGATGAAGAAGTTTGTTGTGTAGACTAGTTTTTACTTCAGTATTACATTATAATGGTGTTTATTGAATTAATATACACATATTTTCATAATAAAAAAGTATGTGCATGACAGTGTTTTGATTATCGACTCTCATTTATTAACGATAATTTAAAAAAAAAAACATAACAAAGCTTATTTTACAACTAAGGACGGCTTATATAAACTTGATGACCCTTTATTCAATATATAAAACCGGTTTCATTAATAAGTAAATAAGTAAGTAAATTTTATTTAGAGTCGGCATATATATACATAATAACAGACAAAACATGAGCTCTGGTGAGCTCTTTAACCGACTATAAATTAAATCATACAACACTATTTTGATCGTGACAGGACAGGATTTGATAAAAAAAAATTAAGTCAGTCTGCATGATTTAAGGATGGTTATAACTTATAATAGTACAACAATATATATCTGAACCGCAATATGTATTTCCTGATTAAGCTTACATGTACTGTTAGACGCGAATAAATCTTACATGGGATTTATCATAAACTTTTGTGCGGAAGCTACCAAGTTGCTTATTTTACAGTGCTTTGTTTTTTGTGAGTTTGTATATACATTAAAACAGTTGTTGTAAATATGGTCAGAACTTGTTACTCATGTCACTCGTTCAATCCAAAGTTTTAGTTGCTGTATGTATATAGACACGAAGTATATACTTCATATTATGGAACGCCATGACTGCCTTATGTTGATGATCAGCATTATATGCAGTGGTCACACCATTATATGCAGTGGTCACACCATTATATGCAGTGCTCACAACATTATATGCAGTGCGCACAACATTATATGCAGTGCTCACAACATTATATGCAGTGCTCACAACATTATATGCAGTGCTCACAACATTATACGCAGTGGTCCCAACATTATATGCAGTTGTCGGGACATTATATGCAGGGGTCACAACATTATATGCAGTGGTCACATCATTATATGCAGTGGTCACAACATTATACGTTTTTTGTTGATGAAGGTGATGATCAGTGATGGTGATGATGATGATTGATGTATGTGATGGTGGTGGTTCAGATTCGGTAAACTTCGGATTTTTTTTTTTGCGGAAATTACCGAATCCAGTCATAATTGGTAATGCCCAGCACACAAATTGAAACAGTTATTAAAGTCATGTTATCATTAAGGCAATATACAATATTTAAAACTCTGATTGAAATAAGGAAATTAAGAAGTATGACCAATTTACCACAAATTTATTCCACACCAGGGCATTTTTAACTTATTTTGATCTTATTTTGATGATCAGTTTCATCATATTCACAACTTAATATGTATATACTTTAAGTATTTAAAAACATATATATTTATACACATATACAATTATGCATTTCTGATCATTTATCTCTAAATAATTATCTTCAGATTACTCGGGACTGCAATTTAGAAATATCATGACCCAGTATTTTTCAAGGAGAACCAAATATCTGTCAGAAGTAAACTGTTCATTGCATTTTGGAATTTTTTTTATTTATGTTGGCCAGCGATGTTATTCGAAATAGAATTTTACTTTACCATATACGATTTTCAATCTTATTTTAAAAAGGCATGGCACAGCAATTTTTAGTGTAAAATAACTATTTTGAGAATCCTTTTAAGTTTCGACAATTTTCCAATTTTTACCCCGTGAGTGATCCATATACAGGAGAAAGAAGCCCCACAGAAACAATCAAGATCCACCGTCAAAAGTAACGTTTCCAGATAACGAAATATATTCAGATATGAAATTTTCAACCTCTGACATTGATCCTAACATGGGATATGGAAAAACATTTGTTAGCAAAAATAACAGAAATCCCCAGACTATAGACAAGCTTGTATGTGAGAAGAATTAGAACGCCAATAACAACAACGAGAAGAATTCACATTAAAACAATACTAGTTCTCCATTAATATAATTATATTACAATTATATATTGACATAATAACGGGTGTCGTTTTTTTTTTTTTTGTGCTTCTGTTATGACAAAATTTTTGTGCGGACCTTCAATAAAATCAAAGAAGTGCTCAGTAACAAATAGCATTCCTCTTGTATGTGTTATTGCTATCATCTGGACCTAAACACAAATTTTAATCAGAATCAATCGTGCGTAAAATATAGGTCGAGGCGACCAACTTTTTTTCAAGGTCCTTTGTTATCAAAGATGTGCAATCTAAAAGATATCATTCTTCTATGACTTGTAGTTGATTAGATTTTGTATCTTAATTCAAAACTTAACCAGAATTAATTTAGGTCAAAATGATTTTTTTTCATGGATAATCGTTACTATTCAATAATAGTAAATCATTCTTTTTTTACTCACAGTTTGTTTCAATCTTTACCTGAATGCAAAACTTAGATCCATGATTTTTTTTATTAGTTGTTAGTGGCTTTGAACTAGCTGTCAGTAACTGCGAGTACTCTCAGATCAGTACTTGGTGTCTTTTTGTTATTGGGATATACAAGTAGCCGGCCACGCCCACTCTGTTTTTTTGTTTTTTTGTTTTTTTTTTATTTATATTTGTATACATCTGATGAGTTAAGCCTATTTCAACTGATTTTTATAGTTCGTTCTTATGTTGTTCTGTAACAACACTGTCCCAGGTTAGAGGGAGGGTTGGGATCCCGCTAACATGTTTAAACCCGCCACATTCTGTATGTATGTGTCTTTCCCAAGTCAGGAGCCTGTATTTCAGTGGTTGATGTGTTACATGTTTTTTTTTCGTTCATTTGTTTGTACATAAATTAAGCCGTTAGTTTTCTCGTTTGAAATGTTTTACGTTTGTCATTTCGGGACCGTCTATAGCTGATTATGCGGTATGGGCTTTGCTCATTGTTGAAGACCGTACTGTGACCTATAGTTGTTAATTTCTGTGTCATTTGGTCTCTTGTGCAGATTTGTTTTATTGGCAAGCATACCACTTTTTTTATATTAACCGTGCATGACAGACTGACGAACAAACGTAGTAAACGTATTATCCACTCCCACAAACTCCGTTTTCCGAAGAGATGATAACTATAAATGAAAATGTTAAACTGAGTCTTGAAAGAGTAATTTTTTCTTATGAAAGTTTATTTTTTATATAAGGCTGCTGCTCATATTTAGAAGACAAACTGCTTGACGTGCTAAAAAGCTTGTAAAAGCTCGGAATAATTGATGTAAAGTTATGTTAAACACCTACAATGAAATGCTTTAAACTGCATTTTTCATATCTGTTAGATACTTAATCATGTAAAAATGCAAAATTCTGAAAATCGATGCCAAATAATGACTCTTATCATGACATATATAAACTAACGTAATATAGGACTTAGGTCTTATAGAAAGCCGACTATTTTATTTAAAATGAATTTAAGCTTTTTTAAACTAAGTACTGACTATAAAGTGGAACCTTGCTAAAGTTCTTCAGTAGGAAATGAACTTGAGGCATATATCATACAAAATTTCCTTCGATATTTCATTAACTAAAATTTTCATTATGCCATGCGTATTTCTTACGACGAACAGCACTAGTTCATTCATTCAACTCTTAGTTTCATCATTTCCTCAGAATGAACTTCCCATAAATTAATGAAATTATGTCTGTCCAATTTGCAGACAATAGCAGGCGTTATTTTTTTCTGATAAAGTTCTCAATCGAATTGCCTTGATAACATGACTTCAACAACTGTGTCAATTTGTTTGCGGGGCATTATCAATTATGACTGTATTCGGTAATTTCCGATAAAAAAATCCGAAGTTTACCGAATCTGAACCACCACCATCACATACATCAATCATCATCATCACCATCACTGATCATCACCTTCATCAACAAAAAACGTATAATGTTGTGACCACTGCATATAATGTTGAGACCACTGCATATAATGTTGTGATCACTGCATATAATGTTGTGATCACTGCATATAATGTTGTGATCACTGCATATAATGTTGTGACCACTGCATATAATGTCCCGACAACTGCATATAATGTTGGGACCACTGCGTATAATGTTGTGAGCACTGCATATAATGGTGTGAGCACTGCATATAATGGTGTGAGCACTGCATATAATGATGTGACAACGTTCCTAATATACGACTGTTGTGACAGCATTGTTTGGTGGATATAGTATCTCGCTCTCTGTGCGCTAAAAAACCTTTGCAATAACTCTAAGATGGGACTTTTGGTAGTTTGTTGAAAAAAAACAAATGTTTGCACTTATATCCAACACGTCCTCTTTTTCCTTTGTAGTTTTGTATAAAAATAAAAAGATGTGGTATGATTGCCAATGAGACAACTCTCCACCAAAGACCAAAATGACGTAGAAGTTAACAAGTTTGTAGATGTTAACAGCTATAGGTAACTGTTTGAGAAGTTAACAACTAATAAGTAACACTATTTGTTCGTCGTTGTCTGTGCATTTACTGTATACTTATATTTTACAAATAAGATATATTCTTTCTGGATATAAACAAAACGATTCATACTCAGGTACTTGAGTGTACAACATATGCACTCTTTCGTTAATCATTAGACGTTGTATAAATCATACACGAGGACTCTGTCACGAAAACAACTGTAGTAGATACTTTTTTGCATTCCAAAATATTTAGATTTTAACAACTATATAAACTGATTGACAAATATAATGCCTACCCATGTTAAAATGAGCATAGGGCATGGCATGATAAAATTATTTCGATTCTAATAGGAAAATTAAGAAATTTAATCCTCTGAAGCGGACCTATAATACACGTTCGAAAGGCAGCCATTTTGATTTGATGAAGCCAAAACGATATAAAAAATAACCTTTTCACGATAAAAAAGGAACAGACACGATAAAAAAGGAACAGACACGTAAACTGACTTTTACAATAATTTTATTTAATTTCCTAGCAAGCAACACCAACACAAATGTCCATTTTGATCTCCGGTTTTGTTTACTGAAATACAACTGACGTAGTCCAAATAATTATGACGTCTTGAAAGGCTATTATATTTTTTTTCTTTGACGCCTTACATCGACGTCATAACGCCGAACTCATATTTTCAGTTGGACTTTAGAGGGAATTTACTGCTTTATTAAAACGTTTAGCTGATTTCTCCTTAAGATGCTTCATTTTAGGAGTATAAAATATATTTTTGAACCAAACTCGGTACAATTTGACGGCCCTGAATTTCCGGATAATATAAAACAAAGGTTCCGGAAATTCGGGTTTGTCAAATTTACCGAGTTTGGTGCAAAATTGTTTTTATACTCTCCTAAAAGAAATCAGATAAACGTTTTAAAAAGCAGTAGATAATCGTCCGCCTCGGATGGAATTGTAACTTATTTTATTATTACTGTAGGGATTTATTGGAAATATTTTGCACAAACAAACACATAAAAGGTAAGAAATTTTATATATGCAAAAATTTTAGCCTTCAATGAAAATTTTATTGCTAAATTGAGTTTCAAAGTTGAGAGCAAAATATGCTCTCAAAGTCCAACCGAAAATGGTGGCTTCAGCATTATGACGTCGCAGGAAGGCGTCAAAGCAAAAATTTAAAATAGCCTTCCAAGACGTCATAATTATTTGGACTACAACTGACGTTGCAATTTCAATTGTGACGTCATATTAGAATTCGAAATTCGTAAAAATAGTTAAATGTCGCAATTATGACAAAAGCAGAAAAAGATTGATAATAGTTGTTTGATTAACGTCCATAAAGTTTCAAATATTTCATGCATATCCAGGACATGAAGAAGAAATGAGCATAAATGCTTTATGGTAAAATTTTATGAAACCTTCTCAGTATAAGAAAATGGTGATGGATACAACATTCTGTTGTTTTTATTTCGTCATATGTCTAATACATACCTTTTGTATGTACCAATATATACTGTTAAAAAAAAGAAACGCATAGCTCGGATGAATTTTTCAAAATGCAAAATATATATTTTCCAAGGTAAAATGAAACGGTCAATTGCATCTTCGAATTTTTACAGGTAAGTTTTAAACTTTAAATACCCGTTCTTTTGATTTGGCTCTCTGCGACATGAAATTTGTGACTCGCTAAAAAAGCATTTGACCTTTTTCGTCGCCGCGAAATTTTGCTAACGTTTTTCACGAGAATTTTGTGGTCAACTCAACTGTTACACTTTTGCGCATATAAGGACCAAGTTTGAAGATTTAATTAATCACAACGTTAAAACGCTGCCATGCGAAGGTTGGACCCTGCTATTCTAAAAATCGTCATCGGCCGTCTCCAGGCCGGAGTGTCCCAAAGTGAAGTAGCAAGATCTAAAAATGTTAACCGGAGCACAATTTCGCGACTTTGAATAGATACCATCAGACTGGCAGTACTAAAGACCGCACGAGGAGTGGACGACATCGCCTAACGACTCCTTGACGAGATCGCTACATCCGGTTATTTCATCTACGGAATCGAACCGTTGCCGCAACTGCCACTGCTGTTTGGATACCAGGATGAGAAGAATCAGATCACAAACAGTCCGCAATCGACTGCGACAACATGTCATTAGACCCAGGAGGCCGTATTTTGGACTCGTTTGAGGCCTTTACACAGACGGAATAGAGTCCGATGGTGCAACATGTTGAGGGACTGGACATTCCGCAACTGGCGCAGAATCTAGTTCATTGATGAGTCCCGTTTTATGCATCAGAAACGTGATGGAAGAACTCGTGTCTGCCGGCGCATGAATGAACGTTTTGCTTCCTCGTGTGTCCAAGAGATAGACAGCTTCGGTGGAGGAAGTGTCATGATGTGAGGGCTATCTCTAATGACTGTAAAACGGAGTTGGTACATGTTCCGGGTAATTTAACGGCTCAACGGTACAGAGACAAAATTCTCTGAGTGGAGATCAAATATGTGCACATGCTTTCATTAACAACTCAAAAGTGTATAGAAAGCAAAACGTTCTAATACTTAATTGTTCAATTATTTTTCTATAATTTATCACAAATACATGTATTATGGTTTATTGTGGTAGTATGATTTCACGTACAAGAACTGGTTACCTCAATCTTTTTCGTAAAGCAAACATTTATAAGAATAAATTGCTATTTTAATCTTTTGTTTTAGCTAATTTATAGTCTTATGTGATACAAATATGTTTCTTTGCTTTTCCGTATAACTTGTTTTTGACATCACACAAAATCATGTCTTCCTGTCCTTATGATGTTGCTGTTGGAATCTTTAACAACCTATATCAAATGTAGGATAGCATGCCTGAGCGCTCTCAAACATGTTTAATCACTTCACAGTCTGTATGTGCCTGTCCTAAGTCAGGAGCCTGTAATTCAGTGGTTGTCGTTGGTTCATATAAAAATAAGAAGATGTGGTATGACTACCAATGAGACAACTCTCCACCATAGACCAAATGACATAGAAGTTTACAACTGTCATTTGTTTTTGTAAATTGTTTTGATATGAATAAGGCCGTTAGTTTACTCGTTTGAATTGTTTCACGTTTTTTTTTGTCAAACTCGTATGTCGAAAACAAGCTGACAATGCCATGGCAAAAATACGAAAAACGATCAAAAGACTGAGCAACACGAACCCCGCCAAAAACCGAGATGATCAGGTAAGCATATCCTTTAAAATATTATTATGATGATCGTTCTGCATGAGTCGTATGTTAATTTATTCAGTGATTTAATGTAACAGAACGACATGATCAAATAAAGTTCTACCTTACCAACAGCCTCAATTGTTTAAACAAATTTCGTATTTCTAATGATATATGTTTATGTTTGAACATATTGTGTAATATATTATATAACAATAAGAAGATGTGGTACGATTGCCAATGAGACAACTCTCCACCAGAGACCAAAATGACGTAGAAGGTTAGCAACTAAAGGTCACCTTACGGCCTTCAACAATGAGCAAAACTCATACCACATTGCAGAAAAAATAAATATTATACTTCTTATTGAGTGTGCGCATTGAACATCAACATTGGTATTCTTGCAACCTCACGGCCAAGCAACCGACAGTGGTATGTGTATACAAAAGAGAATGCTTATAGTTTTGACAGCATAGTCATATACTTAATTTTGCGATTCTTAAAAAATGAAAACAACACGTTAGAATTTTCATGCGTCCGAAGCGCTTTTCTGGTTTTACCTTTAACAGGAACGACCAAAGCCGAATATTTCAAAGCCAAGGACGTATAAGAACCGAAACAGTCTACATGACCAAAAAGGATCTAACAATGGCCAAATCCATAAAGTACGTTTTGAAAATTAATGGCTACATTTTAAAGACTGTATCATGACAAAAAGAGCTAGCTTCATTACACTGACTGTATCATGGAAAAGAGCAATAGCTGTCGATGAATAAGCCCTCTACATATTGAAAACAATGACATATAAATACAAATCGATATCACAACGAGGCAAATAGTGCGAATGCGAAACATTGAATACCGACAGTATAGTAAATGCATTTTTAAAGTAAAAAAAAACATAGGAATTTTTCAACAAAAACATAGATTCGGTCCACCCTCACGGCAATTGAGAACTACATGTTGTGTCCTCGCCCGTACAAGCAAAACCTTCATTTTGATCATTAGGAACGTATAGTTCATGTCTGCAGGGTACAAAAATATTAAAAATATGATTTCTTATTATTATAAATTTGTCAACATATTTGTTTTTGAAAAACTACAAAGAAATTATAAAATCAACCTATTGTCAAAACTTTTATAAAGGACTGCAGGGACTATCACCATAAAGGAAGTTAATCTTTAACTATATAAACATTTATTTTTAACATTTCTTTAGTCTTGAAACCCCAATAACAGTATACCAATTTATTTAATTTTAATTTACAGTAACTGTTTTTTTTTTTTTTTTTCATGCAAAATATTAACAAAGTGGTACAACTCACGATTTCATTTTATATATATATATATAATATATATAAAACTAATAATATCACAAAATCCTCAAAAGAACATCGTAGGAAAAAATAAAACGAACGGCTATATATTAAAATCTCCAGGCAATGTTATCTCTGTTTGATACAGTCAAAACTGCAACACCGTTTTTTGTATAATTATACGAATCTTGAACAATGTAAGTTATTTAATAAACGAGCATAGATACATGATTTTTTTATTAGTTGTTATAAGCTTTGAGCTAGCTGGCAGTAATTGCGAGTACTCTCAGATCTGTACTTTGTGTCTTCGTTGTTTTTAGGGATGTATTAATACCTTGCCACGTCCGGTCTGTGTGTTTGTAAGATGTTTTTTCTGCTTTGTATCGGTCTAATGAGTTAAGCTCCTTTCAACTGATTTTTATAGTTTTTTCTTATGTTGTACTCTTACACCACTGTCCCAGATTAGTGGAGGGTTGGCGCCTTCAAACATGTTTAACCCCGCCACATTCTGTATGTGCCTGTCGCAAGTCAGTGGTTGTCGTTGGTTCATGTCTGTCATATTTGTTTTTCGTAAATTGTTTTGTTATAAAATAGGGATTTAGTTTTCTCAATTGAATTGTTTCTAATTTTTCATGTCGGGGGCTTTTTAAAGCCGACTATACGGTATGTGGTTTTTCTCATTGTTGACTGTCGTACGGTTGCCTTTATTTGCTTACATCAACTTCATTTGAACTTTAGTTGGTAGTTGTCTGATTGACAATCATACCGCCCCTCTTAACTTTTATGCAAAAAAATGCAAGATGACAACTTTTTAGGTAAGAAAGAAAATATTCTTTAATTAATTTCAACTAAGAAAAAGGAGATCTCTAATGACGGTGGTCTCCATCTTTTATTTTAGAAGAATGAATTCCTTTATCAATTAACGTTTACGATATAGACTATAGACAAAGATAAAAACAAAATAAAAAATAAAAAAAATATTCAAAATTTTCAAAACAAAAGAAGAAGAAAAAATGGTATTGGCACCAACCGTTTGTCTTTTGTGGGAGTGGGGCATGATTTTTTTATTTTAATAAATTGGTTGATTATGAATTTCTTGAAAAAAAGTCATTTGGTTCGGAATGGAAGAGAAAAACAGTATTTCAATTAATACAATATTAGGTTTCAATTTTTTCCTCCTGCATTTTATTTTAAAAAGTGTTTTTTTTTTTATTAAGGTCGAAAAAAAACATGCACCAACAAAAGATGAATTACATACATGCAATGATTGGCTATGTTTGATTGTTACTATATATTTAAAGGCTGAATATATTTATGCACTGTATATGAAACCCGCCGTTCACGTTTCTCTTTAGCTTCAGGTACGTGTTCTTTTCTTTTTGAATATTTAAGATCGGGTTGTAACGATGTTGTCAAATTCATTTTTTTTATGTAAAAATCGTTTATAAGTCTTTCATCAACATTAGGTTATATTTGACAGCTTTTCACTTTGTGCTTACTTTAAACATTTCACGGTCCAACAACTTCAAAATTTTATGAAGACTTTGATCGATCGAAAAATTCGGAAAGTCATATATTTTTTTTTTAAGTACAAACAAAATTAAAAAAAAAAGTGCATAATCATTGTTTTTTTTTTTTTTTTTTTTTATTCCGTTTTCTACGGAAGTTTATTAGGGACATTTCAGAAATAAAATTCATATAAACATTGTCTTGTTTTTTCCAAAGTAGATCACATTGAAAATCTTTAACTCGAAATAAGTAAGTTTCCAAATCTTGAAATTTTGAATTTAACTCGAAATTTCAACTTTTAAAATGCTTTCCATGCTATTTGATTGACATTAGTTTGTAGATTTCAAATAAATGTAAGAAAGACACGTGATGACTTGAATAACTAGTACTACCAGAACACACCCGCGACATCCGTAACTGAATTAAAGTTCCCACACCTTCTTTTTAGACGGGATTTTTATTATTCGTATAATTGTCATCTGATAGTCATGCTTATTATAAGGTGCATAGTTTTCTGGTTTCAAAATCCTGGTGTTCTTACCACAACCCTGAAACTATATGTGACATATACTATTGGTATCGGAATCGGATTCGACCCGGGGCTTTTTAATTATTGGTAATATTAATTATGTGGAAACAAAAGGGCCTGGAATGGTGTAATTTTTAATCAACACCATTGTCCTATATTAGTTATATATAAAGTTGAATTCTTTGATTCGTCGTTTTTACATCATGCCGGTTAAAATTGGATTGCGTTATTTTAGTAGTATAGATACCAACCCGAATAATTCAGTCGTTATATTCCGCTGATCTACGATTTCTTCCTCGCAAGTAGGAGAGATCGATTACGGGGAGGGACTGAATTAGTGGATTATATAGATACATGCGAATTTCACATTAAATTCATCCATTAATACGCCACGATATTGGTTTAGTAAATAGTTTATTAGAAAATCGAATATATAAGCAATATCCATTCTCCATTTTCATACATCAATTACAGCAACAACTAAGTTATCCATGTTAGTTATCACAGGTGCTTTTAGGGGCATTGGTGGCCCAGTGGTCTAAGTATTTCATCTACAGTATTCACTAGCCTGTCAACACAGAAGTTGTGAGTTCGAACAACGTTCGTGCCAGGTGCGTTCGATTCCTGTCTTAAATGGCGAGGATTGGTAGGTTTCCTGCTGAAGTCGGGTGGTTCTCTCCAGGTACTCCGACTTCCTCCACCAATAACTGACCGCCACGATATAGCTAAGGGTGCTGAAAGTGGCGTTAAAGCCAAGCAAGCAACCAATCAATGGTGCTTATATATTTACTTGCAACGGATTATAGTGTTTGTTAAACTTGTTTTATTAAGCCTGTCTTTACTCCACTATCATATCATTTGATTGCCATCGAGCAATACCGAAGTACAATATTATTATATTTGTTCGTAGTACTAAAATCGTTTTAATTCTACCTTTTTTAATATGGCCTTTTCTGCTTTATCTATACTATATACATATACTATATATAATTTGAGTTGGACATACGAAATATTTATTTTAATGAATATTTGGTTATATCTTTACAAAAAAATACCCTTTTCGTAGTTAAAACATGTATTTGCCTTTTAATTTTCTGTAATTTGTGGGTTCTTTGGTTCCTTGTAGGAGGTAGTCTAGTTTTTGAAGAAAGGAAAACTGAAAAAAAAATATAATAAGGACATTTTGTGGAAACACATACCCCAACCAATAGCCTAACTTTTTATTTATTTTTTTTATTATTTCTTTTCTAAATTATTAACCTTATTTCGGATTTAGTTTATATGATATAATTCTAACCATTGTTTTGTTACATATGATATGCCATTTTCTACTTTGACACAATTCAAACGTATTCAAATTTAATATATCGAAATAAGTCTCAGTTTGAAATATTTCCTATCTTAACAAAATCTCTTTGAAGACCGCATACAACAATGTTTTGATTTTCTCTGGTCGTTACCTTTGCATAAGTTTTCACTATAGGAATCTTACGTAAAATGATTCTACACAGCAGCTACTTCATTATTCCCTTCTGTCAGCAATCGATAAATTCAAGGATATATCGATGCTTTCATATAGAAGTACACATTGATATATATGGTATTTAAAAGTACAACTGTCCTTGTTTGAAACAAAATTCTCAAAAATGTAATCATTTACAATAGTGAATCTTGCAGTTCTCGCTATATATATAAAACACACAGAATTTGTGTAAGGATAAATGTGTTTCTCAACACTTTTCATTTGTAACAATTACTTAACAAATAAAAACGGCGGATTCGGTATGTGCCTGTTCAAAGTCAGGAGCCTGCAATTATGTGGTTGTCGTTTGTTGCTGTATATCTATTTTTTTTTTTTTCGTTTATTGTTTTGGACATAAATCAAGTCGTTATTTTTCTCGTTTGAATTGTTTTACATTTGTCATTTTAGGGCCTTTAATAGCTTGTTATATATGCGGTATAGGTTTTGCTCATTTTCGAAGGCCGTACGGTGAACTATAGTTGTTCACTTCTTCGTTATTTGATCTCTGATTGAGAGTTGTCACACTGGCAATCATACCACTCTTATTTTTACAATTAAAACAGCCAATCTCCCAGCTCTCTGTTACAGCTTGTTAGGATTAAAGTTGTTCATGACATTTTTATTTATGAAAATAGTTTTGCAAAATGAAAATAGTTTTGCAAATAAAAAGAACAAAAGGTAATATAGGTCAGTCTTACCTCCTTGAAATGTGTTAACTTAAAGCCATTTCATGGCACAAACATATAAAAGAGAGGCGGAAGATACCAAAGGGATAGTCAAACTCATAAGTCGAAAACGAACTGACAATTACATTGCAAAAAAAAAATCGAATTAACGACAAAAAGACAAACAACACAACATAGAAAACTAAAGACTGAGCAACAAGAACCCACCAAAAAATCGTAAGTAAATTACTTTTTAATATTGACACACTGAAGAATTCAATCTTATTAGTCTACCATATTTCAACAGGTCTATGTTTGATTATTTCTGGAAAAACAAGAACTCGTTGACTCATATAGATGACTATAAAGTATTTGTTTTGCTCATTGTTGATGGCCGTACGTTGATCTATAAGTGCTAACGTGTACATTTACCTCAATTGGACTCTTGTGGATATTTTTCTTATTGTACGACAGTCAAACTACAACTCATTATTTTTATATCAGCTATAGTGTTAATTTCAATATATCCAGTAAACACAATGCAAATCTTTGAAGCATTACTATTTTCCTTCATAGGTAAAAATGTAAACTGTGGTATAGGAACATTTCGTCATCTATCTTGAATCGCAAAAACAGCTAATGATTGGTCCATATTTTTAATAAGATAAGCAAATGTCTAGGCAGGAATGCAATTGTTTGTGAGACATCTCATTTTCTATAATTATGTATTTTTATTTTATGATAACCATTTTTTCATTGATTCGAACTATTTAATACTTTGCTTTTTAAATGGGAGATAACTCAGATAATTTGAATTTATGGATGAAAGTACAGATATTTTTTCTGCTTTGTTTTATAGAAAGAAAAAAAAATAAGGAGACCTCTGTTTTATTTTTATTTTTGTAAGCACTTTATATGTATTTTCTAGTATTTTATTACAAAATGCAGTGTAAATTCTTTTAACAAAAATAAGGTTATCCCTATATATTCCATGCAAAAGGGGTAAATTTATAACAATATGTAGATTGAAAAGGATTTCGACGACCTATAATTTTATTTCGATTTTTCAAAAAGCATGATATAAACTACATTTCGGCAAAGTATGAAAACAATATTTTCAATTTTTTAAAGATTCTCATTCTACCTTATATTTCAATGTCGTCAAATCATGACGAGATTTCAACAGTACGTCATCAATTAATTTACTTCTGAACATTTTCATTCTAAAATATTGCCTGCTCTACTGATTTTTCGTCCTAAATTTCAATAAAAATCAACTTTAGCTTCAGAGTTTTGCTAATTATGTGACTCTTTCTATTGAAATAACGAAGAAAAGTATTAAGGATTCATCTTTTCTTATATGATAAGCTTTAAAGATCTTCTTGAATGAAATTGGTATTATTTTTTTTAAACAAAGACGGACCAGAAATATTTTTTGAGCCCGACAATCATAAGATGATGAGATGGTCAAATATAGAAATGACTAAAATGTCAGATTATGATACACAAATATGGGTTAGTTTTCTCTATTGAACTGTATCATATTTTTCATGTTGGGGCCTTTTATAGCCGACTATACGGTATGGGTTTTTCTCATTGTTGAAGGCCGTACGGTTGCCTATTATTGCTTACATCCACTTGTCTCATTGGCAATCATACCACATCTCCTTATTTTTATAGAACAATCCTACTTATTTTTTTTTATTTTAAGTCCTTAATGCAGATGTGCAGTATTACTTTTTATGATACTACAGGGGCGGATCCAGGATTTTGGAAAGGGGATTGCGTAGTATTAAAGTTCGCCGAGCGGAGCGAGGCTAATTTTTTGGACTTTTTGGCTAAAAAACATAAAATAAGTGTAAAATGCATTTTATAGTTAAAGTGTAGTGGTTGGACATTTTTGGTTATTCTCTCCATCAATTGTCTATTATGAATTGATTGGATTGATCCAAAGCTATGTACTAATTAATATATTTGATGTGGGATGTGTCAGTAAAAAATGGACATGGAAAATTCTCGTTTGTTGTATGGTTAGTTAGCATAACCTCACAGATTTCTTGTTGTTAACAAGATATACGGTTATTCAATGAAATTTACAATACGGCCGACACGATGAAAGACAAACAAGCAATTTTCATCCAAATGTTTGGTTGAAATGTTTCACCCAACAAGGGAAAAGAGGGGTTCCAAATCAACCAAAGGTTACGAATGAGTCGGAAATGACAATGAAGTTGTGAATGACGGTCGACACATGGAGACATATAGGCCACACCCAGCAGGCAGGTTGCAGTCGGGTCTTGAAAAAAGTATTCAGTATATCAGTTCAGCGAAACAGACATTCCGGTCAGATATGGGATTCACATGCAACCCTCCCCCAAAAAAAAATTATGCCCGTTTTTTATTCATCATGTTCATTTAATGCTAAATAATTCTGTTGAAAATATTTTTTTCTTATAGCAAAAAAGCGGACAAGATTCTTGTTTTCAATCCAGATACGGCCAGAATTTTTGTTTAAGGCAAAAATCAGGTTCTGAATTTTTTCTCTAAAATATCTCAGACTGCCCCCTCAGATCAAATGGTCCGTACCTTAGACTTTAAATCTATATCTAGAGCTTACTGACATGGGATCAATATTCAGCAATGTTATTAATGGGCTGGGGCGTGTGGGGTTAAACATATTTTCGTAGGTAAATAATGTTGCTGTGGAACTTTTTTTTTTCATGAGAGTGTAATAGAGTATTACTTTCTGTTGGGTGGAATTGTGAAATAGATGTCAATACGTTCTTGCTCAATACTTCGTCGCTTTGAAGGCGTCATGCTTGTCATCCTCAGCCTACGCAATGTGTTACTGTAATTTGAATTTCAAAATGACTGAGTGACGTTTTTTTTCGACGAACTGGTCAACTCCACCGTAGAGAATTACATGATTTTGACATAATCAATATATATTACAGTAAATACGAGCGAAAAAATATCTTTATAAGTAAAGAATTGTCGCATGAAAATTAAATACACGGGAAATGGCAAAGTTCACGAAGTCTAGTCTGATTAATCATTTTACAACAAACAAAAAAAGTGCAGGCAAAGGGGGTACGCCCTCTACGCCCCCTCTGGATCCGCCGCTGTACTATAAATGATTTATGAAAAATAAAAGTCATGTGATATAATCAGCATGATCAACGATTATTGCTATGTATTTTACTTTATGTCTAATACAGTTAATTTACTTGTTCAGCCTTCACATTATTTAAGAAAGTTCACACATGAATTCAAATTAGGTCTAGTCTATGAAAACATGGTATATATATTTAGCAGTTGAAACTTGGATTTGAACTAGCTTTAGTAATTGAAAGTACTCTAATGCATGTATCAGTATTTTATGTCTGAAGTCGTATTGGTAGGTTTGAGCTCAGTATCAATCTGATGAGTCAAGCAATGTTCAACGGATGTTTACAATTTGTTTTATTGTTGTACCAAATTATGGGGAACAGCTGAGCCATCACAAACATTTTTAACCTTGAAGACTGTAATCAATGGAAGTTGATTAGGCCTCGGTGGACGAGTGGTCTAAGTAGTTGAACTACAGTATCACTAGCCTGTCAGCATTGAGGTTGTGAATTCGAATCCCGCAAGTTCGACTCCAACTGACCGCCACGAAATAGCACAATAGTGCTGATAGTGGCGTTAAACACCAATCAATCAATGTAAGTCGTTGGTTTTTGTCTGTCATATTTTTTTTTTTTATTTTATTTTAAATAAGGCCGTTGGTTTTCTCATTAAAATATTTTCACAAGACCGGTAGTTGTTCACATCCTTATCATTTGGTCTATGTTATATTGTTGTCTCATTTGCAATTATACAAAACAATAAACTTTAAATGGTATTTGATATCAAGACATAAGTTTGACCAAAACTTATCAAGTCATCTTCCGGTTTGCTAGTGAAACAAATAAAACATTTGTTTCTATCATGCAAAATACGCAAATACATACCGATAAATCGATTATCTGGTTGTCTGTATATCTATATTGTAAAAAATAGCTGCGAGTTACAATATGAAGCTTTTTGTCGAGTGAGCGCAGCGAAAGAGTTCAAAAAGGCTTCATAATGTGTCGATTTTACAATATCAATATGCAGACAATCTTATAATCGGTACATACCAAATATCATCATTGATTTTATAATCGTTTTGAAACTGTCCGTCACTCTGTCCTCTATAATTCTTGAAAACACTCATGTTTGGCAGCAAAATCTATACAAGCCAAAAATAGTAGGCAACAAAGAAACGGTATCTTACTGCTCCGAATAAATTGTCTAGATGACGATTAGCCTATTTTAGGCCCTAAAAATTCTCATATTATTGTTGTTTTTTTAACATAATCAGGCCGTTAGTTTTCTCGTTTAAATTGTTTAACATTTGTCATTTTGACGGCATTCATAGCTTGCTGTGCGGTATAGGTTTTGCTCATTGTTGAAAGCCGTACGGTGTTCTATGGTTGTTAACTTATACTCCATTTGGTCTCTGGTAGAGTGTTGTTTCATTGGCAAGCATACCACATTTTCTTATTCTTATATCAAATACTTTTGAATTTAGACAATTTTTATGTCTGCTCAACATCTGATCATAGATGAAAACTCGGCATTAGTTTCATTCATACACAGCTTCAAATTTTAAACTTTCTAACCATAAAGGAAAATAAGGGATATCAAGTAAATACAAATTAGATATTTATGTACAACATGTGTTATCGTACATCACGAAATGAATAAACTATAACTCGTCCCTCATCAATATCTTGTGCTTTGTACCATTGAACCGCATATTTTAACTTGTCTTTTAATAAAAAAAAATATATGTATCCATTTGAACGGCTAAATGTAAACCTTCCCCGAATCGTACTGTATAGGGGATTTTTATTTTAAAAGTTAAAAAATAATTCAGTACCTTTTAGAGACGATAGTTATAATCATTTTTATTTCATTCATGTATGAAAAAGGTATGACTAATTTCCCCTTTATTTGTTTCACTCAGATACATGGTCAAAATCTAAACTTGAACAAAAAAACGATCTAGAATTCTAATATAACTGATAAAGCTTCTAACAATTTTACAATAAACCATACAATTAAAATGTTATTCAACACACTATATTGATGTTGAAGATAATTCTATAATACAGCACTGCAATTTACATGTATTTGTCAACTTTTGTATCGAAAGATGTAATCCACCAAAATTAATTTATTTGTATCTGAAAGACAATACATAACTTTACTACATGATTATATTTGGTTTTATTTCTTAGTAATTCTTAATAAATACTAAACATTTGCTAAAAACTAATATAAATGCAGTTTTCATGCCACTTCAGGTATTTGTAAGGTTGTACATTCAGACATATAAAAGTAGGAAGATGTGGTATGATTGCCAATGAGACAACTTTCCACCAGAGCCCAAATGACATACAAGTTAACAACTATAGGTCACCGTACGGCTTCAACAATGAGCAAAGCCCATACCGCATAGTCAGCTATAAAAGGCCCCGAAATGACAAATGTAAAACAATTCAAACGAGAAAACTAACAGCCTGATTTATGTACAAAACAATGAACGAAAAACAAATATGATATACAGCAAAAACGACAACCACTGAAATACAGGCTCCTGAATTGGGACAGGCACATACAGAATGCGGCGGGGTTAAACTTGTTTGCTGGCGCCAAACCCTCCCTAACCTTGGACATTGGTGTACTGTACAACATAAGAGCAAACTATAAAATTAGTTGAAAAGGACTTAACTCATCAGAACGATACCAAGCAGAAAAACATCTAACAAAACACAGACCGGACGTGGTAGGGTATTTATACATCCAACAACAAAAAAGACACTAAGTACAAATCTGATAGAACTCTCAATTCATGACAGCTAGTTCAAAGCCAATAACAACTAATAAAACTCATGTATCTAAGACTAAAATATCAATCAGTACACATCCAACATCCAATGGATTTAGTGTAAAGACGTCAGTAACAGTCAGAGAAGAGAAAAACATGAATTCAGTGTAAAATGCCAAAATATGCCATAATAATGTACCAATGGAGCTTCGATGATGTGAGTTTTAGTAAACTTTATGTTGAAAGACTGTGAAAATGGTCCTATTTCGAAGTAATTCCAGGGGAAATTGGCACTACCTCTTTAGTTAATTAGTGGGTATTTTTGCAATAACATGGACAGAACCGTACAACTTCAACCTTTAAAGTCATGTGATAAAACATCCCAATCGCAAAAAAGTTCTCCTAGTTAAATATTCTATCGTATGCTAGATATAAAAAAAGATAAATAACTATTGTTATATGTATATCAAAAGCATTTTATTTTATTTAAAACAGAGGAAACACAAAAATAAATATATACTCCTCACAATTTCGAGTTTTATTATTGAATTAGGATTGAGATTAAGAAATTGAAATCAAGATTAACATTGAACATTTAAGATTATTTTCACATCATTCAACGTAAGAACTAGGAACGAAGACAGTGACTGCCTTTAATAGCACAATTAATCGAACATAAAACTGTTAATGGTCTCCGGGCATTGTTCTAGTTACAATAAAAGAGTTCATTTCGATATATATTTTATTTCTGAACAATTAAAATGTCTGGTTTCTGTATATTGTTTGTCTTCCTGCATGCAGATGTCTAGTCCTATAGTTTATTATGTTATAAAAAAATGGAAAAGATAGAAAGTTTACCAAAAAAGAGTAAACTTCAATGTTTTTGTTTTTATTTTTTTTAGCATTTTAAATGATAAAACAAACAAAAGTATGATTATAAGTAATTATGTAATTCTATTTTGATTTTCGAAATCGAGAACTTTACAATTTCCCCCTTGAATTTCTTTTAATTTCATTGGTTTTGTTTTTCATCAAATGTCTCAATTCAAGATGATTCGGCGGAGAATGAGACATGAAAATGATAGTTTGTATCAAAACGTTACATTGAAACGGAAATAAACAATGACGATTGAAATTAATGTTGTAATACATAAAAATTGCAATAATTGAATGTTCGTTGAATTGTGCAAAAAAAAAAAAAAAAACTAACATTTTCTTTATTGGTCTCTAACAGATAGAGTTATTCAGTTCCCTATTCACATTACCGCTCGACCTCGAGGTTCGTTGGGAATAGCTTTTTAAAATTACACTATATTGTAATAAGAAATGTCTAATTTCACATGTAATTGTTTGAAGGTTAATGTCCGTTTCAACAACAAAAAAGGAAATTCACGATGCTGTTTAAAAGATAATTCATCTGCAGCAGATTTAGACAAACATCCTGGTTGACTAGTAACAGCTTGAAAATCTCTACTAAATCAATGCCAATACTGCACCGAGAGAACCGTAGAAACGTTCCCAGTTAAAAAATATAAGTTTTTTGTCACTGTGTTGAATCATCATTTCACAGGATTTATACGACACTTTTATACATTATAATTTAAGTGTGAGAAGATGCAGAATTATACATATTTCATTCTTTTACTGCCTACTTTACAATAGTGTCCGCAAAGTCATCGTTATATTACCGTGTCAACCGCTTCTTTCTATCAGCAGATAAATCTCAGGCGCGGATTCAGATGGGGGCGCAAGAGACACCCTCCCCCTAAAAAATTTAAAAAAAATATAATTTATAGGTAAAATTACAGCCATTTTTTGGTCAAAATATGGTCCTTTGACTCTTAATTCTCAGGAGCGCATCCCTAACATCTAATCCTGGATCCGCGCCTGAATCGAATGTACTGTGAAATGAGCGAATAAGATGTGGATTCTGAATGTTACTGTCTGGTTGACGTATACAGCACATCTCCTTTATTCATAAAAAACATAGATATTCCCTTTCTGCTGTATTTGCAACAGAATAAAACATTTGACTTCTCGTAACCCCCTCACAAAGCTATCAGTAAAAAATTAACTAGGTACTCAGCTTCTTGAACAAACACAATTTCCTAGTTTTTAACTTTAAGAAGATGTAAAGAAATGGTCAATCTTCGATAAAAATATTGGCAAACGTACGCATATCTTGTTTTATGAAGTGACAAATAATGTGACGAAAAATATATGTTCTATTTGCCCTATCAAAATCCAGTACACTAAGGTGCATATGTATATGATACCATTTACCGCGACTTATCGCCGTATTTTTCTAAGCAACACGAAGACCGCCACCGATGGAGCAGGAATGGTTGATCTTTCTAGAGTACATGAGTCCACCCCTTTTTCGGCGGGGTTAACGCTGCTCAGTCTTTAATTTTGTCCTGTAATGTTTAAATTAGTAGAATTGTGGTTTGCCATTTCAGTTTTTTTTTTCTTTTGCCGTTGGCAACGATGGTATTTGTCCTTCATCAACCTCTTGTTTTTTTATTGCGACCTTGGTATGTTCCTACCTTTTTCTAATCAGGTAAAAGATGATATATACATATATATTTAAATGGATAGATGGATAGATGGATAGAACTTACTGGCCATCGTTACCATAAAATATCACAAACAAAATCAGCACACAAGTGACCGTCATTAGGTTGGTCAATAGAAAAATAGGAAAAGACTGAGTGTTTGCTTTCAACAGAACTTTTGATAACCTTTTGTGTATAACAAAGACAGCTCCCTAGTGTTTAATTGATAATATTCAAGACATAGATACCAAACAAGTAGTGTATACGAAGTGGTTTTGCCAAATGTTTTTTTTTTAATTGTTAAAATTGTTTAGAGTATTTGCGTATTAAACATAACACTATGACCTGACGTGATATTCGGGTTTGCAATTCAGAAAAAGACGACGTGAACATTTTGTTTAACTTTCCTACCTCGAAATTTGTGATTTTATGTTTGTTTTTTTTTTTGTTTTTTTTTTTGACAATGTGACATTTGTAAGTTTTATTTTAAAGTGCAGAAATTAAATCGGAATTGATCAAGTCCTCTGTCCTCAGAGAGAGACCAGATTGTGGTTTCAAACATCAAAGAAAACTAATGTCTTTTAAGTTAAACCCACTAATGATTAATTCCTAGCACGTCGAGTATGATTTAAAAGGTTCTATCATCGATCATAGTCACACGACAGAGTGTTAAAAAATGGGAGGATCAATTTTACAAAATTTGACAGAAAATGTAAAATTCTAACAAAAATTGTGTGTTTTGAATACTTATCATTACTTATTATTATTTGAACTTATATTTTATTTTATCAGTATATTTTCAAAATGCTATTAGATAGAATTATAGAGTTTGATGTGTTTTATGTGAATTTAGTAAACTTACATACTTTGGCGGATAGTTGTCTCATTGGCAATCATACCACATCTCCTTATTTCTATATATATAAATATACTTGTTTTGCTAAATAATACAGTAACTTATTATAAAACGGAGTGTTTGTTTATTCTTTTCATTTGGTTTTAGTATTAAAATTGAGTGTAAACCGGCCTGATTATAGAAAATATGATGAATCAAAATAGCTGTTTGATAACTCATACGTGTTTTATTATAACTAAATACATTTTGGATTCATTGTATAAAACTAGAGTCAATTAACATTTATTTAATTTAATGATAATAATTTCAATATTGATAATAATCAATGATATTGACAATAAAATAAGTTACTAATAAACAAAAAATAATATAACAATAGTTTCGCTTGACTTATAGTTAATGCATTTTACTATTTTCTGATTGAAATAAGTTTGAATTAAAGTTGTTGCCCAGTGATATATAATCTGATTGAAATGATAATCCTGTGTCCAAACTTTGCTTAGAAGTCTTGGAAGCGAAGCGTTGGCCCGGGATCTTCAAACAACTTGAGTAGTATTACTCTTGGTATAAAAACGCTTTCACATTCGAGGTTCAGGATATTTTTCATTTTAGTTTAAAAATCTATGTTATTAACTAAGAAATCATGTGCTGTTCTTTGAGAAGAACTATTTGTCAAATTGTAACAGTCTGAAATAATGTACTTCTTGTCTCTTTTATATAAATACTATATAACGAATCAGTTCCCATGTATTATACAAGGTATACATCTTCCTGAGTATGTTTTCTACTGTATTATTTTTTGAAAAATCAATTATTCCAGTGGTAATAAAGTTAAAAATGTATAAATTAAAATCATAAAAACACGTGGACATTTGCTTGTTGAACGTTAAAGTAGTGATTTGTCCAAAAGTGAAAGTAGGATAGAAATCTGCCTCTTTGGTGGTGACTGGGATCTCTTGAGAGAATGCAGTGGTTTATATTTTTCCTGTTATAGAGTTTAAATTTTATCGGTATGATAACGTTTTATAAGCATATGGATTTATTTCTTGTTTGGTTTGGTGCAATTTTACTCTCACAAAGGAAACAAAACAAAATAACTGTCTGTACCCGTGACCTACATGTGTCCTGATCACCTGCTCAATTCAAGTATGGACATTATCTTGATGATTACGTTTTGCTATATTATGCAGTTTGGTTTTCGCCTCATTGACATATACCATTTAATTTTTATATCTATTTTTATATGAAAATAATTTATTGAAATCTTCTTTGATTGTTTAAAATGGAAGTACTTGTCAATTAACCTTTAGACATATGAAACCAGCAATACAATATACAATCGTTTTACGTAATGTTTGGCAAACTGGGGAGAACATACCAAAGGGACAATCAATAACCATAAATCAGAGAAAAACAGACAAAATCATGACCAAAAGAAAAACAATAGGCAACAAAAGAACCAAACAAAAAGCTAATTCGAGCGTCACTGATTAGTCTTTCGTAGACGAAACGCGCTTCTGGCGTACAAAATTTTAATCTTGGTAGCTATGATGAGTTTGTTTAAAACGATCGAGCACCATAAATCCTTACAAAAACGGAGGACGAACGCATGTGATCCAGAAAGTAAATTAGTTCCTGCTCCACCAGCAGATTACTATTAGTACACTATTAGTACAAGAACCATATCAGAAAACGATTCTCGTTTGTAACTCGAATAATTCAGTCCTTCCCCGTAATCGATCTCTCCTACTTGTTAATGAAGTAATCGTAGATCAGCGGAATATAAGACTGAATTATTTGGGTTATCTCGTTTGATGCACAAAAAAAACATTTGCCAAAGGTCGCAAAACTATGCATCTGGATGATTTCCTCAGAATTTCACAAAATTAACATCTTTTAGTCAGCTTAATTTTTGTTATCTATTATCACCGAGGGCATAGAAACATATAATTTGAAGTCAAGTAGTATGAATAAGGCCAAACAAATGTCCGTATATATGGGAAAATATTAAAAGTAACAAGTATTTAACTGCTAGAGGACGGTTTTCGTAAATTCCGAAAATAATTAGACACATTTATTATTGCCTAGTCATTACCTTCGAGGTTAAAAAAGGCTTGTGGTTTTCCAATAAGTCATGAGGGTCGCCGAATGTTAATTATACTGCAACCTGTCAATAATATGCATATGGTTTATCATAAATAAAAAGATCAATAATTGGAAATTACTTTTTATATATTTTAATATATTATTTGTCGCGACATTGGCCTTTGTTGTCGCTCTGGTTTTTTTTCCAGAGAAATTGATTGTATACGGTAAAAGAAAAAAATAGGTTTATATAACAGTAAAAATAGCTTACTTGTCAAAACAAATACAGATACAGTTTTTGTAACATCAGAATTTCAGAATTTTTGAATTTTTAAACAAATGTATCACATATTTAATCATATTAATTTATGTAAAAAAAGGGAAAGAAGGAAAAAAAACGTTGTGTTTGACAATTAAAACTTTAAACCATTAAGATGTTAAGTAATAACTAAAACCCATGTCTTTGACTCCATCATTCAAAGTTGACCATGGACGATTTGACTGTTTTGTTGGGAACATTTATGGTTTTCATAATCGTACTGATTGATATATATTAAGCTTCCTAATATTTTGCCCCGAGCTTACTTTATATTATAGATTTTCACTGCAACACGTGTAGTCCTTACCACATTTGGATTGCAATCAAATTAAAACAAAACTTATGTAATATCTGTGTACATATACTCATCAAACAAAGAAACGCACCACCTCAATTAATTTATGTGGAATAAAATTTTCTTTTGCATAAAGTTTTAAAAAAAAAATGATTGAAATGGGTCCAAATGTTGACTCAAGTTTCTTAAGTCATAAACGTATAGTTCTGAGAAAATGAGATTTTCTTAATTTTAAATTTTGACATCTAAAAAAAAACATATAGTTTTAACCAAAAAAAACAAAAATTGTTACCAAACTTGTGAAAACAAAAATCGTTTGTATCTTTACACCTGAAAACAACGAAAATGACTTAGATTTTCATTTTCTTTATCGAATTATTGTCTAATGACCAATATAAAATCGATTTATTTCAGACTTTTGATTTTTGACTTTTGTGATCGAAATCTCCATTGTCACCACTGAATTGAAAATTTCTCTGAAAACTCTGCCTTAATTTCAAGGCTATGTTTAGAATATCATAGATTTCTACAAATTTGTTTCAAAAACAAGAATACTATATATGGTAAGATGTGGTGCGTTATTTATGCTGATAAGTACAGTTAAAAAATTGTGAAACAATACTGAATGGTATCGAACTTTATTTAAAAGACAACACAGAGATATAGCTACAGAACTGTATGTCTCCTTCATACTTGAACTAGTTATTGCTTCGGCTTTGGCATGATGCAAAATATGGCATTTTTCTACAAATTTCCAGTTCATAAAAGAATACAAACAAACACACTTTACAAAAGGAAGCAATTGTTCGGCAGAGCACGGTGACAGTTGCATGCAAACGGTGGAATTAATTGTTACTTCGAAAAAACCGGTTCCACCAGTCGCCAGTCAATAAAGTATTTTTTTAGGTAGACTGCAACAGCTGCGAGTCAAAGCTTTTCATAACTTACATGTACTAGGGAAAAAAGAAGGAAACAACCTGGTAAAAAGTATGATGTATGATGGGGAAAAAACCAAATAACATTTTAAGCCTTTAAAAATGAAAGCTAATACTGTATATATTTAACCGATATCGATGTAAAATTCTAAATGGCTATTTATAGCATTGATTGTCTGGTTCGACGGTGCTATGATTAATTGGAGAGAAACAGCCTTTAAAATTCGTATATGTATACCTTCCATTAATAGGAGCACTTATATAGTCTATTGCGGTATCGACAGCTTGTGCATTTGAGTTATATATACCCTATTGAAAAATAAGGGAGAAGGTATCAAGAAAGATTCAAGATCATTAGTAGAAGAAATTCAAGGCCTTTTATAGCTTGCGGTATGGGTTTTGTTCATTGTTGAAGACCTTACGGTGACCTACAGTACTGTTGCTAACCTTTTACGTCATTTGGTATCTGGTGGAGAGTTGTCTCATTGCCAAAAATACCACATCATCTTAATTTTTATATAGACAACACCATGACCAATAGACAAAAGACGAACAGACGAACAGACGAACAGACAAGCAACAGTACGAAATTAAAAAATCGAAAGATTGCGCAACACCAACTGTATCAACATTCGAGCATGGAATCCGGTGATCATGAAGGTTAAGGAGTTACTGTGTATCTAGTGATGGTTAAACAACTTATTTCTGTTTTATCGACCAATTAATTTCTCAAATATTATCTTTATAAAAAAGATTAGATGTTGACCAAATAAGTACAGTTAATCATAATTTTTTTGTCGAATTTTAAACTGCTTTATTTTCAATTCGTTTCAAGAAAAAGACAAACATCTAAGAAAATCTATCAAATTGTCTATCCATCGTAATCATAGAACATGAATTTCCACGATGACATTAGTGTGAAAGCAAGTGACTGACAGTTGATAGTCACAGGTTGGATGACCGGTAAAAATTATGCCTTCCATACTTTATCAATTGTGTTTTTTGTTTTGTTTTTTGTTTTGTTTTATTTATGTATTTGTTTTGTTTACATTGTTTTTGTTGCCTTATTTGCTATGAATAAAATGAAACCAAGGGCATGCGCCAATGAGACAGTAACCCAGCGACACAAATAACTATAATACATAAAGATGACGACATATAGTCTGGGTTTTTTCTTTCTATTTTTATCGTTTTTATTCCTTTTTGGTACACTGGGAAGTCTTACATCTCACAGAAACAAAGAAGGGTGGTCGAAATTTAAGTTTTAGGTTTGATCAATAAATGTATTTGAAACTGAGAGAGGTCAAGCTTAGCGCAGATTACACAAAAGAAGGTTACAGGTAACCTTCCAAAAATATGTTGGAAATTGATTGAAAAGGCTAAAAATATGTTCAGAAGGTCCATTTCCTACCAGATGAAAACGTGTGATATGTAGCTGAAATGATAAAATATGATTTTTTAAAACTTGTATGTTAAGAAAATAAGGGCCCAAACATGAAAAATATGAAAGACATCAATTGAGAAAACAATTTACGAAAAACAAATGTGACAGACATGAACCAACGATAACCACTGAACTACAGACTCCTGGTTGCGGTGTTAAACATGTTTGTGAGCGCTCATTCCTCCCCTCACATGGGACATTGCTGTAACAGCACACTAGTATAAGAATTAACTAAAAAAATCAGTTGAGAAGGACTAAAGTCATCAGATCGATACAAAGCAGAAACGCATCTAACAAAACCACAGACCGGACGTGGCAGGGTATTTATACATCCATTACACTGGCATTCAAAAAAATGAAGAGTATATGACAGAAGCCAGAAACTACAAGCATCTGGACTGCATTATCCGTAGGGGACCCATCCCACATAGGGCTACACTTACTTAACCCTAACTCTAAAAGTAGCCATTACCCATACCTAACCCTAGCTCATACTAGTCCTAACCATAAACAATAATTAGCATTTACAATCTGTCACGGCCATTAATGATACAAATGTTTATGACAGTGTGGGCTTTTATGTAACGTAAACAATTATATTGGACATTCTTTTTATAATAATCATTGTTGGCACTTATAACCTCTATATATTTATTGTATAATAATACATAAAAATGATGACAGATATCACCAAAAGTAGTGGACAGTACAACAGACAAAAACACCCGACTGAACCGAAAAAATGGACGTAAAGACATAGGCAAACAACTAAGAACAACACATGGTCCCAATAGCCTGACTTGGCGCAGGCAAAACATATGGTGGGTTTATTTTTCGCGCTCACATCCCCTTTTTTGCCTATCTAGACTATGTATATGTCGTTAAGTAAAGCACAAATTAAAAAATGTACAGAGCAGCTACCAACCGGATGACCACTAACTTGGACAAGGAATTGTAGGACGGCACAAAATTTTGAAAGCAAAGTCGAAATGTACTCGCAGCTAGAAGAAGCTAGCTAAGGTAGTAAAATATGTTGGTTGAATACAATTGCAACTCGTTTTCTGTCATGTGAAACTAGTGCCATGTGTTGTTGTTACAAACTTTCATGTCGTATGATAACACATAGTTATTGTTGGTAGATCTGTAAAAAATGGTTATTTGTTTGAATTATGCTTTTCAATAGATTACAATATGTATTATGAGTGAAAATACTTTCTCAACGTTTAGCAATTTTGCACAACATAACAGCAATTGACTTGTCAATTTTTTCAGCAAGAAGTGCTCTCGCGTAAGCAAAATATATGCAACTTATCTTGCATTCATATTGCTTTGAACCTTTTAAAATCTGTTAAAAAAATTCTAAAAGGTACTGAACAAGGGCTGACAACTGTAAACATATTTAATTGTCCTGTATGGACTAACATTTATATATTTGTGTCTTTTATATATTGCTACAGTATTACTAATTAGTTTTTCTATTTCTGATTTCTGTCTGTTGTGTATATAAATACAAAGTGTACAAAGTCAGTTTTGTTTTCTTCAAACATGCATTGTGTCAAAGAATAAAATTAAGAGCAGTGAAATTAACAATAACGTTAATAAATTCAGCATTGCAAATCCATTGATAAATAAAGAGAAGTAAAATAGTGATGAATTTAGTCAACAGCATAATATTGGTTAAGAATATACATATCAAGTCAGAGCTCCAGATAAGCTGCGTATTTGCGTGATCACGCAATAAAAATTATTAAAAACCCAATACAATTGCCCGTTGCAGCGTTCAAAAACCCAATTCATTCGATGGAAAACCCAATTATATGCCAAAACCATGAGTTCTTAATGCTTTTATTCGCTATCGTTTGCGTTATTTACCCTGATTTATTACATAGTCGTCGTGTAAATCTATTTTTATAATATTTATAATTGGAAATGTCCTTTCGTTCTAAAAATAGAGCGTTGCATCAAGTAGTTGAAATGGGTCCCTGTTGGAATTTTCCGTTGCTCAAAAGGTACACGTGTTGATGAAAACATTTCGATCTTCTCTGCGTTTATCCAATTAGCGTTTGTAATGTTGTCCTAATTTTTTCGAATTGCTCGGGATTTATCATAACACACAATGTTAAAACGAAAGTAATGTCCGGTAAAAATATTGAATACAAGCATGTTTTCAGCTTCTTTTTGATAGCTGAGGGATAATTATTATGATAACAAGACGTAGCTAGTGTTTTTGGAAGCGTCCATCGAACGCACGGGCGTGTTTGCGTGCCTTAACGAGAAAATTTTTAGAACGACAATCACGGGGTTTCGTCAAGAACTATATCCTATATCAGTTGTAACAGTGAAAGGCCAAATCAGTTATGACATGATATGAAGTTGGAGAGCATCGGAAACCAAAAGTTATAATAAGGGACAACTTAACCTAGATGTTATGTTAATTAAATTAAACAAAAACATTCAAGTATAATTTTAGTTTATATATTATTTTTTTCATTTTAGTTGATGAGTGAACACTCATGCCTTAATTATATCCGTTTTTACGTCAATGCAGCTTGAAACTTTCTTTGTTTTTGGTCTACTTGTTCTGTATGCTTAAGATAGTTGTCTTCTTGGCAAGTGCAGTGTAACATTGTCATTTATTTATTTGATGTTGCAGTATTATTTGTAAATTTAAATTGAATGTGGTCTCTGTCATTAAACCACCCTATAAACCTGGTCAAGGTTTTGGGGTATATCTTAAATCTGGGAACTTCTTATTTTTTTTTTAAAGTAGGTCTGGCAAATAGGTGATAGGACTGGCAAAACTATCTTACATCACCTAATGTTCACATATATTACATAAAAATCAAAACACTTAGCCACACCTACCCCAACTAAACTGTAGGGTGATGATCATATTTAATCTAGAAAGGTAATTAGTTACTGTCCAACTAGTGACACCAGCTGCAGTTTATATAAGTTGTGAGAAAATACAAAACTGGCAGAACTTTAACCGGACACAAATTAAACGTACAATTGCTCGTCAGTGTATAAACCAAATAAAACAGCTATCACATATACAAAGAAACATATTAAAGATGGATTAACATCTCGGTTTGATATAATGTGTTTAAAACATGCCTAATATTCAATATTGTGTTGATGAAAAAACCCAATACATTAAGGAGCTTGGTGGTGAAAAACCCAATTTGATATTTGATTGAGGGGTGAAATGGAATTGATAATGCAATTAAAAAACTTTATCACTCAATTACATAAAAAATGGTGGGTAAAAACCCCAATTTGTGAATTCTTATCTGGAGCTCTGTATCAAGGTAACAAAACAAAACTGATGAAATAGCATTAAATCCAAAAAGAAGCGAGTCTTGAAATGTCGCCAGGGGTAAGCGTTTCCTGCTATGTATGTATCATCCGCCATATTGAAACATTATTGGAAAATTGAATATTACCAAAACATAGTCCTTAAAAATATTCTCTTAATGAAATATTGAAAATAAAAATATCTAAACAATTACAGGACTCGGATGTCTTAAAAAGTCTTTACTAAAAGAAAAGGCTATTTAAAAAAAAAAAAACATAAACGAATAGAAGAACAAGATATATCATAAGGAATGACCATCACACAATAAATCATAAATATATTCAATGCAGAATACAATAACGAGAACTGAAGCTTGAGCAAAACGAATTAAGTTTAAAAACCTGGAGTGACAACAGGTGCTTCAAAGGGATCAGCCTAAAATGCAACCACCCCGCACTTTTAAAGCAATCGGCAATCCTCGGGCTTATCTCATCCTATATAAACGGAATCGACCGAGTTGTGACGAGCGACTCTTAAAGAGTCACACGAATGTAAGGGTTATATGCCAAAACCTTTTTTGGTTTGATTGAAAAGTGTTTGTACAATGCCATTCTACATTTTCTCTATCCGTTGTGTTAAGAGTTTCCAGTTTTTGAGAGTGCTTTGCGACTGCCGATATCTTACGTCACTTTGAGGTAAATTCAATTGAATAATCTTGGAATCAAGTATATTATCTTGAAGATATCATTTGTTAAATGTGACAACTTAGAAATGGTAATGCATTATGGGAGTATCTCTGTTAAAGCCATGTGATGTTCTGATTGGTCGCGACAATGAGATTTACGAGGACGGTTGGTTCATTCTTAAATCAGATGACACAAAAAGATGTACAGTATTGCATCACAGTTGGCAAAATGTTTTGGATTTTCAAATATTTTAAGCCTCAAGCATCACTGAAGCGATTTATTTTGTCTAAATGTGCATCTGGTGCAGTAGAATTGGCAACGTGAATGTTTTACAAAATGAACAACCAGAAACAGGAAAATAGTAGAAGAGAAGTGGTAGGCACGTGATTCTTGAGTTATGAAACCAGTGGAGCATAATAATTAAAAGCATCTAAACAAAATAGCCAAAACATTTAAAGGACAACTTTCTTAAGAGTGTTACAAATTTAGATAATGTTTTACAATGATGTAGTTCATAAACTGAAAATTTTGAGTTATAAATGATCTGGGAATAACGAAGTCTGTATAGGTAAGTATCCAATACTATAAAGTATTTTACTAAGAGACCAAAAAGAACGTTACGATGAAATCAATATTTTAAAAATAATCACCATCACATGGCATTCAACCAATTAAAAAGACCCATAGCGCATTTAGCTTCAAAGACTGTGAAAATTTCAATCTGTAACGGTTAGACAATACCAAACTAAACAAAATAAAACACGGAGTCGACGTCAGCCCAACACTAATGACGCCTGTCTATGTAAAACACATTACCGGTATGTATGTGTCGGTGGCTTAACATGTTTGTGGACATTGAACCATCCTATTGTATACTATGATACTATTTTTATACGGTATGCTGTCAGAACTATTTGTTTTGTTATTTTAAGGTTCAACATTAGTGATTTACTACGTTTGAAGCGCTATATTTGATCAGTCGTCATGACACTTATTACTTCAATACTCATAATTGGAATTGTACAAATCAAGACAAGTTAACTTCTGTATCTATGTATACTGGTCCTATCAAAAGACGGTAGTAGACACTAACAAGACCAGGAATAGCAAATCAATAACAATACACAATATTACGATTATTGGTATACTATTCATATCGAGCAAGTTATTTTGGTTGTAAAATAAAAGTTTGAAGATTAATATATACAGGTTAGATCCCGAAAAAAAACTTTCCGACGATAGGTTTTATTTTCGTATTTACTAATATGCCCTTTTTATCACTACGTTTAAAAATGCAATATAATGCTATCATCTTGGTGTGCTTTACCTGTACTGATATCAACTATATATAAAAATACGGAGATATTGTGCCATTGTCAATAAGGCAACTGTCCACAATATAAAACAAACGCGAAAGTTAAAAAAAATAGACCATACATAGCAAAAAGTAAAAATTCAAAAAGGAAAACAATCAACCTGAATAAAGGAAATATCATTAGAATAACCTTAAACTAAAAACAGTTGCAACAGACGGGAACCACTAGACTATACAGCTAAGTTCCTAGGTAGGACAGTCAAATAAAGAATTCAGCACAATTAAGCATGTCTGTGAGCGCTGAATTCTCCCTATTCTTATATGTTGATGAGAGGTTGACCCCAAAAAAAAATATATATATTAACCATCCACAATTTCATATTCATGCGTCTATCCCGAGTTAAGATTATCGTCGGTGGTCGTGTAATGTTATGTGTTAGTATTGTTGGTATTTAGGGAATTTGATGTTATTTGAAGATCTCTGGTAGTCTCACAAAATATTCACAACTGTTCGAGACTTTAAGTGAAGCCTGAATTATTGTATGTACACCTTTCTATTGTTGAAGATTTCATTTTGACCTCTAAATGTGTTTTTGCTTATTTGTGTTTTTGGGTTGCTGTCTCATTGAAGTATGCCCAAAATCTCTCTTCATTCATCGATTATTTTGTTAACATCAATTATAAACAAGTAGATATTTGTTAGAGAACTTTTATTACAGAGTGTTTTTAGTATTTGGTTTGCAAAATTCAGATTTCTTACAATGATATATATTTGTTTGCTTTTCTTTATCACAAAATTGAAAATCTAATAAAAGTTATAACAAGAAAACGTTGTATGCGAACAATGGGAGATGTCGGGTATACGTGTATAAGAAAACCCAACAAAATACAAAAAAATAAACATTCTAAAAGGTTACCAATTCAACACTGTAATAAGATCATTGAATATTGTCTTTATTGGTATAAATATTGATTTTGTTATCAGAAAATTAAAAGCAAACTAAATATTACTAGTATGTTATATACATATACATGTATATATATATCATGGATCTACAATCTGTCGATACCTGTATCATGGCATTGCACAAGGTCATGTTTTTCTCTGACTGTTTATGACGTCTTTACACTAAATCCATTGGATGTTGTATGTGTACGGATTGATAATTTAGTCTTAGATGCATGATTTTTTTATTAGTTGTTAGTGGCTTTGAACTAGCTGTCAGATAACTGCGAGTACTCTCAGATCTGTTCCTAGTGTCTTTTTGTTGTTGTGATGTACAAGTACCCTGCCACGTCCACTTGTATTTTGTCCATCTGATGAGTTAAGCCTTTTCAACTGATTTTTATAGTTCGTTCTTATGTTGTGCTGTTATATCACTGTCCCAGGTTAGGGGAGGTTGGGATCCCGCTAACATGTTTAACCCCGCCACATTATGTATGTATGTGCCTGTCCCAAGTCAGGAGCCTGTAATTCAGTTGTTGTCGTTTGTTTATGTGTTACATATTTGTTTTTCGTTCATTTTTGTACATAAATAAGGCCGTTAGTTTTCTCGTTTGAATTGTTTTACATTGTCATTTCGGGGCCTTTTATAGCTGACTATGCGGTATGGGCTTTGCTCATTGTTGAAGGCCGTACGGTGACCTATAGTTGTTAATTTCTGTGTCATTTTGGTCTCTTGTGGACAGTTGTCTCATTGGCAATCATACCACATCTTCTTTTTTATATATATAGAGGTCACCGTGCATTTATTCTATGATTATGCTTTATGCTTTTTCTGATAAAAAAAAATATATCAATCCTTCCAAATAAAATAATATTTCGCTTGCTATGCGTTACTCATTGTTGGAGGCCGAACGGTAACCTAAAGTTGCTTACTTCTACATCATTTGATCTCTGATTGAAAGTTGTCTTATCGGCAATCATACCACATTTTCTTATTTTTATATAGACTTTGCAACGGTCTTCAATACAGTGTTTTCATTCTTATATTGGTTACTTCGCATTATCAGGTAAAACTTGAAACATTAAAAAATCATTGACTTGCCTCCCTTCGAACATTTAATTGAATTTTAATGTGCCCTCTTACCATGTCGTTCGTCAAATGACGCAAACTAGTAAACACTAACATTTACAAATACCACACATCACACATGCATAACCTTAGTGGACGACCATTTGATTTTCTGGTTTGGGGGGGTGGAGGGGTGGGAATTTTTCAAACACAGTGACCTGACATTGCAACAGGCAACCATGAATAATCTTTCTAACGACTTATGCTTTCCAAAGTGAAGGCTATTACGTCCATTTGATTCTTAAGTAAGATATATCGTAGGTTCAGAGCAATAAGACATTTAGTACAGAAGAATCTTTGAGAGTTTCATAAATAGTTATATCGAAGTTATAATCCATACGCTTCAGGCATAACAGTGTCACGTAATGAAATAGGACAGTCCATACGAAAACATCAAAGATCATTAAACGGGTTCACGATTGGTTTTTTCCACTTTATTTTCATTTGTGTGAGGGGAGTAGCAAATATTAAATACCTTACCTTGCGTTATCATTAAGAAAATCAAATTCTCAATACAACACATTTAAATGATTTGAAAGAAATCATCGTGAATTTTAGATTCCAAGGATGGAGAAGGCAACAATGTAGGTATCACAATGACATGTAGAAAGACCGTGTTTTGCCATTGGATACAATTTATTTTTATCAACACGTGCATAATGCCAATTACACGTGACAAAATGTAAGAACAGCCATCACCATTTACCTCAGGAGTGTGTTTGGTTATGAAAATGATAACTTCTCACGTCTTTTATAAAATGTATAAAACGAGGATAGAAATAAGTAAAAGCAAAATGTTTCCTCCTTAAGGGAGTTTCTTTTAGTTTTCTATTATAGATTATAAGTAAAACACTTGGTTGCTATTCAGCTGATAATATAATTAATCTGAGAACCCTTACTGCTTTCTTGGTGCTTTTGATACATTTGAAGGTTTGGTCTTGGCATGACAGTGAATTTGTAAAATTTCATGACGGATAGTTAGTTGTATTGAGTAGGAAAGTTAAGTACCAGAATAGGCCATTAACATATGCTAGTAAATGGAGAATTATACAATCGCATACAAGTTCAGAAACAGACGAAGTGGACCTTGCTTTCTTGGCAATTGGCCTAAGGAAGTTTCGGGTCATGCACTTGGGGCTTGGAACAGTTACTAAAGGATCATACAAATTGTTTTTAAAGTGAACAAATAATACATGTTAGATTCGTATTATTTGAAAAGGATTGATTGATTGATTGGTGATTGCTTTACGCCACATCAGCACAAATATTTGATAAGGACAAATCCTTCTTGATTTCAAGTTAATATAGGCACCTTTCTTTGACAATATTTTAAATAAGACCAGACCTTTTACCATGTCTTTCAACCGTTACAATTGGTCACTAAGAACAAATTCCTTGTCATTTCAGGAGATTATTGTCAACTTAAATAATAAAACCATTGCATTGACATCATGAATAAACTCGTATCAGATAAGACGGAATAATAGATATTCTATTGATTCATTCAAATAATATTTATTTAGAATAACTTTTCTGACAGCATTCAAATTGTCTTTCCGTTTGCCTGATTATTGGATGTGATACTAATAGTTCTTGTCACTCAAAACGTTTTGATTAACCATGCACTTCATATTGCAAGTAAAACATCCACATAATACAGATGTAATTACTGATGTGTAAGCTCCGGGTTGGAAAAGGTGACATAGATGAGTCCGGAAATTTGTAAGGTGATAATTACTTGTCTTTTTTTGTGACAAAAATGCAGTTTCGATTTCCTTTTATTAACCTGCAGCAGTCTGTGAAATAGCATTCGTTTTGATAGCCCGTCAAAGAAAATAATGTGTATTGGTAGACAATTAAGGAATCGAAAAAAGAAGGATATTGGGAAAAAAATCACTTGAACATCTTATAATTGTTTCATCATTGAAAATATTGATTATGAGTGACACATCGTTTTACCCTTGATCATCCTTTCGAAATGTCTGAAATTTTGTTTATTATCAGTCCTACATATACTATTATAATAGGAAAAGAATGCACCCCAGAAGTTTCTTAGTTATCAAACAATAAACAAATGTATTGTAAAATTTGATTAAATTACTTCTTAATGATCAAAACATATACAAATGTATTGTAACATTTATAAAATCACTTCTAAATTATTGTGTTCTCTATTTTATTTACCTGACATGGTAGGACTTTCCATCTTCATCAAATACATGTATATGCGATGTGGTTTCATATTATTGTTGCATCAACGAAGTTTGTTTATAAACTACTAGAACACACCCGCGACATCGCGGATCCGTGACTGAATTAAAGTACCTACGCCTATTTTAAACCTGAATTTATTGTCATCTGATAAAGTCGTGCTGATTATAAGGTGCACAGTTATCTCTGCTTTCAAAATCTTTCTGTTTGAACCCGTAATGGTTTTCTTACTACAACCAGAATTTTCATTTGACAATGATTGAATTTACAAGTGTTAATCCCTGTATAATGACGACGTTCATGTGTGATTATGACCCGCGTGTATAGCAAATCCCAAATACACCTTTTGGTGGTGCGCATAACAGGGGCGGAACGTACAGACTATAGGTAACGGGTGACATATACTTTTGGTATCGGTATAGGATTCGACACGGAACTTGTTAATTATTAGAAATATTATTTATTTGGAAAACAAAAGGGTCAGGAATGGTGTAATATTTAATCAACACCATTGTCCTATATTAGTTACATATAAAGTTGAATTCTTTGATTTGTCGTTTTTACCCCATGCCGGCTTACAAATTGGACCTCGTTATTTTAGTATTATAGATTGCGTTACAAAAAAAAAATCAGAAAAGTGTATCCTATTCACATAAATGTACGTTTGAAAGAGATTTCATTTGCGAATATCGAAAACCTTATGCCATACATAAAAATTACCGCATTGAATTATCTTGTTTATATTGGATTCCGTAATGTTAATGACCGTCAAATCTATTATACTGTATCTTGTTATTTCGTATTTCGATTTGTGCAGTTGCTGGACGACTGCTTGTAATTACAACCGCTCGATCGTTGCCACTGCTGGTGGACTGCTTGTATGAAAAGCACTGGACCGATATCACTGCTGGTTGACTGCTTGTTATACAACCACTCAGAGATGCCACTGCTGATGGAATACTGTATTATAACCACTTGATCGATGTCACCGCTGTCGGACTTCTTATATTACAACCACTTGACCGATGTCACTGATGGTGGACTGCTTGTTATACAACCACTCAGGATGCCACTGCTGATGGAATACTGTATTATAACCACTCGATCGATGTCACCGCTGTCGGACTTCTTATATTACAACCACTTGACCGATGTCACTGATGGTGGACTGCTTGTTATACAACCACTCAGAGATGCCACTGCTGATGGAATACTGTATTATAACCACTTGATCGATGTCACCGCTGTCGGACTTCTTATATTACAACCACTTGACCGATGTCACTGATGGTGGACTGCTTGTTATACAACCACTCAGAGATGCCACTGCTGATGGAATACTGTATTATAACCACTCGATCGATGTCACCGCTGTCGGACTTCTTATATTACAACCACTTGACCGATGTCACTGATGGTGGACTGCTTGTTATACAACCACTCAGAGATGCCACTGCTGATGGAATACTGTATTATAACCACTCGATCGATGTCACCGCTGTCGGACATCTTATATTACAACCACTCGACCGATGCAAGTGATTTGCTTGTATTACATACACTCGATTGATGTCACTGTCAGTTTTCATGTTGGAGAACTGCTTGTACATGTATAACAACCAGGTGACCGATGTCACTGCTACTGGAACTCTTGTAGTACAACCACTCGACCGATGCCACTGCTGATGGACTTCTTGTATTGCAACCGCTCGAACGATGTCACTGCTGGTGGAATGCTTGTATTACAACCACTCGACCGATGTCACTGCTGGTGGACTGTCTGTATTACAACCACTCAAACGATGTCACTGCTGTTGGAATGCTTGTATTACAACCACTCGATCGATGACACTGCTGGTGGATTGCTTGTATTACAACCACTCGATCGATGTCACTCTTGGTGGACTGCTTGTATAACAGCCATTCGACCGATGCAACTGCAAATTATGATATTACTTTGAAACTGATATGTCGGAAATTTTCAGTTATCAAAAGAAGATGCAAAATGTATTAAATTCTAGGGTTTTCCTCTAGGTTCAAAGACGTTCTTTGTCTGTTTTGTGGAGACCCATTTTGGTTTTATTTGTTTATATGACTTAAAAATCTTCATATGGTGCATCACATTTATTTTGGCATCTTGTAATTTTGTGGAGGAAGAGATCTTAGAAAAAATGTTTAATCCCGCCACATATGTAAGTGCCAGAAGGACTCTCGCCAGTGGTTTCCATATATTTTTATCTTAAGGGTTATATTATTTGGAGAAGTAGGTGTTGTTGATAGCTGTTAATTTAAGACTCTGAACGATTAAGAACTTGATATATTACATGTCTAGTTTGGTAGACTGTGTCTTCTGATAATTTTGTCATTAGTTTGCCTTGCTATTGACTCGGTGGCCGAGTGGTCTAAGTAGTCCGACTACTGTATCACTAGCCTGTCAACACTGAGGTTGTGAGTTCGAATCCCGCGCGTTGCAGGTGCGCTGGACTCTAATCTTTATTGACTAAGATTGTCAGTTATCCTACCGAAGGTCGTTGGTTCTCTCCGGGCACACTGGCTTCCCCCAACAATAAAAAATGACCGCCACGAAAAAGCACACTAGTGCTGAAAGTGGCGTTGAACGCCAATCAATCAATCAATGTTGTTGACTAACTAGCTATAGTCAACCCAACATCACTTTTAATTCATATATACAATGTTATTTCTACTATTTATTTCACAGAGAAATATAAACAGATACATGAGGGTCTGGATGGGGGTCCTTTATTTCTGTAGTCTTAAAATTTTTATGTCATTTTTCTTTATTCTTTATGCTTTTTGCCCATTATTCTCTATTCTTTATATTTTAGCACCTCATTATTCTCTATTCTTTATTTTTTGGTCAATTTTTTTCTTTTCTTTATATTTTTTGCCCATTATTCTCTATTCTGTAAACCCCCATCCACACCCTCATACATCACTGACTCTGCAGTTATACACACATTTAATTTAAAACTATACAATGTATAATTGTTTAAAAAGGATTTGCTTATGGCACTCTCGAACAACCAAAGGACCAAATACAATACACATGTATCAATTGTTATGGATTACTCAGTGAATAAAAGGCAGTAAAACAATGTCATGTTATTCCAACCTGTTCACGACGTCTGTACTATAAATTCATTGGATGTTTACTGATTGATTAATGTAGTCTGGAAAACATGATTCATTTACAAGTTGTAACTGACTTTGAACTAGCTTTCAGTTACTTTTAGATTGGTACTGCCAGTTGTTTTTTCTTTCGTGCTTTGTGAAGAGTCAAGTCTTTTTCAACTAGATTTTTACAGATTGTTCTTATGTTGTGCTGTTATACCACTGTCAAGGATAAGGAGGGCGGTTGAGTGCTCGCAAACATGTTTAACTCCGCTTCATTCTGTATGTACCTGTCGCATTCAGGAGCCGGTAAATCAGTGGTTTTCTCGTTTGGATTGTTTTACATTTTAGCATGTCGGGAACTTTTATAGCTACTATACGGTATTGGTTTTATTTATTGTTGGATGCTGCAGGGTATCCTATAGTTGCTTACATCCGCTCATTTCGATTCTGGTGGATAGTTGTCTCGTTGACAATCAAACCACATCTCCTTATTTTTATAAACCTATCTTGTTTTTACACTAAAATATTTTACACAGAAAAATACTGATTTGTATCTTAATGTTTCTGAAATGTTATTTTTATTAAACATTATATTGTTACTAAAACGACTGTAAATTCAGAAATTATTGCGTGCATTTTTTATTTCGATTTTTGAAAAATGGACAATAAATTGATTATTGCGATTTCAGGAAAATCTGCATACAGATATAAGTATCATATATCAGAAGGCGAGTTCTTATTATTGCGATATTCATCCAGTCGCATTATTCGCATTAATAAAAACCTCGCAATAATTTCTGAATTTACAGTATTTAATGAAGTTTATTGATGGTAAAGTTGAAGTCTTCGCTCAAACAAAGATTTTGAAACATTATTCTGAGTACATGGTATTTCTTTTGCTATGAGTGTTCATGCAAAAACATAGAGTCTTTACTGGTCATATATTGGCGGATTTGGAATTGGGTGGGGTTATTTTCTTATAAAACAATTTGGTTTTAAATATCAACGATTTTTAACGCATACAACCCCTTCTCGATATCTTCCGGTCTTTCAAATGTCTGTTCTTCATTTAATACGTTTTAAAAATTGTGTTCTTTGTTTCATTATCTGATATATGCTACAGTAACTGTTTGAAAACTGTCTGTTACATTTGGTAAAAAAATAGTATAATATTCCCTCCTATATTTTTTTATAAGTATTTGTTCAGGAAAAATCTGGAAGAGATATTTTCATCCTGATCATTTGAATTTCCAAATTCCGTTTATATTGGTAACTTTTTGTAGCTCTCGTTTCGATTCGTTTATGAAGTTTTTAGATAAACGGAGACGTGACCGACCGCACGAGACCCTAAATGGTCGGTCAATGTCGTTAAAAAAACCGTAGTAGTAGTGGATAAGTGAAGATTTGGGTATATGTCAAAAGACAGCAAAAGTGCAAAATAAAATAATCAGAAAACATCTAGAGGTTATCATGCGGTCCTCAGCAATATACAGATGTCTCTATACTATGTCAAAATATAAATAAAGCATTTCTAGAAAATTTATGAATAGATAAGACAGAGACTATTATCATAGATCTACCACCAACTCCAAATACCTCAGAGAAAAAAAAACTGTATGCATGATTAACCAAAGACAAACCTTTTACAGAGTTTTTTTATTCGGGACAGCAAAACCGCTTTCTTTTTTGTTATTAATAGCTTATGTTTCGGGTGTCATCTTTGCATTCTTTCTGTAACTTACAAGCTTCAAGGGATAAAAAAAATGCTGTCAAAACGTCTCTTGATCAATATACTTCGACTACTTTAACATGTACTAGGTGTGTCTGATTTTTTTTTCTCAAAGCATTGAGATGTTCGAAATAAAAAAAAAGTATAGGTAAACAATACACACAAACTATCTGTCTTTCAGATTTTGAAATTTATGTAAAGTATAAATTTTACATTGACTGATTAAAGTGAATCTAGAATTGACAAATTAGTACTCTCTCTATCATAATTTGTCAACAGCATTACAATAAAAAGTTAAAAACCAATCCATTGATGTCAACACGGCCTTTGATTTTAAATTTTGAAATAAACAGACTAAACAGGTCGAATCTCGTACTGAGAACGGTATTCCACTTGGTAATAAAATAAAATTCTATACTTTTTACTGTCCAGAAATTCAAGAAAAACGGCGACAAAAACTCAGTCAGTCAATACAAAATGATAAACTTCGGGATTTTATAAAAAAAAATTTAGTTCTCTTTAATGTCACATACGCATATATTTACAACTTTGTACTGGCAAGATAAAACTTTAATATTGATTATGGGTTGAGAAAGTTTCAATCGACATAATTTGGAAAATACTGTAGTTATCCTGGTGATGTACAGGTGTCCCTAAGCAGGTGTTAATGTCCTTTTAGTAGTGTCTCGATGGTTATATTGCTTTTTAACAGGTCATACTTTCAGAATTCCCGTTCGAATCTCTTTGAAATAAGTTTTTGACATGCGCATAAGGTTCATCAAATGGACTAATTCAGAATTTTTTAAATCCCGACCTCGTAAATTATGTTCCACAATCATGCAACATTGTTTCTGAAGTGATATCGAATTTGGAATCATGTTAGAAAATTGGTAATGCTTTGCTTATATTTCATTCTGACTGAAAATTTAAAATCCGACATGGGAAGCATCATAGCTTAGTTGCATAAGATTATCAAAACTGCGAGTTTGCGATATGTCATTGGTACCTTGTAATGATTATGACACACTATTTTACTTTATAAATCATATTGAAGTAGATCCATCCAATAATATGTCCTCATCTGAAATAACATTTTAACAGGAGAATAAAACAACAATCCGTTTTATACGTGTATTATTGTAAATGGTTATTTACATCTTTCATAAGAATACTTATATTCTAGGATCTTTGTTCAGAAGACGCATTAATATGCCTAATCTTATGTTTAGTCAAAGATCTTTATTAGTGCTATTTTTGACAGTTCAATCGTAAATAAGACTTAGAAAAGGAACAGATTGTTTGCATCTATCGCGTCCTTTATTAGACTTTCGGACTTGTGGAGATTTCAGAATTATCCAGAATGGGAAGAAAATTTAAATAAAGGTTTGTTAGCACTTTATTAGTGTTTTGCAGAATCTACTCAATTTCATGAAAAAATAAGTTCTTATCCTCGTGTCTAGAAAAACTGTACCTTTTCAAATGCCGAAAGTCTTTTAAAAATGTCATTTATTAAACAATAGTATTGTGCATACTTATAATGTCTTCATTTATGTCAGTTAGAAGACCCAAAAACGAACAGGTTCAATGACTACAAGAATTAAAAAGTTCATATATCTTTCTGCAATGATGCAGATAAATCTTAAATCATTCCTTCAAATACTTTGACGGTTTATGAAAAGTATACCACTGCATTGTACAATGCTACCAGGTACCACAAGGCACGTGACCAATTTTATACGACAGCCATTCTTTATGACGTCATCGTTTATTGTGCAACAAATACAACAGATATGCCATCATTGCATTCAAGCACACAATTTACTATTGCAATTATACAATTACAGAAATAATCAAATTGGTCAGGTATTCAACAAAAAACAATAAATAGAACGAGTTGACTTTGAAGTTAATTGCATTCTTTTAACGACCGATTTATATATTTTATTGACATCGTTGAATTTTCGGTTTATTGCTTTGAACTTAAAATTTGTAAAAGTCAACAAGTATATACAAGTAAGTTTTGTTTTAATACACTTCAGAACGTTATACAACACAATCTACGATAAGACATTTTTCAATATATGAACTATTTTAAAATGTCTGTAAAATTTATAATATTTTGTTTAATTGATAATTATTTTTATTATGATTTATGTTTATCTTAATATGCATAATAAATGTGCACCACATTTGATATCGATCAGACAACTAAAGGGTTTCAGAAAACTTTAAAACTGATAAATTACTTTGATATATTTTAGTGTGACGATTTATAAACTTATGAAAAAAAACTGTGAAAATAATTAATGGAATGTCAAGTAAAATGGATATGCATTGAAGTTAAGCAAATGAAATGTATCGTCAAATCGTATGTGTTTATAAAAATTAATGTATAAATCGTATGAGCTAAAAAGTTAAGTAAGTGAAATCAGCGTTGAAAAATGTACACGTACAATAAATGCTATCATTGTCAAATCATATGTAAATAACTTCAAGGATTTTTTCAAAATTGTTTGAATTTTATATAAAAAATAAATGAATACAGAACCATTATTTCATGCGTTAAAAGTTTTAGATGAAACTTTGTAAAAATGCATAGTAGCATACATTCGACATGACTTATGTTCCATCAGACCTGGGACATAATATATTCTAATAGTTCCAGATCAGACCCGCCCGAGAATTATTATTAGGAAGTCCCAATTAACCAATTAATAAGAACAAAATAGCAAAATCCTTTGAAAGTTTACTTTTGCAAAATCTTGCATATATTGTAAAATTTAACACTTTTTTATGAGCATTTTACTTATGATTTAAATATTAGCGAGATGTATTATAACACAACAAAGATATATATATATATATATATATATAGTCTATAAAAGGACCAACTAGCAAATTTAGTATATTAACCGGATCGTCTAAGAAAGACGATACTGCGCAGATAAGGAAAACATTATAAAAGTCTAAAGATATGCGCAACGGTACTTATATAAGATGGTAATATACGAAGATGATGTTATAAAATCGTAATAATACATAGACATTTAGGCCTCTGGCCTTGGTTAGTCTTGTATGTTTTTAATTTTAGTTCATTTATATGTTTTGGAGTTTAGTGTGACGTCCATTTTCACTGAACTAGTACACAATTTTATTTAGGGGCCAGCTGAGGAACACCTCCGGGTGCGGGATTTTCTCTCTGCGTTGGAGACCTTTGCTGGCCTTCGGCTGTTGTCTGCTGTTTGGTCGGGTTGTTGTCTCTTTGACATATTCCCCATTTCCATTCTCAATTTTATTGTTTATAATAATACATATATTCAGTGGTAAGTTTTTTGCCATGTCAATGCAAATTCCGTGTATTATACGTAAGTCATTCTTTTTATTAAAAAAATCATTTCAGATAAGGGGAAACTTTTTTTTTTGACAAACGGAATAATTTTTTATATAATAAAAAAAAACATGTTTCAAAACTGAAAGAACCAATTTAAAAGTCATTTCAAAGAGATTTTTTTATAATCTGAAAAATTATCCACTTGTAGCTTTCACAACTATTCTGTCAAAGTAAAAACATTTTTTTCTGGCTTTTCATTATTGTTATACAAGCTGAGATAATCTTTTAGCAGGTGGAAAGATATTTTTTCTTAAGGCCAATAAAAACATTTCATTTCATTCAGAAAGGATTAATTTGCAAAGAAAATCGAATAATTGATTTTTAACACATTTATTAATTTATTAATTCTCTGATTTATCCTCGAGCTTAAGCATGTAATAATTTTATGCTCGTATTATGATTGAATATGCGTGACAACCACTTTGATACTGACCGATCCAATTTTTTTAATACAGCAATATTTGTTTTATTATTTTATTTGAATTCTCGATATGATGAATTTTGCAAACTCTCGCGGGATTTAAACCACATTGTTGTTGTTTATGTATTCAATTCATCTTTCATTTAGCTGATGGCGGTTTGTCTTTGTAACTTCAAACACGCCTTGTTTTTGTAGTTCTGCAGGTGCTGAAATGCGATAATTTTGGTGTTAAATTGACATTAATTATAATATTTTACTTCCATCATTATTTTATTGATGGTATTAACTCAAGATTTTATTTGGCTCGCGACAAATGTAAAACTGACCATTTTTATTTCCATTGCCACGTGCTGTAAGCATTATTTCCGATTTTATTTTGGTTATATTGAGAATATAACAATAAATACGGGAATATAAATGTATATTTTTTCCTGGTGCTCGTCAAAGTGGCAGACCACATATCTTGAGGATACTCAGGTTATTTTTGGATGTATAAATCACGGTGTTACTTTGGTGCATTATAGCATTCATCATATTAACCTCAAGCCTGACTTACACAAGAAATATAAGGAAACAAATATCCAGATATCTAGAACAAAATTTAAAAAAATTGTATATCCGAAAGATTTTTTATTGTTTATCGTTCCTTATAAATTTGTTATGCGTTTTAAATTATTTATTTATTTATTTATTTATTTATTTATTTATTTATTTATTTATTTATCTTGTCAATTAATATAAAATATTTATTTATTTATTTATTTATTTATTTATTTATTTGTTTATTTGTTTATTTATTTAGATATTTATCACACTTAAATTTATTTATTTAAAGTTTCATTGAAAAGTTTATTTTATATGGTGCAATGTTTTAAACTTTCTGAGATAATATAGTAATTTAATTTTATTTTAAACCTTGATAAAACATTTCTTTCATTTCTGATTATAGAAATTAGAAATTTTTTTATGTTACAAAATTGGTGGTTATGTTATTGCCATAAGAAATAGTGAAATGTTATCTCCAATTTCCACGAATAGGCTGAATGTCTACAGCAGTGTTTCTTTTTTCAGTTTTGAATACATGTCATGATCGAACAGCTTTCAGTAAATGAAATATACTTTTTAAACCATTGTAAAAACATATTCAGAAGCAGATTTAGTTGCCACCTCTCCATATGGAGTGGACAAAATATTGTTAATGCATAGATTTTAAAAATAATAACACATACTTATTTCCTTACACTTTCAACGATGAAAAAGTGACCCTTTCAAATTTCTTGATAAGCCGTTTAGATTTTGTGGGTATGCAACAGGAAATGTTATTTCATTCGCGTTTTAGTTGCCTTCAGAGAGATGGCTATACTGGGCATCAATAAGGTATGAACATGAACATTGTTTAACCAGTACTGGACGTTCAAAGTCATATCTGAAATATCCGTAAACTCATTGCAGGATCGCCTATAACTGTATCCGTATATGGGATGTTTTCCTTCTTACAGATGGATGCAAATATGAACTGTGTGAATCCTAATATTTTTTCATACGTGATAAGGATGGTCTATAATCTTGGATATTAACTTAAGCAATGGACTTATTTACAATGCTAAGGATTCATTTGAAGAGTTCAGTACATTCAAATGAAAATTGTCTCAGAAAAATAAGAGAAACAGGAAAAAGACCCTGTTATAGATTGTATTGATCATTCTCTTTCGATATTTTTTTTTTTAATTCTTTATAAAAATAAGGAGATGTGGTATGATTGCCAATGAGACAACTATCCACTAAAGTTCAAATGAAGTGGATGTAAGCAATTATAGGTAACCGTACGGCCTTTAACAATGAGAAAACCCAATACCGTATGGTCGGCTATAAAAGGCCCCGACATGAAAAATATGAATTAATTCAATTGAGAAAACTATATTCATGACGAATTTAAAAGACTAACAGAGGTATTGTTATTCTGATTACCTTTTTAGTGATCATCATTTCTGTCGAAGCTAGGTTGATCCAACAAAGCTTTCGATTGCATTGAAAAGGGAAATATTAAAATTATCTTAAGTTTTTATGTATTATGGCCTCGCTGAAATCAAATGCACCAATGCTTTTCTACAAAAAATTTACTTACAGATTTAGTGTTTTCTGTGTTTAAGCTATCCTTGACGAAAATAAGTATCAAAACATAGTTGGATTATAAATAAATATCAAGACAACATTCACCTACTTGTTAGTGATTAATCTTCTTATATTTTGAGTAAAGACACAATCATCCCATCATACTCCGTTTTCTTTTCTTATATCTAATTTACTTCATTTACCTCATTATTTAAAAGTTGGCATATTTTGTTTAAATCTTAAAATAGTTTAGTTTATAAATTTATAAATTTCGACGGGAATAAAAGTCTTTCAAAATTCAAATGTTGACAAACAATTGTTATTTTATATATTTCAATAATTTTTTTCTCTCAAAGATTTCCCTTTTCTTTCACTCGAAGATTTCCCTTTTCTCTCAAAGTGATAACAGTTTTTTCTATCAATTGGTAAATGCGTATGTAATATTCATGATACAAGGAATTTTCAATAAAAGAAAAACAAGCACCAACTCATGAGGAGAAAACATGTATTTTCATAAACTGCAAAGTACCATTCAAATCTATTGAGTTTTCAATGTTTCTGATTTACTACATAGACTAATAAAGTATCAATAAAATTGAGAATGGAAATGGGGAATGTGTCAAAGAGACAACAACCCGACCACAGAACAGACAACAACAGAAGGTCACCAATAGGTCTTCAATGCAGCGAGAAATTCCCGCACCCGGAGGCGTCCTTAAGCTGGCCCCTAAACAAATATATATACTATATATAACTCTAGCTCGTCTAGATTTCTGAAAATATTTCATTTTCTGCGAACAATTTTGTACATTGCACAAGTATTCAGAAAAAAAAATTCTAAAAACAATTTGATAAGTGAGAATGAGTTTGCAGAAAGGTATGGAAGCCGGTACGTGTCATGAGGAATCATTTTTTTTAATTTTAGTTATATAACGAGTTAGCTTAGTCGCTATAACGAGTTATTATTTAAAAAAAAAAGATTCCCCATAACACGTACCGGCTTCCGTAGAAAGGACCTTAACAATGGTAGTTTTAAGGTGCAATTTATCACTAATCATGTGGTAGTGTGCAATATATATTTTTTTTATCTTTGGTTGTTGTTCTCACATCTTCATTATGAATATTGAATAGGAATAAAAGCGAATGTTGAGTATTTATAAGTCAATGAGACAGACAGCCAAAACACAAATGACCTTCAACAATAGACAAGTGTCCGTACAATATGTCAAGCCATAAATCGTTCCAAGTCTTAAAAAGTTGTGAAAAAACTTTAAAATTCATAATGATCTACCATAAATACCACATTCTCCAAAATGACAAGACAATATAAAAATAAGGTGATGTGGTATAATTGCAAATGCAACAACTTTCCACCAAAGTTCAAATGCAGTTATAGGCAACCATACGGCCTTCAACAATGAGATAAACCCATACCGTATAGTCGGCTATAAAAGGCCCCGACATAAAAAAAATCCGAAACAATTCAGTTGAGAAAACTAACGGCCTTATTTATAACAAAACAATTTTTCTTTGACCAAGTTTTTGATAAAAAAAAAACTTTGACAGTGACAACAGATGACTTGTGTCAACATTTTTGTAAACTCTGATAGTGGCAACCGGGCTTTATTTTTATATCTGTAGCGTGTTTCCAATCGAAATACCAAATCTTCAAATGCTTATAAACTCCAAAACAGTGACAATGAAAAGTTGCTTATTTTTTATTTCTACAAAAAGTGAAAATAAAAAGACTATTAAACCAAATAGTTTAAGGTTACAATTTGAACATTTTTTCTAAGGATTTTATAGACAAATAGCATAACATTTGACTAAGAAGATAACTACATGGTGTATATATATATATAAAGAATGAGAGCATAAAGCCCTTATTACAAACTTTCTGAAAAAAAAACCAGAAATATGCGGTTAATTCAGCGTTTTCATACTTCATAAGAAAACACTTTACAATTAATTAATTTTTAAAATCAAATCATCTGAGCTGTCGCTCGTATAAATCAAAGTTTGACCATTTATGAATAGATAAAAGTATAATCTGCATTAGCAAAAAAGTTATGACTATTAAGAAGCGAACGTATGTTGCCCATTAAAATCAAAATTCCTGAAAATAAAAGTGATTTTTTATTTAAATCTAAAGCGATCAAATATGGTGGAAGACTTCTATACTAGTCCGAAAGTTTAAAACATCTCTAAATTTTATTTGTCATTGAATATTTTACCGAAAAGAAACTATCTATGGTCAAAATATGATATGAGTCTTAATTGAAAGAATCAATTGAAAATAAAAAAAAAAACGTTTTTATTACCGATCGCGATTGCGACTTATCATCTGATTTTTTTGTATACATGAGCCACACAGGACAAATGCCGGTTTGAACTCACAACCATAGTGTTGACAGGCTAGTGATACAGTAGTTGAACTTCTTAGACCATTTGACCACCGAGGCCCCTACCTAAATCGAAGAAAGACCCTCCCCTCGAAAGAAATCCCAAGGATTGACCATCTTATATCACTAATATCTAAGGATGAACTCTAGATAGCGTTCCCGAAGGGTAAACAGTTCCTGCTCCATTAGTCCGCACGTTCACTGGTGTCAACGTGATGATCGTAATTGCAATTACGATCATCCCAATATGGCGGACACAAACTCAGGGAACTTTTTATAAGGCCAATTTCTCCACTTTAACAGCTTATTTTCATATTGGCATTATGTCAAGAAACATCTTTATTAGCATTGCCATGGAATGTTTTTCCCTTCATGATGGAAAAGCAACAAGAAGAACGAAAGTCGAGATACAAAAAAACACGATGATGATTGTAACTTTTATTTATTTTTTTCAACGATGATCGTAACTTTTACTTAAGATGATCGTAGCTGTCTGTTCCAACAAAGCATTTTCTAATAAATAGAGCTGTCTTGTATGCGAAAAAGTGTACGTAATCAGCTAATATTGTGATAATAATGAGAGACGATCACTGATGGGGAGGGTAACGTCCTATTAAGGTTATGATTTTGCGAGATTTCGTAATTTCTTTATCTAGTTCTATATTAAATTGCATTTGGGTAAACAACTTTATATTGATTTCATATATTTTATAAAAATAAGTTATTGGACATTTCATATTTAGGGCCAGTTTGGTAAAATTTAAGATTTTTTTCTATGGAACACTTTGTAGGGACAATATTATACAAATATATCATGCTTACAAGGGGTATTTGCCAAAAATACCGGTTGAGAGGTAAACAAATTTCCAGAGCCATAAGGCGAAGGAAATTTGTTTACCTCGAAACCGGTATTTTTGGCAAATACCCCTTGTAAGCATGATATAATTGTCAGTTTAATTCCACCGAATGTTCTTAGTATCTATCTTGACCTCAGAAATTTTATTTTTATCATGTATCATATGGAGTTTCTGCTTGACTGTATATTTTTTTGCATATAAACTGCATTGGCCGTATAATCATTTCTGATGTACAGTCACTGACCGTATATCTCCTTATCTATGACGTTGACAATGCGTTTCCGTTGAGTTTTTTTTATGACGTCATCAAAAATACAGGTTCGCCGAATTTTTACATTATTCGCTCCAAATCATAAATAATGATGGTTTTTATCCAAAATATTTCATTTGTAACAGTTGTAGGAGTTGCAGTATATAAAAAAAATAACCATAAATTTGTCCTATTAGAATAGAAATAATTCATTTGGTTATTTTTAGACACGGTATTCCCCATCAGCCATGGTATTTGCTAGCAAATACCCCGGCACATGGAATTCCCTAATGACAAATACACCGGCAGAGGAAAGAAAATCTCAATACATAGAAATTGGTAAAAAGATATGTCTCTCATCCAATCAAAATACAGCATTATTTCATAAGGTGGAATTATACCTGATATTTTTGGGGAATTTGGATTTTATAGTTTTCATTTACAGATATAGGATTAAGAATTGTAACCATACCTGTTGAATAAAAAAAACTTGAAACCATCAATAAAATAGAGGTTAAAAAATATAGCATTAAGAAGTGTAACCATATCTGTTGAATGAAAAAAAATTGAAACCATCAATAAAATAATTTATTGATATTTTTGGCTAAAACAACTTCTTCGACTAACTACAATAAAACGTGTCATATAACCGTAAGTGTATTAAGGATTTATAGTTTGACAAAAACCCATAGTTTTTAAACGTGTATACCATTTATTTCAGCATTTCCTTCATTACATAAATAGCTTACCCGTGGTAAATATAGGCAACAGTAGTCCAGTGGCGGATCTAGAAATTTTCATAAAGAAGGGGAGGCACTGACTGCTGTAAGAGGGCCCCGCTCCAGTCATGCTTTAGTGATTCCCTATATAATTTGCCACAAAAGGGGGGACCCTGGCCCTCCCTCTAAATCCGCCTCTGTAGTCTACCAATGTTTAAGTCATAGTTTTATTAAGAAAATACAAAACCAGGCAACAAAATAAAACCGAGGTAAACACATCAAAATAATGTAACTTCATGCCTACCATTACTTATTTCTAAAATATTCAGTGAAAGTTTTGGCCTGCAATCTTAAACTGTACATGAGGATGCAATTTATATTTACTTCATATAAACGTATTCCATTTAGAATGTTAAATAAATTACTCATAAGAAAAAAATATTGGTGACATTTGCATTTAACCCTGTCAATTCCCACTTATGTCATTTCTTTTTGACAAATTGCGGTGTTCATAAACGCTCAATTTGTTCAGTTTTAAAATCATACTATTTTCAGTTATACCAATATATCGTTACTGCTAAAAAGAATGTTTATTTAAAGAAGAAACACATCGTTATTTTGTGATTTACGATCATCTTTATATAATAATAAGTCCGAGTTACGATCATCCATAGACGAAGTTACAATCATCATCGTGTTTTTTTGTAACGCGATTTTCGTTCTTCTGGTTGTTTTTCCATCATTTAGGAAAAACACATTCAATGGTAATGCTTAGAAAGATTGTTCTTGACATAATACAAATCTGAAAATAGGTTGTTAAAGTGGCAAAATCGGCCGTATAAAATTTCCCTGAAATTGTGTCCGCCATATTGCAGTTACGATCATCACGTTGACACCAGTGCACGTTGCAGATGTGTTCGACTCAATCTTATAATTGACAATGATTGTCAGTTTTCCTTCCGTAGGTCGGTGGTCCTCTTCGGACACTCTGGCTTCCTCAACCAATAAAAACTAATCGCTACGAAATAGCCAACATTTCTGAAAGTGGCGTTAAACACCAATCAATCAATCGATGTAGTTAATAGATACCAACGGGGACAATTAAAAAACAGGCATATATGTCCTAAGTCAGGAATCTGATGTACAGTAGTTGTCGTCTGTTTATGTTGTTCATGCGTGATTCTCGTTTCTCATTTTTATATAGATTAGACCGTTGGTTTTCCCGTTTGAATGGTTTTACACTAGTAATTTGTGGGGCCCTTTATAGCTTGCTGTTCGGTGTGAGCCAATGCTCCGTGTTGAAGGCCGTACCTTGACCTATAATGGTTTACTTTTATAAATTGTTACTTGGATGGAGCGTTGTCTCATTGGCACTCATACCCCATCTTCCTATATCTATATATGACTGAAGCACGATTGATTTCCAATGCTCTTTAATTTCCTAATTGATGTTGCCTTTCAGTTGTATTTTAGTCTTGTGTAGAGTTTTTCATTGTTTCTTTCACCCTAAATAAAGTAAATGCAACATTACTATATCACATATTTTATTGTATTCTGATTTGTTAAAGAAAAATGTTTGCTGATTTAAACATCGAAAGTTGATAGTTCCTAACATGATAAACAACGCATTGGTCGCTTCACAGGATATTAAGCTTTCCATTGATAGAAAGTCAAATACGCCATTATTTTGTAAATTATCTGCCCATAAAACTTTAAAATCATTCAAAAAAATTAGTTTTTTATGGCCTTTTTGGATTTTTTATTTTTGATGCTCTTCAACTTTCTAATTGATTTGGTATTCCAACTTTTTTTTATTCGAGCGCAACTGATGAGTCTATTGTCGACGAAACGCGCCTTATGCATATTATATTATAAGTAGAAGAACCTATCTTTAATAAGTATTTGCTTGTGGACGTTTCGTTACCGATGATATCACCAGCCCAGTGGTCAGCACATATATGAAATCTCAACCGCTAGGCATAGATGGCCATGGCCAGACTTTTTTAATGTTTTGTTTTCAATGCTTTAAACTTCTTTATTTTTTATTGGCCTTCCAACTGCTTGATTCTAGCAACACTCATGTGTATTGTGTAGACGAAATGCGTGACTGGCAAACTAAATCGTAAATCTGTTATCTCTGAAAAGTTTTAGTGTTGCTTTCATCCCAAAATAACAATAATGCAACACCACAAAAGAGGGGCGAAAGATACCAGATGGACATTCAAACTCATAAGATGAAAACAACTTGACAGCGCCATGGCAAAAAAAAAACGAAAAACGACAAAAAGACAAAAAAAAGTATACAAAACACAACATAGAAAACTAAAGACCGAGCAACACGATCCCGCCAAAAATCGAGGGTTATCTCAGGTGCTCCGGAAGGGTAAGCAGATTCTGCTCCACATGTGACACCACATTGCTTTAATCTCATATTTTATTGTATTTTGGTGATCTCCTTAAAACAATTTACTAATTTGCTGATGTATACCTTAATGCTTGACAAAACAAAAACGTACTGATCGCTTCACAGGCTTAGGTTTCCATTTATACAAAGTCAATAATATCGTCAAGTCTTATTTTTCGTTGCACATTTGAATCAATGACATAGGACCCTGGATTGTTGATCTGTGTTCATTAAGTATATACTGTATATATCCTGGAAAAACACACATTCTTTCTGTAAACTAGATTTAAATCAAGCGCTTCACAATAACAGTGTTCGTATTATCTTCAAATTGATGAATTTCAAAAATCATGACGAAGCTCAATAACAATTAATTCTAAAAAGTATGTACTTTCAAATGTTGATGTTGATTAAGGAATGGTTTGAAGATTTTATTGCAGAAAAGCGTCAAGATCATTACAATACGTTGTCACTGTTTTTTAGTTAAATAAGCATTGCTTGCATGTCGCACGATTTGGCGTTGAAGGATTATTTCTATATCAACTTAGTCAGACATGCATACGATTAGTCGTTTGGCTGGTATATAACCCTGGTATCTATGCCAATGTATCTATAACAGACATATCAAGAGCATGACAACATGTAAAGACTTTAAAGACTGAGTCAAAATGATAAAGTTCACAAAATAAAATAAGCCCGACGCAGTCTAAATCGGCCAAAGCTAGCACAATATTAATAAAGAGACAGGCGTAAGTGAAAAAATACAGCACCCAACACAGTAAAAAATAAGAAACCTTGAAGTTAAAATAGCATAAGATTTATGGAGAGATATTCACACATGAAAACAACTTAAACCACTGAAAACTTGGTAGGCAAATATTGCACCAAAATTGACATAATAATGTCGTAATCTCTTGTTTAATGGACAGAACAGGTTATGTCAAAAAGTCGGGTACTCTTTTGAAAAACTAACTGTGAAAGGGTCAAGCAACTTAATTTTGCGCCCATAAACTTTTTAAATAACCCACGAATGCTCAAATGAAGTGAGTCCTAAATTTTAAATTATTGTCTGTTGACGTAACCAACATGTAGCTTTAAAATAAATCAAATTATGTTCAACCTTGCAGAAAAAAAGTATATTGCAAAGATTAGGCAGTGTTACAGATAACAAATTTTAGGAAATCAAGACACAAACTGCAGGTACAGTATATAAGAAAAGTGCTTCGGACGCGCCAAATCTATTAAGTATTATATTAATTTATTAACACTGGGTCGATAACTGTGGTACTGCTGGTGGACTATTAAAATTATTAAAAGCTAATGGTCCAATGTCATTAGGTTAATTCGCCTTAGATGGATTTGGATATTCCACTTAGGTCCATTTTGGTCATGGACTATAGTCCCGACCTGTTGTGTCCAAAACCTGATTAAGGATAATAGATGAAGTCAATAATAATGAGAAGCCCGATCCATTATAGATTATTACAACTTTATATTGGACAATCGATCTCTCTCTACCATAAAGGTGAGCAGAATTGTCCGTAAAGTGTTCAGTAATTGGCGAATTATAGACCGATCAGTCATGTCCATTGCTAAATTAATTAACTAAGGTGTAAAAACACCAATAAAGGTAGGTAATAGATTTCTGGCAGCACACAAGAAATTACAGAAATCAAATGAACAGTACAATATAGACTTGTTAATAATTAGAACATGCTAAGCTAACATGGTCGGTTGTTGGTTTCTTTATAATGTAGTAGGTCATGTGATATCAGCATGTTTTCTGTAAAAAGCACAACTTTCCTTAAATGTTACTTAACGGACGGATGTTAAACGAAAAGTTGCTCAATAATGTCTAATATATAAAAATTATTATTTTCGTTAATTAAAATTTATGTTTTGTTCGTTGTTTGTTAATTTCCTGCATGTATTCTAATAAATAGTATTAATTAGGTGGTTTTTTTCAAGAAACTTTCAAAGTTTCTTACATTTTTAACATATTAAATCTGACATAATAGACAGTATTATCAGGATTCTTTAACCTTACAAAAAAACAGATATTGAATATAGATTCGGACTGGGAGAAAAGTTGCCTCAGTAGATAATTTTTTTAAATACATACACTTGTATGCTAAACAAGAAAACTAATAAAATAACAAATTCCATAGCGTTTTTTTTTTTTTTTTGTCTCTATGTCTATATATTGCTTATGATATCTAATTCTTCTGAAATCAATTACATATGATGTTGTATTAAATGTCTCTGATGAAATACACGGCAAAGGAAATCTGCTGTATATTTAAATACCGGAAGTGTGGTACTGTCATCTCTGAGTAAATCGCATCAAAGAAGAATTGAATAATAAAACACAAAAAATGTCCATGGAAAATGTTGATAGTAATTTTATATGTGGTAAAGGCTGTAAACAATAAGAGACGAAAACTTCAAATGATATGAAAAAAATAAAGTAGCATCAAAGGGCAAATAAAAGAACAATTTATAGGTGCAGTACGTATTTCTTTGTTCTGGTCGGCGTCCTACAAAGATGTCGTATATGCCTTCTATTGTTTCAGACTTCCATGACAACAAATGTCTGTATTTCTCCATAAAAGACGTCAAACAAATGACATACTGTTTTTATGGAAAAAATAACGACCACAATAAAAGATCAATAAGGATCAATAATCGGTTTATTGATTCCGGAAAATCGAACATCTATAAAGATATTCTTGTGATGGTAAGGTATGATTGACATTTTTATGTCACTATGCCGTAGGTGTTTTGTTGTATGTCTGTCGAATAAAAAAAGAACCAAACCTCATTTGGCAATACTCAGTCGGAAATATCAAGCATTTTTGTAATAAACTATATGATAATATAAAGTAAATTGCATTGTATAATACTTACATAATTAATAAAAACGTATAACGAATTCACAATATTCTTTTACATTTGTTTCCTGTTTTTGTAATGTGAAATTCGAGGAATTGGTGCGTATCATATATAATTTAGTTAATTCGTGCGACCAGAATATAATTATACACTTAAACTTCATGCAGTTAATATATTTCGTTCCAAAAATTGATGCGGTTAATATATTTCATTCCCAATGCTGTAAAGGAATTCTGTCTTTGGATGATGACGTCTTTATTCTCATCCCTTCTGATAAATGAAATTTCAATGTTGCAGACGACAGTATGACGCAATGCGAAAGTCTTGTCCTAAAAGTGTTGATCTGTTATGAAAAAAAATACACTCTATAAATTTGATGCCTCAAAAGCACCTTTCTTCATCAGGAACGCTCAGACCAAAAATCTGAAAGTCAACGACGTATTTACTTTAAAAGATTAGAAGCTACCATTTGATTTTATGGGGGGGGGGGGGTAGGATGAAATTCGAAAAAAGGCAGGAAAATAAAAAGGCAGGACAGAGATTACAACTAAAAAAATTGCAGGACAAAATTTTCATCCTAGCCCCCACCCCATAAAAATCAAATGGTAGCTCCGTTAGAAGCTATATTGTTAAAAGGACACAAAAGAATAGCCAAATCAACATAAGGTCAACTTTGTGTTGGGAAACTTTAGTTTCTTTAAAAAAATAATTTCTCAACGGAGAATATACGGAATTATAAATAATGTCAGAACCAAATCAATGACTACTGAGCTGATGAAGTTTTAAATTCACACACAAGCTGCTGGTGAAGAAATTCAAAATCTTTTATTTGGACACTTAGAATTTGAAGTCAACGTTGTTGAGAATTATTATTTAACATGAATATTCATGAAAGGATTTTTGCATTTTTAACTTGTATTTTATTTAAACATCTCTTTGATCAAAATGTGGTTTATTCATTGTTGGTTAAAACCGTTATGAATATTTCGAATTGATTTAGTTCTCGTTTTTTATAAGATTATTTAAAGCTTTGATTATTTTAGACAAATTGGATTTTATAAGGAACGTATTATGATACAATTGGTCAGGTTTTAATTTAATGTTAGAATGTTTTACCAAACTTTGTGTCTGTACCAAGACAGGCTATATGTACCACAACCATATTCTGTATGTACCGGTCCTATGTCAGGAGCCTATACTAGTAATTCAGGGGTTGTCGTTTGTTGCTGTACATCATATTTGTTTTTCGTTTATTGCTTTGTACATAAATCAGGCAGTTAGTTTTCTCGTTTGAACTGTTTTACATTTGTCATTTCGGAGCCTTTTATAGCCTGTTATGCTGTACGGGTTTTGGTCATTGTAGAAGGCCGTATGGTGACCTAAAGCTGCTAACTTCGACGTCATTGGGTCTCTGGTGTAGAGATGTCTTATTGGCAATCATACCACATCTTCTTATTTTTACATTAGTTGTCCGTTGTTGTATATCTTTGTGGCAAGTTTGATCTGTCGTTCAATCCAATATTTTTTATCATTGTTGTAAACCTTTTTACTGCATTTTTTACACTCTTTGATTGATAAATTTGGATAATGAAATACACATGCATGGTTTTATATGTTCTAAATAAAAAAAAATGTATTCATGTATTTTTCATATATGTTTATTCATAAAATGTGTGATGCATGTATTATACATTTTTTTGTAAAGACACTTCATCAAATTTGTAAGTTAAACAGTTACAAGATGCGCATTTCGACAATAAATGTCTCTTCAGTGATGCTCGAGGCTGAAATATTTGAAAATCTAAAATTTATTAAAAAAATGATGAGCTTATTATAATACAATGTGTCAGATGTGAATAAATACCAGCAAATCTTAAAACGGTAAACGAAAAAAAAAAGCACAGGAAAAAAGTCACAAATTTGGTAGGAAAAAAGTCACAGGAAAAAAAGTCAAACATACTATAAAATTAAAATAATTGTAATGTACACCAAACTGTCATTTTGAGAGATTTGTAAAGGATTATGAAATACAGTTAAATCCGACATATACCCAAATAAACCGGAAATGGTCACTTCATGGACAATCAAGTATGACAGTTGTACGAAATAGCAACAGATAAAAAATGTGGTAAAATAAAATTATTATCTGGTCATTAACAATTGTAATGGTAAACGATAGAATGAATCATATGATTAACTTATCCCTGTACTTTAAACACAGTTTATTAGTTTAAGGATAAAGAAATCGTAGTTTCATGTGGCTTGACACATAATAAAACAGTTAAATAATTTGTGCAGCAGACGTGGATCTAGGGTTTTGTTTGTTTGAGGAGGAAGGGGGATGGTAATGAAATATTACTTTTATCCAATTTGCATGCCCTTCACGTCACCCACACCTAAATATATCCCTGGGTCGTAGTCCCTTTAAGGTAAGAAAAACATTTGTTCTTAATCGTCTTGTGCGCTACAGAATTGTCTCGAGGATGGGGAGGACAAGTTAGGGTCGAAAGACGTTAATATAAACACTATGAACACAGTTTCGACGAAAGTGTAATCCTCGGGAAAGAATGCCTGTTGACTCCTTTCATATTGAGATCCAAAATTAATAGCTCCCTTATTCTGACCTTTTAAAATCCGTCGTTGTGTGACTACGGGTGTTTTAAATCAATAATAATAATATTTTGTTGCCATATTAACATATTTAGTTTGTGACAAACACAACCAAACATAATATAGCAAAGAAATAACTATTCTATTATAAATGAACACATGGAAAAAAATTGTAAGAATTCTGCCCTCAGTTTTAATGACTGTTTTATAAAGGTGCCAATATTTTAACATGTTCCGTGATAGAGGGGCTTAGCATTTCTTTTACTTTTTGTTCTTGGGTAAGAGACATAAAATTATTGGTAGGTACACAGCTTATGAAATAAATTATCCCTTAGATTTTTGTTTATTTTATATTCAAGGAGAAAGTGTTTTTCATCCTCCAGCAAGAGGCATATTTTACATATTCTATCCTTTCTAGGAATTTTATAATAGAAACCTTTACTATTTCCGAATTATGGTCACTAGTTCTCAACTTAGTGAAGCATTTTCTTAAAGAAAAGTCGTTTGGCTCTAAATAAAATTCTCTATCCAAGCTAAGTTTTAATTTTTATAAATTAACAGTCTACCATTTTCATCATAGCTATTTTTCTATTTTCAAAAATATTTTTATAGTTTTCTTTAAATTTATGTTTAAACAAAGGCTTTGAAGCGTTTACTTCATGCAAGGCCCTACAATTATCAACTTTATTTAAAAGGTCTGGGTTGGGTGAAATATTCTTGGCATATGTATATACCAAGATTAAGTACCTTATGAGTCCAGCAGTTTTGGAAATATAAATGCTCATATAAGTAAAGGATTTATTTTATCAGAATTCAGTCTTGCTAGATAAGATAGAGACTGTGAAAATATAAAATTTTCGAGGGGAATTCTTCCTAATTCTTAGCTATAGTTGAAGCTATTTTTTTCTGGTACCCAGCAAAAATTTACAAAAATTAATATGAACCTTTTCAAATCGAGTTTTATCAATAAACGAAGTTTAATCAATTTTTTAAATTTAGATCGGCTATTATCTTAGCTCTGCATCGTGTTAAATAGCTATCTATATAGAGGATATCTCTGAATTATAAGTTAAAACTGGTTGTACTAATTTATAAAAAAGAAGAAGCATTTTATCATTAATAATGGACTCAATAACTCGATTAAAAAAAAGACGATATAGAGTATTCGTAAACGAGACAGCAACCAAAAACAACACGAAAACAATAATATATCTTAAGATAATATAAACTATGTCATGTAATTGTTTTTACACCATATTTTGTATTGTGACGTGACTGCATAATGTCAATACGTATCCAAAGAAAGACAACTCTGAAAATTACTTCTTACAAAGTTTTGTCTTTGTGGAAGTTGTACAAATTTAAAACAAAACAGTATCATTGACACACAATATGATTTGCAGTTATATTATCTACTCCGGAAGGATAAGCCCATTTCCCGTATTGGAAATGGATTGATAGAGACAATAAATTGTAGGCAAAATAAATGAGAATTAATTCGTTCTCTTGATAAAATCAATGTTACACGGCTACTTTAATACAAGCAATCTTGAAGAACATTTAGTAAAATGCATATAAACTGTACATCTGTAAAACTGTATATAAATTACATTCGTTGAGTTGCACACAAATAAAATTTAGAATGGAAACTTTGGGGAATATGTCAAAGAGACAACAACCCGACCAAAAAGCAGACAACAGCCGAAGGCCACCAATGGGTCTTCAATGCAGCGAAAAAATCCCCAAACTCTACATCTGTGGAAATGTATATAAACTATATTTACAAATGTACAGTTTATATGTATTTTTTAAGATGTACATATTATATACATCTAAACAGTGCACATTCAGTTTATATGCATCTCAACAGGTGTACAGTTTACATGTATAGTTTATAAACATCTTTGCAAATGTAGTTTTTATGCATCTTAGCAAATGTACATTAAAACTGTTTGTACTAAAGTAGCTGTGTATTATATGGTATACCTGTTTATGAGATGATGATGGTTGTCTAAGACGATAACTTGAGAATGGGAAAATGAATATCAGTATTGTCCCAATTTTGTGATTGAAACGAGAAGGGTTATACATAGTGTTGGTTCATGTTTTTTTTAGTTTTGTTTGTTGTATTTGTTGTTTCTTTCTTTTGAGCGATTTAGTTACTGATACTTTGTGCACATTGTGGAGTTGTTCAATACTTGTAGTGATTAAAAAAAAAATAGGTGTCCTCCCCGATGGACTGTGGCATCCACAGCCCTGAAGGAGTAGAACTTTTGTAATGTCGTAGGAATTAGAATCCTCTTTGATTACTAAGATTTCGTAAAGTAATAAGTTGATTCACTGGGAGAGTTTAAAGGCAGTGAGGGAAGTGAGTGAACGAGAGAAAGTGGACATTACAGTGAACAAGAGTGGACATGAGAGCGAGTGAGTGGACGACAGTAAGTGAAGGAGAGAGTGTGAACATGAGTGAGTATACGTCTGCGAGTGAGTGAACAAGAATAAGTCGACATGACAGTGAGTGAACGAGAGACAGTATACGTGAGAGTGAATGAGTGGACGTGAACGAAAGAAAGCATGAGAGCGAGTGAATAGACAACAGTGTGTGGATGTGAGGGAGTATACGTGAGCGAGTGAGTGACAGTGAACTAGAGTGGACGTGAGAGTATACGTGGACGTGAGAGTATACATGAGTGAAGTCGAGAGTGGACGTGAACGAGAAGGAGTGAGTAGACGTGCGAGCGAATGAGTGCACGTGACCGAGTGAATCAACGAGAGAAAGTGAACAGGAGAAGGGACGAGAGAAAGTGGACATGCGAGTGAGCGAAACAGACAGTGAATGGGTGAATTAGCATATTAGAGAGTGTGATGGATGAGAAATAATAAAGATAAAGATGTATATACACTGCACATTTGTAAACTGTGTATATATACATCAATATAAATATACTCTAACAGTCTATGTATATTTTATACACTTACTAAATGTACATCAAGATTGCTCGAATAAAGTAGCTGTGTAATATCCCTTGTTGTGACAACAGAAAAAAAATATATTTATGCAAAGGAATAATAAAGGCGGATAAAACAAACTGACAACATGTGGTAAATGCCAGAAACTAAAATATAGCGACTATTCAAAGACACCACAATAAACAAATATCATAAACCGTTTTGACTGAAGAACCAAACAAACGATACGTTTGATGTGCTGGTGAATCAATATAACATGTACTGTATTATATGTAGTGATTATATAAATCGTGTCTATTCGAATAAAGTTTAAATAACGGATACGACCGATACATTTAGGTCAGCTTCATGTCTTAATTTACATCGAAAGGCCGACAGCAAGAGCAAGGGTCGGTAGAGAACTAACATTTATAACAAAAGAAACGATTTCGATTTCACCATTGTGAATTTTCCGTTCAATTGTACTAACTTTCCTGAAGCACTTTCATTTGGAGTTTATAATCATGATTTCTTTGGTAGAGAATTTATAGAACAAATGCTTACCTAACGGTTTGATGAAATCATATTTAAAGTTTAACGACTGTCATTCTGATTTGGTTGACAGTTATGTAATATCTCTGACAAAAATATAACCAATTAAACTTGAATTCATAACAGAAATAATCAAAGAGCAGCTATAATAAAAAATTCTCTAAATAACAAAAACATGAAGATATGACCTAAGACAACCACTGACAAGGTTCCCGACTTGAAACTTACACACTAAAATGATGCTGAGGTTGTGAGTTGGAACCCCGCTCGTGGCAAGGTGCGTTCGACTTAATTGACTAGGGTTTCCAGTTTTCCTGCCAAAGGTCGGTGCGTCTCTCTCCTGGAACTCCAGCTTCCTCCACTAATAAAAATTGCTGAAATTGGTGTTAAACATCATTAATTCAATATACGAATTTGGTGCGGGGTTCAATTGATTCTTGAGACCTCATTCCGACACCATTCAGTCTCAATCAGTGGACAAGAAGAGGATCGACAAAAGAACATACAATAAAAGTCATTACAGAAAAAAAAACACGAATATGACACCGTATCAACGACTGCTCGCCGTTACATAAGACAACCATCGACGTTACCTGCTTTGGGACAGGACGATGGATATATGTGGCGGTGTTAAACAAGTGTTTTATATCGCAACTCTCTAGCTTTTAACATCGAGTAGAAAATTATCAAAAGAAACATAAAAGAAAATGCATGAAAATCCAGAAAAGTAAACCACTTAACTCTAAAACACCTGTAGATAATAAAAACACAAGTACAAACGAAAACTAGAAGAGATTTTCATAAATCGATTGAAGCTATTACAGAGGACGACTTGGAGCAATTATAGATGCAGTTCAGGTTATTCTATTTAAACATAAAGATATATCTATTATTCTGACATTTTTCACAAAATGTGAAATTGAGACTAAAATAAATGAAAAGTATAGTAAATAATATACTGAAAGGAAGCTCAAAGTACTTGATCTCTAAGATCGCTTGCTCTAATTCAAAGACTATTGTATACAGTATCGTCAGGAAGACATCATTTTTGCAATACCAGGAACAAACTGTAAAGAATTGAAATGCAGAAAAAGCAACAACAAAAACCATTTCAACATTGCTCCAAGGTAAAAATCAGTGAATTGGTGTTTCAAAGAGAGGCAAAAGATACAAAGGGATCATTCAAAGCTCGAAAGTTAAAGAAAACGGATAACCCTAGGCAAAGAAACGAAAAACGACGATAAGACACAGGTCCACTAAAAACTAAATCTACACTGAGCAACACGAATCCCAACAAGCACCGATGTGATCTCAGAACTGCACATTCGTTTACATAATTGCAAGTAAGAGCAGACAGTCATATCTTCGATACTTTTTTACAATTTAATTTACTGTCTCGAACTTCAGCGAAGCTTATCCGCATTCATGCCAATACTAAAAGGCAAAAGTAGAGTAAGAAAAAACCAAGGACAACTAAACTAAAATTGCGATTAAATATTCATTTTATTTTAGATAGATATCTAAACATTCTTTAAAATCTCTTGTTCACTCTGTCATACACTTTCTGTCTAGCGCACCCAATTCAAAGTTTCTTAATTTTCATAAATGAGATAAAAAAAATAGTATGCTTTACATGTACTATTAATATAAAAGTAAGTTGTGCTTGTGTGTTTACCAAGAAACAACTCTGCATTCGAAACCTAAAGACTGTTTGAAACAAATGTATTATAATAGTTTCAATAAAAGGAAAATTGCAGATATTTAATATTGTGCAATAAAATGAGAAATGAACTGATAAAATCTCAGGAAAAGAAAGACAACTTTTGTAGTCACCTGTTATGTTGTATACCGATTACCTATCTGCCGGGTTATAATATTCATCCCCCTTTTCCTATCCCCTACATGATTAAATGTTTTTAAACTGATTACTGGATCTGTTGAGATGTCTGTTAACTTTGTTGAAAACTACTTCATTGAGACCGCCTGGCTGTCTATTCACTTTCGATGAACACTACTAGGTACTCTATTGAGACAGTGTGTTCGAAAGCTATCATATTTAGTAGAATTGTTTGTCATCATATGAAGATGATCTATACCGCCATTTTGTATTTTTAATGTTACTATTTGGCTTAGAGTAAAATTCATAACAATGATGGCCTATAGATATTCACTCTGAGGGAACATTCATTTGATATTCTAGGTGAGAGGGGGGCAGGAGAATTTTCTTGCAGACTGAATATGCATTTCCATCTGTTGCTGCGCATGCTTATATTTTTCGCCGTTTCACCGCGCGAAAATATATTTCACTTTTGTACACAATTATTTCCTGCACTTTATGTTGCAGAATATTAATTTTCATCCTGTTTTGGGCAAAGTTATTTATTTTCAGCTATTACCAGGCCAAGATATTTATTTTAAAATCCTCCTGCCATTTCCTACCCCGAAAATCAAATGGTCCAATAATCCTATGTAAGGCATATATACTGTGCTTGTAATGTTCGAGTAATACGGTTTTCAGATTGTCACACAAGACCAAATTAGCTCGTTCGCTTCGCTCGTGACCATTGTGTAAAAGGATGGTTAATGAAATGACCAAAAAACATGTAAATATGTAAGATATGATTGCATACATGTAAATATAATATCAGTTTGTGTTATCTTTCCAATGTTGTATGCAAATACTATCCGATTCTTTAATCTACCCCAGATAATTACACTTAATATGTGTATTTCACATAAATGAATCCAACAGATAGCGGTAATTGTATGCATCAGTTAGTTATTTTTTTAAAGGATGAAAGGCAAACGTGAAATAGCCTGAATTAGCCAAATAATGACCAGTGCTTCTTCAGTACATAAGGCCCAGCTTCTAGTTACGTGCCAACTTTGTGATGAGGAGACAAAAATTAATTGGAAATGCCTTGAATGTGATTTTCTGCTATGTGACAAGTGCAAGTCAATTCACTCAAAGGTGAAAACACAACTTGAACATTATGTCATTAATTTGAAGGATATTGGACAGAAAGAGACAATCTTAAAAGCAAAAGCAGGATTAAGTCATTCAATGCGAAACACGCGAACACCAGACGTATTGTGTATTTTGCAGGGACTGTGAACAATTAGCATGCCCAGTCTCAGAACCATAAGAAACATGACTTAGAAGAAATAAGAACCATTGTGGAAGAAAAAAATTGGATATGAAAGATTATCAAAAAAAATACAGCACTGTTCTTTTGAGGAAAGTTTACGATAATGTTGCTCTCTTGGAGAGAGCAGTTCTACATCATGATGAAAAATACGTAGAAACAAAGAAAAGAATAAAAGACCAGGAACAATGCATGCAAAATGAAGTAACAAGACATATAAATGAACTTATTATCGACTTGGATGGCAGGTTCAAAACAACTGAACTTTCTATTTCACAAGAAAAAAAATAAACTTGTTGAAAGAAAATCACAGATAAATGAAAAAATTCGAGAATGCGAGAAAAAACAGACACAATGGAAATTCTAAACATGACCGATTCTGCTAAAAAGCATTTTCAAAAACTATGTGAAGAAGAAATCATTATTACACTGTCGTCCTCAAAGTTTGTCAAAGGAATGAGCCAAGAAAGTCTGAAAAAAAATTATAGGATCAATACAAGAGGATAACATTTTCCTTTGATTCAAGTAATGATGGTTCATTTTTTTCTATATGGTAAAAGTGTCGTTGGTCACAATCTAACCGATGCCATAGTGAAAATACAACTAGACTCTGACATGGATAGAGTTATAAACAATTTCACGAACAAGCTGGCGTCTGATGGCATGGCTATTTTACCAAATGGAACATTGCTTTCTTCCTCAATTGAAAAACACAAAATTGTATTTCTTTCCAAATCTTGAAAGAAGTTGAGAGAGTTTAAAGAAATAGCAACTAAAGCACCTGCTGCACCTCACATAACTATAGATCACCATATTCTAGTCAGGACTATTAAAGAAGATAGCGAACATCAAATAGAAAAATGGACGATGGGTAGCAAAGTTCTGAAGGTATTTCGCTTTGACAATCTGAAAAGAAACCTATTCGAAATGAAAATTAAGCTGAACACAGATTCGCATGGTAGCATTTTTGTTGTTGATTTTGAGCATGATCGTTCAAGAGGGAGAAAACAAAGTAAAATAATGAAGGACAACGAATGTGGGTTTATGAAGGTCATCCTAAAGTCAATTCTTATTATAAGAAATTTTGAACATTTGCCAAAATTCGTGGATGACATATAATAGAAGTACTCATACCGTTCATTACTTAGTTCAAACGGAAAACTCCAAAGTTTCTTCAATGTGAATGAATTGAACATTGAATCCAGTATTCTCAGTATGGCAATATCGAATGACGGGTACGTGATCGCTGGGGTTGGAGTCACCCGCGAGGAAATTAAGATCAAGAAGGAAGACAGCTAAACTGTATGTTCTCAAACTGAAATAATGCTAAATAGAAACATTGGAAAAAATGCTTATTTTGTTTTGTGGATTTTCTTTTGAATTGTAAAATTTATGACATATACGTAATATTTTATTCATTCGTTCTGTTTCATCTGTCGCCGATATAAAGTTTTTTTGCGCTAATGAGACGTCAAGCAAACATAAATCAATCAATCTATAGCATACCAAAGGGAGAATCAAACTCAAAATCAAAAAGAGGCGGAACTTACCAAAGGGAGAATCAAACTCAAAATATAAAAGAGGCGAAGCATATCAAAGGGAGTATCAAACTCAAAATAAAAAAGAGGCGGGGCATACCAAAGAAAACTCAAAATAAAAAAGAGGCGGAGCATATCAAAGGGAAAATCAAACTCAAAATAAAAAAGAGGCGGAGCATATCAAAGGGAGAATCAAATTCAAAAACAAAAAGAGGCGGAGCATACCAAACGGAGAATCAAACTCAAAATCAAAACGCATAAAGTCGAAGAAAGACTGACATTAAAGGTTAACGACAAAAAGATAAACAACAGTCTACAAAATACTTTGTTTAGATAAAACCTTGAAGACTAAGCAACATAGTCCTCAACAAAAGCCAATCGTGATCTCACACGACAGGTGCCCCAACTTGTATATAGTTTTACAGCTAAGGAAGATCAGTCCTTGATTGTAAAAATAAATGGTCAGTCCCCTGCACAATACTAGTTTTTGGGATAAATCTAGAAATAATAACATTAGATACTGGGAAGCGTCAATGCGAAAGCAATCCAACTACTCAATAAAAACAATCAACAATTATAGACAATAATCTGTACAATACGTCAATCTCTAAATTGTCCTCAGTTAAGAGAAGGTGTGTTAACTATTATTTGTTAACTTTAAAAACAGGTGTTTTTATTCGATCTTTCTGTTTGGGTTCTATATTAAGTTAACATTTTCTAAATTTATCTTATATGTTAAGTTAATTTTGCATTCACCTTTAAGCTCGAGTTAAAAGTAGTTTTGCTGAATATGAATACTAGTATGCATAACCAATTAGAAAAAATTATATGAGCTGCGTCGGATAGAAATCGTCCTTATGCAAGTGGTGATAGTTACATATACATGCATAACACTGTGATTGATTTGGAAATAAAATTCTGCCATTTATGGTCAGTGTTGGTCTGAATTTTAAGATTGTTACTAAATATAAAAATTTAGAAACGGTTGTATGCAAATTTCCCAATAAAATATAGCGTACTACATGTATTTGTATTTATTTGCATAAGGTCGATTTCTATCTAACGCAGCCCATACATGCATATGATATGTATATGACAGTAACTAATTTTATCGGATTTTGCTTTGTCCAACTTGGTTTTTGTTTTAACTGCTGGTTTCACCGAGGTTACATTTCGGATAAAGTTTAAACCAACATAATGAGATTGCATACATGTAAAAATAAGAAGATGTGGTAAAATTGCAAATAAGGCAACTCTCCACCAGAGACCAAATGACATAGAAGTTAACAGCTATAGGTCACCGTACAGTCTTAAACAATGACCAAAACCCATATCGCATAGTCAGCTATAAAAGGCCCCGAAATGACAAATGTAAAACAATTCAAATGAGAAAACTAATGGCCTGATTTATGTACGAAATAATAAACGAAAAATGAATATGATATACAGCAACAAACGACAACCACTGAATTACAGGATCCTGACTTACTTTGCACATGTATGCAATCTCTTTTTTTCTCTACCTTAGCTGTACCAAGTCAGTAATATGAAAGTTGTTTTCCATTCGATTGATGTGTTTGAGCTTTTTTTTCCATTTGTTAAGGGACTTTCCGTTATGAATTTTTCCTTGGAGTTCTGTATTTTTGTTATTTTACTGTTTACATATTTGCTGAATATTCATTTAATCCTTACCACAAAGGTAAATCGTAACGGCATTTCAAAACAAAATAAAGGAAGTTAAGGTTTCTCTTTCATTTGTCGTTTTTAGTAGCCGAAACGGCAAAGAATGATATGTCCACCTGTTTTTCAAGGTTGTAAAAATACGCGAATTTCAACAACGACATTTGGAAATCAATTCATGTGAAAGCTCCAGTCTTTCATGCCACCAACCAGTAACAGTTTTATCGAATAAAAGAAGCAGGTTTAACATGTGTTGTAGATATAGTTTCAGAACATGACATATCTTATATTTTCGTTGTGTATCAATTTTCTGATCTTGTCACGCACTGAGATTTGACTGATAGTTCAAGTCCTTTTGTAGTATTTGGTGAGAGCACGTGAAAATTGATATATTAAATACGGGACACGAAGTAAAAACGAATCTTTCATCTGATTTCCCTTTCTGATACAACTCTTATCTAAGCCATTAAACTTTAATTTTGAGAAGTAGTGAAATTTAAGCAAAGAAAATAAACAAACTTTTTATTCAAAGGGAGATAAGTCATTTTTACTTGTAGATTTTTAGTTGGATAACTAGTTAACAAGTTCAAGACGTATCTTGTTTATCTTCTATCCAATCGCATTTGTCAGGCATGTAATACGTGTTATAATACGATTAATCTTTTGTCAATTTTTTTTAATTAAACCGTTGTGTGAATTTATGCAAACAATAACAAAAGCGGATCCGGAACCGTAATACATGTTTTTAGTAACGTTATTTCAGAAACACGTTGTGCACATTATAATCTCAATTTTGTATCACTGCACAAACAAATTTTGCTTTTATTCAACAACTTGTTGAAAATTAGTTTTTATTTATCAAACAATACACTTGCGTTGTATTTGATAGAATATATTTTTATAACAAGAATGTTTGCATGTTTCTGTTGTCCACGATTTGATTTAAAAACAAAAGGGAGGGGGTTGCTTCTGAGAATAAGGAATTAGAGGACCTTCTTTCGGCACAATGTTTTTACCTTTTGTTTCATGTTTTGTTTTGTTCTATTTTTTGGGGGCGCCCTGGCCTGAATTTGAACCCTTTGATAATCGTCATTACCCAGAAGCTACTAACAATCATGTTTAAGTTCAATTCATTGGCACCCAACGAAGGTCCAAGGTTATTTCCAAGTACTTGGACTTCCTTTATTGATAAAAACTGGTCACTAAGATATAGCAAAGGTCTCTGAAAGTGGCGTTAAACACAAACATATAACCAAATGACAAACAAATCTAACATCGAAATACTAAATAACTGTAAACAAAAATGTCTACTTTAATTGACCTATGCAGTAAGTGCGGTTGTTGTATCATTGAAGTATCTTACCCCAATTTTTTCATTATACAGAGTTAAATACAGGAGTGTATTCTTGAACTGAATAGAATTGAATGTATACAGGGTCTGGTGCTCAATGTGCGCTAACTTTTCTGGTGTTCATCTAGCTTGAACACCTCGGTAAAAGTAAGTAAACAACATAGATCCAGGTTCTATTGTAATTGATAAGATGCATGAAAACTTTCACCTGTACTTAACTCTACTAATATAAATTCATTAATGTCAGTAACTCTAGGCAGTTGTCTGACAGAATCGCTGATGCAGGAGTTCTAATTTGTCGGTATTTGTTACATGTATTTGGCCATCTAAACTTTTGGTCTCGAATTGTCTAAAGAAATGTTTTTCCATAAACACGTGTCTTGCGTACTGAAATTGATTTCAGACATCTATTTCCAAGGTTATTGGTAGTATTTGCCTTGGGCGTACTAAACAATACATGGAAAATGGTAAAGTACTTAGCAGCTACAAAAAACTTTCCAATATTGAAACAGATTGCAAAGAAAACATAGCTCTCATAACGCTAAATGTTTGGAATTTATCAATTTTCATGTATAACATTCGAACATATGTAAATTATATGAACTTGTCTGTAGATAATATCTTGACATAAATCAGGGAAGGAAAACGGCAAAAAATATGTTTAGATTACAGAAAAAATGGCAAAGACATAAGCAGAAATACGATATTGAAACTTACTGAAAATAAACAATATATTTTTGTGAGAGATGATCCTTAAACAACTCTTCAGCCCTGTCAATCAACGACAAACGTCTGGAAATTTACATCACTTTAGCAGAGGAAATATACAATATATGATTGTATCATTCTTGCCGGGAAGGTTGTTATTTTCACAAGTAAACAGAATCTGAATAACATCTTTTGAAGTGATCTTGGTTAATCCTTTTAACAAATTTTGTTGCAGAAAGGAAATCAAAACGTGTTTGAAGTGCTTTGAAGAGTGATGTTTGACCATTCTGTAGCAAATGTGCAGGCAAAAAATAAAATTTCTCAGTCCAATAATATAAGATCTTAAATGTGTCTTATTTTGTAATCTTCTTTAACAGTATAAAAAGTATTGCAGTTTCCTTTGCCATCTTCTGAAGAAATTAAGTTGAAGTTTGCATTGTACTTTAAAGAAACCATCGCTGCCTCATACGATTTATTTTCTCAAATATCCATGCCCTACATTGATTCGATTGTTGTTGCTAGGTCTTTAACCACGTTTGCTTCTTTTGTTTATTTATTTACTTTTATCCATTTTGCTAGATCTTAAATCTATTGACATTTCCATCGTATCTGTCTCTTGTGTTTCCTGGTGCGACATCGACCTCTATGGTATTTGCAGTAATGCGGCTGACATTACTATAGATAAGTATATCTAGTGCTACTATAATCATATAAATAAATGTATAGTTGCTAAATATTTATCAATTGAATATAGCATACACGTATATTTGTCTAGTACTACAAATTAACAGTGCTGAAAATATACCTAAATAATAAGGCACTGATGTAGTACTTCCAAACTATAATTGTACTATTTTAGTACCACAATTTAATAGTAATAAAAATTTTGAAGTACTAGTTTTTTTTACCTCCGTTGTGTACTACAATACGGTGTAGTCCGGTATATCCGCGCACCTAAGACTTTTGGCTTCACTTTGGTAGACTCAAAACCAATAATCGGATAACATTGTGTTAGCAAATTCATGACATACTTTATACATGTACATATAGAGAACTTTATTACTTTAAATTGATAGAAAATTTTGCAAAAGTGCAATAATTTTAAAGTAATGGAAATTGCTTTTGTATCTTAAATGTAGTTGCACATTAAAAGTATAAAACTGTTACTTATACAACTTGGAGTACAAATCCATTACTGTGAAATTATGGTACTGGTATGGTACAGTAGTTTCGAAGTGATGAAATACAAAATCTATATTATCTAGGTCAGCTATTAGTACTTCAAAGTTACAGAACAATATTTAAATAAATTCACATGCAAAATAGGAAAAAAGTATATGTGAGGGTCATGATCAGTTATAAATTTTGAAAAATACAGAAGACCATTTTGTGCTGATATATATTACTAGTCATCGTGTACAAATTTGAAGCTGTATGCGTCATAACAAAGAAAAGGAAAAAAAGGGGGATTGTGTATCCATTCCTAACACAAACCATGCGCGCACTTAACAGAACCAAAAGGAAAGGAAAAGGGTTTTACTGTTGATCTTTAGCTCAAAGTTTTTTTTAAGGTTTTCAACGAGGTGCAAAAAAAGCAAATACTTTACTGCAAGTTTAATACAGCCCTTAGAACCAGTTTTTAGCGGGATTTATTTCTAGATATTTATAAAAATACGAAGATGTGGTATGATTTCCAATGGGACAACTCTCCACAAGAGAACAAATGACACAGAAATTAATAACTATAGGTCATCTTAAGGCCTTCAACAATGAGCAAAGCCCATTTAGTTTATATATATTGACTGATGACCGAGATTGGTATCATCGTACTTCAAAATGAAAGTCAGCACATGAAAGAATTACACAATAGTTACATATTGATTTTTCTCATGGCAACAGATGTGGAGTTCAGTATTTTTGATAATTCCTCTTTAATACTGGTATTGTTTCTATATTATCCAATTAAACTTTATACAGTAAACGGTAAGTGATTGTTACGTCCTAGCAAACATATCACAATTACCTTGGAGACCTTTAAAATAATTGATAAAAATGTCCTTTGTTTGTTCAAGATCTTGTTGTTATAAAAAAAACAGTTCATATAATTTCATTTATGTGAATATTGCTGAAGAATCTAGACCAAAAACCTCAACTTATTGGAAATGAGGCAGCACAAGTATGGTATTATCTTCTAAATGAGGCCAGAACTATGACTTCGATTGACTTATTAAGAATTATATAAATTCCTTGTGTGTGTGTGTAGGGGCGGTGGGGAAAAGGGGGGTGGGATATTATTGCTGTCTCATAGTTGAAATTTCTTCCTTTTTCTGACCCTTTTCTCTGCTTTATTTTGCATTGTTATATATGTATAGCTGCCAGTACTTAATCACTTTATTTATGATATTTAGTTTAATTATATTTTATAATATTTCAGTCTTTGATGGTACCCCTTATCAATGCACATAGAGGTGTTTTCCGTATGGGCATTGACTTCAAGGTTTAGAAATCAAGTACGATATGCTTTCATTAAATTTGCATGCATGCCTTTTTATTCAGTTGTATTTGCATAATACGGAGCCCTGTTGGTCTCAGACAGATAAAGAGTTGTGGTTTTTAAAGTGAAGCGCTGGAGATGTAGAGTTCAGCACTATAGATCTAACGTCCAGCGCTGTTGGTGTAAAGTTATTCTAAAATTCATTGTGGCTAATTCAATGGAGGCAAATTGCCAAGTAGTCAGTAATTCGGTGTTGATATGAATTATGATCATTGATATGGTCATAATCATGAATTAACTGTTACAAAACTTATGATTTTTTTCGAAATACTAAGGATTTTGTACCCCACTTACACAGAATAAGAAAAACAAATGTACTCTCTATAAAAGATCTATACATAACTTTAAATGGCTTTTGCTTTTGTGTCTTCCACTGTATTGATACATCTCAAAATTCATTCCAAAACTTATGACTTCAGCGTTTATTACATCAGGCCATAACCGACACGCCAGCCAATCAGTGTTTGGTATCATTCGAGGACTGTAATACAATCAGTAGATGAACCGACCCTATGGTCAAATCATAGATGGTTTTATACATCTATGGTCAAATCTATAAAATAAAAATTCTGGGTCAAAACTAACAAATATGTGAAATCATGGAAGGTATAAATTCTGTAAAAAAAGGAGTAGCAGTCTTAGTTCTAGTGCAGTTACATACGTACATAATATAAATAAATACCTGAATAATTACAGTGACAATTTGTTATTGTGCGAATAAGGAAACATTTATCATTCGGTTGCTGGTTTCATTGAGCAGCGGTCGAACCGACCGTGTCGTAATGGTATAAAATATAATATATGTCTTACAGTGCGCCCTACACGTTTTTTTTTAATAACCTTCCGTAAAATTTAACGTTTGAGAATAAACACTTGGGGTTTGAACAAACGTTTGGATTCAGAATAAACGTTTGGAAATTAACTAAACCTTTTGCAGCATTAAAACCAATGAAAACAACCTTCAACGTGCATGGGAAGTTACATCCTTTATTAACACGACGGATACATCTTGTAGGGGAGGAACTGCTTACCTTTCCGGACTACCTGAGTTCACCTGTAGTTTTGCTTGAAAAGCCGTATTGCTTTTGATTTTGTTTTTAACATTTTATTTTGTACTATTGTATTATTCTATGTTTGTGTTGTTTCTATTGGCGCCAGTTTTGTCTATACTTTGTCCTAAAACCGTATTTTATTTGAAAACTTTCATAAGTTTGGTCAAGTTTTAGGGTTAGCCGGAGATTAATATATGTCGCTGGTTTAAGAATTTGAAATGTATTATGGTTAGAGAAGAGACATTTACATGTTCGCCATGTATAATGCCAAATCACCGGATATGACGCATCAATGTAATTTACAGGAGTAAAAGCGACGTGCGTCACTAGTGGAGCAGGAACTGTTGATCCTTCCGGTATGGTATGTTTTTACTATTTGTGTAATGTTTTGTTGACTGTTTTTTTCTTTTTAACCATGATGTTGTTTTTTTAACCATGATGTTGTCTTTTTAACCATGATGTTGTCTTTTTAACTATGATGTTGTCTTTTTTATTCGACTTATGGTTTGTGATTTTCCTTGGTATCTTCAAACTCCTTTTGTTAAACTCTTTAATATAAAATTGCGACATATATTCCATACATGACTTTAATTGTTAACCGCATTGCCATAAAAATGACACAATCCATGCACGACAACACAAATGTTAACTGTTTTACCTCAAAAATGTGGAATATATTCCTTGCATGACAACACAATTGTTAACCGCTTTACCAAAAAGTGAGGAACAAAAGCCATGCATGATTACACATTTGTTAACCGCCTAACCATAAAAGCGTGTAACACAATCCAAACGAGGCTTCACAATTGTTAACCGCTTAGCTATAAAAGTGTGAGACCTTATTCCTGCACGATTACCGACCGTTCTCAGTCAAGGTCGTTAAAAACTTCCATATATATGCACGATTATACATTTGTTAACCGCTTCAAAGAGACCATAAAACTGCGAGACATGAACGTCAACTACTTGCACTTCGCGTATATTTCGATCGGTTCTTTCGTACTATGGTGTAACACATATGTAAAATGTAATGTATGACTTTAATGCCTTTATTTTAAGTGTTATTATGACAAAAAGAATTAAATGTAAGTATATGTTAGCCTAGTTTGTCTGAAACGACGCTGTTATATAATTTTTATCTGTCCCATACACCGCTCAATCGTTAAATTCTTAAACAAGATGTATTTATAAATGCATTCTCCTTCAATTTTAACAAACGATTGGATACTATGTTTTCCATTCTCAATTTTATTATCACGTATTTGGATCAAACAAATGTTTCACGATAACAAATAAGCAGACGTCTACGGTTGAGTTCATTATTTATTTTTAATGGTTATACATGTATGTTTGATCTGAATAATGTTTAGTTTTTGGTGCACGTAAAACTGGATTAATTGTACAGAGTCTAACTATCTGGACCATGTGTTGTTTGTTGTTTGTCTTTGTTTCACCGTTTGTTTTGTTTCGGAGAAGTCTGGTGTTTGCTGTTGTACTGTCCAGTATTTTGGTGATTCCTTTTATTATGTAATATTTAAGTCGGCCTTATAAACAAGAGTTCAACATTATAAAATTATGGCCTTCCTGCTATTTGAACATCAAGAATTGCCAACTGTTTGTGTTATTTTCACGAGGATTTCATGTAGCAGAAAACAACTCCGACAACTGGAAAATTCTGGATGTATATCGACCAAAGATGGCCGTAAATGTTTAAACCGAACCATGAACTGACTTTACGAAAATCAGTGAAGCAAACAACCACCATACATCTGAATGCGCATGATCGTGGATTGCAAAGTCCAATTTAGATAACTCTTAACAGGATCGAGAGTAAATTAATCGAAATCACTACTTTTTGTTCATCATAGTTCTGCTGTTGCCATTTCTTTTCACATTGTACAGTTTAATTTGTGGCATGATGGTAGATGTCTAAAATCTTATTGTTTTCCATTCATTCACAGTAAATTATACAATGTTTATCTGTTTTAATTTGATGCACATGTCTAAATGAATTGAATTGTGGTTATTCGTCTTGATCCAGTCTACAGACTTTAAATTTTAAGATAAGAAGATGTGGTATGATTGCCAAAGAGACAACTCTCCGCCAGAGACAAAATGACATAGAAATTATCAACTATAGGTCACTGTACGGCCTTCAACAATGAGCAAATCCCAGGCCGCATAGTCAGCTGTAAATAGCCCGAAATAACAAATGTAAAACAATTCAAACGAGAAAACTAACGGCTTGAGTTATGTACAAAATAACGAACGCAAAACAAATATGATATACAGCAACAGACGACAACCACTGAAATACAGGCTCCTGACTTGTGACAGGCACATACAGTATCTGGCGGGGTTAACCCAAACCCTCCCCTAACCTGGGACAGTGGTGTAACAGCACAACATAAGTTTTGTTTTTTTTCACATCGACCTGAACGAACATGGAATATTTGCCACTGGACGTCAAGCACACAGCAACCAATATATCTATTGTAACATGTAATGAAGTAAGAATGAAAATGTTAAACTGCAAAATCATCAAAATATAGATCGAAATATGTCATTTTAGAATTCGCCATTTCAGAATCTAAAGGATGATGGTTATTTCATCGTTAGTACCCCAACATGAAAATAACGTCATGTCATTGGTTGGATTTTAATTGTTTAGACATTTTAAGCCAATCACAACGTTTTTTGTGTACGCTTTTTAAAATATTACCTAGATGCAGTAGATTCTGAAACGGCGAATGATGACGACCAATACAAGTCAATATTTTAAAAATCGGAAGTTTTGTTTTATGTAGCGAGACAGAAAACCCATTTAAGTGAAAATTCCAAGCAACTTTGTCTTTTTGTCCTGTCTCCCTAAAATAGGAACATTTTTGGCGTGGCCAAAGGTTTGGAGATTCTTAAATAAATCATGTCATCACGCACTTGTATCTTTTGTTTTATGTCTAAAATATGACAACACAGTTAAATTTACATTTAATTATTATTAATTTATTCCAAAACAAAAAATAAAAGTCAAAATTACAACTTTCATAATTTTTCACATGCACAAATAACATGTATAGCATGAATAAATTTCACACATTCTCACCGATAAATTACATAAAATTTACCACTAAATAGATAACAAAGGGTTCAACCACAAAATTTACAAGAAGTTCATCTATAATTTAAAATATACAAAGAAATTAATATCTTCTTCATATCACGTTATTGGTAAGGTTATAATAACTACAGAAAAATGAAATATTGCCATCACGTGCTGTCTTGGTCAACAAAATATATATATGCGTACTGCAAGTACGACAGATTTACATAACATACATAATAAGCTGGAAAGAAAAATGAGGTATTTTCCTTAGTAAATAACTTTCTTAATCAACTGAATTCGTGGAATTAGAAAAACAATTGTTCTAGTGTTGAGATAAAAAAAAAAAAAAAAAATAGATCATTTACACGTTGTTCTAGAAGTTTAACATACAATGCGTATGGGGTATGTATTTGGAGTTTAAGTCTTGATATATCGAATAAAACACATGCAAAAACGCCTACAAAATCACAGAATCAATTTTATTTTTAATTAGCTCTTTGGACTAAAGATAAAAAAGAGGGTACAATTTCATTTTATTTTTCCCCATATAATATTTAATCGGCGAATAGCATGCAAGCAATATGTGTTCTAAAAAACTTTATGATTTAAAAGAAATTTGGTTTTTTTTACATTAAATTAGATTTTGCGTAAAATCTACTTATATTGTTTACAAGAAACTAGAATTATCATATGCCAAATAATGCGCCAACGGATTAAAGGAACATAAAAATTCAATTGACAAAATAGTTTAAGAAAAAATCCCACTGACATAGTAAAAAGATTTAGATTTCGTCTCGTCATTTATCTTTCTAATCACAGCATGTAAACAAATTCTGTAATGCATCTGTGCGCAAGTGCACCGGAAGACACGGCCATCATTCATACCCACTGTCAGACCAGAGCCTTTACTTGTATTGTGACACAACTATCTTCCCCGTGTCATATTAACATGGCTAATGACATACTATCGGTTCAAACTAATCCACCGTCACGCCCTTTTCCAATTTTCTAAAGAAATATCTGTCAGAAATTAAAATTTAACCTACGGTTTAACTAATAGCTTTTGACTGTCACATGCAAGCGTTGTAGCTGGAACAAAAAGGTCTATTCTGTTCGAAAGTTCTTGGTTTAAGTGATACATCAAATTCTTTTGAAATGTGATATTTTGAGATGGGATCAAATAAAGTAAGCGAGACTGGTACTAAAAGAGGTACGAAGGTTTGAATAATGAAAAGGAAAAATTAAAGAAACTCTACCCCCGTAAATAATATACACATATTGACTAGGTGGTCACTTTTACCCAATTAAAAATAAAATGTAAACAGGTTGGGTAAGTGAAGAGTTGGATAAAAAATAAATAAATAAATCGAAAATTGCAATGATCGTGAATTTATATTTAAATTTAACTTTTACAAATGTCGGAATCTAATCAATGCCCTCGCGGTGCTAAAACAAATTGTTATTTTAATTTCAAACATGATACTTAATAAATAATCATATTTTGTTTGATGTCTATTTAACTCTACTTAAATTATCAATGCAACAATCATGACAAGTTATAATACTTTGAGGTTGCTACTTTCATTTTTAAGCATTTCAGAAAAATCAATCTTATTACAGCAAAAAAAAAAATAAATTTAATGTTCATAATCATTATAGCTGACAGATGTACATCAATAATTCAAAGTATAGAACTAAACAATTATCGTTCTTATTATTTTACATCATTAATCCACGATATAAAAGGAGAAAATAACAAACACATTTGATATATTAAACGAACTCTTTAGAATCATAATGATTAATATTTATTCATGAGCATAGTATACACAAAACTTCATTAATGATAAGTCATTCGGGATTTTGTTCTCGATCAAGGGAATTGAGAATAAATTTAAAACGCTGTAAAATAGTAAAATATACATTTTGTATATGATATTTTGAGTCTAGATTTGATATATTTTACTTATGATAACGTAAAATTGCTAATGACAAAAACGATAAAAAAAAGAATTAAACTTATTGCAGTAACAGAAGATCAAGTTCATAATTAAACTCGTCATAGATACAGGATTAAGAATGGGTACACCAGACGCCGTTTCGACTACTAAAGACTCATCTGTGACGCTCGAATAAAAAAAGTTAGAAAGGCTAAATAAAGTATGAAGTTGAAAAACATTAAGGACTTACAATTCCGAAAGGATTTGTCAAATACAGTTCAGGTAATCTATTCCTGGGGTAGAATATCCTAAGCATGTCCAAAATTTCAAAGTTTTGTTATTTAGGCAACAAAAAAAACAACATGGTTTCCTGCTCCATGGCAGAACATATAGGGCAGGATAGGTAAGGAAAAGTGTTTCATTTTTGATATTTTCATATACCATATAGGGGACTGTTTTGGACGTTACCGATGCTTCACCAAGAAACGCCTAGATTATAACGATTCTTAATCAACTAGTCTATAAAATATGTTAATTCAGGGTAGGGATGGAAGAAGTAGACACTAAAATACAATATTTGTTTGGCCTTACTATTGAATTGTGCATAGAAGAACAAACTTTGGCAGTCATTGTCTGGGACTGTGTTTGGGGCTTTTGATTTTTCCCCAAATATTTGCCTCTGAACTATTTATATATATATAACTAGATTAAATTTTACTTAAGTATCGATGACATTAAAATTTAGTCACATGCACGTGTAAGAAACTACATTTAAGTGAACATACATTGTGGAACATCTTTTAGTGGTTTCCTTGAAACATTTATTGGGAAAACACACACACACACACACATAAAATAAGAAAATGAGATATGGTATAGGTGCACAAAAGACAACCATACATAAAGAAGGGCTACCGTCATCATATGGTCTATATATGAGGGTCCAGATGGGGGTCCTTTTCATTTCTTTATTCTTTAATTTTAAGACCAATTTTCTTTATTCTTTATTTATTTTGACCATTATTCTTTATTCTTTATATTTTAGCACCCCATTATTTTCTATTCTTTATTACATTATTTTTTGGCGTATGTAAACCCCACCCAGATCCTCGTATATGTTTCTAAAAACACAATAGCTGTCTGAAGACTATACAAATAAAGAAAACAAGAAATTACAATCTATATGCTTGAAAACACAGCAAGGCAGATTTTGCATTTAAATAAAAAGTGTTAAGATCTGTTGGAAAAAGTTATAAATATGTATCCATAGAAGTATGAATTATTTTATTGGATACCTGGATGATAAAAATCATTAATATGCCAAAAATATCAAAAAAGAATTTCAGAACTAAAAACTGAAAACACTGGAGTAAAGAAAATTTTACAGAAATAATGGCATGTGTACCTTTAGAATATTATGAATGTATTATGTTATGAAATTCATTGAGAACAATGTCAGTACAACGAAACTCTATAAGTAAAAAAAATCTCAATTTGTTTTAAAAAACTTATTTTATTTTTTCTATATGAGAATTCAATTAACTTTACGATTATGAATTTTTTTCTCAGTATACACCTGCTTGAAATGCAATACAAATGTAACATGGCGGAAACAAGATTCTTAGTATTTATAGAGACAAGAGAAAACTATGATATGTTTCAAAACTTGCTGTTTTTAGACATTAAGTATATCTCTGAACCAAAAGCATATAACGAAGGTCAGACAATGCCAATGTGAGACAGAGTTGTGTTCCAAAAATTATTAAAATTCTCGGCTTAAAATGAACAAACATTGTCATTAAAGATTAAACCCTATTAAAAATGTTGCATCAAGAAACAGGCCAAAGTATCGCGAAAATTGCACTTATTGGGCAATTTTAACTCAAGCATAATATTATGGGCAATTTTTTGTCTTCAAATTTTAAGTTTGACATTATGGAACTGTTGCAAGATTTTCTGTCAAGCTAGAAAGGGAAGCAGTTGTCTCCATTTGCGTCGTCAAATTAATCTTAATCGTTAAAGTGTTTGTATGAATGTTCGTTTCTTGCAGTTTTCACAATAAGTTGATCAGTTCCTTTCTAGCATCATCTTGAAACGTCACATTTGAGGACGATGTTGTTATTTCTACCAAAATTATGACTAAGTGGATTCATTGATATCAGGAAAGCATGTTTATTTGACCATGCTGCTGATTTTTTCTGAATGTCCTTTATTCAAAAAGTTTTATCATTTAACCAAAAGCAAGCCTTGATGCACAAATTTAAACTTCCATGAAAGGGCAATTAAAAATCACTCAAAGTCCCCTTTTATATTAAATCCATAATATACATAAAATTCACATAAAAACCCTAACAAAATAACAATAAAACATCGAATTAAATAAAACTGAGCAGAATAACTACAATAAACATATAACTTTTCTTTATATCACTGCTGTAATCACACCTTTTTATGGACACTCTTATTTACCCGTTTTCTTCCGTCAGCCAATAAAAGTAACAGCGAGTTGAGAATCAATGCCCTTAAAATACCGATATGTTCTTTTAGTAATAAATTGCTTTGTTACTTTCAATAGTAACAGCCAATAAAAATTATCAGATTTTCGTCTTATGAGATTTTTATAACTCAAATCGCTTGGTATTCCGGCTGTTGTGAATTAAAATACTCGCTAAATATGCTAGTAAAGTCAGACGATGAGACGTCATTATAGGGAGATCCGCCATTATATTGTTCTTGTATTAATTCACTGTCTTTATTGCTAGGGCTGGAGATGTTCCGGATGGATGTATTGTTAGAGAGTTGTCTATGGCATACTGATGAGTTCATTACAGTATTGACACCGGGTGAATAACTGTCCATGTAATTGCCACTGTAAATGGAATTTGATGAATGTTGGTCTATTCGGGTCGTCTGCTGGGGATAAGTAGACGATTTGCCCATATAAGGCGAATTAAATCTTCTCTCCATTGATTGGCTGTTAATTGACTCGGTGGAGTTTCCAAAGTTGTATCTGGATAAATTGGCTGCAGTAAAATTGTCAGATTCCATTTGTAAATCCATTCTCTGCTGCTGATACAAAGATCTGAACTGCGCATGATTTTGACTGAAAGCATCACCGCTGTATCCATTTGTATTGTAAACGTTCCACGAAGGGTTCAAGTTGCGAACACCATTCGCATTCGTGCTATTTTGGCCTACGCTATAATCTCCAGAATATTGTCTTCCACCATAAGCAACTGCCTGAGGTCTACCTTGATACAAATCTGAGTTGTAAAAACTATTTGCATTTCGCCATAATTCGCCATTATGACCATTAGCCATTTTCATTGCAGGATAACTGTACCCATTATGCCCGGTGTACATTGAATTTTGGCGATATTTGCTATTGTAAAATTCATTTGGTTGCTCTCTTTTTTCCTTTGAACTAACTATTTCTGATGCTGCTTTCATAACCTCAAGATCACTTGAAACAACGGGACCGGAAGTAAATTCTTGAGCACTTCCGGTCGAAAGCGATGGACTAGATGAAGCTGGAATAGCAGATGATGACGTAGAAGGAGAAGATAAGGAGAAATATGAGACAGATTCAGAATCAAGTTTTTCTGTTTTGAAATTTGAATGAATTGTATTGTTATTATCTCTTGGCGAGCTTGTGATATCAGGTAAATCGGGGACGGACGGTACATCGTTTAGAGACAAGCTATCAGAAGGAGATGCTTTAGAATTCATCTGGCTAACATTACTAACAAATGTTTGTAGAGGAGATTGGTTTTCTATACTTTGTTTATTTTCCAAGCGTAATAATTCCTGATTGCTATTACATTCGGGAATTCCCTGTGAAACCACGACATCTGTGCATATCTCCGCATCATTAACGGCGTTCTCTTTCGCCATGTCATGCGAGATGCCAGTTTTATCTATTTTTGTTAGATCGAGAATGTTATTTTTGTTTTGAGAGAGTCTGTTTTCCTCATCATCATTGGGCGTGTCAGTCGTTTGCCCATCAGAGATTGTTTTTGTATTCTGTTTCTTTGATAAAACGTTTGATGTTTCTCCATTCGTTTCATGTTTAGCTTCACCGTTGTCTATTCTTTCACAACTTTCCTCAGATGACGTTGGACTTTCTAGATTACACTCTAACTGAAAACCTTCGTCTGAATCAGATTTAGGTCTTTGAGATTGAGACTGTCTCTTGTATTTCATTCGTCGATTTTGAAACCAGACTTTTACCTGTCTCTCCGTCAAATCCAAAGATGCCGCGATTTCAATTCTTCGTGGACGACATAAATATTTATTGAAATGAAATTCCTTCTCGAGTTCAAGTAATTGTGTATTTGTGTAAGCTGTACGAAGACGACGTGTTCCTCCACCAGCGCCACTTCCGGAACCTGCATTACTTGCAGGTGTACTGCCATTTCCCATGGAACCTGTAGTCATATAATCTGAAATTTAAAGAAGAATCATCTTAGTTTTTTTCTCAAAATCATCTTTTACAAAATTTTACGTTCGCACTAAACATGGCAACGGAGCAACGAAAATGTTTACCTGACAATCACACTGCACTTGTGAGAGTGAGTAGTAAAGAGATATATGGGTAGAAAACGAAAACAGTAACTTATATCTAATTAAGTTATTTATTAATATAACAATAGGAATTAAAGGAGAAGTTGGATATAAGTCACTGAGACAGAAACTCAACACCAAAAGTAACCAAAGGTCTTGAGTAAAACATACAACTCTCCAACAATAGACAGGTGATATGTAGTATGTCAAGCTCCGAATCGCACCGAAAATGTGAATAAATTAGACAGAATCTATAAAAAGAAATAAAAGCATTATAAAGATATGACATTTAAACATTTATTTAAACACAAATCATCTTAATGATCTTAATTGGACAAGAGCCTTTTGGTTAAAGAATAAGAAAGGACTTCAACATGGAAACATTATTATTTCTGTGACAGTTATAGTGACATATTACTAGTGTAGAGCATCTGACGAATTGAGTATAGGAAGTGCAAATACGTAAGATGGACACACTTGAAATACTCCCCCTCACAAATCAAATATAAGTTTAATATACACCATCATTATCTTTCTTAAATTGTAAACAATGAAAACACTAAATTGCTTATTGGATAATACTTCCGTTTCAAAAAAGGAAAGCTGAAATCTAAAACGACAAAAATATTCGTGATGTCAATAATACATCTAATATTAGTTGACATGTTCCCTCAGAACATGGAATAAATGTAATACAAACGTACTTTATAGAATTGATTTCTACTGAACAAACCCTCGTGACCGAGAGATCACGAGATTTTAGACCGATCGCGTCCATCTCCATTCCGTGCGGGATTGAAATAATTCATTGATAAGACGAAAACTGATGAAATAATACATTATAGCGATTGGTGTAAGAGGTCTACAGCACTTTTGTTAAAATTCAATCAATGAAAAAGTTTAATACGCTTTAGTGATCCGGGTTAAAAGGTTTCATGTGAAATTTTTATGCAAATTTGACTGATGTAATCAGATAAATTGTTTGGGTTACTTTTATCAAAGATCTATTGGTTTATGTACTATCAATTTCTCTCTCAGGTATTTTGTTTTTTTTTATAACTTTTAAAAGGACATTATTTGTATATATAATTATTATTTGTGTAGATATAGTATATATAGTGCTTGTTATTTAAACTAAATTATGCTTAATAAATTTTCGTCTTTGTTTTAATCAAAGGTCAGATAATCCCATGATATACTTAGCATTCAAACTGCTGTTTATTTTCTTGGTTGAAGTTTCCATTGTAAATTTCTATTTGCAGTATAATGGTCAAATTTTTCTGTCAAAACGATAGAAAATGAGATATGAAAATGAATATGAATATTTCAGTTTGTATCTAACATAAGTTATCACCAGTTTTCAGATACAATATTTTATTAACATCTCCACCTTTTAAAATAAATACATAATACATTGATTAAAACAAATTACAAATATGTAAAATCCATTCATATAGAATTACGAGTGACGATTTCAGTTTTCAGGAGTTAGCTCATGCAGGCAGCTTTTATCTAGAAAACTACAGACCTGATAATTCAACAATCATCACCGAGACGTAAAATTTCAATATGTTTTTTTTAAAGAAGTGCATTTCTCCATGTTCGTTTTAAAGCTACTGGCTATGCAAAACTTCTTTTTTTTTGTGTGTAAAGAGTATCTAGGGCATTACCCAATTAAGTGAACAGAACAAGAAACAAAACCTGACAACACATTTTGATAAAACTATTTATAATTATTATTGACAAAATGAACTGATTTATACTAATATATTACATTTCTATATCGAAGTTTGCTAATTTCAATAAAAATTCTATATGAGTAAGTTTTGATACCCCACGTGGTCGTCAAAATTCTAAACACCCACACTACTCTAAATAAATTCTTAAAGACAAATATAATCGCCTATGCCGTCTCCGTAGACGTTTTAAACTGGTATTAACTGCTCCTCCAAAATGTCATCTCCTCTGAGTCAGAATTATTTGTCCGCCTGCATTGACATGTACCTCTGAGGACTGGTACCTTGTAAGCAAACACAAGATTTGGTTGCCTCAGCGTGTCAGTCTATTATAAAGCAAGGTCAATATCAAAATCACATTTATCTAGTCTCGTCCTGAAGAGATTACTTACTGTACTTTTAACATCAATAAATGATCATAGACATTAGAAGTCAGGGGCGGATCCAAGGTTTTTGAAAAAGAGGCGTAATTCCATAAATCTGTCGAGCAAGGCGAGGCGAAAACATTTTGAACGATTTTATGCTAAAAACCATATAAATTGTGAAATACATGATATAATTATTTTTTTGTCGACACCATCTACGCCCCCCCCCCTTTTTTTGGATCCGCCACTGGAAGCAACATTAACGTGATGTTTACTGAAAAAACTTAACATTAAAATTGGAGAAACTTACACAAATGAAAGCTACATTAGAGTAACAAAAAAAATATGTTTGCTATCCTTCATGTATAAACTTCCGCTTCTGAAAATTAGTATGCTTAGTAACGCATCGTTTAAAAGTTTCATTCAAATTCGTTTATGAATAAATGCAACTGAGATGTCAGTATTCATAAATACATTGTGTGTGCCATTTCGATTGGTTCAAATCATCCACGATAAACTAACCTCTAACGTTAAGAAAGTGACAACAATATTTGACCTGTCACAGATGACAAACGAGACGATTCCCAAGTGATAATCTAAATCTATTATTTAAACAGTGAAAACAAATAAATGTCAAGACAGATAACACCTTCAAGTTAAGCATTCGTACTGAACAGGAGTTCTCCATCACAAAATATACATTAAAAGGTCAATTAAAACGCATCTTACCGCATAATGACAATAACAGTTAATCAAACGAAAAGGTTGGTGGTTCTCCTACTAACGTAGGAGTTTCATAGAGCTGTAGTTTTCAGTCATGAATTTCGTTCATGTTTTAATTATCTTTTTTATTATGAAATTATATTGCAATTGTTCTTGTTTTTACAGCACAACTTTATACTTTATGAGTAGCAGTAACAGACAAGCGAGATAAAATTACATATTTGAATAATTCAGATTCTATAAAAAGTGTTTTTATAAACAATGTTGAACCTGTCTATGAATATACACTCCGTAAACATAAATCAGAAAAAGTTTACATTTGTTATACATTTGTCATTTCTGAGCCTTTTATAGCTGACTATGCGGTATGGGTTTTACTCATTGTTGAAGGCCTTATGGTGACCTATAGTTGTTAATGTCTGTGTCATTTGGTCTCTTGTGGAGAGTTGTCTCATTGGCAATCATACCACATCTTCTTATTTTTATATTATACAAATAAAATTAAAATAAAAGATGTGGGAATATTGCCAATGAAACAACGTTTAACAAAAGACCAAAGACAAGGATGTATAATAAATTAATAAACCTTACATTATTGTGAAAGGTATATCCGGAATAATTAATCCGTTTAAGGTATAAATCCTGTTTGCAAATAAACTTTTTTATTATTACCGACTTTTGACTCCGGAGTTGATAATTTTTCCGACAGGTAACCTACGTTGTGATAGGACATGCTGGAGACCAACTAAAACAAGTAAAATTTATCTTACAATCGGTGCAACTTGGGAGGAGGAATTAACGGTTTTCCGATGATTTTGTAGTGTATAGAAAACATAAAACAATTAATTTCCCCACCAAATTGCACCAATTGGAAGCTTGATTTTATTTCTTTTAGACGTTCTTACTTGACCGAGTACCAGAACGTCCTGCCACAGATTAGGCACAAATGTAACCTGTCGAAAAAATATATACTCCGAAGTCAAAAGTCTGTAATATGAAAATAAGCTATTACTTTTGTTAAATGAGAAGTAAACAATAATATAAAGTTGTACAATCACAAAAAAACAGGGATTATATTCATGTTCTGTAGCAAAGTTTTCGAACGACTGCACGAGACCCTCATGGGTAGTCAAGGTCGTTAAACACCCCTAGAAGTTAACCCGAATAATCCAGTATGTTCATTCCGCTGATCTACGATTACTACATAAGAAAGTAGGAGAGATCGATTACGGGGAGGGATTGAACTATTCGGGTTACCTAGTAGTAGTAAGTTTTCGAAGGGGAAAGTTTGTTCAACTCTTCTTTCATCCATTTATTTCCTGATTGTAATTTTCAACGCGCTTTTTTCACTGTCTTTATATATAAAGCTTTTTAATTTTTACAGTGTCATACCGACAAGTCAATTCATGGCGTTGATTCTACCCAAGCCAATGTAAGTGAAGCACTTTGTGATATGGAAATAAAAATGTATTGTGTACTAGTATTGGCATAGTAGTTGAATCAAGACATATTTCGTTGAATCGACCAAACAGCTCATTTTTAATTTCGATATAGAAATAAATGAAGATGTATGATTGTCAATCAGACAACAATCAACCAGAGTCAAAATAACATGGATGTAAACAACTATAGGTCACCGTACGGCCTTCAACAATGAGCAAATCCCATACAGTATAATCAGTTATAAAATGCCCCGACATGACAAAATGTGAAATATTTCAAACGAGAAAACCAAATACTTGGAAAAAAAATAGACGAAATGCTAGTACCAACAACCACTGAATAACAGGCTACTGACTTGGGCAATGAATGTGGCAAAGTTAAACATATATGTGAGTGCTCAACCCTCCCCTAACCTAGGACAGTGTTTTAAAGGCACAACATATGAACAAGCTATAAAAGTCAGGTGGGAATGGCTTGATTTATCAGATTGGCACAAGCACAGAAAACAACTAATTCAAAGACAAAATACAAAATGTCACCGAAAGCTAGTTCAAAGCGAATTACAAGTTTCAAAGTTTATAATTCAGTCTATTAGATGCTAGTGATATTTTAACAAAAAATCAGTAAAATTACTTGAAGCAACATATTTCAAATATATAAGAAACTCCATAAAAGGATTAACAAAACAGGTCACCTATATAAACTTCCTTTTTAGTCTAACTTTATTTGACACCATTTCTTTCAATTTCTATATGTAACAAATAATTACATATGTAAACTTCTAACGCATGCTGTTAGTCGCTATAAAAGTACATCAAACGTTAAATAGTTGATGTAATTGAAATTACGCATCTAAGATTCTTCAATCATTTTCTTAACAAACTGAAACAATTTTTATGCATTCAGTGATTAAAGATGAATTTCAGTAATGCGAAATCTACAGTCGACATAAATCGTTTGGAATGAGAGAAAGTAGACACAAAAGTCATCAAAGCATATCTTAGATTAACCTGGATGATATTTACACTTTCTGATAATTTTACATTGATTAGTTTAATTATAAAAACTGAATGTACAAAGGCATTGAAGCTTGATTGGATAATATTACCATCAATCTAGGGCTAAATAAAAGCAATCCCGGACTGAATAAGATGTCGATAAATTAGTGGTTCGCAAAGAATAATTACATAATAAGAGTTTTTGTTGCTTTGAACATTGCTTGACAAGCTCAAATGTAACAAGATCCGGTAGCTTATCAAGGTATTGATTTTTTCTGATATATTTATTCATCAAATATTATTGAAACACATGGAACTGTTTATTGCGTGTTTAAACATTAATGAAAAACAATATTTAGAAACATGATTGACAGGAATATCTCGTGAAAAAAGGTCAGATGTGTGCATAGTGTAAATATTAGCAATACTATTTACTGAAATAATCGTGTGATGAATAATTAAAAGTTTTTTTTTTATTTATTAAAAGTAATTCAAAAGAGGGAGAAAAGACCAAGGGAACATTTAAAAACCACAAGTCGAAGAAAAACAGACAAACCCTTTACCAATAAGAAAACCTACGAAAATCCACAAAACACTACACAGAAAACTAAAGATTGGGCAACAACCACCAAAAACGGGGGGTAATCTAATGTCACCCCCGGACGTGTCAGTTGTTCTTGCAGTCCAAAGCGAACATCTGTCGTTTTATAAATGTCATATCTTGTCATTGTATTCTTCTATATTTTAGTATTTTGCTTTTATCATAAGGAATGCTTTTAGTATTGCATATTAATTATTGTAATGCCATTATTGTATGTTTCACTGAACATTAAGTTTGTTGCTCTCTAAGCTTTGATGTCACACTTCAATTATAAGAAATCGTAAGCATGCTTAAAATGTCAATATTTTTTTTTAAATTATGATGAGAGTACATGTATATTAAAGTCTACCAATAAATTCTATAATCGATAAGTTGATAATTATTTATAGAAGGCAATTTGATTTTTGCGATACAAAAGTGCGTCGTCATTAATCAAAAGATGAAACCAAACACCAGAACTCCGGATTTTGCGTGTAATTCAACATTTAGCAGTTCAAATATTAAAATGATCAGCGCTTAATGACGAATCAAAATACATCTCATATCGAAGTGGTACATGGCCAAGTTACGACTTAAAGTCACGCGACCTTTATTATTGGGATAGTGAAACATGATAAAGAAACATGTAGTGGGTGGGCTCCTGGCTTCTAATGTACGTCTATCAGAACTCAGAACATTCCAACTTGACATTTGAATCATTTTGCATCAATGTTTAATTCCTCGTTTTGATTAACTTTAATGGTTTGAAATATCAATATGTATCTGCTATTCACATGAATAACTAAAATAGTAAAGACAATTATAGAGCATATCGATTATCTAATAACGTTTTTAATAAAAACTATAAATAATGACCTGTATTTTCAAAATTCTCACGTCTACAAGAAACATCGAAGGAATCAAATGTCCGATAAATACTCAGATTTTTAGTCTCCAATTGTTAATTCATCACAATGTAAAACAAACAAGCCTTTTATAGCCGATTATACGGTATGGGCTTTTCTCATTGTTGAAAGCCGTACGGTTGCCTATAATTGCTTACAAATACCACATCTCCTTACTTTTATAAGCATTGAAAATAGAAAGCCAAATAGAATTCACATCGAAGGACGTAAGGGTAGTAGATAAATACATTGTCTGCAAAATCTTAATTTCCACAAAAGAAATACATTACATTTAGCTTTACGTTCAAGGACAAACTGTGAGACCCGGAGTAAATGTAACACGAAGCAATTAACACATATGTTCAAATCAGCGCACAGGACACTTGTTACACACGGTATATATTCAAATCAAGTAGCCTTTATACGATGACTACAAAAGCGTCCAATGTCTAAGGTTAAATGCCACTTCAGAATGGCCATCGGGAAAAATATTTGGAAATCAGAAATTCGAACGAATAATACCATCTGATGAAAAACGAGTATTATAACACTTCCATGAAGCTAAATCAGTTGAAAAAATGATGTGTTACTTCATTGAAACTATAATAAAAGTTATGCTAAACATTTCAGTTTTATGTTCGACTTATGAGTTTGTTATCTAACAACCTGTGTAAAGGGAAATAACTCTTTGGATCTTGGTAAAGGCAAATAACTCTTTGGATCAGTAAAGGTCAAACAACCAGACCACATGAAATATTAACCAGTAGTACAAAATTACAGTAACAACAGAACTGCGCTGTAATTTCTTTTACTTCAAGATGTAATAATTACCAGATTGTCACAAACAAGATTCATCATTCGTCCATTTTGCCAGTTCTATTTGACTGATTTATAATTTTTGTTAAGAAACATCTGTATCGAATGGATAAACAAATGTTATAAGTCATAGATCAAAGGGAAAAACCTTCCACTCAGGAAAAAGATACCTTGCTATGAAAAGATTCATAATATTTTAATATCAAAATGATTTTTATCATAAACATCACGAAGAATAAATTATATTAAATAATGACAGCTGTTGAAAATATTTTCGTAGCTTTCCCCCCTAGGCTTCCATAAGAGGATACGATCACTGTGTATCTAGGAACAAAATACAAAAATTCAATACCTGTCACTCAAAACACAATTGAAATGAATTTAAAACAGGTAGCTTTTTTGCATTTTGTCAGCGTGAATGACATTCTGCGTGAAGCTAACCTTTTTCGCCATATCAAAAGTTTTCTTGATTTTATTTATGGCAATATGGCCGATATAAACCACATTGTTAATTTACATTCACTTTTAATTATACCTATTATCCTTTGTGAGTGATGTTAATTTTGTTTAGGTAAGTACATGCACATAAAATGTAGTTCACCGAATACAACTCTGAATAAATTTCCATTATTTCCAAAATTATTTGTAAAAAGGGCGCAAATATGCAACAAATATATCAATATCTACATATATCGTGTATAGGTAAAAAGGGATGTTTTGGGGAAGGGGATATATGTAGATATATATTCATGCCAGTGAGACAGCAACCGAAAGTTTCATGTTATTTTAAAAACTAATATCAGCGCCCATATATAGTTATGGAATATTTATATTGTAATTTTCTTCTATTTATTTCGTTCTAAGACTAATTTCAAGAAGTCTTTAAATCATCTGTAAAATTCGCAGCGTCTTTCATGGATGTTGTGACAATATTATGTCGTATTACTGAAAATATAATTGGATTATAGATGTTCAGTTAAAGATTGTCAAAAACTGCCATTTTGAAAGATTTTTCAAATTATAATTTTATATGCAAAAAAGATATAGAATGATATCTTTAAATAAAATCATCATTTTATCAGTATTTTATTTCAGATGAAGATTAACTCATTTTGATTACCGATGTCCTTTTAAACAAAAAAATATCAAACGTTTTCTAGTTTTGAATTGATTTTTATTTTTATAGTATACTATGCAGTATGGTCTTGCTCATTGCTGAAGGCCATACGATGTTGTATAGTTGCTAACTTCTTCGTCATTTGTTCTCTGGTGGAAAGTTGTTTCATTGGCAATCTGATAAATCTTCTTATTTTTATATATTTGCAATTGTGTATCAAATTGCCTTTAACAGCAATGTACAGCGTTGACAATCAATTTCATTTTATATAAAAAAAAATGTAAAATCGTTGAAATGTCTTCTCAGTATCTAATTAACACGCTTCCAATATTAAAATTCCTTAAGTTTTATCAAGTTTCAAATGTTAACGTCGTGAGTGAAGCAATTAAAATTTGAGGACATATAAGCCATACCATTTTGCAAAAAAGATTATTGGTATATTAAAGATTGCTTACCGTCGGTAAAAAGACTAAACTGCATTGACAAACACTGGCTGAAAGAAACTTCCATACGTAAACTATCTATAAAAAAATGTACTAAACACGTTTTTGGGGAATGGTTTTTTTTCTAATATTTTATATAATTTCTGGTGCAAAATTATTAACCTTTTAAACGTACGTGTACTTAAAAAAATATGGCTTCATCTAAAGAAAAAAGTGATACACTCACAGATCAATTATAAAGGATAATATTGACAAAATAAATAATAATTTACCACAAAAGAAGAATTTAACACTCCGATAATTTTCTTCTAAACGATCAAGAGATTATGGGTTTTCTTGTGTTTGTTACAATATTTTCATTTTTATAAATCATATTATGAATTCATAATTCAACATCTGGTTCTAAACTTTTAGCATGCTGTGTATTAGAGGGATTGATTTTTTAAAAAAACATTTTTGAGTCGATGTCAACAGACGTGTAATTTTGAAAAATTTTCAACAATAACAACAGTTGAACTAGAGAAATTGATAGAATTCATTTCTAATTTAAAACAATGCCGTCGAAGCGTTATGAAATCAAAAAGTTTTTAATTCTCATAAGATCAACTCAATTCGCCCTGAGACTAGAAACAAATACATTTAAACGGATTCTGTAAACTGAAATAAAAACGACAAATTAATAAATTCTTTAATAAAATGGAATGAGGTTTAAATTTTCATGCTTTTTGTACAAATTGACCCTACATTGTTTTACGTATAAAGGTTGATATACAAAAGTGAACGTCGTGAATTTTCGTTCATGTAAAATGGAAGTAAAAAACACAAGTCTAAACGCAATAACACTGACATACCAACCGATAAACAAATATAAAACGTACACTTTTTGCTACTTTCTCGGTTCTGATTTTGACAATCATGAACGGCCCGAACCACAGTTAGATAGGGTTGAAGGTTAGTCCAAAATAACTTTAATATTCCCGCCAAACATGATTTAGTATATATACACTAAACCTCTATTTGATAATTTTGTTCAAAATATCCCATTGATCAATTAAGTTCTCTAACTGTGCAAAAGTTGTTTTTTAAGTGAAATTTCTATGACAAGGCCCAATTACTCATCTTGTTTTAATCCACCCCTGTGGAATAAAGTGCAACATTTCATTAAGCACACTCAGTCTTGTTCATAAAGTCATCTTAAAGAAAGAAATACGTCTTGTTATTTTGAATAAAATCTCTTGAATACGTAGATCAACTTCAATTTGTTTATGTCATCTAAACAAATGATAATGGTGTTTTCATTGACGTCCGCGCTTAGTTAAAACAATTGCAGCCATTCTACTTAGCGTTTTTGCAAAAATAAATAATTTCCTCGTCTCGAGCCTAAGCAGGAGGATTCTACACGTGGCGAGGTCGTAAATTTCATTGTCAAAGCAGAGTTATGGTCCTTTCAAAGTTAATAAAGTTATAAAAGCCTGTAATCCCTTATTAACGAAAGTGTTTCTTTTAACGACCGCCTGACAAGTCAAATAAATTTGTTTTATATTCTCCCAGATAGCTTACGCTCCTTGCGGCGATATATCATAAAATTTATGTTCCGAGTAATATTTTCATGTAGAATAGTATGAAAGAACCCATAAATAATTTATTTAGATGTTTTTATATGTTTGCCATTAAATTAAATTGTAATCTAAGGCGATGGTTAATGCCTACTTGAAGCACGCTGTATTCACACATATGAGATGTCCTTCCTTTAAATACAATCCCAGATGTTTTACAGTAAAGATTTTGTTATTCGGTCGAAATATTTTATTCTGACTTTTGCTTTTACATAGGTGGTCAAAAGAGGATCAATCATTTTTTCTATAGCAATTGCATATTATATTTACAATGCTTTATGTATTTTAACCTTTTTTTTCTTTTCAAAATACGATATTCTTTTATCTCCCGAAATGAAAACGACAAAGTTTCGGGTGGATAGATGGCCCATTGGCAATAATACCCCGTCTCCTTATTTTTTATAGACCGATCCTAAGTCGACTTGTTGTCGTTGGAATAGCCTGGCATCAACAGTTATCTTTCATTCCATAAATTATAAGGAAACACTGTGGGATAAAAAATGGAAAAGTAAGCAGACTCAGTTCTTTCGAGTTTGGTACAGATTGAAAAAAAAAATTTTTTGACAGTTTTATTGACTAGGACAATAATACTATGATATAACAGAAAATATTTCCTCTAGCATGAACTACATGGGCATAGTGATTACAAGTCAGGAGCCTGTAAAAGAACATTCTTTATATGCCTGTCCCAAGTCAGGAGCCTGTAAAAGAACATTCTTTATATGCCTGTCCCAAGTCAGGAGCCTGTAAAAGAACATTCTTTATATGCCTGTCCCAAGTCAGGAGACTGTAAAAGAACATTCTTTATATGCCTGTCCCAAGTCAGGAGCCTGTAATCCAATGTTGTTGGTTGCTGTTTATCATAATTGTTTTTCTGTTATTGTTTAAGCATTAACAAGCCCGTTGGTTTTCTCTTTTGAATTGTTTCGTGTTTTTCAAAAGAGAGGAGAAAGATACCAAAAGGACATTCTAACTCATAAGTTAAAAATAAACTGACAACGCCATGGCTAAAAAAGAAAAAGACTAACAGACAAACAACACAACATAGAAAACTAAGGACTGAGCAACACGAACCCCATCAAACACTGGGGTGATCTCAGGTGCTCCGGAAGGGTAAGCAGATCCTGCTCCACATGTGGCACCCGTCGTGGTGCTCATGTGAGTACAAACCCGGTAACAAGTCTAATTCGGTAGGTCACATTAAGGTTTAAAAAATGGGATAGCTCATGTTGAAGAAGGTCGTACTGTGTCCTATATTTATTTACATCCTCGTACTTTTGACTTTGGTGGATAGTTTCCTCATTATCAATTATACCAGAGCTCCTTGACCATATTCAATTACCCGTAGATGTCCGTCTATTTTGGTTAACTTAGTGGTTGGGTTGCTGAATTATTGACTTTTACACCACATCTCCCTTTATTTATATTCTAAATTAACGTTGCAATGTCAAGTTCAAATGTTGGCGACCATTTGTAATATTACACTACAGTGGGTTCGTTTAGAATACTATACTAGGCAAAACAGAAAAGTTACATGTTTGTAAAATCATCTACATTTTTATAACAAAAAAATGATAACAATAAGTTAATGGAATAGTTAGCTAACATCATTTCGAGGAGAACAATAACAAGTTTTCTCTATTTGAAACAATATTGCACATTTTCGGACAATTTTAACAGGACGAGTACACAATTCAAGTTAACATGCCAATACCGTGTATAACCACCTCTTGCATTTATGACCACCTGACACCTCCCTCGCATTTAATCAATTAGACGTCGAATAAAGTCTTGAGGGATGTTATTCCATTCCACGAAAAGTGCTGTTCGGTGCTGGGCGAGCGTTTCCAGTGGATTTTGGCTATTTCTGATACGTCCGCCAAGTTCGTCCCAATGATGTTCGATTGGCGATAAATCTGGAGACATTGCTGGCCACGGCAACACACGAATATCATTATTCTCCAAAAAATCCATCAAAATGTGTGCCACGTGACAACGGGCATTGTCCTGCTGAAAAACGTGGTTCAAACGATATCTTCGGAGAAACGGGAGAACAACTGGAGCCAGAATTTCGTCCCTATACCTTGTTGCATTTAGGTTACCATCAATAATTTTGAGCTTGGTGCGTTCCTGGTAGATTATTCCGCCCCATACCATAATTCCGCCACCACCAAACCGATCTGTTTCCTGTACGCACGTGCCAGTATCTCTCAGACGAGTCTTAAGCCTTGCAATAGTCATTCTAGAGACATTAAAATGATTTGCAACCTGCATTTGAGTCATTCCTGCTGCCAACATCCCAATAGCTCGTTCTCTCTCATTTTGGCGTAGACGGGGCATTGACTTACGTGTAACTTTTTCAATTTTTTAATGCGACCTTTTGTTTACAATAGTGTTTGACACAATTAATGACCAAAAGGACAACTCGATTCTATCTCTATAAAGGTAAATTAAAAAAAATGGTTATTTGTTTGAAATCAGAAAATGACGTAACGTCATTTCCGAATTTTGTACAAATGAGTAAATTTGATAGATATATCATTCAGGTCACTAGTTTTAATCTTGAAAATATTTGAAATTAATATATGTGAATTAAAAACCAATGTAACGTTTCTTTTTTTTCTTTTTTTTTTGCCTAGTAAATTATAAAGGAGACTTTTTGAACGTAACAAAAATCAATCAAATATACTTGTAAGATAACAGCTGAACTGCTAATAAAACCAATGTCTACAATTTTAATACATCAAAGTATATAAAATTTTAATAAAGAAACAGGTGGACCCTTAATATGTTCATTTCAAAAGCAACTGTTCCAATTCGGAATATCAATATTCCGTCTTCATTACAATAAGAAAGAAAAGTTTAAAGTATACAAATGTTACGAGGCTCTCTTGACTGCATAACATACTGAATTGTATTTCTTTCAGACGAGATGTCAGAAAATCAACAATGATTGACAGTAGCTCGTGAGTGATGGAATGTTATATGCATGGTAATGAGCTTAGGGTAAAAAATCCTTCTTAAAAATTTCTTGTTAAGAATTTACTCGCCAGGGGTAACAGCTAGTAATTTCTCCTCTTAAAGCACGTGAAATAGTGCATGAAAATGGATGATGGCCATAACACTTTGAATATCAGTATGATAATTCATAATGTATATTGCTCTCATGTTTCATATTGAAAAATAATTACTGGTAAGCTTCATGGCTACTTTATCAGAGACTATTCATCGTGTTCATTAAAATATACAAACTACTTTAGAATTTTAATGTAAAACTTTCTGACACTTGTGCTTGGTTTTTACTACTGCTGTATCATGCTCGGTAAATTTTAACAGAATTTGTGGTTTTTCTTTTCGTTATTATAAAAAAAAAGGCACGCCTGTTCTTTTATGTTTGGTTAAAAAATTTATAAGAATCATGTAATCCCAATTTTATCTTCTTTATCTACCATTTTAAATCACCATGGAAAAACATACAAAATATGTGACGTAATAGTTGTCGTCACGTGGCGTCTTTTGGGAAATCCATGCGTAGAACTTTGCAGTTTTGTGCCAAGTTTCCACGCAAAACATGCCTTCGATTCAAGTGTCGAAAAGTTTATTTTATTGTGACATGAGAACAAGAAGGCTTAGCATCGATTCGTTTATAATCGCTATCTTGTTCTATCCTCAAGATCTTCTGATATTCAAGTATTAACTTACTAGTATTCTAGACGCGTACTTCTTTTTTCTCGCTGCATTGAAAATACTGAATGAAACCTTTATAGTGTCAATAGAGTTCTAATTAAATGAAATAAATAACCTATATACTAAATGAATTACATAACCCATACTAGAGTAAATAAAGCAAGAAAGTAGACTTCCACACTATATGCTTCTTAAACAATAGACGATGAAGGGATATCTAGAATAACAGTATTGCAGTAAATACAAAGTCTGAGTTGGAAAAAAAGAAAACGATTATGATCATATGTTGCTTTCATGTCAATGAAATGTGACAAAGAAACTGACATTAAAGTCAGCCTTCGTGCGACTACAGAAGTAGATATTGGTTTAACATTCAAACAATGTGCCAAATATGTCAACCATTTTGCTATGAAAGTCATAAAGCAGCACTATGGTCGGACACCAACAAACGAATATGAAAATTAATAATTTTACACAGATGAATTCAAGAGACTTGCGTAAACAGTCAGGTCTCATGGATACGGATAGGGAGTAGTTAAAACAAATAATTAAAATGGTATTTTAGGGACATCATGATATTGTTTTATTGAATCAAAGTGCTGGATAGCACCTGTGGAAAGTTTGCAACGGTAGATTGTAATATTTCAAATAGGTTGTAAATGTGTAGATTGCGTGGTTAACTTTTCTTCCGACTTTAAAAAAAAAATTACTTTATACAAAAAATAATTGGATGCTGTTACGAAGTCTCCCAAACAACTAGGGACTACCCCTGTATGTCATTCAAATCTTTTTGAAATCATGAACAGGAATATTTATGATTTAGGGGTGGGGATCTCGACCGTTTACAAGTTCTCAAACAGGAGGGGATGGGGCTGACCCAGAAGGACTCCCACTATATTTCATTTGATTTGTTTTGTTGCCCCATACAAGAATATATATGGTTTAGGGGTGGGGATCTTGACCGTTTATAAGTTCTCAAACAGAATGGGGTGGGTGGGGTGACCCCCAGGGTTTTTTTTTTTATGGTCCTGTGATCATTACTGAAAACCGGGTGTGTCTATCACTTACTGTTTTCAAGCTATAGTCATTTGAAAATTAAAAAAAAAAAATAAATCCCATAGGGTTGTATAGTAAATCCCTCCCTTCTGTTGGCTCCTCAAAATACCCCTAAATAGACCCCAAGAAGAAAAATAATAAGAACTGAGCAAAAACAAAAAGTCACCAAACTTTGTTTGGGAGACTTAATAGCAAGTAGTATAATTACGAATTTTGTTATAGTCCGATTTTCTGATGCCGATTATGTAATAGGCTGAGTTTGTTGTGGGCCGAGATGAGATACCAGGATACTTTCGATACACTCGGGATTTTACGTCTCTAATAAACATTTGTAAAAATCGTAGTAAGCGTCGAAAAATGTTCATTCATGAAATATTTTAAACACGGTATTAATTTTCTCTTCCACCGGAGGACGGGAGGAAACCCCTGAAACCGGGATTATAGTACTCCCGTTTGGAGGCACACATATATGGATCTCACGCATGTCTGGAGAATACCGATAAAAGCATAACGTAGAAACTGCTGTCTCGTGTGTGTATTTATTTTACTTTCCGCGCAGCGCAGATCCGCGAAGTATTGTTTGTGATAGCCATTTTCAAAATGAAGTTGAATTATTTGAAGTATCGATGAACATTCAGTACATTTTAATTCAAGCTGTAAGCTAATCAAAATATAAGTAACTCAAAATTTCAAAAGCATCTTCCTAGAATTAGTTTTCAAACACCAGTACTACATTATCTAGGAGTAGAACACACATCATAAAGTAAGATAGTCTGTCACTTCCGGTTTGAGGTCGATGCCTTAGGAAAGTTTATTGCTATAGCAAGCTATAGCAAACTTTCCAAAAACGACAATCTTTTGTACAGAAAGGTTTGTACCAAACTACGCGAAAGGCCTGCTACCATAGAGACATTATATTTAGATATAACCAGATATAACTATTGACCACATCTTCGACCAAACATAGCTGTTGTAAACAGATGTACATAAAACATATACTAATAGACATCAGTTTTTTTTTTTCGTAAGTCATAAAAGAATATTATAATGCTAAAATATAAAACAGATAAATACATATTAGTAATTCATAAATGTTTGATGTCAAGCATCTATTGATGTTAAAAGAAAAAACTGAAAAATCGAAAGTTCAGTTTTAATATACAGGAATTATTATGTTTTAATGCGACTTGTCTAATGTCTCATTTACCAACGAGAATAATGCATGTTTTAGAGGTACTGATATAATGACACTAAACAGTACCAATTTTGTACTGCACCAACCAGTATTAATTATATTTATCAAAGTTGTACATATATCGATGCAAGTTTGTTGTGTTTTAAGGTACACGTGTTTATGCTATTTATAGATAGGTCTGTTTGATTGGATATATAAAAGTATACGGGTAGAATTTCATGCACGGGTGGTTTGATAGTAGTTTAAGTCATTCGAGTCATTGCAGTCAAGTGCGCTAGAGGCATTTTTCCAAATAAATAATTATAAAAATTATTTATTTACAGGTTAATTGTCCAAGATGGGTCGCAAATATTGATGTGCTAGTTAGAGACAGACAATTCTCATTGATATAAAATGAATAATGTGTACTTATTACCTGAATAAAAATGCACTTGACTCTTGCAAGTGGCTACTCCCGTGTGAGAGGTTTGTATTTTATTGATAAATGTTTTATGTTCGGTTGAGGTTACGAATTAGAACATAATGTACAGTAAGCTCTTTAGATAGCAAGAATTTAGATTTGGTTATTAGATTTTGTAATTGACAAATTATATTACTAATATTTTTCGTGGTTTTGACAGAACAGTCAGACCAGTCAAAGATCCATTATTCGTCTTTATAATCTTATAACTGTCTGCAAAAAGTACAAAATAATACCAGAGCATTTCTTCTTTGAAAAGTCAGTATTAGGCATTATCGTAATTTGGTAGATTCAATAAAGGTGACCAAAGTCAAAATTTAAATATCAACTGCCCCTTAATGGCCAAACTGGTTACTGCTGATCAGGGGAACACTTGAACTAACGATAAGAACGAGAAGACTTTCTGCAGCTTTATAGTAATACATTTTACCTCTCAACTATATATGTAAATTTAATGAAATTATATAAGCCTCATATAATGAAGAACTTGAACAACAGTTGCTGTACGTGCTTAATTATAATAAAAAAAATACAGCAAGTATTGGCTTAAAGAACAATGAAAAAAAACAGCCAGCCAATATAGGTATAATCAGAACTTTTCTTTCTTTACAAAAATTACTTGTGATATTTTCAGTTCTGGAATATAGGTAAGTACTTGTACTCATAAATCTTAAAACACTCAAACAATACGATTATAAGTACTAGTAATCGTGACAACTTTTGAAGATATACTTCGTTTGTTTTTTTAAGTCGAGAAAAGGCAAGTAAAGAATAGGTTCCAATAACCATACATGCATAACACAATAGGAATTTATCTCACAAAAGAATTAAGAGAAGACATGCATCAAACTCTTTTCTTAGAAGTATGATATTGTTCTATGCATAAGTACAAAGAATTTGACGAGGAGACTTTTTCTCCATACTAGTTTATCTCCAAAAACTAAGTAGTATGACATAGATGTGTATGCTATACGCACACCATTTCACATTAGATAGAATTAAGATGATCTAATACATAATTCCCAAGAAGAAGATTTTTTTATATTCTTAAAAGCCTGAGTCACATTTTTACTTGAAAGAGGAGAATAATTTGATTGAATTAGTTAATAAAGCATGTGATCGAGGGAACAGTTTAAGTTTCTGTTCCTCGGCTTCGTCTCGCTCCAGTTCCGATAGCTGCCACCATTCACACAAAACGAATCTTACCTGGCATTACGCTTAACGGTGTTATCACGAGAAATTCTTGTAGAATTGCAGTTTCCTCTTCGTCTAAAACATTCCAAAAGCTCGTTTTATAAACATCAGATATATACCATTTGATAATATTTGTATACGATTTTTGATTCTTTTGGTTTGCCACTTGTAAAAGTATCTTTTTGCTGTGTTCTTTTGTTAAATATTTGTCGTCCCCTTTTTTCTATTGTGGCCATCTGTCATGTTTATGTACTTAATCAATCTATTCTTAGTTTTATAACGACATGCTATTCGAAGCCTTAACTAAGATTTTTTTTTTTAAATTGCTGAAATTATAGTAGAATCATTTCTTATGTGCTGTTTTTCGTAAGGGGTCACTTTCATTGTTATGCAATCAGAAATTCTCGAATTGAGTAGATGTATTTTACCAATCTCATTTTCTATAGATTAGAAGCGTAAATTTTCTTTCATTTATTTTTTACATCAATTCTTTCGAGAATTATTTATTTCAGAGTAATTTTCCCGTACAATTCTAAAGGAATACTTTTTTCTATATTTGGCCCCACCCCACCCTAACAACAATGATATAATGCTCACAGAAGCATGCATATAACTTGTCTTTTCTGATTTGTTAGTCTTATGTACATAACAGAAGTCACAAAGATGATACAATTTTAAGTTGGTTTATGAATAATTTGTTAAAAAAAGACAGTAAGACAAATAAAATATTTACAGTTCAGTTTGGTGACTCCACTAAATTATAAAAAGTAAATTTATGACGGACAAAAATAGCCTGTGTTTGCTGGTTATTTACATGAAACACTAATTAATAAGAATAAATATTTTCTGATTTGCATTCTTAATGACGACTTCTGTAAATTAAGCATTTATTTCAGTTTTTATATTATCATTACTATAAAAATAAAAGGGGTATTGGGGTAAACGTCAATGGCTGTTTATTTTAAACATCAAAGAATGTAACGTTATATAAAGAATACTTCTTGAAATTTTACATTTCATCTACAAATTACAAAGGACAGAAATGTAATTAGTATAGTCATGTCAACAGTGCACTCTTCTGGGAGAGTTCATTAGTGTTCAAACACGAATGACAGCTTTTACTTCATAATGAAAAATTCCTATATTTATTCCCTCGTGTGTATTAATTATCAATTTTCATATTCCAAAATCTGGTAATCACGATGGAAGATAAACAACTGAAAAAAATGTCAAAGAGATTTTTAAAGATTTCTGTTTTTTAACAGATTAATAAGATAAGGAATTTATCCACCATTCAATTTTGAATACATATAACTAATTAGGTAATAGTATTCATTTGCTGACCAAAATTGTGCATTTTCCAAATAATATAAGGTCTTACTTTTTGAATTTTATGTGCAACAGACAATACAATTTATTTTAAAAATGCAAATTTTGAGATATGTCCATGATCATTTCATTCTATAAAACACTCTGCAAATTATTTTAAATTATATATTCATAATTATGTACTATTTTTTTTAATTAGTGTGTGTTCTTTTCAGAACTTACTGTAAAGTTTTGTCTGTAGACTTGAATAATTAATAATAATATTCTTTTATTATATAAATTATGATGAAATATGGAAATTAAATGCATAACCAAACCCAAAATAAAAAACTTTACGAGTTAAACAAAGGAATGAGGCCTTTTTATAATCCATTTAAGTTAGTCTGTTAATCATAAATCAAATTGGAAGTGTTGGAATTCAAAACAAAATCATTTTTGCTGACTAAGGAGTGTAATATAGAACAACATAATTTTGATTTTGTAATTTTAAGCATGTTGAAATTCCCAGTAGATAATGCTGTAACTTTAAGTCATCAGTTAGTTTATTTGTTCGTTTGTTTTTGTTTAATTACATTTCAGTAAATATTGCATTTTTTTCTTTCTTTCTTTTACACTATGAAAAAAAAACGAAAACTTAATTTTCCTTTCGCAAACAACTATATGTTTATCTGACAATAAAGTTAATTATAAATATCATTAGATTTTTTTATTTACTAATATAACTCTTAGTTTCTTCCGCAGCGTTTAATCGTTTCTTTTTTTCTGTCCAATTCGCTCATCTCGGATATTTTTAAAATTAGAGTGTCTTCAGACATCAAAATGAATACAGGGCTTATACAAATGAACAGCTAAACATGTAAAATATTCACATTCATAAATATAATTTGGTCGGGACGTGCTTACCTAAAAATTAAAGGCGTCCATCTTTGATTGCGAATGGGTTAATATTTTTTTTTCGGAATTTAGCACATTTAATCAAGTATTTGTCACTATACAAATCCTTGTTTAAATGAAGAAATACAAATTATCATAGGAAGTTTTCATTGCAATGAAGAAATCTATAAAATTATTCTTATAATAGTTAACTTTCGACTTAGGACTTCCGACGTAACTTTAAGGACTATCCTAAAACCATCTTAAGACACCTATGTATATATCCTAACTTTATGACCAAATTTAGGACATATCTTATCTTAGGAGACTTTCGTTAACTTGATTTAGGACTAAGACGTGTACTAAGACCATCTTAAGACAGCTTCGTTGACAAGGCCTTCGGATTTTTTTCTCAAAATTCTCTCATCCAGTTTTTTAGTAGACATACAATTAAAGTTGGTTTTCCCAGTGCAAAATCCTTATAAAATATGAGTATTCTGAAAAACCTGTAGCTTGAAATAAAGCTTGGCGAAATATCCTTTTATCTTATTTGTCAAAATAGGCCGATATAATTCTCACCCGAATAATTCAGCCCCTCCCCGTAATCGAGCTCTCCTACTTGTTAATGGAGCCATCGTTAAGCAGCGGAATATAACGACTGAGTTATTCGCGTTAGCCATTTCAAGGCAAAAGTCAATCATTTTTTTATTTTTTTTTACTCCCATACTCATGATACTACCGTAACAATCCATTTTCCATGCAGACAGGTGCCTGTTGATCCCCCACACACACACACACAGAGTTTCCTCTAAAAATCAGAGTTTATCAATTAATATGAAGATCAATATTGCATTTTTAAAGTTTGAATTAGACAAGAGACTTGATTTTATGCTAATATTTAGGACAAGCCTTTTCTATTGAATGACACTATCTTCCCAATGACAACTTCGCCCAATGGATACTGGTAAAATAAGTCAGGGGTTTAAACTTATACATATATGTTATTGTTATTTTCTTTATCTAAAAAAAACCGAATTAAAATGAATATATCTTCTCTATTAAAAAAAAAAAGATAATAAAATCAAATTTCATTTTTCAAACATTTTCATTCATTCATTCAATTCAAAATTATCATGTAATGTTATAAAAAATATCCTCAGTAATAGATTAAAAATAGGGATTAAAAATATACTAAACTCTAAGGAAGCCTAAAACATGAAAGTTTGAAATTACTGGCAACGAAAAACGAGACACATGATGGCAAAAAAATATATGGCATATTCTTTGCTATGGAAGAAAAATATTGGGTTGAAATATTGAAATACATTACTTCTGTGGTTGATCAAGGTTTTATGGAGTGCATATATAACTCTCACTATTGACTATATCTAAAAGAAGTCTTAGGCGAAGTCAAAACACACAAATACTGGTAACAAGTTTTCAATCTTTAACTTTATACAGAAAATTACATTCAAGTACACGCATTCAAAATAAAATAAGACTTAAGGGATAAATTATCTATATATTTTATAATTGATTAATCATTTTAGTTCCAAACTTCAACCATCTCTGTAGTAATCTTGCCCTTGGCCTTAATTGCGTAAGCGTATTGTTTATTTTCGTGTTTAATCATTAATGAATTCCTAGATATAAAGATGGTAAGCAATTGAAATATTGGCAAAATGTTATCTTATGGTTTGATTTCTAAATTTGAACTTCCATACGTCTATCGTTTTTGTTTGAAGTAATGCCAGAAATACGTTCACAGCCACTGAACCGGTATTTAACTTCTGATTCTTTATGGTATGTTTTATGAAAGTGTATTTGGCTCTCTAATCTTTCGATCTTCTTGGTAAAGTTGATTTCATGACCACGATCCGTGTATAGTTTATTGAAATTGGTATCATTTGTTTGTGTATTGTTTTTAATTGATACTTTTATGTTTACTGTATTTTACTTCCCAAATCGTGGTCACCTACTGAAAGGTTGGTCATGATACATTTTTGTACATTTGCGCTGCGAAAACGGTACCATAACTTCGTTTTCCTTTAATAACTTGTTTTGGTTTCCCCTTTTATGGAAGCGGTCTGTAATCTCAACGGTGTTTTGCTTTTAATTTGTTTTTCACAAACACATTTTTTCTTGTCTCTTAATTCTGTCACAAACCCCTGGTGGATTTTTTTTGGCGGGAAAAGGGTGGGGGTTAACTTAAGATGTATTTGCAGGTATCAGCATAAATCCATACTCAAGTAAAGAATAGTTAGAAAATGTTATAATATATTAAAAACTGATTCAAATATAAATAGTTGAGAGGCAGATAATGTTAAGGAAAAACAAGAAACAAAAGTTATTTGTTTTATTTGTTTTTGTTATATTTTGTCGGGGACAGGAGAGAGAGGGTAGTGATGTAAAAAGTCCATAATGTTCTCGACATACTAATGTAGATATTTATCTTGCTTAAACATTCGAAAGCATACATAATCTTGAAATAAACACTTTCCAAACTACCTTCCTTTGCAAATACCAAAGTCTGCAAATACATTTTGGAATTTGAAAAACAAAGTAATCTCAATGTAACTGTAACGGTATTAACAGAACAGACACACGTGACCAAAGTAGTATTCAAATTTCTCCACGCCCAAAAATAAGTCACTTGTTTGAATGTCGTTTGACATTAAGGCTGATGTGAAATAATTTTCTTGGAACTCAGAATAAAAGCTGCATAATGACATCCTCTTTCAATTTAAGTTTCAAACGTTTATACAAATAATTTGATTGTTTTATGGAATTAAGATTCTTAAGGCTTTCTTAGGAAAGAAGGTCAAAATACACCATTCAAGTATGGAAAACAAGAGACAAGAAAAAAAATAGTATTACTGTAAGATTTATTTTAACGTTTTAACTCAGTTATTAAAGAATGTAGTTGTGAAAAAAACATAATGTTTCCATGCCAAGTTTGGTGTGCAACATAAATCGCAAGATCTTTCCTTCATTGTTTGCATCAACCAATGTAACATTTTTAGCTTGAACGATAAGATACACGTGACCAAATGTTTTGATTTTTTTATATTTTGAGAAAACATACGTATTACTAACTGATTCAAATATAAATAGTTGAGAGGCAGATAATGTTAAGGAAAACAAGAAACAAAAGTTATTTGTTTTATTTGTTTCTGTTATATTTTGTCGGGGACAGGAGAGAGAGGGTAGTGATGTAAAAAGTCCATAATGTTCTCGACATACTAATGTAGATATTTATCTTGCTTAAACATTCGAAAGCATACATAATCTTGAAATAAACACTTTCCAAACTACCTTCCTTTGCAAATACCAAAGTCTGCAAATACATTTTGGAATTTGAAAAAACAAAGTAATCTCCAATGTAACTGTAACGGTATTAACAGAACAGACACACGTGACCAAAGTAGTATTCAAATTTCTCCACGCCCAAAAATAAGTCACTTGTTTGAATGTCGTTTGACATTAAGGCTGATGTGAAATAATTTTCTTGGAACTCAGAATAAAAAGCTGCATAATGACATCCTCTTTCAATTTAAGTTTCAAACGTTTATACAAATAATTTGATTGTTTTATGGAATTAAGATTCTTAAGGCTTTCTTAGGAAAGAAGGTCAAAATACACCATTCAAGTATGGAAAACAAGAGACAAGAAAAAAAAAATAGTATTACTGTAAGATTTATTTTTAACGTTTTTAACTCAGTTATTAAAGAATGTAGTTGTGAAAAAAAAACATAATGTTTCCATGCCAAGTTTGGTGTGCAACATAAATCGCAAGATCTTTCCTTCATTGTTTGCATCAACCAATGTAACATTTTTAGCTTGAACGATAAGATACACGTGACCAAATGTTTTTGATTTTTTTTTATATTTTGAGAAAACATACGTATTACTAACTGATTCAAATATAAATAGTTGAGAGGCAGATAATGTTAAGGAAAAACAAGAAACAAAAGTTATTTGTTTTATTTGTTTCTGTTATATTTTGTCGGGGACAGGAGAGAGAGGGTAGTGATGTAAAAAGTCCATAATGTTCTCGACATACTAATGTAGATATTTATCTTGCTTAAACATTCGAAAGCATACATAATCTTGAAATAAACACTTTCCAAACTACCTTCCTTTGCAAATACCAAAGTCTGCAAATACATTTTGGAATTTGAAAAAACAAAGTAATCTCCAATGTAACTGTAACGGTATTAACAGAACAGACACACGTGACCAAAGTAGTATTCAAATTTCTCCACGCCCAAAATAAGTCACTTGTTTGAATGTCGTTTGACATTAAGGCTGATGTGAAATAATTTACTTGGAACTCAGAATAAAAGCTGCATAATGACATCCTCTTTCAATTTAAGTTTCAAACGTTTATACAAATAATTTGATTGTTTTATGGAATTAAGATTCTTAAGGCTTTCTTAGGAAAGAAGGTCAAAATACACCATTCAAGTATGGAAAACAAGAGACAAGAAAAAAAAATAGTATTACTGTAAGATTTATTTTTAACGTTTTTAACTCAGTTATTAAAGAATGTAGTTGTGAAAAAAAAACATAATGTTTCCATGCCAAGTTTGGTGTGCAACATAAATCGCAAGATCTTTCCTTCATTGTTTGCATCAACCAATGTAACATTTTTAGCTTGAACGATAAGATACACGTGACCAAATGTTTTTGATTTTTTTTATATTTTGAGAAAACATACGTATTACTAACATTTTTGTTTTCTGGGTTTATTGTGCATCACTGGTGTTTCATTCACATCCTAAATTCGTATTCATGTTTGCTCTTTGAAATCAAAGCGGTCAGTTTACAAATAAGTATTAAGAAATGTTGACGTATATCCGCATTACATTTCTTCCAAGTGAATGATTATATTTTAGAAAAATATATTTTTATGTAAATTTTCTATATTTTTTTGCATTCAAAATGCAAATTAATGTCAGGACATATTTTCCTGAATTAACAAAATTGTTACATCTTCAAAATTTCAGTTTTACGCAACAAAACAGATTTATTTTCTATGTTAATTTTGAAAGTATTAAAGCTCGTAATCTCTGCTTAAATTGAGCTACAAACTGCTCTTCTTTGAAAAGTAAAATTGAGTCTTTACAATTTAAATATGACTAAAATAATTTCAAAGTAAGATCACTTTGGCTGATTTCGCACTGCCAAGCAACGCGTTAAATTGCATCCTACATTTTCGCATGAACGGTGCAAATTTAGGCTTCTTTAACACGACGAATTTTCATACTATTGTTACGGGGTCAAATAGGCTTGTACTGGTACATTTAAAGTTTGTAATATGTTAAATTTATTTTATAATTGGTTCACAAACTAGCGTTTATTGGCTTCGAAAATTGAATATTAAATATCTTTAAATTATTAGTTGTAGAAGATTTACTCGGCTTAGTATTGTATTCCAGTAAACTTATCAAACAAGCTTGTAACATGTCAAACTTGAACCAAAGTTCTTGTTTAGAGATTTTTTCTATCGAGTAGAGAGTGTTTGGCTTTGATTAAGCTTGTAGTCTAAGAGATGAAAGTTGTTGAAATGAAGGGTTATGGTAGTTTCAGATGAGAAATACAGACCCTTCTCATCATTCACAATGATGTGTTGATTTTTCATTTCCTTGGTACATAAAATTTTGTTCAGATTCCAACTACAGTTATTTAACAGGGACGTAAATCGGTCATTCTTAAAATGGCGCATTTTAAAACTAATTTCAGTAAGATACATAAAAGTTATGCAGCAAAGTATTAAAAACTGAAATCTTATTACAACACGAATGATTCTATCAAATAAATATGAATCATAATTTGCATATTTTGATGAAAGTATACGGTTATTGCAGTGTAGCGAATCCTAACCAAGTCCTGAAATGTGACTTAAAATTTGTTTATGTTCTGATGTTCACAAAATTGAAATTGACAAAATAGTAATGCATATCACATGTCGTTACTTATACAATTGATAAAAAAAAATAATACCAGTACTTATATAAAAACATTCACCTTCAAATTTTGAGACTGTTCATTCCATTTATGAATATTATTCAATTTGTATTTTGAAAGTGCACACATGTAAAAGTACATGTTTATTGTGTCTGTCAATTTACACAGATGACATAATTATTGATTTTTTTTTTGTCATGTCAATGTTTATAATTTCATATTGATTTTGAATGTATTTAATTGCAAGTTTTCATTCATATTTCTAAATTAATATATTTTCAATATACATAAAATAAATATTTATTCTTAGTAGTTTGTTTATATTAATGACCTTTTTTCCATTGATACAATTTTCATTCAATAATTGTTTTTTTAATTTTTATCTTAATTACATCTATATTGATAAAAGCATACATACAATGATCAATAATTTGTCTCATAAATAGCACAATATTCCGGTAATAAGAATTCATTATCATTCACATGTAAAGAATATATTTTACATACTTTTGCGAATATTTTCACAAGCTCAACCCATTTATAAACATATGCCAGCAACTATTTTCATACCCTCTAAAATTAATATAAATATAATATTTTATATCAATCGTTGATTTTTCTACTATTTCTTAAAATAATTCTGCTAAATTTTCAACAACAAAAAAAGTTCAAACCTCCTTTAATCTCACACATAAGGTTTTTAATACATCTATGTCAGTGTTATTATGGTACCAGGTGTCCGTACGTATTCTCAATATTAAATTCTTGACCACAAGTAAATAAAATTTAAACATTTTGATTGTTCATAAAGTAAGATGTTATTTTACAAAACAGTCGGTGAAAAACACAATTCATTATAGTTCAAAAGTACACGCTGAGCCGTCAAAATTTTATGTCTGGCGAATAAATAGTTTAATCTAATAGCCCATCTTCATGATCAACTCAAATTACAAAATGTCAACTAAAATTCCCATTTTTTATCTAAAGATAAAAGCAAGGGGTGTGTTTATAAAAATAAAATATTACCTAGCTCGGTTTGGTCAGGTGCGACTCCTTTCCGGACAGGTTTCTTCTCTTTCATCCAGGCATAGTCAGGAAATTTCATCGATAATCCAGAATCCCTTGCCCCAGGGTCGCCTCCAATGTCCTGGGTCGGTTGCTGCGAGGCAGTGAAAGATTGGCAGTATGATCGCATGCCGTCGCTCGAAATGATTGATGGCGCTTGTAAAGCTTCATTGATAAGTGGCACTGAAGTCATAAATTCTGCAATACTAGGTTGGCTGTTAATAAAGCCAGACTCTCTTCCCTCGTCCATGGTCATTTGAAATTTTTAGAATTTTTTTCACAAATTGTTTTTTATCTTATAATTTCACATGTTTAACTAATATATTCTCGACCAGGTGACACTTTACCAACTATGCATTAAAATCTATGTATGAGATGGACGTTTCAGAATGATAACCAACTGCTGCCTAAGTCATGTGACCGCTACAACCAATCAACAATGTCATACGAGAATTCTGACAGATTGAAAGACATGAATTTCTAAATATAGACAGTAACTTATTGTAAATATGAACAATATATGTGTGATTAGTTAAAAATTTAATCCACAAAGGACGATAACGATATAGTTGTGTATCGGCATACATTTTTTACATGAATGGTTAACGTTCACATTGTCGTCTGCTGTTGACTGTTGAGAGAAATTATTTTTATGTTCCTGCGGGAGGTAATTAAAATCTATAATATCGTTATTTTTCATGGGCTGTCAGAAGGCTCATTGACAACCAACAAATCACCACCTATCTTCAAATCTTTTACGGAGTAATAAAATCTATTTCTTCGCTCATTGTCGGACGATAAAGGTTAAATTTTTATCATTTTATTCTCATTATTACTGTTTGTCAGCATGCCATTTGTCTGGTATTCTAGTTTCACCACAGACGCCGAATTTTGCTAACCATTTTATTTACCATGTTTATAAACGGACATACTATAAATTTTCTGGAATTTTTGTTTTATTTTACTATCAACAGTTTCGGAAAAAACGTCACGAATTCAGTTGAGAGAAACTGACAAGCATTGTGGTATATTTGGTAAGTATAAATTAACATATTTAATTAATTTTCATGTCATGTATATTTTAACAGTCTTTAGCAACGGGAAATCAAAATTATAACGAAGGGTGTTAAACTTTAATCAACTGCTTCCCTCCCATGGGTGCTATTCCTTTGAAAGACCAATTGTTTTTCTGGTTTTTGATCCGACCTTTGAGGATTGTGGTGCCATCTTCGAAGAGCCTGGGTAAAACTTTACACGAATTATAGGGATGTGAAAATTAAACATATAAGTGTTTATTTTCACAGCGTGAGAGGGATTGTAACAGTTACGACTCCCTCGATACAAAAAAGTTCAAAAGGACCATTGCGTGTTCTACGGTCGTGTTAGCACAGCCTGGGGTATCCTATCACTTTTAATATAATTATATTAGTTTTTAGAGGCTTTCCAAAAGAAACTTATTTAAAAGAATAAAAGATATCTAAAAATTAAGAATATTAACACCATTTCGTGACTAATTTTAAAACTCGTAAAAAGAGTGTATATTTATATAAATATAATATCATTCGAATTTAATTGCTAAATATATACTAATTTTATGACTTTTGTTATTCAATTTAATCCTGTATTTGTCCAATTGAAAGCATGTAATTTCATTAATAAGGTTTGTAATCATATTTTCACTATTTTAGATGAAAACATATTATATTTTGTCATTTTGTTAATACAAAATAAAATATTAACTTTTCTTTGAAATATAAAGAAAACGAACGAAACAAACTTATTGAACAGTAAAAATAATTATCTATTTACTGACTGTCTGCTAGATTTGAAAATGTAAGTTGAAAACGAAAATGAAATTAAATATGTGATATACGTGATTAAATATGTGATGTATACGTATCTCATTTCTGTCGTTGGACTGCTAATTTCGTATTTCATTTTTTTGTCTGAAATGTCAAATTGAAACTGCTTTCTGTGCACCAAAGACGATTTATTCTAGCTATAATTAGATTAATATATGAATGAATGGTAAACATAGATGATGATAATAATTTGTTAATAATAATAATAAAAATGTGAATAATAATTAATGGAAAATATGAATGAATCAATAAATATTTCATATTTATGACCCAGCTAATAAACAAGTAATCTGAGAAGCAAAGTGTAGTTTTATTCAAATTAATTTCACAAAAATCTGGCATATTTTCAGTATGACTAAGTCTAGGTTTATTCGAATTCTTTAAATTTTCATATTAAAAATATTGAAATTGTCAATTTATAATAAAACTCTGCACGAAATCGCAAAGAAAAACTACTACATAAATATATTTAATTTGTATTATGAATGTACAATTATACTACCTTGCATGAATTTATTCTATTTCAGAAGTTAAAGAATGTTAATTGTTCAATTATTTTAAATATGCAATAAAAAAATCCTTTATTCATTTTAATTTATTCAATTCAATATTCAATTATGCTAACACTGAAAATAACAATTTAAGATGCAAAAACAATGTTTACGTTGACAAAATCCTCTTTCATATCAAATACACACCAAAATGTGTACACATATGAAATCTTTTGCTCTAAAATTGACCTTAAATCTTGGTGTGCATATACAAAAACAACGACCTTTAAAACATTTGCGATAACCGGATTGGAAACAAGATGGGAGCAATGAAATTCGAGATTTATTTTGCAGTTGCGATGGTATGATAAAATTTGCAGAACAAAGTCCGCATTATTTAGAAACAACCCGCTCATCTCTCTAGACGAACAATCAAATTTGTTAAAGGAGAAAATGATTGATTTTAGGTCGACATAATTTGAAGTTAGGGTTGTCAGAAGAGTGTTATTATCAGTAATGGAAGACTAGTGTCATCGTTTAACACATGTTAATAGTTATTGTTAACAAATTAACCAACAACGTTATGATTATATATTAATGTTTAAACATATCAAAAGTTATTAAATTAATTTCCGAACATAAGTGATGAATGTTTTTATTCATTTCTCTGTCCATTTCCTAAGGATAGATAATTGCTTATTTTAGCACCATCTTCAAAATAGATTTAGAAAACAAGATGTAAGTTAGGACGAAGATTATTTTTAAAGTATTTTCAAACATGCAATTGAGAATATATTTCACCATGAAAGTACTATATTGTCAATATAGTACTGCAATGATTTCACAGACTTTACAGTTGGGACGTAGATTATTTTTTTAGTATTTTTTAAACATGCAATAAAGAATATATTTCACCACGAAAGTACTATATTGTCAATGTAGTACTTCCACGATTTCACAGACTTTACATTTATTTAGAAACTCAGAATATATTTCACCATGGAAGTACTGTATATTGTCAATGTAGTACTTCCATGATTTGACAGACTTTACATTTATTTCGAAACTCAGAATATATTTCACCACGAAAGTACTATATTGTCAATGTAGTACTTCCACGATTTCACAGACTTTACATTTATTTAGAAACTCAGAATATATTTCACCGTACTATATATTGTCAGTGTAGTACTTCCATGATTTGACAGACTTTACAGTTATTACTTCAACAGAGCATACACAAATCATAAGTTCAAAGGCTTGGCAAAAATATTGGTACAGTAACCTGAATAATTCACTCTCTCCCCGTGATCGGCTCTCCCACCCACTCGCGACTGAATTAGTCGGGTTATTGGTACAGTTGTTTACAAATCAGTGCGCTAATAATTTCAACCACTTTGGCATGTACTTTCGTAACCACATCACTGACAAAGAATAGATTTTAATCAAGATTTATTTTACATCTGTCACATATACATTTTTTTTAAATTAATGACTAGAACATAACCATTGATTGAACATAATAATTATTCGGTTTTATTAGGGGTTAATTGTTTTAGAAATGGGCCTCTGGTAATATTATTTATAAACATTTGAATATTTGAATAAATCTATGCACTGTTGTGGTTTCTTTACAGTTTTAAATAGCATTTATATTGGACAATATACAATTAATGGATTATAAATATAAAATATTCATATGCAGTCTGAACATATCTCGTTGAAAAATTTTGATGCTATTTTCAAGAACTTGTATAGTAAGACAAATCCGTGCTATTTTGTGAGAACAGGAATACAAAGAGCTTCAGAAACTATCAAAGTCTTATCTTTCAAATTACATGAGTTTGGTATTCCTATATGAAATAAACATTTGAAATGATGGACATATAAGATAAGAAGTTACTAAATCAAATAATATACGATTTTCAGTATTGTAGAATTAACTACCTATTGGAAATAACAGGGACGTATTTAATTTATATACATTCTAAACATATATGATTTAAGAAAAGATTAAAATTTTGATTGCTTATTGTATGCAATGATTCTAAAAAAAAAATTATTTTTAATAAAAACTGACGGAGTAGAATATAGCATGAACTAAAGTAGAAACTAAACTAATTTTAGCCAAACTATGAGCAATGAGAAGTGACAAACAAACCAAAGCATGGCTCCTATATATCTGCATAAATTTCGAGACTACAACTGTCAACTTAATAAATTGAATTGAACATTCTGAAAACAGTTCACAGAAACTAGGGCATGTTGTTTTATTGCATAACGAATATTATGAAATCTGATCATGAAACCATCTTAGGTATGTATTTCAAAATGTAACTGAAATATGATCCATTGTTTACATCCAGTTACTTGAAAAAAAAAATCTTAAGAACATTACTATATTTAAACATCCTGCACGACCAAAATGTACGTATACCCTTCAGACAGGAACCGCCTAATAATGGCTGAAACCAGGTATGTCAATATATATACCTACTTCCGTTTTTGTTTTTTTTTTCTGGGGAATTAATCTTGCACCAGTTATACAAATAAAGACCAGCACTTTTTATAACACATCAATTTGCTACAATATACCCTGTTCGAGCACATTTGTTTTTATTGAAAATAACGTATCTTAAAAGCATTTAGTTTTACAACACCATCAGTTGTCTTGCACAAGAAATAATCTAAATATACAATCTCTTTTCTTCTAATTTACTATTTGCCTCAAATTTTGAAGTACCAATTGCTTATTTTGCAAAGGTACAGAGACAACAGGCGACATGAAAAACATTTTCCATGAACGCAGATACCGAATGGATAGCCAGGTTTTTATAGTCTTGGATCTTTATCCAAACTCTGCTTCGCATTACTCGGCTACTTTCAGCGGCGGATCCAGACATTTTCATAAGTGGGGGCCCACTGACTGCCTCATAGTGGGGCCCGCTCCAGTCATGCTTCAGTGATTCCCTATATAATCAACCATTTTTTTGCCACAAAAGGGGGGGGGGGCGTGCCCCCTGGGCCCCCTAACCCCCTAAATCCCCCTCTGACTTCGAGGAGTGAGTCAGGATACCAGGCCACCGGGGTATAAATACACAGCTACTTTTAAGAAGTAGCATCCATTTTTCTCGTCATTTAGAGAAGAGCTCATCCTAAAAGGGGTATCCATGGGGTTTGGATATTAACATTTCAAGCCAGGTATTCGAACTAATGACGTTTTTATGATATATATTAGGTACAGTTTTGAGCTGAGGGAGTTATTGCATTAGCTCTCATATAGATCTACTCTTAGACATCACGAGAAATAAAAAAACATCGGTTTGCACACACAATTCAGTATGTATACTACATGTATATAAGCACACAGTAGAAGATATTGTACTTTTAATCGTTTGAATTGTTTTACATTTGTCATTTCGGGCCTTTTATAGCTGACTATGCGGTATGGGTTTTACTCATTGTTGAACGCCGTACGGTGACCTATAGTTGTTAATTTTTGTGTCATTTGGTCTCTTGTGGAGAGTTGTCTCATTGGCGATCATACCACATTTTATTTTTTATATGTAGTGATTGGGTGTTCTTTCTTTCGTTTAAAGATTCGTTCGTCCTTCCGTTCCATTTTCATTCACATTCACTACTGCTGCTGAACCGCTTTAAATAATTTAATACGCGAACAATTCAATTGATTTGGTACCCATTTTGTATCCACAATTTCTCCTAAATCAATTTTCTCAGAATATAAACCATATGATATCATTTTACACATCAAATTTTGCTTTTTTGGTCCGGATTAGTTTTTGTTTTCATTAAGAAATTATTTTGACATGCTTTATAAGAGGAGGGTTATTATTTTTAGAGTTTTGCGAGCAGTTCCACCAGAATTACTGTTTTAAATGGAAATTTGTCATTTGTTTTAATCAAGTTGAACATATATTATGTGTTTTGGACTTTGACATTAGTCGTTAATCCGAAATTGAGACTATGACATAATCAAAAAGTTTTTGATAAATGATACATAAATTGTGAATTTTTCGATAGATATTCAAGGCCTTCATGTCGATTTTAAATGAGCTTGTGATATTGGCTACTGGGTCTTAGAAAAATGTTCAATTAGATCTAATTTTGAAAAATCATACTTTCAAGAATAAATTTTCTATAAAATTTTTCTTTATCCAAAAAGTATTTCCTGACTTTATTCGAACGTTTGCGTGTACATCTATGTTTCATGTTATATAAAATATAAATAAAAAGTATATATAACCAGATGCATCATGTTTCTAACAGCAACAGCAGACGTTAGAGCACGCGGAAAGTGGGAAAATCTGTTACGCTTTCTAACTGATACGCAGTGTCAAATTTCATTCATACATATTTTCCATGTACTTTTATTTTTTTGATCAATTTGATTGAGACATTTGAAGGTAAATGAATACAGGTAGATTTTTCAATATTTCTATAAATGTATAACTGAAAATGAAATATTTATTTGGTGAAAATAAGTATTTGTCGACATTTCGTAACTTTTGTACAAATTCACTTAATTTTTCAATGCGTCATAGATTCCATATCTCAGTTCCATATATAAACTCTATTTGACATTATTTCTGTTTGTGTAGTGTTCTTGACTATGCCACGTGCTATTGGAATCGCACGATGGATGATATCATTATGTTCTCTCTTGGTCGACCTGGGGCATGCTTTTCGGAAGTATCCTAAGGCATGTCCCAAAATATATCTATGACACACATTCGGAATATCATAGGGCCATCCTAGGATAAATCTTAGACTGTAAATCAAGGATGTCCTAAAAAAGCACGTGACATGGTTGATGTGATCAAGGTGATCTATTGTACTGTTAATTTTTTGTAATGATTCCTGTATCATTGAATATTTGTCTATATTAAACGACTTCACATATACAGAAGAGTTTTATTACTATTATCATTAACAGAAACCATAGTTAATAAGTTTTAAAATTTATAAAATCAAACAAATTCTTTTCAGGTAGAAAAAAATGTAGACAACTCGTTCACCTACAGTTCAACAATCAATCATGGTTGTTCCCTTAAGCTATTAAAGTCTGTGGGCATTCATCCATTGGTAAACCTCAGAATAAGTTAAACTTTGATGTCTTGTAACCCCCTGTAGGTTGCAATGTTCAAGCATATCATGAAACACCAATACAAATCTTTGAATTGTAAACCTGCATCAATAATTCTATCCAGAATGGTCAGAGACACCTACAAAAGTAAATATAACGCATGACCTTTTTGAGTGTCTGGTGATTCACAACTTCTTTACTAGAATCGGTGCGACTAAGAGCATTTGGCGTCGACGCTAGTCCAAACATTCTCTATCTGCGATCTCCCAAATTATTTGTTTTTGAACGGAATAGGGAGCTACCATTTGATTTTTATGGGGGCTAGGATGAAAAATTTTGTCCTGCTTTTTTTTTAGTTGTAATCTCTGTCCTGCCTATTTATTTTTTATTCTATTCGGTCCTGCCTTTTTTTTACTAGTTTATCCTGAATTTTTTTACACAAATTGTCATCCTGCCTATTTTTTTAACCAAGTTGCTCATCCTGCCTTTTTTTTTACTCAAAACTCCTGTCCTGCCTATTTTTTCAAATTTCATCCTAGCCCCCATAAAATCAAATGGTCGTTCCCTAAGGTACTGTGGTGCTTTATACAATTGTTATGATACTTAAATCATAAAATATGTTATAATATAACCAAACTCGTCATTTGTTGCTGTATATCATATTTGTTTTTCGTTTATTGTTTTGTGCATATATCAGGCTGTTAGCTTTCTCGTTTGAATAGTTTTTCATTTATCATGTCTCGGCCTTTTATAGCTTGCTATGCGGTATGGGTTTTGCTCACTGTTGGAGGCCGTACGGCGACCTATAGTTGCTTACTTTTACGTCATTTGTTCTCTGGTGGCAATCATAACACATCTTTTTTTTATATATATATTAAACGTGTTCGCATACTGCATCTTGCATGTTTTATATTTTATTAATCGACGATTGCTTAACTTCGGTTCAGGGCCAAAAAGGCTATATCGCGACATTATATTAATTCAAAAATAGTTGACTGTCATGTGCAGAAAAAATCTGGGTTAGTCCATTCATTTTGCTGATTTAGATATGAAAACCTGATTGAACTCAATGTTACAAATTCATTAAGTAAATTAAGCAACACAAAAGAGAACATGACTTGGAACAACAAGAAAGGCATAAAAAAGACAGGATCAAAGCAGACTATATTCTAGTGAACAAATAACAAACTCTGGGATACGTCAATTTAAAGAAATATGTAATATCACGCAGTAACTAAACAGAAGTTTAGATCTTTAAAAAAAATCTAACCCCCCTTTTTTCAACGTAACCATGCACTTGTCTCCTGTCAAGGACCACGACAGTGATGGTCTTGTATCTCTTGCTATACAGAGCATACATGTCTTCACTAAGATTCCCTGACCAAAATTTGGAAGGCCGAAAATCAAACGTTTGGGAGCATAAACACCAGAAAGCCTGGTTAGTGCTATCATATAAGTGATAAGCAAAATGTCGATCTGAAACCTCTGTTGATAGTGTCTGCAAATGTATATGTTTATTGGAATATGTTTTACTTTAGCATGCTGTTTAATGAATGGATTTTCTGGACTCTTTTTATTTCTATTCGAAATATTAAAATCACTATTATTAAAATTCTTTATTAGAAAAAAAGCCTGCTTCCTCAAACAAAATTGTTTGATCACCAATTCTTGCATAAACATTTAAAATTTTGGGGCGAAAAAAGTAATCCAAAAATAGTAAACTCGGCAGGATTATATCAATGCATATCACTGAGGCCTTACAACGCTAACACATTTCCAGGCAAATGGCCTAGTTTTAGGACATGAAACATAAAATGAAAGGGAACAAAGCTGATCAATGTAACAGAAACAGTGAGAACAGTCGTTCAACAGATCTGACCATAGTGGTCATTATTCGATGATTGACAGGTCTAGGAAAGAGAAACTGTTTTGACAGCAATGTAAACAAAGCGTGAAATGAGCTCGAGCATAGTTCCCAAGTTTGTAAACAACACCATTGAACAATGATAGTTTGTATCTGATGGACATTGTCCGAATCTGAAGTGGTCGGTGATTGTTAGTTTGTTTTCAGTCAGTTTCGTCTAGCTGTGATGTCGTGTTGATTTGATACAAATATGCTTTATAAATAACAAAGTGCGAGGCAGCGATGAGTGCTGGTATTTGAGCATAGCAATGTGTTCCAACATTCATTATAGCATTGTTGTTCATTTGATTGAAGATTAATTATAGCAGTAAAGTTATCTAATTGAAGTAACTTCAAAAATATCAATGATTTGAATATATATATGATGTAGATCTTGTTAAGTACAAAACAATACGGTTTTTTTATGGAACTTTGTTAGATTATAAAAGTCGTTCTTCGAGTATTATTTTGTAGTTTCATGTTTAATAAAACATTGTGAACGTATGTAGGACGAGATATAACAAATTATAAGCATTGAATCAATAAAGTAAGTTCTCAGAAGTGGATCAACAAGGATTAGGCGGGGACATTTTACAACCATGACTTGAAAATTAGAAATATTTCTGTGCAACAGATCACCTTTTTGGAACCCTTTAGAGTGGCTGTGTTGTGTGAAAAATTGAATTTTTTTAAAACGAGACGTCAGATTGAATTACCCCGTTCTGAATGGACGCAAAAAAACTTCTAAATTTAGATTTAAATGTTTTAATGCTTTATTTCGTTTTTCCTACATATATAATATTGACCACTGGCCAAAGATAGACCAAAAAAATCTATAAATGCATTAATCAGTTAGAAGTGCATCTAAAAAAAAAAGTTTCAGACATAATCAAATGAACAAGAATTTAACCGTATTCCACGTATTTCAATCCTTCAACAAATTTCTTCACCTGACACTATCCTTCCTCTTAACTTTCATTTAACCTTTAACTATTATTATAGTGCAACCTGAATAAACAAATAAATACATGTTTTATAATACAAAATAATCAGCAAGGCAAACAGGCTTATAATGCACCTTCTAATTATGTCACCCGATCGACAATGTCGGGTGACATATTGCTTTTCCTCTGTTTCTTTTTCAGTATTATTATTACCGGTATTATTATTTTTCTTCCACCTAATTTTGTCCGCCAGTTTTTTCAGACTCAAAGGAACCAATCTAAATGGTGGTTCACTATAACAAGGATCTCTGACTTTCGAGTTGCAGTGCAACTTTGGAACTAAAAAATGGCTGCCATCACCATGGAAACTGAAAAAAGGTGAACAAATATAATTTTGGAGTTTGGTGAATAATTTGAGAATGCCTAAACTTAAAATCATTAGATTTTAATACAACGTAGGTGTCCACTATATACAGGTTTGGGATGATTTTGGCAATCATTGGAACTACAATGTTGCCATGGAAACTACACCAAAAAATTAAAAAATAACAAAATGCTCCAAACTTATTGAAACTTCACAGTAACGATGAGCAACATTTGAAGATGTGGAATTTGGCTTTGGAATTTCCAAAATGTCTGCCGTTATCATGGAAACAATGCAAAAATGGTCAAAATGCTCCAAAAACCTTAAAGTAGCATTCCTTCATTAAAGTGGTAGGTTAAATCCATTGAAACTTTGATGGTATGTTCCCTCCCATGTACCAATGTGGAATCTGTGATAAAATTTTGGGAATGGTCTCTGTTACCATGGACACCAGCAAAAATGTCAAAAATAAAAAAAATTTCAAAATGCTCCAAACTTAATGAAACTTTATATGATTGTTAACTGGCAACTCTAGATGAGACTTTTCACTTTGGAATTTCCAAAATGGCCACCGTTGCCATGGAAACTGCAAAAATGTCAAAATTTTTCAAATGTTCAAAAATGCTCTAAATGTTATGAAAATTTACAGAAAGATGTCCATGCATATATGTGCATTCCCTGTTTAAAATTTCCGTAATGGCTGCCGCTTAGTTGCAATGGGGGAAGGGTGACATCCGCTATTGCATGCAATGGCAAATCTAGTTATATTTTTTATTCTGAATCATGAAAATTTTTTTTGAAATCAAAATCTAAGTTTATTACTAAAATGAAAGAAAAGGAAAACGCGTTTACAAATAGATGTTATAAGATAGGTTTGGTAGTTGATGCACAGTATGTTGATTAATTTTTCAAAATTAAACAGTCAATAATAAATTTTGCCACAGTTTTACCCTTATAACTATTTAGGAGTTCTTTTAATTGTCCCATTGATGAAAGTTAGAGTGGTCATAGTCATGTAAAGTTTAAGGCTTTCGAATGAGTTCGTTACGAATGTTGTTATATAATGTACAATTAATCATGAAGTGGAGCTCATCTTCTACTTCGCCACTGTCACACATTTTGCATAGTCCGTTCAACGGGGATATTTCTGATACGCCCCTTTTCCACTTCTATTCTATAGTACATGTATATCCTATTATGGCGATTTTTCCTTTGAAGAATCCAACAATAATTATTTACTTTGAGTTTCGGAATTAAGCTCTTTGAACCAATTAAATCATGTAATCAAAATCCCACAAAACATAAAAATTCGTGATTTGAAACAATAACACTGTAGCTCAGTTGATAGAGCACCAGTTGCATGACTGGAGGTCAAGGGTTCGAATCCCTTCAGTGTTGTGAAGTTATTTTCTTGATGTGCTTTACAAGACCTTTTACAAGTATTTTTACTTCTTCGTTATATAATTTTCACAAACCTTTAGATTTTCGATTTTATCTACCGTGATAACCAAAAGCTTACAGCTCCATAGACTTGTGTAAATTATTGCGTACACAGTAAGCGCTAAACCATAACAATTCTTATTAAAAAGTCCGATTTGATAATGAAATATATCTTTATATAGGTATAATATATATGAACACTGAATAAAGATAGTTCTTAATAATTTTGCTATTTTCAATGAGTTAAGTGACAAGAATAACTTAGCTGCTTTCATTGAAACCATGATGACGATTCATCAATGGATACAATGACTAATATATCAATTGACCAGTACATTGTGTGTGTGTTTCTTTTGACCACTTGATTATTTTGTCTAAATTGTTGTAGTATTTAAAATTACCTTTATGGACAATTTTGTGGTTATTATTGATGTTTGTAACCTTGGACAGTTTTACATCCATTTGTATTTTCTGAATATGGAAATTAGTAAGTTTGGTGCGGAATTTTGTACTGTCAAAATGCTATGTTTATTTCTGCTATCCTTTAAATGTATCAGTAATGATATTTATCAACTCAGAAACTAGCTATATCATATTTCAATACATACGGACGTCAGAATTGGGTGTTACAGTATTAATAAATACTCTGTAGTTACAAAGTTGTCGGTTAAAATGAACTTTAAATAATCCCGAAAGATCGACAGTCCTTTCCGACTGACAAGGAACTATTTTTGCGAGAATCTTAGACGTTACAGTACAACTTTATATGCATGTCGAATTTATAAAGCTGCCATTAAAAATAAATGTTTTCATTTACAAACATAAAGCGTCAGGTTGGAGACGGGGGTCAGTCATCCCTTCGTAATTTTTTCGAACGCCATCACGAGTTGGTTGACCGTTATGGAATATCTGTTTCACAGATGACGACGGATATGTTCCAATTGTTGTATCTACAATACCGTTATCTTTTCCCCGAATGTGACTTACCAAATAAGACTTATCACCGTGTGTGTACTTACTTGAGCAACACGACGGGTGCTTCGTATGGAGCAGGATCTGCTTACCCTTCCGGAGCACCTGAGATCATCTACGGTTTTTGATGTGGTTCGTGTTGCTCAGTCTTTAGTTTTCTGTGTTGTGTTTTGTGTCCTGTTGTTTGTGTTTTGGTCTTTTTCTTTTTTCTTTTTTTGCCAAGGTGTTGTCAGTTTATTTTCGACTTATGAGTTTTAATGTCCCTTTTGTATCTTTCGCCTCTCATTTAGATTGATTCCCATCTCCCGTTTTTTTTTAAGTTGCAATTCTGTGAAACGCAGGGTTATATATGACCTAAAGAAGAATTCACTCTAGTTTGTTTTTATTATTTATTTGTTATTGTTATTGTAGAACGCTCGATAGTGAGATTATATTGGAATTTGTGAGATGTTGCAGATATGTTACAATACCATTTTTGCATTTGACTGGCTTCTGGTCGACATTGCCTCGTCTTGACACCGGAAGTAACACAACAGATGATACATATAAAATCATGTGATATAATTTTCGCGCGCACAACACATGATTCTAATGATTATATTAAACATTCTTGCATGATAAGACCTTTAGCTTTGAAAGCCAAAAATATAATAGATAGATTACATAAAAACCAAACAGGCCTTAAACAGTCTTAAATTCACCTAATATGTCTGAACGTGGAAGCATTATATTGACATAGTTTTTTCATTTTATGAGAGACCTCAGTTTAATAACAATTACCTAATTCACGAAGAGGAAATTACAGATTAAATGCATCATACAAATCATGTCAATAACGAAGCAATGGCTACTAAGCATATGGTACGACTAAAAATGAAATATACAGATACAAAAACTTAATAACACAAATATCAGCTGTTGTTGATTGAGGGGTAAGTTGGCTGCTCGTATCTTGGCTTGGTGATGTTGCTGTAGAAGTGATGGGAAAAACACACTTTCAACCCCTAGACGGAGAGGCAGAATATGGCGACGTTTTATCTAGAAAAACGGATAGTATTGGTAAGAAGTTAGTAAGATTATAAACCTGTCATGTAATTTTACAGCATAGTCATGGCCGAAATTCAAGAAAAAATAACATTACTTCAGCATGATGCACAACTGTTGAAATGAAGAAACTTTCACACGAATAACAAGTCACATGTAGATAATATGATCTTCCAGCTGAAGGCATACTAGATCAATGCTTGAAATAATCACAGTTAATATAGTCATCTAGTAAGGTCTAATATTATAACAATGCTTAAAAAACAAACAACTGGTATGACCATCCATACAAGATAAATCCTTGAAATAATCACGTCGGTACTGTCTACTTATAATATAGCATTGCACAATGTCATGTGGTTGTCAAACTGTTTATGGCGTCTTTAAACAATAAATCCGTTGGATGTGCACTGGTTGACATTTTTGTCTGTAGGAACACGATTTATCTATGAGCAGTAATTGTGTTTAAACTTGCTTTTAGTAACTGCGAGTATTCTTATATCGGTGTTATTTTGTGCGTAGTAGTGATCTTTTGAGTAAAGCCAATTGCAACTGATATTTACAGTAAATTCTTAAATTACATGAAAAGAATTGGACATTCTTTGAATATCCAACTTTAGAGATGATCAAATGAATAATCTACAGATGACTGTGGTTATAATGTAAAAATATGATTACGTCTTATCTCTTGAAAAGCGAACACTTTAAAAATTTGAAAATGAGAAAAACTATAAGATATATGTTAAATTAAGAAAATGGCCGATAATTTCAAACTCATGCCGAATATTTATAAATCACCAATATATAAAGATTACGCATTTGTTACTAAATTCTAACAATTCATACTTTTGTAAATAAAAACAAATCCATCAATCCACAATTAACGAAAATTTTTTATTATCTTTTTGAAAATATTAAGAATCTGACTATTTTCACAAAAAGTAAATATTCGGCAATGTATATAAATGTGAACTTTTTGTTTGAATGATTGATTTTGCATTTGTCAATTTTAATTCATCAAATCTTATGTAGGTATGTTCTAGATTGACGTGGAATGTAACGGTAGTAAATAGGTAAAAAGTGCATCGATTTGTTCTTTTTGATTGAATACAGAATGAAAGGTCAAAAGTCATGTCAGTTTCGACAGGTGCAAGCAGTATGCTTGAGTGATTGGCAGTTTGCATGCTTTCTTCTATTCAGAAAGTGCTATTACTGTTAAACTAGATGTACAAAGGATGAGCTGCACTTTTTCGCCGACGAAACGTTATTTATCATCGAAAAAATTAAATAAAAGACGTTTTAGACGACGAAATATTTTCATACATAAAGGTCAGGAGGACAAAGGTCAGAACGGACACCCAGCAATAGATATTGTTATCTCAAAATAAAGATTTTATTATAATGTCGATTTGTCCAATATGTTATGCATATGCAGACGAGATCAAATCTAAAAAAAAATCAAGATAATAGGGTCTGACAAGCTCACTGATCAGGGTGGGGACTGGAAAATGTAAACGGTCACAGGACAAAGTGGTACATTGTATGTCATTTACGACATAAGTTTTGTCTCGCAAAAAGTACTCTGAGGACGCATTGTAGAATTTCCACAAAGTTTGTTAGGTTGAAGAGTGTGTAACGTCCTTCGCCATGGAGTATCGTATTTTACGTCCGACTTCCGAACAGACGTGGCTGCGTATTTACACATCCTAAAGTGTGCATGAACCATGTGCCTCATTTTTGGTACAATATGCTTAATATGAAGACCTTCAAGCATCATTAACATTTACAAATAGCTAAATTACTGATATGTAAAATAACAAATTTTATTCAAACAATATCACATAAAAATGTTCTGTAATATGTAATTCTTCACACACATATCCATGCATTTACACTGAAACCATTCTTATGCATCACAGCAAAACGGATACAATGAACGTCGCATGGATTTTGGTTCCAAAGGGAGAAGAAAATGTGTATCCCATTCACCATTACAGCTTTTATAAATTTTGACTTGGATGGAGAGTTGTCTCATTGGCACTCATACCACATCTTCTTATATCTATTAAATGTACCATAGTGTATGTTGTGTTGTACTTATATAATTTGTTTCAATATTACACATTAAATATATACGATGTTAGTTTTCGTATAAAGTTAATACATAATTTGAATTGGAATCATTAAACCTGTTTTTGACTTCTCTGTGTAAATCTTTAATCATATTTTCAACAAACGGGTATTTACAAAGCATTTTACAAAGTTTGCCCTGTGATGTACAGATAAAACTGAAATTCCGAATTAACCCATTCGACCATTCATAAACAGCATGCTGAAATAAAAGTTCAAAAGGTGCTTGAATTTAAATTATTTAAGGTGTAAATAGATGGAGGCATTACAATGGACATTTGCTTGCCGTTTTGTGAAGTAATTTCTGTGTGAAAACGGATCCATTCATTTGTATTCATGTCAACAAATTATTTCAATTTTGTCCATTCCGAGTATTGCCACGTTAGTTCACCCATGACAACACCAGTCAATGTTAAACACAGGTTTGTTTGATAGGTGTCAAAACCTGAGCGTTTCAATGACTTACAAACATTCAACCCACCGGAAGAACATTTTATAGGTCCATTCATACTGTCTTCTGTTTATTAAATTGAGATATCCACAATTTTAAGTGGACAAGTAACGGGAAAGCATTACGGGAGTTTTGTATATGCTCAGTCGACCAATTATAAAAATATCCTATGAATTTTTATGGGCATTTTAAAATCGGCTAGCACGGATCTTTGAAGGAAAATATTTATATACTAGTATCATATGTTGAAACATTCCCCAATCATTGAGATCATAGCCCTAAATATGCTTGTGATACTGCAGAGTTGTTGGACGTTAAGCAATCATTATTCAATCACTACATTAGCATGTTAATGTTTCAAACAAATTGATATTTTGTTTTTTATTTACCAATTGTATTGATTGAGTAATTTCTTAAGCGTTTGTAAAAGGTCTAAAAACTGACAATTTTCAAGAAATTGCCTTCAAATAATTGGACCAGTCTAATTGCTAATGATTTCAGATATTTATTTCAGTGACATTCAACAAAAGTGAATTGCAATTTTTGATAAGCAGTTTTTATTTTATATTTAGTTAAATGCAACATTGTTTATACATGTTTAAACTGTATGGTTTGTAACAGAAAAAAATAAATAGTCATAAAATATTGCTCAACTTAGTCGTTCAATAAAAGGAGACATTTGGCATAGGTTATTTAAGCAGCAACCAAAAGAAATTCAAAACCATAAGACACATCTAGAGATTATCAAACACAAGTGTCTATACCATATGTACAGCTCTTAATCATCACAAGTCTAGACGATTGGTGAATAAATTTTAAGGGATGCGAAGTACTTCTTCCAAAACCGATTTCCCAAAAGGTAAAAAAAAAAAAACAACCAAAAACATTATGTTCAACATTTCGAGTCTCGATATGGAAGATGCACATTTCCATAAGTGTCGAAACATTTGCACCATTACTGTTCGATACAAGACATAGCACCACTACTGAAAGCCAAGTTGGGGATCTGAAGATACTACTGAAAGCCGAGTTGGGGATCTGAATATACTACTGAAAGCCAAGTTGGTGATTTGAAGATACCCGTACCACTTTAAAAATATTATCGTCATAATCTAGTAGGACAAAATATCTAGAATATTATATATGAAATTCTGGAGATTACATAGACAGAATGAACATCACACTAATTTTAATCACATGCTGTTTTTGAAGTTGGCCGAGAGGTTCGTCACGTGATCACTAAAGAATATTAAGATGTATAAGTACACAATTCTCCTCTCGTTTATGATAACACAGAATGCGACTTTTTATTGGATTTTTACTAGACTATATAAGTCATAAGAAGCACAATGAGGTAATGTAGTGAAACAAGAACAAGGAGTGCTCGCCCTTCCGGATAACCTGTGTTCATTCTTGGTGTAATTCGTTTCACAGTCTTTAGTTTTCTGTGTAGTATTCGTCAATTCGGTTTTGCTTTGTCATGGTGTATTCAATCTCAATGTTTTTGACTTATTCGATATTTTTGATTTTTCTTTCGTCTACAATTTTCAAAACTTTATTCCTATTTCATAGTTTTATGCAAATTTTTATGACTGAAACTTTCATTTTCCGTGTTGGTAGTTTTTATGTAAGTTTGCTTTTTGTCTGTATTTATAAAGATATAAAAGATATTTTACAAGCGGTTTTTTTTCCATTATACTTTTTTCACCTTTTTCATTTGTGTGTAAATGAATACACAACATCCCGATATATCAAAAGCTAACAAGAAATAAAAACATCAAAGTTACCAAAAGGTAAAATTATAAAGATGATTGAAAGCTTAAGAAACACTCCACAGGGATATTTACATCAAAATAACAGTGAGAATCAATTTCATATGTAACAGATTATACTGTTCTCCCGTCATAGCTCAAATGTTCGTTTCTTCAGAGTACATCAACTGTGCAAGTTACAACAGACGGCAAAAATAATCTTGATATTAATGCTGTTACACGCTCAGCAATGATCAACAACGAAAACGTCTTAAGTATATGGGTATTGAAAATTTGAATTCAAGGATTAAATTTAACACAAGGTCGTGGTAGTATTATTACTTTTACAGAAAAACGAAATGGTTCAGTAATGTTAAGTTTCGACCTCAAACAAATCTTCTCTTCGTTTCAGATACCCAAAGCTAACAAAACCGTCTTTCGAACGGAGGTTGCAAGAAAAAAAAATTGTCGCGGATTCTAAACTATAATTGAAGATTTTTTTCTTATCTTATCTTTTCTTTTTTTTTTTCATTCAAGAAAAGGGATTAAATCCCCTCTGGATATAGACCACTGTTGGAGTAAAAAAATAATCATTCTATAGCGATCAGGTAGATGTATTCAGCTTTTTCATACGCACTGCTTTTTTAAAAATGTAATTACTTTGATGGTTGTGATATCTGATTGGAATGTTGCATGCATCATCATGCATCAACCGTCAAATAGGTGAGGGCGCAATACATCATGCCAATTAATATGGTTTTCCTACAAAAAAAAGAAACAATTACATTAAGGTACCACAGATAAGAATAGTAATAATTTCAATTAATAAAAAGAAAAAAATCAAAAATTTCATGGAATATTGCAAATGTCCATACCTCTATATCAGAAAATAATACATAGTCATAAGGGGGAAACGTCACGGACATGGAGCCAAGATGTAGATTTCATTTTGAAATTAAGTTGCAGAAAAACAAGAAATGGAAGAAAAACACATACAATTCATTTGTAACAGTTGACTTTTTTTTACCTTACGAATAAAACATGCCTCAAAAGGAGAAGGTCCGGTAAGGGCTAATTTAAAAACAATTGTAAAAATGCTATATTATGGGGCCAAAAGGGATCTTTCCGGGCCTACTCCTTTATGCTCAACATTTCCCATGAGGGTGTGGATGGGGTTTACAGAATAGAGAATAATGGGCAAAAAGTATAAAGAATAGAGAAGAATGGCCTAAAACATGAAAGAATACAGAAACGAAGGACCCTGCATCCTGACCCTCTTACATGTCACACTTCTAAACAAAATCACAACTCAAGGTTTACCCAAATTCATTCCATTGACATTCAACCTCGAAAAAAATGTTCATATTTTTTTTAAAACGTTACTGTTGAGCGGCTGACGAGCTGATTTAATATAATAGGAGGACCACTTTAGTCCCAAGTTATTTTTTTGAAACACCAATATTCAATATTTAAATTTCAACAAATATAATCAGTAAATTCCAATGCTGTAAACAGTATAATCTTTCAACAACTCGACCTTTACAGTACCGTATCTATACTACTAAAGGAAGAGACCGATTTCATTGAGCCGCAACTCCTCTGAAACCATACAAAGTCGGAAATATTTGTGATATGACGTATAAATGTAGTGTTTTGTACTCCTAAATTTGTTTTTGGAACAATTTTTTTCCACAGAAAACGCCAATTTTTGAGAAAATATCCAAATTCGGAGACCGTTATCGATCCGTGTCTTATACGCTTTCGCGCATGCTCAGTCCACATACTGCCCGCAGAATTTAACTTTATATATAAATAATATAGGACAATGGTGTAGATTAAAAATTACACCATTCCAGGCCCTTTGTTTTCCACATAATTAATATTACCAATAATTAACAAGTTCCGGGTCGAATCCGATACCGATTCCAATAGTATATGTCACAAAATTACCTCATCCTTGTTACCTAAGAGGGACGAAAGATACCAGAGGGACAGTCAAACTCATAGATCGAAAACAAACTGACAACGCCATGGCCAAAAATAAAAAGACAAACAGACAAATAATAGTACAGATGACACAACATAGAAAACTAAAGACTAAGCAACACGAACCCCACCAAAAACTGGGGGTGATCTCAGGTGCTAATCTGTACGTCCCGCATCTGTCAGGCGCACAACCAAACGGTGTATTCAGGATTTGCTATTAACACGGGTAATAATCACACCTGAACTTCGTCATTATACAGGGAATGACTGTGCACCTTATAATCAGCGTGACTTTACCAAATGACAATACGAAGTCTAAAAATCCAGGCTAAGAATAAGGCGTAGGTTGTTTAATTCAGTGACGGACCCGCGATATCGCGGGTATGGTCTAGTTATTCTTAAATGTAAGAGCAAACAGCATAACTATATATATATATAGTATATATATATATAATATAGAAATAATTTAGTTCAATTTTTAGCCACCCAGATGTAAAGATATAATAATGATTTTGCAAGCTCTGTTTTTTTTTTTTGTATTTTCGTCATTAATTTGCAAGAAGCACTTACCACTGGAAGTTAAGTAACAAGTAATTAATCGTTTGGTACTACTTCGTTGTGGTTGTCAGATGAGTTCTGTTTTCAAAGAGAAAACAGAGATCAACTTGGGGGACAATATATGTACATTATCACAGAATATGGTGATCTTAATATGATTTTTAAGGTCGTGATATATATAGGGTTCATTAATTTTGTCTTTAAATAAAATCACTCAATGATTGATTGATGTTGATTGCCTAACGTCCAGGAGAAATATTTTGAACTTCTTTGACCTATTATCAGTCGTAGCTATCTTTTTGGGAGTGAAAATTACCCTTCATTTTACTCTGTGTGTTTCCCTAATATTACAATGATTTTCTTCATACTTTAAGTGTCTACCGTCTAATCTATACGAATTAGTCTAATCCCCTCGTTCATCGTTTTGCAGCATTGTCTGACATAGGAAGGTCAATTATCATTAACTGGTCATTAGGGTGCGAAACGAAAGCTACATGGATTTATTTAAGGTATCGACCATTGATCAAAGTGGGGCATGGTTTTTATTTATAAATTTCTTTTATTCTAAATTTCTTGACAAAGGTCATTTGTTTCAGAAGGGAAGTGGAAAAAATAACTTAATTATTATATTTATTAAAAAATTGAGTAAAACCTTTTACCAATTTATGATACGCGTAACTGTTGTAAAAGTTAGTTTAGTATAAAAAATAAGAAAGATGTGGTATGATTGCCAATGAGACCAACTCTTCACCAGAGACCAAATGACATAGTAGTGAAAAACTATAGGTCACCGTACGGCCTTCAACAATGAGCAATATATAAGAATGAAAAGGAGGGTAAATTTTATTATATATTTAGATATAATGTATAAACTATCATGAATCCATTTCTGTGCAAGTACTATTATGGGTAGTGTAATGACCTTCACTACCAATGAGGGTTTCGCACGGTCCTATTAATGTATTGTCAACTTTTGAAAAAAAAATGAGGTGGTACAATCGATATCTTTCGACCTATTGATAATACACCAAACTGTTTAATTACCTTTCTTTAATCATCTGTTTTTGTCTTTTCATGCATACGGTTAAATTATAAAGTGTAATACTAGTAGTGACATTGTTACCAACGTGTAGTTTTAAGCAGTGCATTTCTGTAATTTACACTTCATGATATTTGTAACTGAAGTATTTCATACCTTAAGCACAGCATTCTTGAATAGAGTCGGATAAAAGCTATATTCATCGTTTTGTATCTCCATTGATATATAACAATACGACAAGCATCGGAAAATTTCGGTACCATACAATACGGCAAACCTCGGCGGATTCCGGTATCATTCACCATCTATAATCTGACGAGGTGTGCCGGTGTTGATATGAACAGTACGACAAACCTCGGCAGATTCCGGTACCATACATCATGTAGCATCTGGCGAGGTGTGCCAGTGTTGATACATTACGGTAAACATCGGCTCATTCCGGTACCATAACGCATCATGTATACTCTGTCGAGGTGTTGATACTTGGATTTCTTTTAAAGTCTTTAACATTACATGATCTGTTGATGCTATGCGTCTCATTGTATTAGATTTTATTGAAACTGTTCCTTAAAGAAAAGGCAAAACATTGGTATTAGCAATGATGTCGTAATGTCACATGACAAGAAATTGCTGTCTATCATTTTTGTAAGCATAATTTTTTGTATGTAAATTGTAAGTTATGGACGTTTGATTGCTGTCATATCTGTGATGGATAGTTTCTCTTCATTTAACAAATTTTCTAAAAAAAAAAATGTGTCTTTAGGTTGCTGTTTCATTGACATAATACTCTACATCTAGTTTTATTTACATTTAAAAAGTTTGTTTATATATGTAGAACATCAGTATATCACGAAATCTCTAGTAAATACTACAATTTCACTAGTTTAAAAGCATTCATAGAGATATTCGTGTAATTCTAAAATTGTGTTGTACGTTTACTTGGAAAACCCACCACTTTCTTATTCTTGCTGGATTTATTAGATTAAATCTCAAATGACTATTATATACAAAAAGGTATTACAGTTGTACTATAAGGGACTGATACATTTTATAATAGTGAAAACCTTACAGTGAGTCACATAAAAAAAAGATATAGATCCCTTTCAGGCTGTTATTTTTCTAAAATATTTACTTCTTCCCTAAGTTGATCTATTATCAATGAATATTTGGAGCGAATATTTTATATAAAAGAGAGGCGAAAGTTGCCAAAGGGACATTCAACGTCATTAGTCGACAGATATCTGACAACGCCATAGCAAAAAACTAAAGACGACAGAAAGACAAACAACAGTATACAAAACACAACATAGAAAACCAAAGACTGAGCAACACAAACCCCACTTAAAACCGTAGGCGCTCTCAGGTGCTCCAGAAGGGGTACGCAGATTCTGCTCCACATGTGGCATCCGTCGTGTTGCTCGTGTAAGTAAAAACCCGGAGATAAGTCTAATTCAGTAGGTCATATTCGAGGAAAGAGTACATGATTGTGGTTACAATATATTTTACGAAATACAACTAACACTGCAGAAAAAAGTGAAAGTTCAATAGCTTCATGGAATTCAGCAACAACATTCGATTGGACCAACGCCAACAAACCGATTACCTAAAATAACATTTACACAGAGAAGGACGGTAGAGTATTTTGTGAAACGATTGTATACTTCGCAGGATTGTTAAAATGCTATTCTTGAAGATGAGTTTAGTTTTAAAAAGAGAACATTTCATCAAATTCAAGTAAATTGTTATTTTTTTGTGAAATACCCTACTTTTTACAATATATATTTTTGTAGTGGCTTTCTTGGAACTACGTATATCCGCTTTTTGTTGAATATTAAAGGATTGTTTCGAAATGATTGTCGTCAGAGAATCTAAAATACATATGACTGCATGACATAATTAAAGGAGGAGAGACCATTTCAGCACACATTAACAGTACAGACTTTTTCAGAACACATTAACTGTTCCGACCCTTTGATAAAATGGTTCCATGATGGAACCAATTGAAGTGCAACACAGATTAAAATTCTTTACAAGGAACATTTTAGATATTCCTCGCATTTTCCATGTACATTTTCATCAGTAGGTTTCCTTCCGTTAATGTTTGAAAACCTTGAAATGAATTTATCCATGCGATCTTTATTTTCAGTCAGTATCCTTGAGCTTTCTTTAAATTCACAATTATAGAAAAATTTCACACTTGTCCGTCATTAAAAATATCAACAGTTTAAGATTTCATGGGATTATTGATTGCATAATATTAGCAGGAAAATAATTTCAAAGTCACATATTTACACTTACGTTGCGTAATGCAATTGAAGGAATAGGTGCTAAGATGCACCTTTCTGTCCTCGAAATAGGCTAACATAGAAGAAGAAAGCCAATCATAGAGTATTTAAACATTGATGAAAAGCTGAATATTGTTGAGTATCGGTCAAGAAAACAGCAACCCAATAACTAAGTAATATAATAAAGAGACATCTATCGGTCAAATATGGCTTGCAAAGACAACTGTCCATATCTTATGTTACTAGAATATCTTGTCCAAATTGCTCTATTCAGAAAATTGACAATATTTTAAAAACTGTCCAATTTCATGATTTTATCTTTTGAAAATGACGCAGCAGCAACAAAAATAAACAACAAAAACAACAAATAAACAACAACAGAAAATAACGAAGGAAACAAAAAAATAGAGAAAAAAACATTGAGAAAGTGTCAGTAAAGTAAAGAACGTATGTTTGTGAGTGGTCAATGCATTGGCTCCGTGTTTTCAAGCACATTCTTCACAAAAACTAGCATAACATATCTTACAATTTACAAAACTGAACGAATGTTAGACAATAGAAAGCTACCATACGGGTTAGGGGCAGCACAATGAGAAACAATAAGTCTATATATGAAGGACAGGTAACACAGTCACCAAAAAAGAAAACTGAGACGAAAAGACAGCAGTCGGCCAAAAAAACTATATACACAAAAATTATGATATAACGGAGCAAAACTAAATCACAACAAGCAGGGAAAGGACTCAAGTGCTCTCAAACGGTCGACTGTTCCTGTTCCGTTATTGGAACCTATCGTGCAGCTAATGAAAAACAAAAATCACGAACAAAAAGGGGGGTTATTAAAATGTTACAAAACATGCTATACAGAGACAAAGTTGCCAGTTTTACGTTGGAGATTAAAATGCATTACGATGCTTATGTTCTCAAGCTATGTTGTTTTCTTCTCAAATTAACAATTTGAAATGCAGCATAAAGATTAAGATAATCACAAAGTTTCCGATTGTTGTAAAATATTAAAAACTAGATGAAGGATGACAACACGTAATTGTACAAGTGTTTTTGATGTTTCCTTTTCGCAAAGTTTAATGTCGTAGAAAATGTAAAGAACAACAAATGCATTTAGCTTGATTGACAATTTCTTGTTTTCACCTTCAAAGAAAGCTATTCAATTCTTACAAGGATGTGCCATTGACTTTTTATCAAAGCTCCTCCACTTCAAAGATTCCTGTGTTTAACATATAAGTGCTTCTTCCACGGTTACAAGAAAGCTCCCATAGTCAATGTTGTTATTCTAATCGTCATGTTAAAGCTATTCTAAGGTTTTGAATTCAAATCGACTGTGGTGACTTAATTAAGAGTAAGCCAGCATAAAATATTCATTGGGTGTTTTCAAGGTATCTTTTTTATAAAAAGCATAAACAGATTAAAGATAGATTTTTGTAGCAGTTTGTTTGATAAATAATGTAATGAATGTTTTAAGGGGAGTTGAATTGAATATGGAAATTTCTTTTCACAGAAACGTTTTCTTACTCTCAGTCTGTGTGATACGTTCATTTCATGCGGAAAAATTCTTAAACGGAAGTAATATTGTATTTGAATGTTCAAAAAGCAATATTTTCACGCATGAGTTGAAGACTAAATCTGAAAATTTATGATGTTTCAAGAAACACCTGTAACATTTAAAAACATAAACAGCATGACAGTCCTCAGAACACGACGAATCCAATTAAATTATAAATTCAGAAGCAAGCTGGAAATTTACGACTTTCACGGTAATAAAAATATTCAATCCCCTTTTCATTGCTTTATATCCCAAATTGTAACAATTTTAATAAGTTCTAAATACAGAAACTTTTACACCTTAAACAGTACTGTAAAACACCATAAAATTTCATAGGTTTTGAAGAAATAAAAAGAAACTTTCTCTCCCCAGATGTTTTTATAACGTTAGAATTCTTTTGATTGAATATTTGTTTATAATGAAATCATTTTGAACAATTTAAATGGCTTTTTCTGATAAATTTTTGTTTCCGTGACTTTGCAAATTCTGTTGATGTATGTAATTGCGCACGAACCGTTGATAATTTTATAAGTGTTTTATGTGCGGTTTACTGTCTATAATTCTAATAAAAACTTATTATACTGTTATTTTCGACACCGATCTTCCCATAAATTGTTTTAAGCACTTTGCACTTTTAACAAATGGTTCTACTTTTCCTATTGAAGTATCCATCAGCATGTTGAATTAAATTGATGCCGATAGTATTTCAATAAATTGTTGTGGAAACTTCTATAATCATTTCCATCTTCTGAGAAGTATCAGTGTCTGTCAGTTAGACTATTTTCAGAGCCAATCGGATTTTGAGACCTAGTTAAATGTCGAATGTTGATTATAAAGAATCATGCAATTACAGCATACTTTGAAATATTCATTAATAAACCTACATTTTATTGTTTAAAGTATAGCAAAGTTACTATACTTAGTATTAGCAGTAGTAGGTGCTTCAATACTGACATGATTCATAACATATTCTCCTTAAATTTTCAGTTGGTAAATTTAGAAGTTATAAGAAAAAAGTAAAATCACAAAAATACTGAACTCCGAGGAAAATTCAAAACGGAAAGTCCCTAATAAAATGGCAAAATCAAAAGCTCAAACACATCAAACGAATGGATAACAACTGTCATATTCCTGACTTGGTACAGGCATTTTCTTATGTAGAAAATGGTGGATTGAACCTGGTTTTATAGCTAGCTAAACCTCTCACTTGCATGACAGTCGCATCAAATTCCATTATATTTGTCTATATATAAGAAACTAGGGTTCAATCTCCAACATACAAAGTTGACCTTAAATGGATTAGGCTCTTATTTTTCGGTCCCTTTTGGTCATATATCTTTAGTTTCACGTGATCAGGTACTTACACGTCCTTGGCTTTCAAATTGTTGAGTTTGGGCGTTCCTGATGAAGGTAAATCCATTGATTGATTGTTGGTTGCTTAACGTCTTGTGGCAAATATTTCATGCATGTTCAAGTAAATCCAGAAAATCGCTTTGGACGCATAAAATCTATATATAAAGGGTTATTTTTATTATTTCAGTATATGTATTTTGTTTAAAAAAGCTTTTAAACTGGCATCATATTTCAAAGTTTATACTTTTGTATTTTAATTTTAGAAGTATAGATTAAAGTAGTTTTATATCTGTTTAATTCCACTGACCGAAAAAAATAGATGGTTACATACTAGTTTCATCTCATCATTTATTTTGGGTCTGTCCAAAATCAGTATCGTCGTCGTTGAGACTCCCGCTATATTATGTTATATATATTATATATATTCCAATTTGGAAATCTAGGGTATTATGCAACATGCAGTTCTTAATGTATTTGATTTTAAGAGCATTAAAGTATTTCATTTGGGTTCAATTTATTTAATAAATAAAATTAAAAAAAAAAACTGAACTGTGTTATTTTTATACGTCCATCTATGCTTTTTAGTCGTTTGTCCGTCTGTCCGTCTGTGCTCCGTTCATAATTGTACAAACAATACATTGTAGACAAATTTTTTTTGTCAAACTTCTATGGAATATTCGAAATGGCGGAAGAAACTCCCTTCCGATTTTTTTTTTTTTCTTCTAGAGTTACGGGACTCTAACCATCAAATTTAAGTAAATTGTTCACATATTGCGGACTAACTCGAGTATAATTGAGTCGATTTACTCAAAAGTTTACATTATTGTTGGGTTTGATATAAGTAAGCTATCTTTTAATTCTGAAAGTTTTCAAATTTGTGATTCTTAACTAATGGAACTTAAACCATCAGATTTGAAGTATTTTTTATCATGTCGCACATTAACTCCAGTAAAAATGTATGCTTGGAACATGTCACGTCAAACTTTAAGTTGTTGTTAATAATTGCTTTAAGAACTTCCTTTTTGAATAGAAGTTTTTCAAATGTGTCATGGTTTAGCTCTGGGACTTGAACAGTCAGAGTTTCAAATGTGTCATGGTTTCGCTCTGGGACTTGAACAGTCAGATTTTAGGCAATGTTTCTCATTTCTCGTACTTGTTCATGTATGCTTATACAAATTTACTTCAAATTGTACAATGCGGTTTTTGATGGGGTTTGTGTTGCTCATTCTTTATTTTTCTATGATCCTCTATGTTGTGTTTTGTATACTGTTGTTTTTCTTTTGGTCTTTTTTTTTTGTTTGCCATGGAGTTGTCAGTTTATTTTTGACTTATGAGTTTGAATGTCCCTTTGGTATCTAACGCTTCTCTTTAGACAAACTAATAAAATGAAATACAATACAATATCAGCGAAATCAAACGGTAAGACAAAAGTCAATATCGATATAAACTTATACCTACATTATTAAAGTTTATAAATCGATCTTGTTGGGTAAACTCACTAAAACTTTCATATATACGTACACGACAGATTCAGATAAGCATAAAAATCAAATCAGTCAATGTTTTACAGTTGCCATTCCTGTGCCATTTATAGCTTTATAAGACCAAACGGTGACCTAAAGTTGCTTATTTCTACGTCATTTGGTCTCTGATGGAGAGTTGTCTCATTGGCAATCATACCGTATCTTCTTATTTTTATATACTAGTATATATGAAATATTAACGGGATGAAAACAAATATGGGTATAGAAAAAACAATCATAATGTTAATTGAAACGGAGTTTTGTAATATACTACCTTTCAGGACCCCTCAGGAGAAGTTATTCCAAGGAATAGACAGAGCAACCTTCCAAGCAATAACTTTTATTTTCCAAATTCAAGTATTTTACAAGAACAAGATTTACTTAACTAAATTGTAGCTTTTTAATGGGAACACTTTAAAAGTGCATATGTTTACAAACATTTGTCATTGCTTAAAACAAATATTTTAGAGATAAGAGAAGAATATAACTTTGTCTGATATGTGGAAATATCAGAAAAACAAAGAGACTTCATATGTTATCTATTATATATCGATTTTTGTAGCGTAAAGACTGTTATTTGATTAACAATGTAATACAATTTCTCCTTTGATACAAGGAGCACCCCGTGCAGGTCATTATACATAGTAACCGTATCTGCTAAACCGATAAGTAGCAATATGCAACACACAGACTTGCTTATGTTTCATGCTGTTTTCGCATTATCTAAAACTTTATCAATAATACTTCCTGCTTCGCTTTGATTCCGTCGTTGTTTCTGTATTGTGGTTCTCACTGAAAATGCAAAATGATACCATTATTCTTAAAAATTGTTTGATTGTTTTGGCAAAAATAGCCATAATGAAAATTGCATATGTTTTCTATGTAAACAATATTTTGTCTATGGTACCTAATGTTTTATCCTTCAAAGAAAGACCTACATTCAGTCATCGTTTTGAAGAATGGGTGCAGTTTTTTTAAAAGTTAAACAGAATATGCTACAATATTTGAATCAATGTAGAATTGCTAGCTTGGTCATTAAATTTGAGGACGAAAAAACTAATCTCGTCCCCTCCTCTTGATGACGCCGTTACTGCCTCTGTTGTATTGTATTCAAATATTACTTTAAATGAAAATGTTGTCATTTGCTCAGTAAATTATGGCAATATAAATTTATTCGAAATCAATACGCTTAGTTTGATATAGTTGTTGCAAATATTTTCTGACGTGCCTCTGTGATAATGTTTTAGTCTTTATTTGTTTCATGGTCAGGCGATTTCAATTGTATTGTCCTATTAAATACGTTCAATTATACTCAACTATATATCGAACACATATTTCATTAGAAATGGGAAACACTTGATACGGTTTTGTCGACAATGAATTTACCATGCGGATTTTACTCCTTTTGATGCTGTGTGCCTCCTATGAACCGAATTTGGCTAGAATGTGAAAAATATTCTGAAGAAAACAAGGAAGAAATTTAAGCTACGAATGATAAAAGTGATTTCAGAATTGATAAGAATTTGTTTCAGTCATTTTGTGATGATCTGAAAAACTCTTTACAGCTCTTAAACTCTTTGAGGAACAGATTCAGTGAGAACAAAAGACCATAAACACATTAAACCTAGACCAGAGGATTACACAAGCGTGTCACGTGTGTTTCAAGAACCATGAAACCCTATGTATTACCCATATGAAAATAGCCGAATATATAATAAAGCAAAAGCAGTGCGAATACTCCGGATCACGGTGACATCAGTTTACCCGAATGGGTACGGAAAAAAGGATGTCAGCAAATCTTAAAAAACAACATAGTTGATGTGCTTAAATGAAGTTTAAAACAAAAAGTCAAATGGGTTATATATTCATTATGTAACTTAAAATGCTGAAGATAATGCTCAATGCGTAACATAAATATTGCACAGAACGCTAAGTTGGCCAAATATTGAAATCGTTCAAATCAATTATCTGCAAACAAAAGACCATAATTGCTATTTTGTAAGAGCTGGAAGCACTTGATTTTACAAGTTGTTTTTTTTTTTTTCATGTTTATTGCAGATAAAATAAGATGCTACTTTACGTGAAATGTTTATGAGCGTTTTAACGTATCACAATTAACACGTTACTTTCGTGCATGTCACCATACGGACTTCATTAACAGTAATGCGCTCCTACCTCGATAACTGCTTCAACAATGTAATGCGGTCGAACGACTGAAATCCACGAATTAGTTGACCGATATGATGTGTCTTGTTTTTCAAATCACTATCAGCATGTTTTCGCTGACTTATATCTTTAGTTACTAGAATATTCGTCTGATTTACCGATAGTGTCTGTTCTCGTTTGTGACATTTTGACTGAGTGTGGATTCGCACGGCGGGTGATGCAGGTATAGCAGGAGTGCCCATTCGACGCACCTGGGCTCTCGGTCATAAAACTTTACTCAGTACTCGGAGTACAAAATTTGTACTCTAAACACCAAATATATGATTTTAATTGGTTGATATCTGAGTCTGAGTACGTTTTCGTGCTCGAAAGTTTTATGACCGCAAGGCCTAGTCTCGCTATTTATGGAGTTATTCTATTCCCTCGGTTTTTGTTTTTTATTGTTGTTTTACCTTGATTTGTATAATCGTAATGGATTCATAAGATTTGCACATCGTGTGGTTTCGTCTAATTTAAAGGCCTTAATGTTGTTACAATCGCATGATCACTATTCAATTATGGTAGGTCATTCATTTAAGCATTAACAATAATCATGCTATTCCATGTTTTATTTCATAAATGCAAACACAACTTTGAATGTACGTTCAAGTAGTATACAGCCGTTTATACAAGAATAACAAATTCAAAACAATTACTTTTTACAGTTTCAATATTGTGGTAACAAGTTTATGGTAAAAAGAATTAAACAACTTGTATAATTTGATCAAATTTATAGATTGTGTTGACTATAGGTGTCAGACCACCAATTCACTCCCTCCAATTTAGAACGTATGTAAAAGAAGACCTACTCTGACACAAAATAGTGCTTTTGATGTCATTATTTACTTAAACTAACCAACAAATTTGCAGAAATGAACTTTTGGTGAAAGATAAATGTATTTAGACCATTTCGAGCCAAAATTTACTTGTCTATGAGTTTGCATTAAAAATAGAGGATTAATGCGCTCCATAGTATACTAATTTAAGATTTCCAGAAAATCACGGGTTATTTTCAGTAGTACTTGTCTTCCTAAAGACAGTTCTTTCTTACAGGACTTTAAACATGGATTGAAAATTGGCATGTAGAAAGTTGATACATGTACAATTCAGGATATACCTGGTTTCTATGAAGTTAAACTTAAGGTAAATTTTTAAGAAAGCTGTAAAAATTGCAAAATTTGGTTGAATAGATAGGGATTTTTAATTGTTGGTCTGACACCTTTAAAGCAAACTTTTACGTCATTTGGCCTCTGGTGGATAGTTATCTCATTGGCAATCGTTCCACATCTTATTATTTTTATATTTATCAAAAGTTCAAAAACGTCATTGGTTTATTAGCCGAATTGTGATAATGTCATTATAGAAAAGGTATTGTCTTTATAGACGGGTTTTCCAATTATCTGCCTTAGTTTGTGACGCGACTCCTAGGCGTCGTCGTAGTAGCGATCCGCCATAACAACCGTGAAAAAAATGTAAACAAGATATTCGTTTATTTCCCAGACCGCATATAATTAACGTAAACACAAGAATGTGAAGCGTACTTGACCTCGGAAAATTTAAGGAATAAGTAATAAAGTGATTAGATAAGGAATGGACATTAAAATTATAAGTGCATTGCAGGCCAGGTGTCGTGTCCTTAAAATATAACTCACGGTACTAGTATTTGATACGTTACACCCGGGACATAACTTAATATACGAATACTAATCCCAGGTTACATATCGATTAGAATCATTTGGTAATCATTATATTGATTGTTATAAAACATACATAAATAAAAATAAATTGTCTTGCCGGTTCGAATGTGAACAGAAAAACCAGGTGCAATTTTATCAAACTCATAGAAATTTCTGTGGTCAGACCTATAATGAGGCAGTCCTAAAATTCAACAATCCTCTAATCCGACGGTCCTATAATTCGACAGCCCGTTTTCTCCAGCGCGCGGTTACTTACATCTTCTGAAAAAAATATACCTATAGACGTGTACTGTTTGATGATAAACTTTTTTTGCTTGTGGTTCGACTCACGTATACTGCTCAAAATTGAGTGACGTTTTCGTATCACTTTTGTCTCCGCATGAATTGCACTATATGCTATCAGTGCGTCGGGCCATATGTGACATATGTAGACTTAACTTTGCGATTTAATTGGTACTAAGATGTTTTGAACTTTCACGGCCCCTGTTATATAGTTATTAGGTGTTCGATTCCAATTTCTTTTGCAGAAAAATTGCTTGACATAAAACTACTAGTATGCATAGTATAACATCATGCTCCGGCCCGCCCCACCACCCCAAAACAGAGGTCTCGTATATTTTCATCCTGAATCTGTATTAGACTCCTTTATAAGTCTCCGATGTATATAATACAATGAAATACAGTATTACAGTATTACATTAGGGATGTATATTGGACCATCAGACTACTGAACTGTCGGAATTTCGGGTTGTCGGTTTATGGCTACGCTTCCGTAGGTTCTAGTAAACTATTTGATTACCAAGACCTTTGAAAAATCCTTTCTAATGTGTAAAATTTCATGATTCATGCACAGAATAATCGACTGAGGAAAGTTCAAATCAAGTTTCAACAGAAAATACTGTATACGTCGTATAAAGACAGCAAAGTGAATATATACTTTAAGCACATATGCCTTTCGTATATGGACCATTAAGACGAGGTTTATAGAGAAGTGCCCTTAATAGTAAGTTTTGCTGGGATTTGTCTATGGATGCAGCTGTTTGTAAAACCTTTAAGTTTTTCAGCAAGAACTGGCATCCAGGAATAAAATAGTTTACAAGCCTTACTTTTCGAAATATGGAAGCGCCATCCCAAATAACCAAACATCAAACTAAGTGTTAACCTCATCAGTACGATCGAGCAACAGCTGATCTGCAATAAATGTGCAGGAATGGATTGAGGGTGCCGGGCCCCTTATGAAGCTTATTTCATGGCTAATCCATACTTTTTACCGCTTCAACTACAAATTGTGTCTTGTTTGGGGACCCGCCCCCCAACCCCCTTCCCTTTTCAAAATCCTGGATCCGCATCTGATGTGTAGATCTTCTATACAAACAGAGGCAGATGCACTGTAGTCATCGGATTAATTTTCATAGATAATTTAATTTTTTTTTACAGTCGTTTGACGATGTGTCAACATTCGTCTGCCAGTGTAATTTTACTTTCATAACAAGTTTTATTAAAAGAAAACGGATTGCATGCAGTCGGCACAACTTGTATAATTCACATATTTTATTTTTTGATTTTTTCCACATCTGAAATTTTCTACGATTATTTGTACAACTTTTAACTGCACAAGAAATGCCTCCACCATTTTTTCTAACTTTCGGCAGTATCCATAGTGAAATAAATAAGAAAATGAAGGAAATACAAATGTAAACAGAAAACCGATAATGTTTTGATCAATACACGTGCGTTATTTTTCACGGTTGTAATGTCGGATCGGTCACGTGAGAGGTTAATGGATGCGCCCATGTTTTCTAGGTCAATTATAGATAAACCCGTCTATAGCATAAAAGTTTCAAATTGTTTTGCACCAAATGTGCTACATCGTTGGCTCGTTCGTCACAACTCGGCCGATTCCGAAAGAAGAAGAGTAGCGGATTCACCCTAGGATTTCCGATTGTAGAAGAGTAGCGGATTCACCCGAGGATTGCCGATTGATCGTTGGCTTTCAAATATTCGGCTTTGATCGTTCCTGATGAAGAAATATCCAGAAAAGCGCTTCTGATGCATGAAATTTATAAAGTGTTGTTTTTATGTTAAGTGTCTCTTCTGTGATGCTCGAGTCCAAACTAGCTGAAAGTCAAAAACCTAATGCAAACGTTGAAGAGCAGATCCAAAACGGACAAAGAGTAAAGCCATACCCGAACAAGCAATCGGAGTTATACATGAGGGAGATATATTGCTTAATATAGAATTATTTCGAAATTAAATATATCAGCAAAATTAATTAAAACAATATCCGTATTTTCATGGTACTGGTTACTGGACTGGTGATACCCCCTGGGGACTAACAGTAGAATAGGGAACAATTAATATACTATACTAATATATATTTCATAAATTGCAGTATCCATTTATACTGGCTTCTGTTGAGAGAGTTGATTTACACACAGGTTATCCTGATCCGAAATCCGCGGAGGTATCCGAACCCAAGGAGCAATCAATGAAAAGTGGGTAGGTAAAATCTGGATCCGATTTTATTTAATCACCGTTACAAACTTTTCATTAATTGCTCCTTGCGATTCGGATACCTCCGCAGATTTAGGATCGGGTTACCCGGTGTGTTCTAGGAAAATTGTTCTGGTCTCCTCTTCTTCTGCAGATGTCTTCTTAAAAAAGAGGGACGAAAGATACCAGAGGGACAGTCAAACTCATAGATTGAAAATAAACTGACAACGCCATGGCTGAAAATAAAAAGACAGACAAATAATAGTACAGAAGACACAACATAGAAAACTAAAGACTAAGCAACACGAACCCCACCAAAAACTGGGGGTGATCTCAGGTGCTCCGGAAGGGTAAGCAGATCCTGCTCCACATGTGGCACCCGTCGTGTTGCTTATGTTATTACAAATCCGGTAAATAGTCTAATTCGGTAGGTCACATTCGTGAAAAAGGAAGGTATTGTAGTTACGACATAATGAACATATCCGATAACATCTGTGAAACGGTTATTCCATAACGGTCAACCAACTCGTGATGGCGTCCGTAAAATTTACGAAGGGATGATTTCAACTTCGCCATTTGGAACTCTTGGTTTAATAGCTTCCTTGTGAGCAGCAATCCTCTATGAAGGAAATTATGATAGGAAATACAAGCCCGGGAATATCGTATCAATTGGGAGATATATACTCCGTATGCAGGCGCTGCTGGAATGTTGCTACACAGAAATGGAAAGTTCACAATTGGGAAGCTGAAATCATCTCTTTTGTCGTAAAGTTTTGTTTTCAACCGACCCTCATTGTCAATTTCTAGATGTAAGTCAAGATATGAGGCAGACTTATCTGTATCTGTAGTATCCTTTATCTCTAGTTCGATGGGATAGATTCGTTCAACATAGTCACAAAATTTTGTATTATTTAGTGAGAGAACATCATCTATATAGCGAAACGTAAAGTTAAAGGATATTGCTAACTTCTTATCTTTCTTCCTAAGAAGTTCCTGTATGAAGTCAGCCTCATAATAATAAAGAAACAAGTCGGCAAGAAGAGGGGCACAATTGGTTCCCATTGGAATTCCGACAGTCTGTTGAAAAACACGTCCTCCAAACGTAACAAATATGTTATCAATCAAGAAATCAAGCATCTGGATAATGTAAGTTTCAGAGAATTTTTTGTTTGAATCAGAGTGATTCTTTACTTAAATGTTTTTTAAACTATTAAGATTGAAACTCCCGTGGGCTTATCTAGCCCTAGTTGGGATAAGATTGGTTTCTAGACCACTTCTGGTAATATCATCGAATGCAGTGAGAGTGTTACGTTGATTATATAATATATAAATGATAAATGCTCAAACGTAAACTACACATACGGCGTTCCCAAGACATTTGGCACTATCACCGGAAATAGTTCTCAACTTTGAAAAGTAACAGACACAATCTAAATGTTTCAAATGACAGAATTCATAGATTAATTTAGTGTACAACAGCGGAATTGACAAATTTGTTCCTGCATAACATGAAAAACAGAAAAGAATCTTTGTATTCGACAGCTGACTAGTTTTTACTAAGACAAAATATGCTAAAAAAAGGATGTTTATGTGATCCATAAGAAATGAACAATTATAAAAACCTTACTTACACGTTTTTTTAGGCAAATACGATAGTTCCGTTCACAAAATACGTATTTAGATATCGTTCAACCAAAATGAATAAGTATAGATATGACAGAAATTGGGAATATTTCAACCTCGAGGTGGCACGGTAGTATTCCCTGCCATAGGCGACAAAAGTAACATTTTTTTCAATTTTTTATTACTTTTTAACACTGTCCAGGCCCCAAACCTACTGTAACTTGGAAGTATTTTCATTCAGAACTTTCATTCAGATATTCAGAAATAGATTTGAAACATCATCGTGACCGTCTTGCCACTGGACGTTACGCAACCAACAATCAATCAATCATCGTGACCGTCTAATTGTTTAGCTATTGCCACCAGTCCAAGGGAACCAGTCATTTACATCCTTTTTGGCCACAGTAAATGTTTTTTTTTTAAATTGTAAAAAAATTATTTCTCGAGTTATTTAAACAAAAATCTGGGTCTTTTTTTCATACTCATTACTGATAACAATAAATGTCAATAAATCAATTAAGCAAATTGATGTTTTCAGTTTTAGGGAATGAGAGTGGGTTTTGTTTTCACAAAGTATGATTTGTCCTTCCATAAACGAGATATTCACACTACACAGCGTTTATAGTGATTACACTTAAGGCTAGTCCTAAGTTAACAAAATATAAGTAAATACCGTAAAGAATATCGAAATAATTAGTTGAAAAGGAACAGACACACCGTGGTCAAGAGAAAAAAACGAGAAAAGAGAAACAAGCCACCAAAACGCTACACAGACTGCTCTGGACGGATTATATACGTGAATCGCAAGGGACTTTGGAACAATGTTCGTTTATTATTTAATGGAGTGTAAAGTCACCTTTAAATTTACTTATTGGTCAAATGTCATGCTGTATTTTTTTTAAATTGATAAGAGGCACAAGAACATCTATAATAAATCCACTGACCTTTGACCAGTAACTGACAAACTATTGTATTCCAATGGTTTGAGTGCAACCAAAACAGATCCAGCCTAGAACCTCTGAAGTTGTTTTGATTGGCTGGAATGAGCATAGAAACACTAAAAATCCGTTTGGTTATATGTGGGATGTATAAATAAATGGGACGCTATGTCCGATGCCTTGTGTTAGGAGACAGCCGTGGTTTAGCACGTAAACGAACCCTTGCAGTATAAGTATGTTAAAGGTCCACAGGTGATCTATTGTTAGAATATATATGTCTGCCCCTTTTCGAAATGCAGTGGTAGACTAATTTTTAGGCTTATCGTCCTGGTCAATTAACAGAACGTATATAATTGGTTAAATGTCAAATATGTTATTGCCTCGTATATGTATAAATTGCATCTCAATGGACGTTAAACAAAAAACAATCAATCATGCAATTTAAAAATCTGCAGGTGCCTTTGACTCCAATTATTATAGACTAGGATTGACAGTTTTCCTACCAAAGGTCGGTGGTTCTCTCCGGAAACTCCGGCTTCCTCCATAAAAACAAACTGACCGCCACGAAATAGCACAACTGAAAGTGGCGTTAAACACCAATCAATCAAATCAAAATCAAATGAATAAAATACATGCGCTTGTCCACTGATGCTGCAATTTATCTATTCTGTGTTCGGACAAAGATCATTTGCTTAGTTTATTGTTGTTTGCCAATTATTCCATGCTTGCTGTTCGGTGTGAGCCAAGGCTCCGTGTTGAAGGCCGTATTTTGACCTATAATTGTTTACTTTTTACATATTGTGACTTGGATGGATAGTTGTCTCATCGGCACTCATATCACATCTTCTTATTTATAAATATCAGACGAGAACAAAGTAACAATAAATCCAATAGGTAGAATCCACATGGTAGTTCGATCTGAATGAAGTGCGGAATTTCGACTATCATGACAGAATTACGATACATTGGATTGGGCCAGAATGTTTGCTAAAGAAAACTTGCAGAAGACCTGGCACTCTCCATGTACAAGGCATCGCATTGAACATTCCGGTTCCGACCGAACTTGGTTGTTTTTTATACATCCCGCACAGCCAAAACGGACGCCCCTCTTTATCATGGGATTAAATGCCGAATGTGAGAAGTATAGGTATTATCATATTTCTATAATGATACCCCATTCAATCCTTGTGGATTTAATACTTGAAAGGCATCATAATTGACAGCAGAAAAAAATCTGTACGTGGTTTACGTTTTATTTTACCGATTTTTTTTTTTTTTTTATTTTAAAGCGAATTTGTCTCAATAAATTTTAGTGAATTTGACACCTGGTCAATACGACGGGTGCTATATGCTAAGAAGAATGCTTACTATCCTGATTTGAATTGTTCAAATCTTTTGGATTTTTTTCCCGTCGTAAATATGTTTGTTTTATTTGTTGTTAAATTGTCTCGTTGTCGTGTTGTACTCTGTATTTCATTTTGTTCTCTCCTCTTTACATAATTGGTTTGGTATGTTCGACTTGCTATATGCTGTGATTTAGGTGAATGATTACTGTTAAACAACGTGAAAATGGTGAAACGGGATATCAAACTATGTGGTATGGGTTTTGCTCATTAGTAAAGGCCGTATGGTGACCTATAGTTGCCAACTTCTACGTCATTTGGTCTTTGGTGGAGAGTTGGCAAATTATATCACATCTTCTTATATTTTATACTAAAGGCAAAACTTAGCATATATCTATCAAAATGTCATTTGGGTAAATATAATTATAATAATTTATCTTTAAACAAATGGTAGAATATTTTTTTTTTCAAAATAAGTATTACAATTCAAAAAAGGAAGTGATAAAATTGGACTGAGATTAGCAATACTAGCGTATCCGTTTTTATTTAAGACGAAACAAGCAAAACCTATTGAGTTTTGATATAATGTAATAACTTTTTGTATATAAAAATATTTACAGAAAGAGGGATTAGTTGTTTCTTCAATCCGAATGGCAAATATGTCAGGCATATTCAGAGAAAAAAATAATAATAAAAACAAAATGTAGGTTTGAAAAGTTGGTTTTCTGGGACGAAGAGCAGGAATTGAGACTGCCACTGGAGAATATGGCATGGTGGATAAGAGTAGATATTTCGTCTTAAAACAGACGTAAATAGTTGTTGCAATGGGTCTTGAACGTCAATTGGAGTGGCACACTTCCTACACCAGGCATCGGATTTAGTATTCCTTTTCATACCGGATGTGGCTGCGTATTTATACATCCAGCAAACCAGACGCCCCTATGGGTTCTACTGACGGATGGAAGAAGTCCACGTGATCATATTACTGTGAAATTTTTATCATTCGTTGGATTCCAATTTTCATGGATTTCGTAGGTAAAGGTAAACCACGAAATTGAATGTTCAACGAAGTACACATGTTGTAAGGGTTTGTATACAGACTTTAGCAAAGCCTCGAAATCAAGTGTTTCTCAATACACGAAAATTGGTAGCCACCAAAAATAAATGAACCTACAGTATTGTACATCAGTCCAACCTTGGTGTGGAATATATGTATAATATATCATAGATACCCACGAATATCTATGTTTACCTTTAGATCTATTTTATTACTATATTCCAATTATAAAGCATTTGTTCAGTTATTAAAAACACTTTACTAAACCGATTAAAAGTAAAGCCAAACCCGAACAAGCAATGCTCGAGGGAGATACAATGTACTATTGTTACAATTATTAGGAAAGCAAGTCTTTGGTTTTGATAACAGATCTATGTTTTATCGTTCTCATTAGACTAACTGTGTCCAATTTTACTGTATATTAAATCAGAATTTTTCTTGTAAAATAATTTTTTTTGTTGTTTCCGTTTTCTCCCTCTCTTTTTGTTCAACCTCTGGTATTCATAAAAATTACCAGACCATGGCAAATTTTAATATCAATTAAACTTTTTGTGTATCAGAATGGCCAAATATTTATTGATACAAGACTTTTTTTTGGATGACAAATTTATGTTAGAACGTTTTAATTGATTTACGCGCACGAAGGGGGATAACTTAAATAATATATATATTATTTTATCATCACTATTTCTCGCCATAGATCAAACTAAATGATTTTACTCGTGTCATTGAGAGCCTCCCCTTCCTAACTAGACAATATTTGATTGGATTCGATTTTCGATATTTATGGATTACTAAAATGAATCGGATGATACTTTTCTGGAATCACTGATTGCATGGTGGCATGGTACAGCACTTTTGACCAATAAGTGTTTTTATTGGCGTCTTTTCATGCCAGTTGTGTAGGAATATCGAATAAAAACACAAGCTAACAAGATGGGTTTTTCAAGCGATTTTATAAACAGCATCGAAATTTCTAGTAACAGTGCAAACATATTTAAGAGAATTTTCAATTTTGCCATGGTGTGTCTGTTTTTTTTTTCGATTGATGTCTTTATATAAAAGCATTCATTTTTTTTTAATCTGAAAGTTTTGAGTTAATTGAGCTATTTATGTATTGATGGATTCACACTATTTCCGCATGCACATATCTGAATTTAATATAAATACTTGAGACCAATAATAAGGTATGCGTGGTTTAAGTCAATACTTAGTTTATTCCGATTTAAAAAAAACTGAACATTTCTCTCTTCCATTATGATCATTTAATTGAAATAAAAGAAGTAAAACACGCTATTTTCTAAGATTCAATGAATGTTAAAACAACTTAATGTTAGATTTTAGATATACTATTGACAATGTTTCCGTTAAAAATTTGATTAGTGTAAGTCGTCACGATATTACATTAAAGTGTTCATATTGTCTGATAGAAATAAACAAAAAAGAATTTATAAAATTGCATAAGCATATTTTAGATAATGGTCTATATATGTTAGTGCTGTAGGCTAAGGTGTCGTGTAAAGGGGGAGACAAAAACCTGCACAAAGTCAGACTGCCTTATTTACCCAATGGTAATATTAAAATTATCAGATACTATTATTGTCGTTTCCGTAAAAGAAAACTGTTTCTACGTTCCTTTTGAAAAACATAAAACGGATAAAAGTTATCGGATATTTTTTAGCAAACATTTAAAACTAGTATGGACCCAAAAAAATTATTAAAAACTAAGGAGTATTGTTAATATTTCTACAATGACATTTGTTTTTTATGCCCGCGATAGTAGGGGCATTAAGTTTTTCGGTCTACGTGTCTGTCCGTCCGTCCGTCCATCCCATTTCATGTTTTGATAATATCAATTTGAAACGTAGTCAGATGATCCGGTCTGTTCGTCAATCCGCTCGTCCTTCGATATTCAAATGTGTCAATATTCAGGCAAAGTAGATGTTAATATCGTATGAATAAAGCCTTATTTGTACAATGGCAACACGATGGGTTGGATTTTGAACGTGCTTGTTACCAAAGTTACAGTCTGCATAAATGCATGCATGTCGCCCAATCTAGAAAAATTAATCTGAGAATAAACAGTCTCTGCTCTAATTATTGGTCTCAAATTGCCATTTTCGAAAAGCAAAACAACAATTTGTCACGAGTAACTTGCTCGTTTTTCTGGAAAATGTACTATTGTCAGCGATTAAACAATGTTACTTACTGTTTAAAAAACTACCTTCTAGATATCCGTTATGGAACACGTCTTTTCAACAGAGGTCCTCGTGATGACACAACCTCCATGCTTACGGTAGGACGCGTAGATAACACAGAGGTCCACATGATGGCACAATCTTGGTGCTTATATACGGTAAGACGCGTAGATAACACAGAGGTTCACAAGATGGCACAACCTTGGTGCTTATATACGGTAAGACGCGTAGATAACATAGAGGTCCTCATGATAGACTCGGTGCTTACGGTAAGAAGCGTAGATAACACAAGGTCATCATGATGACACAACCTCGATGCTTACGGTAAGAAGTGTAGATAACACAGAGGTCCTCATGATGGCAGAACATCAGTGCTTACGGTAAGACGCGTAGATAACACAGAGGTCCTCATGATGGCAGAACATCGGTGCTTACGGTAAGACACGTAGATAACACAGAGGTCCTCATGATGGCAGAACATCGGTACTTACGGTAAGACACGTAGATAACACAGAGGTCCTCCTGATAGCACAGCTTCGGTGCTTACGGTAAGAAGCGTAGAAAAAAGAGGTCCTCATGATGGCACAACTTTAGTGCTTACGGTAAGACGCGTAGATAACACAGAGGTCCTCATGATGGTACAACCTCAGTGACTACGGTAAGAAGAGTAAATAACACAGAGGTTCTCATGATGGCACAATCTCGGTAAGAGGCTTAGGTATCTGTTAGACACTTTCTCTTAGAACATCTAAAAACCCCAGTTTTTGGTTGGGTTCGTGTTGCTTATTCCTTCTTTTTCTATGTTGTGTTTTGTGTATTGTTGTTTGTCTTTTAGTCATTTCTAGTTTTTCCCCATGGCGTTGTCAGTTTTTCTTCGACTTATGAGTTTGAATATCCCTATGGTTTCTTCTGCCTCTCTTTTATTAGTTTTGGAAAAAGATGAAATTCACGATAATTTAAAAAAAAAGATGAAACATAATCAATCAATAACACATACAGAACTAATTGAACAGATACAAAGTTAATCAATAGAGAAAATAATTGTTATAAAAAAGCTATTGAAACGGCTTTGTTTCTCATCTTTATGAATGAAAGCAGACATGCATTAGAGTCAATGAGAATATAATACGCTCTAATTAAAATTAATTTTTATAGAAGATGGGAGGTAACTCTAAAATTATTCTAGCAATTTGTACTTTACATTGAGACGACTTTATGTACATAATCAATTTGCATTTATGAATATTATTTCTTTGATCACGGCAACAGATTTTTACGTATACATGTATCGTTTTGTGGAACAGATGGGACAAAACTCATGTGATTTGTGTAATTGTAGCTAAATACTGCCGATTGAACAGGTGTTGACGAGTTTTAATTCATCTATGAAAATTTATTGTTGCAATGCTGCAAATAAATGTAAAATTCACCAAAATAAAAATATTCCCAAAAAATTATAATAAAATTAATTGTTTAAGACAATTTTTTAAATTTTAAACAGCAAACTGCACTAAATTGCTTAAATATTTAGAAAATGAAATTAAGAAGGTACCTTTTAAATATAGATCATAGATCAGTAAGCAATTAATCGATAATTAAAAGCCAGTTATACTTAAAAAGGCGGGAGACACAAAAAGGACATTCAAAACTCATAAGTCGAAGAGAAACTAAGAACGCCATGGCAGAAGACTAAAGACGACGATTAATCGAAACTGAGTTCAAATAAAAAACTAAAGACTTAGCAACTCCAACCCCACCAAAAACAGGGTGTTATGCATGAAACATTCAAAGATGTATCTGTGTTAGATAAAAGGCGGCAGCGGGTTTTGCCTGACGATGTTGAGTAATTTAAATAAATATTCTAACCTACTGTCTACAAACTATGCAGTGTGTATTGAGCCAAAAAAAAATGCTGTATCAACGTTATCACGAGAAAGCATACGGTTGCCAACATCAATAATTCATATTGTCAGAACTTCACTAGAAAACTACAACAATGTCAAAAAATGCAATTTCAAATACAACAGTGTAAAGAAAAAGTTATGTGCGTTCCTAAAGAAGGCAAATCCATAAAAGAGATTTGAACGCATGCAATTTATTTCTATAACTAGAAGTCCACGAAATTGCTTACAAACGCCGAATTTAATGATCGAGTGATACCTTATTTTGGGTTTGGCATTTGTTAAACACTTGAAGTGTAATTTCGTGACTGCCTTCTTTTATATGTGTTCAAAGCCATGTTATGGTCTTTTCTGGCATTCTTTACTACTGTAAAAGTTTTTTTTCATACAGAAATAACTTGGGGTGATATTAATTATGTTGTAGATTATGTCAAATGCGTGTGATGATGAATGTTCATTGTTTTTGCTTTGTTTTTGTTGGATTTATTTTGTACTTTTATTGTTTTGAATATTATTCATGGGAGTCAGATGACATGGTGCTAAGATAAAGATTACAAATAATGGCAACCTGCAGTATGGCTTCTTAAATGTGAAAGTGGGTGATCGTTTGGCTCCGTGGAATGTAAATATCTCTGTTGAAAATCAGGACGACAAATTCACGAAACATGACTCGAAAGTGCTAAGTTCTCTGCATAAAATAGGCAGAGAAAGACCTCTTTGCGTGGGCGTCCGCTGATTAAGTGTAACGATTGTCAGGCATGCAAAGATTCTTACTACTCAATACGCCGTTGATTTCCGGCGTCAGTCGACATTATCGGTCATACATTGTTTGATTTCCGGCGTCAAACGACATTATCGGTCATATATTGTTTTCCGTTCCAGTGACAGGTAATAGTAAAGCAAAAACAGGTGTATAGATATAAAAAATACCATTGGAAAAACCGCCGCGGTTAAGAGACAACCTTGAATTTTCACACGTATTGCGTCCTCTCATTATTTGTAGAAAAAAGATCTGAATTATAAAATTAGAAATAATATTCGGTTATGAAAGCACAGTTGTAACTTGGAAATAGATATTAGCGGGAAACAGTTTACATGATTATAAATTGAGACCTGAAATTCCTTACCCAAAAGATCAATTACAATATGAAATCGTTTATTAAATTCTACTCCAATATATTATTTCAAAATGGAAAAAAATACGGCTAGATACTTTTATGCATATTTAATATTTTCATGAATCTAAATAATAGGAAAATTAAATTTAAAAAAAAATCATATTTGTATATCTAGTCGAATCAGTGAAAAATATGATAATTAATTTTCATTTGTTTAATGCATAAAAGTTACTGTTTCATTTTCATTACATCTTTTTTCTATTGAAAATAACAGTTACCAATATATCTTAAAATACTTGTAAATATAGATAAATTCAAATATGTACGTTAGTTAGTGAGCAGCCCTCCGATTGGTTAACATGTAATTATTATAACCGTCCAAATCGTCAAGTAAACACTGTTTATTTCATATATGCATATCGATGTTCTGACATTTGCAATAATATTCCGTTCAGTCACTCCAGTACAATCGATTTTAGTCACTGTCAAAAAAACTTACAAACTAAAATCTCATTTAAGGTTACCTGATCTAAAGGCTGAATTTTGTATCTTTGGAGCAATTCATTCAGAGCTTTTTCATTAAATGTGCACAAATGTCATGAGCAGAAATTCAATTCCGTACCTCGACCTGTGTTGAAGATGATACTTCATTATAAAAATAAGATGTGATATGATTGCCAATGAGACAATTAACTCTCCACCAAAGTTCAAATGAAGTGGATGTAAGCAATTATAGGCAACCGATATATATTTCATACCAATATTTATTAATCAATATTTATTGAAGTATAATCTATTTATTACTAAGAAATATACTGTATTATTATCTTCCACTGCGATTGTCATTCCACAGTAATATAAAACAAAGATGCCATTCGATCTCAAATACGTGCAATTTGAATAATTAAATCAGAATTTTTTTTTAAAGAAGCTATATATACTAGTCAACAAAAATAACGATACAGAAGTTTGAACTCCAATTTATCATAAAATATAATAAATAGGAAAAACTGTTAAATTATCCAATGAAAAACATTCATTTGCAAAGCAAATGCATATGATTAAAAGAATCTGACCAAATTGGAAAATGAGAAAATACCGTGTTATTGAACACAGGGGTCAAATTTATTTTGCGGAAAATGATGACAAAAGTCGGCACTTAATTTCGAAGATGAGAATTAAGTATTCAACTATCTGCGAAGGCATTCAAAATTTTAAGCAGATTTAAAGTTTGAGTTCTAATATCGATTTTTGAATTTTTGGGTGAAAATACGTTTTGAAATAACAAAAATTGCAAAAAAAAAAAAAAAAAATCGCGTTTTTGCCTTTAATCAATGGCTTTGATAAGAAAATAACACTCTGTAAATATTAGACCAATTGGGCAATTATTTACCTTGGTACAGTGTATCCAGTTTCATTATATATGGAAAATACATTGCCTTGTATCGTTTCTTTTGTTGACAAGTATATAAGGTATGTTCCACCTATTTTTCACAAGAATATATAGAGTATATTTGCTCAATAATTCAATGACTGGCAGCTAACACCATTATACAATGCGGACATTTTATGTTTTATTGTTTGTTTTGATTCCAACGCTGTTAAAGTGGCTTGTGCTAAAAGAAATGGTAGCTTGACTAAATTCAAAAGTTTCCCGTCGAAATATCATTTACATTGTCCTATTTGAGAGTTTGTCAAAAACAACACGACAGCTCCATGTTTTGCAAAGAAAACATTGCTTGACCGTCTTTAACTCAACTAAAATCAAAGAACACTACTCCCAAACCTTAACTCATTTGACAGGACCTGTAGATAGTGTTACTGGTTACAATGTAGTTTACCCAGGTTAGCGACGGAAACATCACGTTAATATGGTCCAGCTATACGAAGTCCCATGTACTTGTATAATTTGTGAGAAGGGGTTGATTTTATCGAATTCTATACTTTTAAAATTAAAAAGAAGAATTCAACATTACCTAGACAGTTGGTCAAATTTGGCGCCCCATGTTTAGGAGATGCCAATCAAATTTTATAAGTCACAAATATGATTCTACGCATGAAACATTATACATTAATTTTACACAGTCAACTGATTTTTTCACCTATACTTTTTAAATGAAGCGCAGCAGGGGAAAACATACTTTTTTCCGGAACTGTCAATCAAATTTCCAGTACCTTTAAATGATACCTGATCTAATTCGTGATAAAATCATCGTTTTAATAAAGCGTCTGAATATTTTGACAGGAGTAAATCTTTTTTGGTTTATAAAGATTTATAATTTTAAGATAGAAGTACGATAACTGAATATACAAAATGATTCGTTAAGTGGTAGTTTTGAGTTTTGCAGATTGTTGACTGGCTAGGATCGTTTCATCTTTGCGTTCTCAGCATGACATAGTATTTCTAAAAGTATTTCTCACCTCAACGTTAAAACCAAGATTATGATATTTCCTTTTTCTATTTTTATCAGATGAAATTGCATTTTTATTGGAATGAGAATATTAAATATCTACGTCATGAAATATAATATACAATCATATCTATGTCAGATAGAACAAAAGTAATATTAAATGAACGTTACTTAGCCAAGTTTATGATAGATATTTAGTGTGCACGTTACTTGATCAATGAATCCCGAGGGTCACCTGGTCCTTACTCTTCCGAATGTTATACCCGTTCCGAAAGAAATTACGTTTAAAATTGAGAATAGAAATGGGGAATGTGTCAAAGAGACAACAACCCGACCGAAGAGCAGAAAACAGCCGAAGGCCACCAATGGGTCTTCAACACAGCGACAAAATCCGGCACCCGGAGGCGGGCTTCAGCTGGCCCCTGAACAAAAATGTGTACTAGTTCAGTGAAAATGGACGTCATACTAAACTTCAAAACATATAAATGAACTAAAATTAAAAACATACAAAACTAACAAAGGCCAGAGGCTCCTAACATGGGACAGGCGCAAAATTGCGGCGGGGTTAAACATGTTTTGTGAGATCTCAACCCTCCCTTTATACCTCTAGCCAATGTAAAATAAACACTCACACAGCAATACGCACAGTATAACTCAGTTTGACTGCATGTAATGTATGAATACTCAGGCACTGTTCAGAAATGGAACGTAAAATAGAGCCCGTGTTTGGAGGGCACTCAAGGATTCCTTGTAATAACTTTAGAGGTTTTGATATGTGGCCTACTGCAAGATTAAATCGGAAATCATTGACAAAAGTTTTATTTCATCAATGATAGAATAAACGTCACAACGAAAATCCTTGTGATATATACGAAACCTTGGTATGAAACAAAACAAAAAAAGACATACTAGTATTCGTTTATTTTCCAAAATGCAACGGTATTAAACGACTTTTTGTATCACGAATACGTAGACAATAGATTATTCTTCAAGATGCCTCTTAAGAAGTAGCAATAAAACTAAACCATAATACTTAAGACATAAAAAATGAATAAAAATATTCTTCAACATACTGACCTTGTCTATCAGACGCTGTCATTTTTATACAAAATAATGTCAAACTGGCGAGTTTTTCTCTTTGATATTGTCTACAACCTTCTTCATCATTACACAATAGATTATAGAACAAAACTAAGGATGTCACATACATTACATGCAGCAGTTATTGTCGACCTACATCATCATAACACAATACATCACAAATAGAACGATGAATGCCACATATACAGCTGGATAAGTATGCTGGTCATTAACGAACTCTTAATTCCCGTATTAGGAGTTCGTATTGCTCAAACATGTAGTGTTGGCTTACCATCTTGTATTTTTATGTATAAATAAGGAGATGGTGTATGATTGACAATGAGACAACTCTCCACCAGAGACCAAATGACAACTATAGGTCATCGTACGGACTTCATCAATGAGCAAAACCCATACCGCATATAGTCACCTATAAAAGGCCCCGAAATGAAAAATGTAAAACATTTCAAACGAGAAAACTAACGGTATGATTCATGTACAAAACAATTTACTAAAAACAAATACAATATACAGCAACAGACGACATCAACCACTGAATTACAGGCTCCTGACTTGGGACAGGCACATATAGAATGTGGCGGGGTTAAACTAGTTTGCTGACGCTACTCCCTCCCAAACCCCACCCCTCCCCCAACCCCAACTTGGGATAATGGCGTAACAGTACAACATAAGAACAAAGTATAAAAATCAGTTGAAAAGGGCTTAACACATCAGATCGATACAAAGCAGAAAAACATCTAACAAAACAGAGACCAGACGTAGCAGGGTATTTATACATCACACAGCAAAATAGACACAGGTATGAGAGTACTTGCAGTTACTGTCTGCTAGTCCAAAGCCAATAGCAACAAATAAAAGATCATGTGTTGAATTGGTAACCTTTTAGGATAAGTTTATTTAAAGCATCGATATGTTTACCAGCGGACCGTATAGAAATGTCCAAGATCGGTAAACAACATCTCCGTATAAATTAGGATGTGTCATTCCGTCTGAAATAAGTTTCTACAGGTCCAACCAGACTTCTAAACCAAGTCTTTGTATTTATGGAAGAATTTAGTAAAGGTTTTAAGTAATTTGTGGTAACGAAATCCCTGACTTAATAATTTACCAGTAATACATAGATTACGTTTATTGAAATCCAAAAAGTCACTATAGACACGGGAATAGCGAGCGAGTTGCGATATATAAACACCGTATGATGGTGCCAAAGGAACATCACCGTCCAAAAAATGAAAATTAACAATAGAGAACGAAAAATCGTCCCTTTTGTCGTAAATTTTTGTGTATAGTTACTCGTGTAAAACTGAAATATATACATCTAGGAAAGAACAGTTATTACAGTTTATATTTATTTATTCAAGTTAAGTTCCTTTGGGTAAATTTTGGCAGTATATTTAGAAAATTCTTGATTGTTTTACGAAAACAATATCATCAAGATACCGGTAAGTGTTGTTGAATTTATTAATTAAATGCAATTTAGACGGGTCTTTACTGAGTTTGGCCATAAACTGTGATTCATAACAGTACATGTATTTGTATAAATCTGTCTGATTGCTTTTGATTTTTCTTGTACGTGTATTTTTTCTTGAACAACGGTGCGATCCTCAAGATTGTGATATAAGATTTCCGTTTATACCCATCATGTTTCGTATATTTACATTTCATTTATTCTATAATAGAGAAAGCATAAATGTTGACCTACAGATGTCTTTTGGATATTTGTTTCGTTGTGTTGCTGTTTTATTGATGTTTATCCATAGGGGCGGATCCAAGATATTTTAAAGCGGCGTTTTTCCATAAAACTGGTTATATACCGATTTTATATAAAAAATAATTAGACGATTTTATGCTACAAATTCAAATAAATCATGAAAAACATGATATACTATTTTTTTTGGCAATCAAAGCGGCGGATCCACTGGCTCTGCCACAAGGCCCCAATATATCATTTTAATCATGTTTAGCTTATACCATCTATAACTGTTGATAATTCCGTTTTCAATTCTTTTTTAAAATATCTGTTGTTTCTTCCACTTGGACCGCATCTGCATGTTGTATTACATTTATATATGACAAGTTTAGAACGTCTTAATTGTTCCTAGGGTGAAAAGGATATTTCGAAGCTATTATCTTAGAAATCGTTTTGCCCCAGTTCGAGAGCAACAAGACATAATTCATTTTGTTAGATGAGAAAGGTTGAATATTAGAGAAACTTATTTTCAGGATACTTTTTATCGGTGCCTGAGAGTCTGTGATTAATAGGTGACGACTATTAGCTCATCAGCATAGAATTCCAAGATATCCTTTTCTAGATATGACGCTCGCTATCGCTAATAAATGTGCGACAGTAAGTCCCGACACTAACACTAATTACGTGTGTATCTTGACACGATCAAGATAGAAACAGTTTATACAATAAACTTTGTCTTCAAATTCATCAATTGGTTTTCCCAGTTCATCTCTCAAACTTCTCTTTCTTCCGAATAATTCACACTGTTTCATATATTTTTTGTTAGGATTTTCTTTGGTTATGATATAGGAAATATGTTGTAAATGGGCTATTGTTCACTTTGAGTCCTGTACCTGTCAACATGACCTTGTATTAAGATTATAACTCGGTACAGAAGCAAATGCATCTCAGTCAATAGGTTGTGATATAGGTTTTTGATACTTTCGTTAAGATGAAAGACCTTGATACAAATACGACAAGACACAAGTTGATTAAAGGTCTTATATAGGTTTCCTAGCAGTTTGTCGTATAGGGCTCTTTTATGTGAAATGTGTTTTAATCAAATATAAAACGAAAACATTTTCATTATTATACACAATTTTACTTCATAAAAAGCAGTACAAACAAAACGTTAATACAACATGTCAAAAACATGCATCATATCTATTGTATGATGACCAATGTGAACCTTCCAATCGCCATTAATAAAACCCTGGACATTCTATCTTCATTGGAAAATTAGACAAAGCATACGAAACGAACGATATTATGAATTTAAGAAGTTTTATATGCATGTAGAACACGTTGATCTTCATCTGAATATCGAAAAAATTATTTATACTTTCAAAGATACAGTCAATTAAAGATTTGTGAAATAGGTCTATAAATGTATATAGAATGAATGTAAAAAGCTGCAAAAATATGCATTTTTTTCACTTTAAATTGCGTTTCTCGAAAATCCGTAAACAGATTTTTGTTTCCAAATGATATTTTATTGCTTCAAATGTTTCCATTTTAATAATTAGAAAAATTTAAGGGGTACTTTCCGCTTTCCTAATGCTCAATTAAATTCAAAGATCGACCACATCGTCTCATCTAACAGAGCTTTTACTACAAAAAAGGTAATCGTCTACTAGTATTCAAATTCTTTGTTTAACGTCATGACAAACTTTATTTTACAACACTGATTTCAACAACGAAAACACCGAAGATGTCATCTTAATGATGGTGGCTTTTTTGGTCGATAACATATTTGTTGAGTCTGTTGTTGTTATGTTTCAATGGACAGTCAGTTGTCCGATGGATACAAATTGTCCCCCCTTTTGGCTGATTCATTTTTGTACTGAAGCAGAAGTGATACTCATACAAAACCTACCCAAAGACAAAAAGGAAAAGAATCGTGCAAAGTTCCTTAATTTCACTTTCAGATTTGTTGATGTCCTGTCACTAAAGAACCCATATTTCAATCCTGTTATCTCTATGGTGAGTGCTTGCATCTTATATATGCCAGGGAACCTCATATTAAGGATTCTTCCGAAACTAGACAGTCTGATTCATATCCTGATTGGTTTTTTCGATATTGACACCGATGGACGACCTCAAACAAGAATCTTTGAAAAAAGTGATAATTTCAACTTTCCACTTGTCAACTTCGCATTTCTCATCAGTTACATACCCTCTGCCCCCATTCGTATGGCGTTTACATATCTTAATTCATAGGTTAAGACTGTGCATGTTCACACTATACGAACTTCATTACAAACAGGGGTATGCTGCTGACACAAAATTTTGTTCTATTAGAGTTATGAGAAAACATTACTGAAATCGACACTGCATAAGTTTACATTGGCAAACCGATACGATATGCATGTGACTATACTCTATCGACATGTTATCACGGTCTAAGATATTTAGATACCAGAATATTCTTTTTATTTGTAAATTTACCAATTGCGTCCTATTTCCGATTGTGACATTTTGACTTAGTATGGATTCACATGGTGGTTGATGCCTGGATAGTAGGAGAAAGAAGTAAAATCACAAAATACTGAACTCGAGGAAAATTCAAAAGGAAAGTCCTCAATCAAATGGCAAAATCAAAGTTCAAACACATCAAACGAATGGATAACAACTGTCATATTCCTGACTTGGTACAGGCATTTTCTTATGTAGAAAATGGTGGATTGAACCTGGTTTTATGGCTAGCCAAACCTCTCACTTGTATGACAGTCGTATCAAATTCCATTATATTGACAACGATGCGTGAACAAAACAAACAGACACAATTGGTAAAATGTCAAAATAGGATTACAGCAGTCAACATTGTGTTATCATCTTAATCACTATAAAACAAACAAATGTTACGAAGAAGCACAAAGGGGGCATACATCAAATTTAACATCCTCATTATGCTTATATCATACGATTTTATTTATCTATGTAAATCCACCTATAAGGATGGAAGGTTTTAAGTACTGGCGTAAAATCGCGCGTTTGAAATTCGTACAGGTAGACATAAAATAATTTTGTCGTTCAAGGTATAAAGAGATACATAAACACAGAGTCACGCAAAATGGACATCACAAAAACAGACCCAGCAGCAAAAGCAACATTAACAAATAAAATAATAGTGTGGTTAAAATCATGACGGGACACATAAGTCCGAGTCACGTCAAACGTATATCACAAAAACAGACTCAACAGCAAAAGTGATATCAATGAATAAAACAATTTTGTCGTTCAAAGTATGACAGAATACATACGCACAGAGTCACGCAAAATGGACATCACAAAAACAGACCCAACAGCAAAAGCAATATCAACAAATAAACTAATAGTGTGGTTCAAATTATGGCGCATACCTTGTCGACGCATCCAGTCCCACTCATTTTGGAAGTTTTGTGATTCTCTTAGTTGTTTATTTTTTTACCTTGATTTCTATCTTTTAATGGTTTTATGAGACTTTCTTAACTTGTCCTTTCAATTTTAGATACTTTTTTTGGCCATACTGCTCTTCAACTGTTTCGGCGCTTATACATTCTTGGTTTTCAACTATTCGGTTTTGAGCGTTTCCAATAAAGATGAATCCATAAAAGCGCTTCGGACGCATGCAATTTATAAAGTGTTGTTAAATTTTTTTTACAGCACTTGGTTGATACCGCTGCTGGTGGACTATCAATCCCCGAGTTTACAGTTGTCAGTATACGTCGGTGCTGACATGATTTATACCAAACCTTTCTTAAATTGTCCGTTTACAAATATAAAATTTATAAAGGAACTAAGGTTTCAACTCTACCTTAGATGGGTTTGACTATTATTTTTAAGTTCTTTTTGGCCATACTGCTCTTTAACTGTTTCGGTGTTTATATACATTTTTGGCTTTCGAATACTCCGATTTGAGCGTTCCTGATGAAGGTAAATCAAGAAAAGCGATTCGGACGCATGAAAGTTTAAAATGTGTTTTCATTTTTTACAGCACTACGTCGATACCGCTGTAAGTGGACTTTCAGTCACCAAGGGTATCAGACATGATTTATAACAAGCCTTTCTTAAATTGTCCGTTTATAGATATACAAATTATTAAGAAACTAACGTTTTAACTCCGTCAGTCAAAGTTGATTTTATATGGATTTGACTATTATTTTTATGTCTTTTTTGGTCAAATAGCTCTTTAACTGTTTCGTTTCTTATATATACATCCTTGGCTTTCATATATTCGGGGTTGAACGTTTCTGAAGATCGTAAACTCTCCCCAACAGCTCTTCGGACGCATGCCATTTAGTGTTGTTTTTATTTTGTACTCAACTACAATTGCAACCCCCTCTGACAAAATTTCTTAGACTGCTTTGGTTGTTCTATTTTTGCATTTTGAACCCCTTTCAAATTTGTTTTATCTTGCTTCTAAAACGTTTCTGTTTTTCAGTGGAATGTGATGCATTATCACGATTAGTAACGTCGTTTTGTCATAGTTTGGTCCATTGGTCATGATTTGGTTCAGTGTTTTTCTGAATGACATACAATGACAAAATGTAAACATCAGATATTTTCCTAAAAGGAATTTTTCCTAAAATGAATTGTGAAGATATATTTCGCCTTATATATAGCTTGGTTTATAGTGACTATGCTTGTAAATGCAAATTTTGTTTTATATAGGTAATAACATGAAACATATAACGCTTACGTACGACCATATTTAAAGGTGGGTAACAACACATTATTTGTTATTAAATACAATTGCTTTTAACTATTTTGAGAAAAAAAAATCGACACTTTTAGAAATAATTAAATATTTCTGCAAAATTCAATGTCATGGTTTGGTCCATGCTCGTCATTTAAAAAATGAAATTTCATATAGTAATGTTGCTATAGTTTTCATTTCAGAATGGAGTGTAACTGTCAATAATTTGAGCTGAAAAAGCAAACAACTTACACAAACACGAATAATAATAGTTAGAAAAGTGTAACCAGTTAGGTGTTTATATCCTAAACTATTTTTATCCAAGCTGTCCATAAACAATACGGCGGTAACAAAAATCAACAACTATCTATTTATGTTATGCACAACGAACTAAGATATATATGTATTAATTACACCTTATGTAAGAATCCTGGGTTTTGATTGGTTGATAGCCAGTGTATTTTTCACCAATTTACTGTTATCAAATGAATATCGTTCATTTTTCAACGCCGCCGGGGTATATGCAAAAAGGATATGCCTTTTTTACCCTCTCTGCCGTGGTATTTGCCAAAATACTCTATCCGACTGGACGCTTGTAACCTCACGATCATCAATGCGTTTTGAACGTTAACATTCTGTGTAATTAAACATGTTCTTGAGAATGAATTTCCCTCGCCTTACGGCTCGCGAAATTTAACATTCTCTCGACTTGTATTTTCGCAAATACCCTCCTTAACATGATATATCTGTTCAATATATATAAAACGTCTAGATATTAGTCAACAATCTTTCTTACGAGGGTGCTGGATCGTCACGAGTAACGATACATGTACACAATAAATAAATTATATAAACGCCTAAAAAGTGTACAAAACAACACCAATATTAAAAAAATGAAACATTAAATGCAGTTATCTATAAATATTTCGGATAACAGATATCATTCATCAGTATGATTATGGTGTAAAATGAATCATATCAATCTATTCTGATTTAACTATAACAATCTTGAAATTTATACAATTAAAACCGAACACAACAACGCTTGCACAATTCTAAAATTTCAAAAATGACTTAGATAAGGTATATACAACAGAGACTGCCTAGATATGCTATTAACACAAATAGTAATGTGCGATATGAACTGGTACATTTTTAAAATTTCACAGGTGACGAAACTTGAGATATTAAAACAAAGACTGCGTAAAGATACATTCCCAATGAACAGCACTGGCCGATTTTAACTGGTCTAAAACTCAATTTTAAAATTTGACGACGGTAAAGTGATTACAACATAGGCTGCGTATTTACACATCCCAAATAAATAGCAGTTTGATAATGATTAAAAAAAATAATTTTGAAAAAGGTTTAAGTAATTGAACGTGGCTGAGTACTTATACATCTCAAATGAATAGAACCTTGCGATTTAAACTGGTATAATTTTAGAATTTTAGAGTTAACAAAGGTAAAGGAATAGCTACAGAGACTCGTAATAATACGCAATATAACCAAAATGAAAAGCACTGCGCGAATTAGAACTACGCATTTTCATTGATCCCATTTGGTGCAAAAGTTTTTAATTTTCTTATCCAACATCTTTCCCGAGCGAGTCTATCCTCCCTAGACCAAGCAGTGTTGTGGTCTATGATTGTAATGGTCAGTCGATTGAGATCTGCGTTAGTGTGGTCAGGGGATCTCAAACTTCCATTTCGAGACCTTGATAGGGATATTTTTTCGTATGATTGCAGGATTAAAGAACTCAAAGTTTATCGGTCTTTGCCTACTAATGTTGCTCATCTACATACGGAGATAGTTTAGGCGAAACATAGTTCTAATGAATGAAAGCACACACGTTTGATTACTTTAATGTCGCGAACCTTCATACGGAGATAGTTTAGGCGAAAAAGAGTTCTATTGGATGAAACAACAAACGAAGTATTTCTATATCAATTATATAATACACACCTATGATATCGTTGGATATCGAATTAATATAAGTTTTTATGCCCCACCTACGATAGTAGAGGGGCATTATGTTTTTCGGTCTGTGCGTCCGTCCGTCCGTCCGTCCGTCTCCCGCTTCAGGTTTAAGTTTTTGGTCAAGGTAGTTATTGATGAAGTTGAAGTCCAATCAACTTGAAACTTGTACACATGTTCGCTATGATATGATCTTTCTAATTTTGCTGCCAAATTAGAGTTTTTCCCCCAATTTCACGGTCCACTGAACATAGAAATTGATAGTGCGAATTGGGCATCCGTGTGCAATAGACACATTCTTGTTTTCATTTAAGTTTCATCGATTATACCCATTTAATTAGTTAAAAAGGCTACGTTTCTTATTAATCATTTGGTACTTAGTGTAATTGTGTTGTTTTAAAAACGTATTCGAACAACTATCAATATTTTCGTGAAATTAATATGTTTTACTTGTTATCCAAACCATAACAAATATGTCATACCTAAATTACATAGTTTTCCTTGCAAACAACGTTATATTGCTGGGTCTTCCAAGTGCTCATCGAAACTTCTTTCTAAATTATCAACATAAATTTGATCAGCCGTGCTTCAAAGTTATTGTGAAACTACCTACTCTTGGGGCTGGCTGAATCTGATGTGGATACTTAAAAATTCGAAAGATTAGTTAGAGTGCATACAATCTAAGTCTCTTTCCTCTTGTAATAGTATTACAATATTTGACTTTTCCATCCTTTACACAAGTATGCCCCATTCCAAACTAAAAGACTAATTGAAAGAATTGGTCCTACTTTGTTTCATAAGAAAGAATGGCCAACGTAGATACAAGTATCTTGTCTTAGGGAGGGATAAATCATACTTTGTAAAAATCACTCCGATTCAAACAAAAAATTCTCTTAAACTGACAATATCAAGATGCTTGATTTCTTGATTGACAACATATTTGTTACGTTTAGAGGACGTGTTTTTCAACAAGCAATCGGCATTCCCAAGGGAACCAACTGTGCTCCTCCTCTTGCCGACTTGTTCTTTTATTCATATATGGCTGACTTCATAGAGGAGCTTCTAAGGAAGAATGAAAAGAAGCTAGCATTATCCTTTAACTTCACGTTCCGCTATATAGATGACTTTCTCTCACTAAATAGTTCAAAGACTGGTGACAATGTTGAACGCATCTAGCCCATCACACTTGAAATAAAAGATACAACAGATACAGTCTGTCTTATATCTTGACTCACATCTAGAAATTGACAATGACGGTCGGCTGAGAACAAAACTTAGAGACAAAAGAGATAATTTCAGCTTCATAATTGTGAACTTTCCATATCTATGTAGCAACATTCCAGCAGTACCTGCATATGGAGTATATATTTCCAATTGATACGATATTCTAGAACCTTGCATTTTCCTATCACGATTTCCTTGATAGAAATTTGCTGCTTACAAAGAAGCTATTAAACCAAGAGTTCCAAGTAGTAAAGTTGAAATCATCCCTTCGTTAATTTTACAGACGCCACCACGAGTTGGTTAACCATTATGAAATATCTGTTTCACAGATGACGACAGATATGTTCCAATTGTCGTCAATATAATCCGGTCCTTTTTCCTCGAATGTGACCATCGGAGTAAGACTTATCACCGGATTTGTACTTACATGAGCAAAACGACGGGTGCCACATGTGGATCAAGATCTGTTAACCCTTCTGGAGCACCTGAGATGGTGGGTTCGTGTTGCTCAGTCTTTAGTTTTCTTTGATGTGTTTTGTTTACTGTTTGTCTTTTTGTCGTTTTCATTTTTTGCCATGGCATTGTCAGTTTGTTTTCGTTTAATGAGTTTAAATATCCCTTTGATATCTTTCGCCTCTCTTTTATGTACATGCGTTAATTTTCAACAATCGAATGTAAATACTGAAAGTTTGACGTAAACATTTGAATCAACTATCTTGTCACTTTTTGTATGCTCACTTGTAGAGAACTAATAGAATCATTCGATGGAGTGACCTAACCAATGCAAGCCATGACCAACTGGACCATATCATGACAAAATCGCTGTACTAAACGTTCCTCTATATGAAGACGTTACTACCTGTGATGATAATTTATATCCAATGTCAACTCATCAAATACGAAAACATTACCAATATTCCTCTTATTTTGTAAAAAATAATTAGAAAGTGGGTGATGTAAACTGATAAGGTTTTGGATGACACAGGATGAAAAGTAATTTTAGAACAAAGTTGTTCAAAAAGTTTATATTGTTATGTTTTATTAACCCTTACCTGTCGTGTACGTGTTTCGTGGCTAAAAGAGGATTTTATTACCTTCACAATATAAGAATTAACCAAAAGGTGCAATACGAATTATACGTATACGAAGAATAAAACAATACCAAACAACAAAAGAAACAAAAACGAAACGGAAAAGACAAAGAGGGGTCATGAAAACTTGCACCGAAGCCAAAGTATGAGCAAGACATGCATACATCAATGAAATCCCGAGGTGAAAGCGGATATTCAGGCTGGGAAGCAATGTCGGTCCTACTATCTTTAGATAGCATTGCTGTCTGATAAAAAAACCTAAGCGATATCATGGAGAATGTAGAGGTATTGCTAAGATGTACTGGAAATAATTAAGTTATTATTTATATATATTTATCAGATAGTCAATAAAGGCAACAGTAGTATACCGGTGTTCACAAGTCATAAATCGATTGAGGGAAAACAAATCCGGGTTACAATAACATGCCTAATGGAGAAAACAGTCTTGACAAGCTGAAACTTTTAGATATAAAAGAAGAACCCATACCGCAAAGTCAGCTATAAAAGGCCCCAAAATGATGTATATTTTCAAGAGTGAAATTGCAAATAATACTTCTGAAGTCCACAAAACTAAAGAGCTCATCAATTCTTAAGGTATTCAATTGTGCTAAAGCCAACTTTTATAAGTTACAAATGATATATCGGTGAAAACTCAATTTCAAGTAAGCACACGCAGCAAATATTGAGATAAGTTAAGTCTACCATTTAAAAGACACACATTTTAAAGAATTACGGACAATTACAAGGCTGAAATAGAAACTATGCAATGAAATATGTTTTGTTTGCTTTTTTCTTAAGAAATTGCATAACATTCTTCGCATTTCACAGGTATTTTCATTCAATTATTGGATTACGTTTGGTCGTCTCGTGTTAATTGAACATAGTATTTTAATTTTTATAATATTCCCCGCAGATAATTATAAAGAGGACTATGCATATTGAATAAAGATTAATCTTTATAGTAATACATTAATAAAAGAAGCGACTAAATGAATTTTCTTTACACAGTATACTGATAAAGATATCATGCTGTCAAAAAAGCACATAAAAGCAATAAAAAATGAAATATGATCACGTGTCTGGTTTGTGTGAATACTGAAAAAGGCATGGACCAACAATGTTTAGTTGTTGTCCATTAACACTGAATTAATTAAAACGCGAGAGAATAAACATTAACGGAACGATAATTAAAATTGTAACCTCAAAGGAGGTCATTCCTTATTTTAGAAATCTGATGTGTAGTAAGCGTTTTGACAATGGCCACAATTTGTTAAATAAACAAATCCAACACAAAACCGTAAGAAATGCGTGCGTACAACAGGTTTTGATGGAATATTCTTTATCAGTAAAATTAAAAAGACGTGGCTTATATCCACAAAATGTGAAACAATTCAAACAAAAACAAAGGGACTTATTTTTGACAAAACAATTAACAAAAAAAAAAACAAACAAATACTAGTGTAACAGACAACCACTAAATTACAGGCTCCAAACATGGGACAGACACATATAGATTGTGGCGGGGTAAAACATGTCTGTGAGCGCTCAACCTCTCCTCTAACCCGGAGCCCAACATAAGAACAAACTGTAAACATCAGTAGGAAATCGCTAAACTTATTGATTGGCTCGTATGCTCGTGACCAAAAGATTAGCAAGCCAAAACGTTTGGGGAATAAGAACAACAGGAGTGTAAACAGAGTAGCCAAATCCTTCTAAGGACACCTTTGGTTGTGGTTTATGCAACCTTAGTTTAAATTGAATACATGTTTCAAATTTTCTATAAATTCTCTTATAAAACAGTGTTTTAAACAGTGGAAACTCCAACAGCTAAAGTTCACCATGGATTGTCTCTGACTTGGCTCACGTCTGTTTCGGTAAAGGCAAATCGATTAAAGCGTTCCAATTGCTGCAGATTGTTTCGTCATTTAGATATGTACTTTATTTGATAATGACTCGCGAACACTCCTTGTCCCATTGTTTACTGTGTACCGTGCATCAAAGGACTGTACGAAAACATAACATATACCAAATGGAAAGTCTACTTGTATGTCAAGTATAACTCAAAACAATCGAACAATGGAGACAAACAATCAAGCATTTTTTTTTTTTTTTTTTGTAAAGGTAAACTGTATCGCCAATATTATGTAACAAATTACAGAGTTTAAAACATTTTTGTAACCAGATTGGAGATTAAATAAACAATAATGTCGAGTGCAAGTCAGAAACAATTTATATATATCTTACTCTAGTTGGTGTAAAATTTCCATTTCTTTCATAAAAACAAACATGACGTACGTATTTTTTTTTAACTTTAGATTGTGATTTCAAATATGAATTTATTAAGTGAAATTGGAGTGCATATTCATATTTAATTTTACATCTATACCTTTAAAATCACAATCTTGTCTGCTCAAGTTGGACTGGACTGCAGACCATGTTTATCTTTATTTTTCTGATATTTACATAGGGGAGTATTGCAAATGTAATCAAAAGTACAAATCTGGTTAATGGACGTCGTTTTGCTCAAGCAGCAATTCTTAGTTTGTCCTTTACGAATTTCCATTTTCTAAGTAGCCATATAAATAATTTATCGCCTAATTTATACATTGCATTTATATTTCACATTGTTAAAATTAGCTTTCCATGTACTTGAATCAAGCATACTATATCTTGTCTGATACTACACAATGTATGTATTATTCAGAATAATTAGTAAAAATATGTTAAGTTTGCATCAAAATATGTTCCATTGTTACATAGATACAAGACTGAAGAAGCTGCTGAATGTTTTTGTTCCCGTTAATAGGGACAAAATGTCCGCGCCTATCATAAGTACCCTAATTTTCCAGTTGCAGATAAAATGTCCCGTCCTTCTTCCCTGTCGATACACTTTGCATAAACTACCTATTGTATTAAATAATCTTTTAATTCTATAAATGCATGAAATATTTGGCACTGGACATTAATCAGTATAGACAAAGTTTTTAATCCAGTGTATTGTATCGATTTCCTTATCAACTGAATTGTCTTTTAGTAGTGTTGGTACATCCGCCTTCGTTTGAGTTGTCTCGGGTTTTTTTTCTTCTTGGAATGAATTCCGCATCCTGTCAACTGAATCTGTATATGCAGTTGTATTTTTCTCCTTTCAAATGAATTTTCTGTTTATATATACATATCTAAAGATTTCTGTTCGATCGCATTAATGTATAATGTGAAATCAACAAGTTATTTCCTTTAATGTTGTGAATATGCTAGCAATGATTTAAAGCAAGGCTTCTATTAAGCTTGTTACTGTATGTAACGATTTTCATTTATTGTGTATGTTTTCTAGATTTCTCGTAATATACTATAAGGTTATATCGAAAAGTATGTTATTGAAACATCTTGCAAAACGAAATATTTTTAGAATCTGTTTTTGAATTTTCAAGAATCTTCTGATCTGCAAATGAAATCATAAGTGCATTTAAACAATAGGCTTTCGAGTGGCTATCTGACATGAAGAAATTAAACTACCGAGAAAGGGAAAATTCACTATTTGAAAATTGAAATCATAATGTTTGTTATTAAGTCTTATGATTAGTTGTCCTGAAGTGTCATTGACACGTACTTGTCCTTATGAAACTAATTTACAACCAAAAGTGCAGATTACAATGCTTTAACATATTTACTTTATAACTTGTAGTATACCTTCAGTTGATTAAGCACTTTTATGGTCAATTTGATATACACTACGTGAAATAAAGCTTTTGATGTTATTATGTTCATCTGCTTGTTTTTGTATATTGGAAAATATGAGTTTGCTTAAAGTAGTATATCAAATACTAATCAACTTTTAATGCATCATATATATTCGTTCATATGTGAATGTGTTATATTGGTGCATTTATGCCAAAGTTGAACAAAAACAATTGGAGAAAATAAAAGTAAATAAAAAAAAAAAAAAAAAAAAAAAAAAAAACCCATATTAAGTAAAATTAAATTCTATCAAAAGTTCCCTTTGTCTCAAATTGGCAGCTGGCAGTTCAACAACCACCTTCAAAACCTCATTTGTTTCAAAAAGAAAAGCAGTTTTTAAGACACGCAAACCTAAATAAAAGGAAATACTAAAAACAGTACATAAGACTAATCAACGGCACTCTAAACAGTTGGAATGCCAAATCTAACACAAAGTTGAAGAGCATGTAAATAGTTATCAAAGGTACCAGGATTATAATTTAATACGCCAGACGCGCGTTTCGTCTACATAAGACTCATCAGTGACGCTCAGATCAAAATAGTTATAAAGCCAAACAAGTACAAAGTTGAAGAGCATTGAGGACCCAAAATTCCAAAAGTTGTGCCAAATACGGCTAAGGTAATCTATTCCTGGGATAAGAAAATCCTTAGTTTTTCGAAATATTCAAAGTTTTGTAACAGGAAATTTATAAAAATGACCATATAATTGATATTCATGTCAACACCGAAGTGCTGACTACTGGGCTAGTGATACCCTCGGGGACGAAACGTCCACCAGCAGTGGCATCGACCCAGTGGTGTAAATAGTTATCAAAGGTACCAGGATTATAATTTAATACGCCAGACGCGCGTTTCGTCTGCATAAGACTCATCAGTGACGCTCAGATCAAAATAGTTATAAAGCCAAACAAGTACAAAGTTGAAGTGCATTGAGGACCCAAAATTCAAAAAAAAAAACGAACAAAAAATACAGCTTCAGCAATCTATGCATAGGGTAGAAAAACCTTAGTGTTATTAATAACTCAACATTTTATAAACAGTAAACCTACAGCAAATGAACATATCAACTGGGCTGGCGAGATCCTCGGGACGAAAAGTCTACCAGCAGTGACATCGTAAAAAGTGGTTTTGAAAATTAAAAAAAAAAAAAAAAAAAAAACAGGCTACTAATTTGGTACGCTAGACGTGCGTTTCTTCTATATTAGATTCATCAGTGAATCAAAACAGGTGAAAAGTCAAATCAAATACGTAGATGAAACACATTTAAAACCGAAAATTCCGAAAAAGTTGTGTCAAATACGACATAATAAAATAAAGAAATGTTGTACAATTGCAAATGAAACAACTATCCACCAGAGACAAAATGACGTAGATGTTAGCAACTATAAGTCACATGACGGCAATCAACACTGCAAAACAAAACTCATACCGCAAAGTAAGCTATATAAGGCTAGACTACATGTAAAACAATTCAAACGACGAAAGCAACGGCCTGATTTGGGTACTAAATAACAAACCTTTGTTAGTCTTGTGTGTTTTTAAATTTTGGTTCGTAATTATGTTTCGGAGTGTGGCGTTCATTTCGCTGAACAAGTATACAATATTGTTTTGGGGCCAGCTGAAGCCCACATCCAGTTGCAGGATGTTTTCGCTGCGTTGAAGATCCATTGGTGGCCTTCGCCTGTTTTCTGCTCTTTAGTCCGGTTGTAAGTTCTTTGACACATTCCAAGTTTCCATTCTCAATTCTATGATGTATAGCAACAAACAACAACCACTGAAATTACAGGCTTCTGACTTGGGACAGACACATACGAAATGTAGCGGGCCAAACATGTTTACGGGAGCCCATACCTCCCCAATGACCTGCGAAGTGGTGTTACATCACAATATAAGAACAAAACAGTTGAAAAGGGTTTGACTCATTAAATCGACACAAAGCACAACCACAACTTACAAAAACCATAAAGACACAAAGTATCGATCTGAGAGTACTCGCCATTACTAAAAGCAAATTCAAGGCCAATAACAGCTAACAAAAACAAAATCATGTATCCAAGACAAATTATCAAAAATATACTACGAATGTAATGAAAGACATCTTAAACAATCTAGGAAAACATGACCTCGTGCAATGTTAAAATAAGTATCGACAAGATGTAGAACCGTAAGTGCGATTAACTGTATACCAATTCCTATTTATGTTTTAATTTATTGATAACAAAATTAATGTTAGTACCGATAAAAACTATATTCAACGATCTTATAACAGTGTTAAGGCAATCTATGTCTGGGAGTATAATATCTTAGTTTTCGAATAGTTCAACATTTTATAAACCAGTAAATCTACCGAAATTGCATATCAATCATATTTCATGTCAACACAACAATTCTGATTACTGGGCTGGTAATAAACGCGGAGACGAAATGTCCATCAGTAGTGAAGAGTCTTATGTGAAGACGAAATGCGTGGCAGGCGTACCAAATTATAAGCCTGGTATCTCTGATGAGATTTTACAACCGCTGGATCAGACAAGAAGTATGTACAACCATATGTGGGTAATGGTGAAGTTTGCGATCCTCAACAATAGCTAAAAACTAAGGCGATATCCAAGGGCAGTAAAACATCTAAGAAAGACAGAAAACACACGTACAAAAAAATCAAATTCACAACAACAACAAAAAACAGTAAAGAAAATATTACATAATAAACTTATGGTAAAGCAAAAAAATCAAAACTGGTGTAAAATCGTGTGCTGTCGAAGATTAGTCGCTCCATCTTTTACTAGCAGTATATCTTCTTTTGTTCATAACAAACAAATATCCGGTTTTATGTCCAATCAGGAATTATTATAAGCAGCGATTTCGTATCAGGTAAAACTAATGGGAAGCGTAAGCCCCGGAAAATATTGTCAAGTTTCCTGATATGGTATGATTGCCAATGAGACAACGCTCTACCAGATGTATGTTTCAAAGATATTTCTGTTATAATCAAATAGTTTCTTTTGCAAAGTATAAGTCTTCCCTCCCTAAATCAATCTATCTTTATCTACAAATGCTATTTTTATGTTATAAAGTTGTGATACTTCTTATAAAAAAAGGAAAACAACACGATACAAATTCCGTGCGTCCGAAGGGCTTTTCTGGATTATCTACATCAGAAACCCTCAAAGCCGATATTTGAAAGCCAAGGATGTATAAGAACCGAAACAGTTGAATAGCTATATGACCAAAAGGGCCTAAAATATTCAGCCTGTCTTTATATCTAGAACGAATACTTGTGAAATGGGTGGTGAAATGAAAAGGAGAGAAGATACAAAAGGGGAGGTCAAAAACAAAAATCGAAGAAAACAGACAAATCAGAAATGCCATAACCAAAAACGGAAAAGACGAACACAACATTTCATAAAACACAACATAGAATATTCCATAACAGTCATAAAAGTTATGAAGCAGACCATAAATCCTTTGAAGAGATGCTTTCGACTTTACCATCTAGAATGATTGGTCCTTGAAAGCAGATATGGAATGGTCACACTGATATTTTTGAAATCATTCCTTTTGTCGTAAATTCTAAGCTCGCAACCGACCCTCTCTGTTGTTTTAATATTTAAATATAATTCCTCCACGTCTGATTTACACAGCTTCTGAGAAGAAAGTTTAACACACCTATGATTGTCCATGATATAGTTTAGGGCAGTAGAAGTGTGTGTTTTTATTCCAAAAGGAATGTGTCAATACTAAAACAGTACAACAAAAATACCGAACTCCAAGGTAAATTCGAAAAAGGGAAAGTCATTACCAACGTTAGACTTTATCAACTAACGGAACGATTGAAAAATTCTGTCATATTCCTGACTTGAAACAGGCATTTTCCGAAGAAAATAGAGGATTAAACCTGGTTTTAAAGCTAGTTAAATCTCCCACTTTAATGATAGTTGTTTATAGTTCAATTATATTGACAAAAATGGGTGAGCAAACCAAACGAACATGGTATTAGGTCAATGTGACAAAAATTGGGACCCAGCAGCCTTAACTATGTAAACATACATCACAGACATACAACACAACTGACTATAAAATTCAAACAAACATACAAATAAATCTAGCAAAGACGATAACAAAAAGGTTGTTACAGTTGATAGTAAATTTGACAAAGACGCAAACAAAACACATCTATGATTGTCCAGGATATAGTTTTTATTTAGGGCTAAAGGAGTATACGTTTTATCCCAAAAGGAATGTGCTAATACTAAATCACTTTATCCAGCATTTACACACAAATATTAAGTTAAGCTTTATCTGAAGTGTCAAGCGACATTTAGTTTTTTTGAAAATAGAATAAGCACGAGTGTTCAGAGACCTGTAACGTTTTCAATTCCTTTTTCATAAACATCACAAGCGTCTATACCTAATGTCAAGCTGTAAAGCTTAATTCTCGAGCCTTGACGAGTTGTGAGAAAACCTGAACAAAGTTTCAAAATCTGTGATCCACATTAAAGAGGGTGGTAAACGGGGTGCTTGCACGGAAAAACGTGAAATAAGACATAATTTCACGTTATACGTGACATAATTTCTGCCATGAACGTTGCACGAAAATAAAGACTTTGATGTGAACCTTTGTGACTGAGTCACTGTCTTCTTGTATATATAAACTCTCTGTTTTACTTGTTATTCCCGATTTAGTATACACATTTATGATATAAATGGTTTACGGCTTTTAAAAAAGTATTTCTTGACGATCCCTGCCAAGTGTTTGAATTTTATTTGAAAAATACCGAGCACGCAAAATAAGCATTTGAAAATCACGATGCACGTAAAATTAAATAAGAAGAACACGTTGAACGAGGCACCTGTCTTGCACGACTGAACGTCAAATAAAAAAGTAAAAACACGTTGAACGTGAAATAAAAAACGGCAATCACGTTGCACGAAAATAAACCTTTACCACCCTCATTAAATTCTATAAAATGTTAAAAAAAAAATACAAATCGCTACGATATGAAAATTAACAAAGACAGTCAATTAAAAATTCCTGAATCGGGACATACACATTAACATGTGGCAGTGTTAAACTTTTTATTTGGACAAATCAACCTTCTCAATATTTATCTCGATCAGCATATTAACAAAGAGTTAATGAGAGGCAACAGTAACTTATCGATGTTCAAATCTCAGTTATCAATTTAAAGATGATATTTTATGTACATGTATCATTTTTATCCTTGAATGTGCATGGTGATATTGCACTTTTATGTTTTGTGTAAATAGCAAAACTATGTTTTATTCTGATGTTTTAATATTGTATATAACAGTCTCTCATAGTTCTTTTAAGAATAGCACATGCATTCTAAATTTTATATTGTGTATTAAATGTCATATTGTGTTTATACTTGTATGTATGTGGTGAGACTCTAATAAACTATTGAACCTTGAACCTATCAAGAAGATACAACATAAGGGGAAAAAATACACGAACGTGACGTATTAATTGAGATATTTAAACGCCATGCGATGGGGCAGAGTGTATGTTACTGCTGAGAAATTAGAAGTTGACAATTGGAAAGTTGAAATCGTTAAGTTGGTTATAGATTTTAGTTTGAAGTCGTTCATCAGTTTCCAGGAAAAAGCTAGATATGTAGCATATCTTCTAATTTCTGTAGAGTCCTTTCATTTCGCTGTTATATATGAGATTAAAGCACTGAATGAAATATAGGTTATTGAGTGACAAGAAATCATCAATATACCTGACAATCAAATTCCCTTGAAATACAAATTTACCAAACTCAGCAAATATGTTGTAGATAAAAAAAGTCCCGTTTGTTTTATATATCATATTCGGTGTCATTGTTTGTAGAATAGTGTGTTTTTAAATGTAAGTATTTCTTGCCCTAAAACAGGAAACTTTTATCTACGATTCCAAAATTTTGTAGAAAAAAACATTGTTTAATGAGAATATGTAGTCGATCTTACGGAAGCGTATTAGCGCCACACATTTTTTTTCCCTATCTTTGCGTTATAACGCAAACATTTGCGTTATAACGCAAACATTTGCGATATAACGCAAACCTTTGCGTTATAACGCAAACCTTTTGCGTTATAACGCAAACCTTTGCGTTATAACGCAAACCTTTGCGTTATAACGCAAACATTTGCGTTTTAACGCAAACCTTTGCGTTATAACGCAAACCTTTGCGTTATAACGCAAACCTTTGCGTTTAACGCAAACCTTTGCGTTATAACGCAAACCTTTGCGTTATAACGCAAACCTTTGCGTTATAACGCAAACCTTTGCGTTGTAACGCAAACTTTTGCGTTATAACGCAAACCTTTGCGTTTAACGCAAACATTTGCGTTACAACGCAAACCTTTGCGTTATAACGCAAACATTTTGATTTCAATTATTCATTAAGTTTTGTATATGCCCGTCTGTCATTAAACTTCTGTTGTGATTTAGTTAAGAAAAGAACCATAAATACAAGGAAAAGTCATTATAATAAATATGCATAGGAATCAGAAAAGTATATAATTTAACAAGAAAATAGATATGTTATAGGCATATTTTATTTGAAAGGCCAACATTTTAAAATTTTGATGAAGTAGATAAGAGCAAAATAATGTCATACAATTGTAAAACTGTCAAGGCAAATAGACAAAATGATCTTTCTGCTGTAAAATGAATAATTAAGAAAGATTTTTTATTTTTAATTTTGATGTAAGAAATCTTTTTTTTTAATTCTCAGAATATGATAAAGATTCTTTGATAAAAAGTCATGAAATTTTCAATCTAGAGTGGTAACTTGGTAGCAATTTAAAGGAGAGAACATAATTTTATTAATAAAACATCTTCATTTTATTCATTTAGTTAACCAACCTTACACAATCCTCAAAGGAGAGCTTACTTTGGAAGTATATTTATATTCGGCTATAGCTATATTAGCAGAGTTGTTTTTTTTCTTTCTTCGGTATAACTGTAATTTAATCAATTTTCATTGTAATATATGTATATATATTATCATGTATATCATTTTGGGGCATTTTATAGCTTAATGTTCGGTGTGAGCCAATGCTCCTTGTTGAAGACCGCACTTTGAACTATAATAGTTTACTTTACAAATTATGACTTAGATGGAGAGTTTTCTCATCGGCACTCATACCACATATCCTGCTCATTATTAGTTAAATAGTAAAGCATTTTACTTTGCAATGAGTACAAAGAAGATAAATTTTAATATATGCAGCCTCCTCCATTAATAACTGCTGCTTCCTTTGAATCTTAAATAAGAAATAAGATAAAACAAATGTTTGCGTTATTTCGCAAAGGTTTGCGTTATATCGCAAATGTTTGCGTTGTAACGCAAAGGTTTGCGTTATAACGCAAAAGGTTTGCGTTACAACGCAAAGGTTTGCGTTATATCGCAAAGGTTTGCGTTATAACGCAAATGTTTGCGTTATAACGCAAAGATAGGGAAAAAAAAAAAAAAAAAAATGTGTGGCGCTAATACGCTTCCGTACGATCTTTCAATTGAGCATGTGGAATACTTTTAGAGCGTAGAAAATTCAAATGTTTTGGAGTAGATCTCAGTATTTTATAATCCACAGATGATTTACACCGCCAGTTGAATATACCTCATCACAAAATTTCTGAAGGTCATACTTACTATATACATAATGGTAGTAATTACTTTTAAAAAGATGTTTAGTCGAACGTCTTGCCTATTTACTGTTCTTTATAAGTAGTTGTAATGTGTTGGTATCCAGTATAAAGAGGGTATAAATAGAGGAAAAAATGGTAAAGTATACAGCTCAGATTAAGGCCTTTATCACTCTGGTCAGTCTCAATATGAACCATCGTTAAAAAGCTTCATATCGTGACTTGCAACTGATGTCTTACCGTATCTATATCCAAAAAACCTGATGATCAGTACTTGTGTCTGTGATATTTGTATTATAGATAAAAAAAATACGATTTCAAGTAAAGCAATAATGGAAAGTTTAAAAAAATGTTCAACAACGATGTAAACTGACTATTATATTCCTTAGATCATATAACTATATGTAATTAGTTTTTCATTTATATAAAAATGGTAGTTAAAGGTTAATTAAATCTGAGAGCACAAATCACGGGTACATGTCTTGGTAGTATGCAAACGACAAGTTTAGTATTCGTTTTTCAATGTTTTATATTTTTGAAAAACATGTTTCTCATTTTCTAATTAGGAGATCGAGACATGTCATGTTTCTGGAACAAAAATCCTACGTGAAATTAACAGTTACCACTGGTAGAGCAAGAACTGTTTATCCTTCCCACGCATCTGAGTTCAAACCCCTCTTTTCCCTTTCTCCATCCGGGTGGTTTTGCTGGATTTGTCTTGCTCAATGTCTAGGTTTCTTAATAGTGTTGTGTGGAATGTTGCTTGTCTGTTTTTGTTTTCTTTGAGCTATGATTTTGACCGTCTGCGTTCGACTTGAGGCCTTGAGACCTCTCTTTTCCCTTTCTCCATCCGGGTGGTTTTGCTGGATTTGTCTTGCTCAATGTCTAGGTTTCTTAATAGTGTTGTGTGGAATGTTGCTTGTCTGTTTTTGTTTTCTTTGAGCTATGATTTTGCCCGTCTGCGTTCGACTTGAGGCCTTGAGACCTCTCTTTTTCTTCTCTTTTTAGCAACGATCCTATACGCCAGGATAAGTCTACACATTATGGTATTTCAATATTATACCGGTATTCATATTTTATAGAAAGTTATTTGCGGTTTATCTCCAACATGTATGAACTATTTTTTCTGCTTCGGTGTTCTCGTAGTCCTTATCTCCAGTCTCTTGTATTGAAATGACTTTAAACTGAAATTTGTTGACTCTCCTTGAAGCACGCGGCATTTATGCCAAAAATTATAAAACGTGTGCAGGTAGGATTGCATGATCCTGCAGATTGTGTCAGTGTTGGCTTACACATTGTTGTTTGGTTGCTGTCTTATTGACGCATATCAAACATCTTCCTTTATTTACATTATTGTCTTCGTGTCGTTCCTCATATACGAGGGTTTGGATGGGGTCTTTCAATTAGGTAATCTTTAATTTTCTCTAAGCTTTATAGTCATTGCCCATGATTCTCTATTCTTTATATTTTAGCACCTTATTATTATCTTTTTTTGTCCTATTTTTCTCTATTCTTTATATTTTGTCCTATTTTTCTGTAGATTTGGTCCATTATTCCCTGTTCTGTAAACCCCACCCAGACCCGTTCGAGACCTAGCGGATGCAAAAACCAAACATAAAACAGCAGTAATGAGTAAGAATCATCCCCGAAATCACTCGTCTACAGTAGCAAAATCACCAACACCAAGAAAAAAGATGTATTACTATTAAAACTAAACTGATGTAAATGTCCAACATAATAAGCATTTACACATGTAGATAAGCCCATAGATGTATAAACCAATACTTATACATCTATGATAAGCCATTCATATTTGGGTGCTCAATGCTCTTCAACTTCATACTTTTTTACTTTTACATTCGAGCGTCACTGATGAGCCTTTTGTAGACGAAACGCGCGTTTGGCATACAAAACTTTAATCTGTGACGAGTTTATAGATGCAACGTGTCTTAAATCAAGTCAGCACATCAGTAAGAATTTACTTAGAAAAGAATTAATGTTTGAACTGTGCAAAGAATAAACCGTCCACAAAAGAGGGACGAAAGATACCAGAGGGACAGTCAAACTCATAGATTGAAAATAAACTGACAATTAGTGTCAAGAAATGTTTGAAATTTGGTAGTTAACATAACATTTTTTTAACATTTTCTGAAGTCATTCGTTCACATTAGTATATTGTCTAAGGAATAAAATTAGTTGTGAATTAGACTATCATTTAGACCTAGTCTACCTTAAAATTACCTAGTGATATTAATACAAGGTGATTTATGTTATCCAATAAAGTCCTACATCAAAATATTGTTCAGAGGTGGCTTGCAAAAGACAAATTACAAAAACAAAATATTACTACTAAAACTTGTCAATCTAGGGCATTAAATTATTCTAACAGAGTTTTCAAAAACATTTGTGTAAATTTCTGTTTATGGAAGCAATGGTCGTGTATATTGATGATTTGTTGAAACTTTTGGCACCATTCTAAAATGAAGCAATCAAAGCACTAATTGGTCACATTTGCATGGTCTTTATATGATACATATCGGATGAATAAAGGTGTGTGTTTGACTTCTGATAACAGCGGTCATGTTAATTATCTCAGAGAACTATAATACTCTAAGGGTTGGCAAGCAAGGTTTGATTAAAATTGGCGTAAGGATTTCAAAGGAAACGATTTTTGGAAGGAACAAATGGCGATCGACCAAGGACGTAATAAGGATTGATGGTAAGAACACAACGGCCGACACAAATGGAGTTTGATAAATTTTTAGTATGGTATTTATTAATTGGTCTGAAGTTTGTTTCTGGAATCAAGCGTTGCGTTGTGGATGTACTGCAATGAAATATTGTCAATAACAATTGCGTTCACCACATCTATAATATAAAGAAGGTGATTTAGAGTTTGTCATACTTTATAGATAAATGCATTTTATTGAAGACTATAATTGTTGGACTCGAGATGCCATTTTGGTTGTTTTTTTTTTTGTTTGTGTTGTTGGGAAACTGTCTCTTTAACGTTAATCTTGCATCTCTTTTAATGTTAAGTCCGTCATTATTCGACAATTGTAGGATCTGCTTATCCTTCCGGAGCACCTGATTTCATCCCCAGTTTTCGATGGGGTTCGTGTTGCTCAGTCTTTAGTTTTTTATGTTGTGTTTTGTATTCTGTTGTTTGTCTTTTTGGTCGTTTTTTTGCCATGGCATTGTCAGCTCGTTTTCGACTTATAAGTTTGGTTATCCCATTGATAGCTTTCATCTCTCTTTTTTGTCACGGAAATACAAAACTTCAAGAAACCAACTTTAATTTAATGCGCTGTATATTAATATTTCCAAAATTTCTTTCTCGTCGACGTTGATTTAAACCAAATATAGAAATATGAACAGTTTAAGAAAAGAGGGAAGATACCAAATGAACAATCAGAAATCAAAAGTCGAAGAAAAACCTTCAACACCATGGCAACAAACAAAAACGACGAATAGACATACAAAACACTGCATAGAAAACTAAAGAATGAGTTACACACACACCGTCATAAACCGAGAGTGATCTCGTGTGCTCTTGGAAGCAGTAAATGTTATATAACAACAAAATGGACACTCACTATTAAGCTGTATTTGGAAAACCCGTGTAATTCCGTGAGGATATTTTTGCTTCTATTATTTTTACACAGTTTACCTTTTGTGTCAACTAAAATTTCTCAAGTATCCATTTCAATTCACAAAATATTAAATAATGATAAAGTGAACTAGAATTTTACAAAGTAAAACAAAGAAGTAAACAATACAAGTATTTTATCATTTAATAAAACCATTGTTACATGCAATGAACTTTGAGCAAGTTCTCTTAAGTTATTAAAGATCTTGGGACAATATATGATACAATGTACACAAATGATGACTCAGCTGTAAATATAATGCATTTAACTGAAATCTTCAATTGAGAAAAAAACCTAAATAAACACAATGAAAAATAATTTACCCTTTAAATAAGTTAATACCCTGATTAACCAAAATAATATAAGTTCATTCAGTTATACAAAAGCAAACACAATTATGCCATCTACATTAAAAGATAATTCGTCCGCTGGGATCTCTCCAAATCAATTTTCATTTTGCTATTTACTAGAGAGATAGGCTGGTTTATCATTTTTCACACTCGCATCCATTCATTTAAACATAATATTGACAAAACATTTATTCAAAAGTGCAAAAACAGTTTAGATTGGAAACTTGCATAAATAGAAAAATAGCTATGTATTTCTTAAAACTCAAAAACTGGATAAGTCGGGACTGCACAAACGTCCCCGCCTGTTGCCAAATACAATTTTAATTGTTTTTTTTTTAAAGTTTACATGTAGAACTTTTTGAGGAAAGACATCAGAATCGTGACACAATCTTGGTGTGACAGATCAGACTACAATACCCAAGCTACTGTGTGGCGCGGGCATATAAATATGTAGCTTTCAGGATGAAGAAATTTCAACAATATTACATAAATAAATATATTTGAGCGGAAAAAAAGCAATGTAGAATAAAATCTTTGAAAGTTTACAATGAATTAAAATGTTCGGGCATCAAGGCGCAGTTTTGCCAAACTGCTATCAAGTTAAACTAAAATACAAGCACTAAAATGATATGTAAATCTATTTTGTAGTTCAAAATCTGAACAATTGTTGTAATTGAATACAACTGCATTTCAATCAGACATAGTGCACCAACTACAACTCGGAGACCTTTGACCTCGGATTTGATTGGTAACATGACGTTTCGGGTCATGATCCAAAATCTTGAAGGTAAAAAATGCAGTCAAGATTTTTTGTAACCTAGATTTGAGATAAACAATGTACCGTTTTAACATTAAGATAATTTGTACCAATTTAAAATAATTGGCATCCGTAAGAAATTTTGTCTGTTTTAAAATAAATCAATGTACACCAAGGTCAATGGTACATAGATACAAGTTATATATACTTGAAACTATTTAAACATCTTAAAAGAAAAAGTGAAATACATATCTAGTCTTTTTCAAGTTTTGACATTTATATAATAAAAACATTTCAGACATCTATATTGATCATATTAATAATTAAAATAATTTGTTTAAGTAAAATTACTAAATTGTCAAATTACCGTCTTAAAGTATTATTTTTGAATTTCGATAAGTTTCCTCTTTAATTATACGCTTCGTCAAACAGCATAGAGACAGTTGGCTTGATGGCCTAATAATTGGTCAATCCAAACGACATTCGAATCATTTTCTTTGATCTTCAACGCGTTATATAATGGCGTTCTACATTTTAGAAGTTGTCTTTCTTTTACGTCAATTGCATTATAAATATTTCAAAATTGGACAGATGTATATTTTTATTTAATGTTGATTTAAATTGCTCTTGGATATATTAAGCACTAATGACCACTCATGGGTATTCAATGGTCATTCCACGCGCCAAGGTCATGGGTCATTAGATTATCAGTCTAAATTTTGTAAAATAATGGAATTTACAACAATCCTTCGGCAAAAATGCATGCGATACGATCTGAAATGTCTTTATACAAATATGTCCAACCTGACAAAATTATTAATGTTAAATTTTTCACACCTTTGTAATAAAATATTAAGTTTCAACTTAAGGCAATAATCGAATGCACAGCCAGTAGAGGAAAAATGCGTTATGTTATCGATTAACCGTTGTGAATTTTTACGTGGAAATATTAATATATTTATTTTGTATTTTACACAAATGGCCAATAAAAATATTGAACTTCAAAAGCAGAATATTGTATTTACTATTTGAAAAGTACAATTCACCTGTAACCTAATTTAAAATGTGAATATAATTTGGTTGGCGTTGATGGTTTCAATTAGCTTTTCATGTTTTCTCCAACTGGGTCTTCTGAAAACATTCTCTCAATCAAAAACAATATGGAAATCGATTACCAAGCAATCACAATAATCACCTTGAAATTGACACATCCCGCTATGAAAGTGACATATCCTGCAGAGAACGTCAAGCTTAATTCCCATTCGTTTACAAATGTATATTTTTGAGACTGGCTAAGAACCGATTATTCGATGTATGGTTGTCAACCTATTCCCAAATCATAAAATAACTCTTTAATTGGTTTCAGTCGATAATGGCGATTGGTTATCGAAGCCAATACATTAATCGAACAAAGTCAATTCCAGGTAAAAAGTTATTATGACTAGTAGTGAAAAATGATCCGAACCGATAAATTTCAAAGGCATGGTGCATGAAAACCTATGATCACAAAACGGTTTTGCATTTTTGTGTTTACAGACACGGTGAAAAACAAATACATAGACACCACAATGTCAGATAAGGCACATGCATTGCTTTATGTAAATCTTAAATGTATTTTGAAGTCAGAATTTTGAAAAATAAGCTAACATTACAAGCAACAAATGGTCAGATGGTACTGATTAAAAAATATCACGATGAAAACAATAATTTACAATGCTTTAGGAAAGACAGAAAACAATTTACTCTTTTCCAATCTTTGAGATAAGTCTTCATGAAATATTACAAATCTATTCAGTTTCAATTACTGTACCCACTTATCTGATTCCGGGGGCACGCAATTAAGACATTATCATCTCCTAGAACAGATAAATAAATGTCGCTAGTGTTGACTTTTCTTTTCTGACTGACTCATTCAGAAAAAAAAACCTATTTGACAAATGTAAATAATATAAATCAGTTTTGTCATTATGTAGAAAATGTAAGTGTTGATTATTATATCATAGAATTTTACAAAAACACATTCAAAGCCATTCTTTGCACTTGAGAAAACAATTAATTATTGTCAAAATACACTTTTACCCGTAAATTATACTGTTTCATTTCTCGTTCCAGGGTAATAACAATTACTGTTACTCTTTATAGATGAGTTAATTTAGGTACATAATCATACTGGCCCTGAGAATATGAACTGATACTATTAGAACACGGAATATGGGACGGATACATCTGTCCGTACGGGTCATCCATACTGGGCATTTCATGATATAATTGTCCATTGTTCATATAATGACCGTTGTAGCCACCTCCATGATTAGGTTGTTGTGCGCCCATTGTCATATACATTTGTGACGGATGTGAAGTCGCCATTGATGAATTTGAACTAATTCCGGGTGACAATGATGGCTTCATAGTCGGTGAATGAGTGTTGGATTGACCAAACTGCTGAAAATGATGTTCATTATCATTAAAATGACCTCTCATTTGATCCAAGTTCATTTGAGGACTAGGTCCTTGTGGTGACCTTTCGTGAGGTCGCTGTTGAGGGCCGAGATTAGTTAATTGTGCGGAATTGTGTGATAGACTGTCCGGTGTTAGTTTTCCTCCACAGTCGCTCCCCATTCCTTCTGGACCCATAGATCCTTGGCTATCACTTTCTGACCCAGATATATTACCATCCTTTTTATCAGAACCTTTATGTCTCTGTTCCTTTTTGAATTTCATTCGTCTATTTTGAAACCAAATCTTAATTTGTCTTTCGGTCAAGTTTAACAAGGCAGCCATTTCTATCCTTCGTGGACGGCATAGGTAACGGTTAAAATGGAATTCCTTTTCCAGTTCAACAAGCTGGGCACTTGTGTATGCTGTGCGTGCTCGTTTTGTGGGCTCTAAAATACAAATAATATAATTTTTGTATGCAAATTTTTATCATAATTTAAGGAGAATAGTTGGAATTGTTATAGATAGAAAATTAAAATTAGTGAATACCTAAATTTTATTTTTAAAATTGTTTCTGATTTAATAGTTTATATAGTTACGTATTACGAAATTTGACTTTTACACTGTTTTGTTGTAAAGAGTTCTGATTGATTTAACAACCTAAATTTGTACATCTAGCAAAATATAAAATAAAAGAATTTTCTTTCAGTCACTATGTTTATGAATTGAACTGGAAAAAAACATTTTACATGTATACAGATGCTCTTTTGATGAAAACAATTTTAAAAATATGCCGAATGAATAAATTTATTGTATTTACATCTATAATTTTTGCAACAACTAAACACAAATTCCAACCATTTTTTATGACAATCAAACTTATGAAATGTTTCGCCTTTAATTACAATTAATAGAAGAAAGATTTAATAGCAGTCGAATTTTCAAAAATTAAAAACATATAAATTAATTGTAAGTTTCATACATTTTTCGACATGCGCGACTTGTATATTTTCATAAGAAAATATAACTGAAAGGATTTTTAATTGTATCCTAAACAGATGTCAAAAAGATTAATTTTAGTTAGAAGGCATTAAAAGGGATATTTGTTTCGTTATTTTTAACTTAAATCAAGGCGAAGCAGTTGCACATTCAATAACTATATTGCATCATAATATCAACTGTCAATTATTTTAAACTTTACTGTTAAGAGAAATTGAGACAAATATTGTACCCTTATATTTGATATATTTTAAAACTAAAACTTAAAAATAATTCAGAATCAAGTTTAATAAGTGTATTTCGTTTATTCGTTTTACATTTTTCATAAATATAATTATAAAAAATGAATATTTTGAATAACGCATTATGATTAAGAATATTAAAGATAAGTGAAAAGAATAACAAGATACCGTAACAACAAGTTCGCAGGGGGAAAACGGCATAAAATTACACATATTTTTGCCAGAAAATAATAATAATTTCATTTAAGATCGTCGGAAAACGAAATATACAAGATGGAAACAACTAAAGGAAATTAATAAGTTTACAAATTTTAAGTCTAATGGAAATTAAATTTATTAATAAAAAAACGAATATTTTTTCCTGATGTAATGTAAAGTACTTCTTCATATTGATTTTGAATCATTTAACTATAATAAATTCCAGGATAAACCCTGTCCTATTCGACATATTTGCACTTAAAAAGGGATATAGAAATATATATATATAACATTTCTTATATAAATATGATAACCGATGTTCACTGCGTGATTCGCAACTTAGAGGAGGCTCGAGTAATAAGCTGTTCTTGATAAATTATATAGACACGGACAAAAACGTCAAAAGTTCACAGAACACATTAGAATAAAGAATTAACAATAACAAATTATAACAATTAAACTTTTTCAAGAAGAAATAAAACAAAAAAAAACTTTTAAGTTTTTTGGGCTATTGTTTAAACTATTTGCAAAATGTATCGAATACACTTAATAAAAAATATAATTTTGCAATTTTTTTTTAAAATTTTAAGACTTACAGGTGTATCACAAATTTACAAAGCAAAATTTAATAACATATGAAATCAGATAAAATGAAACAACGTATGTTACAACACATTTGTTTAGTTCTTTAGAAATGTCGAATTTTGAAAAAATAAGATGTTTCATGTTTACAACTTTTACCTGATTATAAGAAGCAAATTCCTGTATATTTTCCTAAATCTCTAGAAAGACTCATTTACGGCTAATTGAATTAAATGAATTATAACAGTAATGAAAACGGCTCACCTTTCTTGTTAAAAATCAGACATGATGGAAAATTGAATTATCGCATCATGTAGTTGCAAAAATAAGCAAAAATTATCCCGATTCAATTCCCAAAAGTACAGTAAATTAATGATGAACTCATTGATTAGCTCTGCTTAATGTCTGTCAACAAACAAACGTAAATTGGTGAGTGTTTTATTCGAAACTGCACACATCATTACAAATTTGACGCGGATCTTTTTTATGTTTGATGGGTCATTTATCACCGTAATCAAATAAAACACTTACCTGACATAGTCTGTTGGTTTGATGCAGTCGTCTGCTGGGTTTGAGCAGGTTGTGAGGGTGTCGGTTGCTGCTGTTGTTGCTGTTGCTGATGGTTCTGGCGTTGCTTAGAATTTTGCCTGCTTTCTGTCATCCAAGGAAATATTTTGCCCGGTTTTGAAGAGGAATGGTTCGCAGGTGAATTTCCTGGTGGAATATTCTGATTTTGATAATATAAGTTTCCAAAATCCTCATTGCATGGTGGATTTTTAAATTCAGTTCCACTTGTCGGAATAAAGTCATTATGTTGGATTCCACACGATCCGGGTGGATAATATTCCCCACCGGTTGGGGATGGGGCAGTATGTCCAAACGATGGTTCGTATGCATATCCATTATCCCCAGGAAAATAATGTGGAAAATTTTGTGGCTGATTATAATAAGCTGTCTTATGCATCTCGGCGTTTGAGAAATTTATTGCATTGCCTCTAACCGACATGTTATGATACCACAAATCATTTCTACAATCATCTGTTTGATGAGTCATGTGACAACTAATCTGACCAATCAATTGTCAGCTTACTTCTCTGTTAAAATTGATGATCTGAAAAATAGAAATAAAAACATACTGGAAACTGAGTGTTATAGTATTGTTGTTTAAATTCAAGGCAATAAAATTTCAATCAATTGTTGACCTTCTCATATTTTTCACATAAATTATCTTTAGTTTGACAAACGATCAGGTTATGTTCATTCATACCTTTCAAGTGGGTATTCTACGCGATGTCCAAGATTATATAACTCACAACGTAAACATAGACTATTGGACCTAAACGGAGCCCAACATTTAAATAAGAACTCCACATCAAATCAACCGCTTTCTATATCAACAGGATATAGTTAGATAACTCTGATTTGTTTCTTTTAAATTAGAAAATTGGATTCCGATTAAACTTTGGTGTTTTGAGTTTTAACTATTTCAACATAGAAATTCATTTAAATTTAGAAAATAAGTCAGAATTTTTAAATGGTGAGTTTGTAAAAATCTAACTATAATACTTGACAGGAAAGGGTTTGATTCAGTGATCAAAGAAATTTTTAAAAGTTTTCCTTTATACGTAAATAGTCTTTTATAAATGAATTTCGACTTATGCATTAAAATGACAGATTTTACCCTGGCACAATGAAATTAAACTTCGTTTGATGTTTCGTTTAACGAAATTAAAAAAGTTAAAATTTGAAACGGTAACTTTTATGTTTTCTTTTATTTGTATAAGTTGTATGGATGGATATAAATTATATATTTTCCAGGAATATACGTCGATTCATTTGTAAAAATTGTTAATATATCTTTGTCTCGCTGCTAAACAATCATATTTTAAATATTTAAAAGAATCTTTCGTCATAGTGCATTATAACTGAAAACTATTCAACGAAGTGAATTTGTTCTGTCAATTTAGCAATTACATGAAAAACCCATAAATAATTTTACAATTTCATCAGCTCATTGAAAGCATTTTCTCAGCAAGGCTCCATAGAGTGTGACAAAAGTCTATAGTACCACTGGGATTATACTTAGACTACAAACATGTATACAAGAACTTTCAATCTATGGAAATGTGTTTCGGCTGCGGAAATGTCTCATATTCAAATTATAATCAACTGACCGATGACTAAGACAAACAATAGACGTATCCATTTTACAAGCATTTCATAATTTCATCATAACCATAAAAATGTACGCTTTTAATTTTGCTGAGACACATTTGAGAAAATATAGACAAGACACAATTTCCTCCTCCAAGATAATATTAACAAGTATATTCAAAATACATGAGATCAACGTCTTTCCTATAATTTGTGACATCATACTCAATGATTTCTATGTGTTAAATAACTATTAAAACCTAATGTTTTTGTTGAAGGATTGTTTGTTACCAATTGAGCATGATCCGTCTCTGTTGCACGTATGTATATACCAAATAATTCAGTCATAATATTCCACTGCTCTACGATGGTTACGTATAGGGGAGCGCCTAAATTATTCGGGTTACACCTGGTTTTAACGGTTTTGTTTGAACATCATTAGAATGATTGCAATTGAAGTTTTGCCATATTATGATACTCATCATGCAATATGTTCTGTTTTTATCTGTCAGATTAAGTCCCTGTTTTATATGCTCTAAATTATTGGCTCTCTTTCACAACTACCCTAATACTTGTATCCAATGTATACTCTTTTTTTTTACCTGAAAAGGTTTTATTACCTTTGAAATTTATTTTTAAGTTTAAGATCAGTCCTAAAATTAAAAAAAAAGTCCTTTTTATATGCTCTAATTAGCTTTCCTTTCACAATTACCGTAACAACTACAATCTAATGTATACTTGTTTACATAAAAAGATTTATTAACCTTTGAAGTATATTTTAAGTTAAAGTGTCTAGCTAAATAAGCAGTCCTTAAATAAAATTAGTATGTCAGTAATTTGTGTGCTTCATTACATACAAAGATTTCAAAAAGATACACGGACATATACAAATATATTCCTGCAAATAAAACAAGTTCATTTAAATATATTTTTGACTTTCTTATTAGGTTAGCTAACAATGACCGACACGACCCAATAAAAACATTAATAAATTTTACATTAGTGTGTACTTTAAGAAGCCAGTTGAGTAAGTCAATTTATTCTTATCAGCATTTAAACTAAAGTGACAATTCAACATTTTAAAAATAATGCTTGTTGCATAAAACCCATAACGCAAAAGATGTATACTCTTCAATTTAGAAAGAGGTCTCACGAATTTATTGAAGATTTTAAGTTAACAGTAAAACTTGTTGCTGTAGAACTAAAATATAAATTGAATTATACCAATTACTTTTTGAAGACTAAGAATGTTATTTTTATTATATTTAATATAAGTACGTTAATTTAAATTCTTTAGATTAGAAAGAATCACAATTCTACGCGCATAACAGATAATGTTTGTATCCCTTAAAGTTGCAGACTGTACATACGTGAATCACCAGTATCAAACATCAGCATTCTTCTTAAACATTCTAAATGCACATTTTAAAAACTTTATTCCACATAAAACCTAAATTGACATCGACCTAGATATACTAAAACATATTATTAAAGTTTTAAATTGATACCTTACTAGATTAATTGTCCTAGATCAATATGCCAAATTTAAGAACAAGAAGATGTGGTATGATTGCCAATGAGACAACTCTCCAACATAGACCAAATGACATAGAAGTTAACACCAATGTGTTATCGTACGGCCTTCAACTATGAGCAAAACCCATACCGCATAGTAAGCTATAAAGGCCCGAAATTTAACGTGAAACTTTCCTTACTCTTCGATGTGAAACTTTGGTCGATGAATTAATTTACTTAACGTCCAGTGACAAATATTTCATGCATATTCAGGACGATAATACATTAACAATAAATCTTTATAAAAAGTTTACATAAATTTATATACTAGTGTAAAGTATTCTCTATAAAATGTGGTATGAGCGGGATTAAAGGTTAAACAATTATCACTTGAAAATGAGGGTATGAGGGTATGACGGATAGGGGCAATGTAATTGGAGTACAAAATATAATCTAGAAACAGCAAATCCAATATTTTGATTGGTTAATTTCTGAATCTCAGTACGATACTCGTGCTCGAAATATTTATGACCCCAAGGCCAGTCTCAAACTTTTGGCAAAATGGATAATCGTGAGATAATTTTTCGTGAAATACTTGAAAATAACCAAATATCCAACAAAAGCGCTTTTATTGCAGTTCTTGAGCTTGAGTTTTTAATTTTGGCATGTAAAAAGCTGCTTCTGTTTTGTATGTTTTCAAAAACCTAGATACATGTATCTCCAAAACTTTCATTTTGCAAAACAAAGCAGGAAGTTTTCTTGATATAAAACACCGTGAGCTGTTTAAACACTCAAAGTCTAAAATTACCGAGATTACATAACTGTCTAATTAAAATATTTTTGTTTATCAATGTTCAACATTTATTAAATGTACATGTATCTCAATTCAAGACGTGTAAAAACAAGACAGAAAACCCCATTTCATCCAGTAAACGAATAATCTTATTCTTGCGACATATTATACAGTTGCCTACAGTTCAGTTTCAGTTTTGAAACTAAGACCCCAGCGGAAGCGAATAATTCTAACTGTCAATGGAAACCTTAAATGATTACAAATTTGTTCGGACGTTAAGCACAAGTTACAACACCAATCTTCAATATATAAATTACAAGAGATGTGGATATATACCAATGCGACAGCAACTCAAGTATACAGAAAAGCAAGTTTTATAATGACGAGTTACGCTAGGACTGCAGAAATCCTAGTAGCTACCTGTATTCTCGCTATTGACATTTTAAAAGGCTCCATTTGTGACTATTTACAATTTCTTAATACTTAAATCATTCTCGAATTTGTCGATCTGCGAAATAACACATTTTTAAGTACAAACTTATTTCTTCAGGGATAAGTTTCTGAATGTACATAGAGCCTGTATAGTTAAACACACCACCACGTTTTCCAAAAGAAATCGTTCATGCAAAAATTTAATCTGCTAAATTACACCAGTATTTAATCAAATTAAAGATATCGTAAAGCATGTTACAAGACTGTATTTAACACAATATAGATGATTTGTAGCTTTTATCTGTCTGTGTCGATACATGAAGGTTACAAGGCAGTTTTGATCTTTCTTACAAATATACAAATCTACTTAATTGTAAAGTTTGATTCATTGATTGTTGTTTGCTTAACGTCCAGTGGCAAATATTCCATGCATTTCAGGCCGAGAACAAATTAACAATAAATATAAAAGGTTGGTCCTGTGATAGGGGTCGACCGGGATGAAGGGAGGGAAATTTGGACTGTCACTGAAAAAAGGCGTGTATATTGGATAGGGCAGACATTTTGACTTTAAACTGGCCACCTACGGACCCATAAAAGAGTTGTTGCAAGGGTTCTTAACGTATAGAGAGCGTGGCACTCCCTTTCTACACGAGACGTCGGATTTATCGTCCCCATTCTGATCGGATTTGGCTGCGTATTTATACATCCTGCACAGGCAACTGGCCACCCCACTTCGAAAAGGGTTCTACTGCAGGTCGAAAGAAGACCAACAGTGACCATATTTCTATTCCCCAGTCACCCTTGGGGTCTAATTTGAAGACAACTATCAACATAAGAAAAGGAAAATAATCATAAGAACTTTTTACCGAGTAAATATTATAAAAGACTCCATACAAAAACTGCCATTAAATATGCATGAAATAATTTCCACTGGACGTCAAGTAAACAGCAATCAATCAATCAATCAACTGATAAAAGATGTGTCATGTCCAAAAAACACGTCGTATAGGCAACACTGAAAAGACTAGACAGGGCAAACTGTGAGAGTACCAATAGGTGCTTTGGAAGGGTAAGAGTCCTCTAGAAGGGTAGACATGTCCTCTTCCTAATTCGATATACGTTGAGCATTCGAAGCCAGTAAATTTTGGTATCTGGATTAGAGTTGAATTTGGTCATACTTCCGAACGCATTATGTCTTATGTCATTTTGGAACATAATATGTAACTGTCATGAAAATCGTGATGGCAACGATTAATGTGTCAGTTGTACCATCTATCTACTTTAATGTATGTCCAGTATTCAACTATTTCTAAGCCAGAAATTTCGTTCTGTCAAACTATTCACTCTGATCGAGCCCCTAAATACCGAATAAACTTTGAAACCATTGAGATACTATATGAATGATACAACACAGAAAAGGGAAATTCACTATTTTAAATTGAAATCATCTCTTTGTGTACAGTTTAGGTTGGAGGTTTATGCCAAGCTTGCTTGATTGGGTTCGTGGAAATCTGTGATTTCGATTATTAAGCAGGATAAATAGGATGTTGATAATATTTAAATCTATATCTATTTTAGCTCACGAACAATAATAGGTAAATGATACTTATATTATTCAGTACACAAAGGTTAACATTCTAAATGCAGTTGATAAAACAAATACATATGTATAAGTTAAAGGTATCAAGTATAATCTATTTCAGCTGATATCTGCGATTCCAATCTTTCCAAAAACAAATAAAATGGTAATTTGCTTTTTCGCTAAACATTTGAAATTTCTCTCTTTATAGGATATAGTACACAAATATTTTCGAATGGCTTCTGAATGCAAACAGATTGTTTGATTGTGTTTTCCATTAAATCCTTTATCAAAATAGCAATAAAGTTTTCTCTTTTTCAAAGTCGAATGCACGTTTTCATCGAACAAATTAAAAAAATATACGAATCGCAAATCATGTCGCATTTTTGAACCGTAAACCGCATGGCAATTTAGACAAGATTTTTGGTATACGTGTGTGTAGCTTTTGATTCAATGAACTTGAAGTAGGAAATTGCCAATCAAATGAAAATCCAAATTATATCATAGCGTTTGTATATCTTACGATCGATTTCACCTTTTGTTAATTGCTGTAAGGTATTACTGTCAAATTTGCATATTTTCTTTGTAACTTAGTCTTTTGTCCAAAGATAAAAGACAAAGTACGTTTTACAGGAAGACCAAAACTCTCAACAATAAAACCGTTTTCTTGTCGGAAAGCATACCAGTGGCATTCAAAGTGATTAAATATGAATTAGCGACAGTAATTACCAAAATTCAAAAAACAATTTGAGGAATTCTCAAACACGATTGAAGAATTATCAAAGTGGATACCTAACTAAACCAATATTCATGCATATTCTCATGCACTTTAGTTTTACATATAGATCGAAGGCGGCTGATTGAGGACACTCCTTAATGTGGTTTTTGTCCTTGTGATGTAATGCTTTAAAAACTAATCGGCATACTTTTTCTGAAAAGTACAGACTGTGCTACATACATTTTTCAACCAGACCTTTGTGTTTCTTGTTCAAAAAGGATGTTGTTTACATATTTCGTCCATCTTGAAATCAATCGCCGTCAGGAAAGTGTTTGCAAACATGCACTTGACAACTTCAGAAGTAAGGATATGATTAATTTGAAAACAATTAGTCCTTTTAAATATGCTCACTGCATTAGCTTTTTCTCTAGAGGATGAGCTTCTAAATCTTGCTTTGATTTCATAATAGATTTACTTCTGCCACCATTTCCGCATACAGACTTGAAACATGTCAAAAAGTTCAACCCCGTCTCGTGGTTAGAAGGTGCAAATGAAAAAAACTTCAGTTCCTTTTTTAAAAATTCTATATTCAAAGCCTTCTATAATATATGCAGAAATCAAGTTCCTATAGAATCTATGAAATACTTACAAAATAAAATCTACTTCACAACAACAAAAGGTTCTTTAATACTTTGTTTGGAACTGAAGGGACGCTCGTCAAAGAAGGAATATGTTACAAAGTCGTAAATCATGTTTGACATTTTCTGGAAAATGTGGCTCTTCACGATAATAGACACGAGACAGTTCCGGACAATAGTGTATGACATCATAACAGTAACCGTGTATAATTTCTGAATTTGATCAATTCTCTACGGTTTCTCTAAATTTCATCTTAAGAGATTGGCAGATTTGATAGTTTTATGACGTGCTCATGTTGGCATTGTTTCACTATCTGACAGCGAGGCTTCTCAAAGGTACATCTTTAATTTTTTTTAGGTTTGCAGAAGTTTCAATAAGGAATCGAAAACATGACAACTAAGTATAAGTTCAGAACCCTTAACTTTTTAGTCAGTATCGATAACGTCATTGTTAGAGACACCGTGTTTTACTGATGTCAAGTCAATGAATCCACTTGTTCAGACAGACTTGGGATAAATTTCCCCTAAATTTATTTTACACACTATGGCCACTTTCATATTAAAAATGCCCGTCGAATGCTCATTACTACAATTTTAGTACATTAAAGATAGTTTATACATGTATATAAGGACATTTTTTACCAAAGCTAAAATTTTATTGGAAATCAAACTATGAATTGTCTTTCGGATACATATTAATTCAGCTTGGTTGACGATGTCCGTCGATGCAAATTTTACATGAACATGTGTATCTCTTAGTGCAAAATAATAATTGTGTCATAAAATGTATGAAACTATACATACAACTTAACCCAAATATTATGTTTTTGTAATATATATGATATAATAAAATGTTTGTCAACAACAACATAGATTGATGATCTTTATGGAATACACTATTTTCAATATTTCACGTGTCTCTTTAATAACTCTGCAACCTTATTTTACTTAATAAGTAAACGATGTTAAAGTAATTTCATTGCATCCTCTGAAGCTTCAGAAATAAAACTGATTGTCTCCTTGGTATCCTTTTCCTCTTTTTCCAGTATAAGTCCTAAACGTGAATTTCAAGACATAATAATTCATAATGAAAAGGATCGAGACGGATCGAAATAGCGGAAACCCGAGGTCAGCTTTGTGAGAAAGATGTGTTTTCCTCATCCGAACGGGTTAAAAGTTTTCAGTTGTGATATTACAAAGATAGTCACAGGGTTTTACCCTAAACAAAATCCAAATTATCAAAGAAAACCAAAGCTTTGCCTCAGATAAGTAATGACTGTTTTTGTAATCATTGGACTCAGATGGTTTAAGTTTGTTTTTGCTTTATGCTTTTTGTTACTATCCAAACTTGAAAAAGTATACAGAAAAAACACTTCAAACTCTTAGCGCTATCTGCTAAGCTGGTATTTCTTTAACTCGTTTCATGGCTACTGCGCGTAACGTCAATTTTGATATCATGCTATTCTTTTAGCTATATCAAAGACGGTAGCATGCTGTTGCAGGCACTCTTTTTCAATCTGGAAATATGTCATTTATGAAGTATAACGTTACATTGTAATCTTTAAAGTATGTTTTTCTGAGTATCTACCGATTCTTAAGCTTACAGAAACATCTGACTATAATGTGAATGCCGTCAGTTTGACAAATTGAATCTTACGAACGTAAAGCGAAATCATAAGATGAAATTTACAGCGTTTTTCATATTACCAGACATGTAACTATATTTCAAGAGCCTCGATATGACAGGGGGTCATTTCTACACTTTGCTCTCTTCTTTTAACATTGTTATCCACTTCATTAAGGTAATTATGCGATAATCTGAAGTATTTTTGAACTATAAATAGAACCAGAAGGTTTATTGACACAGTGTACTTTTACTCGGGAAGATCCTAGATCGTTTTTATTTTGCACAAGTTTTCACTTAATATTTGGTGGCTTCCACAGAATTAATAGTTACATTAACAAGTCACGTCAAATGATCTTTTCAAATATTCCTTCAAAATATCATCTTTTATTTTAATTTAATTTTCTTTCTTTCTTTCTTTCTTTTTTTTTTTTTTTTTTTTTTGGTCGGGGGTAGTTAATTAAATATATTGATGATTTTCTGTAATTTTGAACGGAACAATTATATTGATGTTTTAAATGTTGAAAACATTGAAAATAAAAAGACGGAATAGTTACAGTTTTATAGGTTCATGACTCATTTAAAGTCGACAAGGCAAATTATAAAATATAGAAATATTTCGTTTTTTCGGCTATATTTGTTCCATATTGAATTCAGATTTTTACATAATTTTCACATTTACACATCCGCGTCTTTTAACCAATCACCCCATCAGTTGGGACATAGTTCCTTTTCAGTCTTCAGTTCGAAAATGAAATGTTTTATTCATTGAAAATTAAAAGTGAATCTCAATCACAAATATATAGATATAGGCGTTGACCCTGGAGGTTCAAAAATCAAAAATGATTTTCTTTCATTATATTTGCCTGCCTTTTTATTTATTAATATTTGCATGAAGCTACACAATTTTTATATGATAGTCGGCTAAAGATCTCATCAGAGCTCATGTTTCTCCGTTTTTGTGTACATGTATGCCGACTTTAAATAGAATTTACTTACTTACTATTTAATACCAATGATATCAGAGTTATTGAGAATATTTACAATCATCTTTTATGCGTTACTCATCTTTAGTGCTATTCAGTACGACTCTATACAGTATTAACAAATGTTTAATGTCTCAAAATAAAAATGTTGAAAAACAATCCTATGGCATAAAACAAAAAATAAAACTTCCAAAACTTAATAATTCTAGTTCAGTTGAGGACAATGCTCTGCCAAACACTGACGTTAATAAGACAGCTCTGTAGAGACAATTTGTGTGTCGCATGTCCTAAGACAGCTGAATCCGTTCGGTAACAGCATTTAAAGCATATACAAGTCTCGGTTTTTATAAGATGAAAAACCCATCCATCATTGCCTTGCTTCAATAGTAGACCTGAGACAATGAAGTTACATTGACAACTGCTACTTTCTACAATAAAGATACTGTCGGCTAATTATGACAAATAGTCAAATGATATAGGGACGTGCTGAAGAAAATCATAGCTCTCTTTGTCCAGTTGTTTTGAGGTCTGTAAATAGTGTTCAGAAATTAAGTTTCTTAATCTGAACTCCATATTGGATTAGGGTATTATATGACAAAAGGAAAGGCTAAAGAATCTGCTTTTTTGATTTGATAAGGTATTGAAAATTTGTGATGTGAAAAATGAAGATAAATGGAGTCTTTTTAAATCAAATATTGATTGGTGATTTAGTTAATGAATTAAATAAAGTCTAACTTTTGTGGAGGTTGTGTCTGACACGTCGAAACTGAAAACAAAAAAAAAATCTTGGAGATCGGCATTGTACCGTATTGATGTTGACATTTTGTGCAGGGTTCAAAAAGAATTGTTGTCAACTAATTTTGAAAAGTAAGATCTTTTATGCGCTTTGCACATATGAAAATTTCGTTATTGTGAATATCAGGAGCATACTACCCTCACCCTAGTTCTTGAAAGGAATAAATTTTAATAAATAGACCTGTTTTCTCAATTTCTGATTTAAGATTTTGTTATAAATTGTAGTAAAAAAATCCTTTTCATCTTTAAATAAAACTAATAAATTTTTTAAGTCAGTAAAAAGTAATAAAATATTTTTTATTGACAAAATCAACAGTTTCCTTTGAATACATTTTCTAATCCTCATCTGATTGCTCCGATTTGTTAATAAAAAAATGAGAAAAAAAATTAAACAGAAAAGTTTTTTGTGATAAAATCTTACATTAAAAGTACAGGCAACTGTATATTTTGAAATAGTAATAAGATCATGGACACGGTATCTGCTTCAACACCTTCTAACCAAAATAATCTCACATATTTTAATGAATATCAAGATATCATCTTTAACGGATCAAATAGTTGTCATATTAATGTCATTTTTTTACGCGTCAGAATGTTGTAGTCATCTTCAAAATACATTAATTCAGATTACAACGTATTTTATATTTTTGAAGAAAATACATCTACGTTTCAAATGCATTAGAAAACGAAATTAGGGGCCATTTTATGTGAAAATATCAAAAGTTTAATCGAGATTTTGTTTGGAACGGGTTGGGTCATTTGTTATTTACAATTTACGGTTTCTATTTGGGGCGTACACTCGCAACATTTTCCCATAGTGAATTATTCAATGGAATTAAATGGTGAATATTTTGATACTTGAGAATAAAGTGAAGCATTATAAATGTTCCCGTACGGTACAAACTTTTCCCTATCATCCTTTAATCATTTTAAAATTCGATAAATGCACCCAACAGCTCCTTTAACAATACGTTTACATTTGAAAATAGAAACCGTTTTTGTTGTGATTTACGATCTCTTAAATCAAACTTATTGGTATCCTACCAACAAAAATTTACTAGTCTACAAAAGAGCAGTTAAATGAATATTTCTACTTAAATCGTAATAAAATAACACTTTACATGAAAGCATGTGAGAACTGAAACGATATAAAGCTCTCCCTGTCTGATTTATTATCCCATGAATTAAAACGCATCTGCAACATTCGGGGTGCATTCCTATCGATGATTTAAAAGACCCGGATGGAAGAAGCAATAGGCACGTGGGGACTGTGATTTATGATTTTTCGCATGAAAAAGCTTGTTTTATGGGAAAGTTAATTGACAATAAAATCCAATCCGATTTAGTATAGTAAGCAGTGATGATATAAATAATCAGACAACCTGTTTGTACAATATATAAAGTAAAGAGTCTGAACAAAGATGTCATGTTATTAAAGCAAATTACATATTGATTAAAGATTAGTTTCAGAAAGTAGATTATAGCACAATGCTTGCGAGAAAGACACCGATGTGGACTAAAGGTCATAACCACGTGTTACACTGGTCTTTGTACCAATGTATCAAAAAAGAAAAAATGTCCAGTGGTTTTTTTGCTTCTTTATAATGGTTTTATGGTGTGCACTGTTTTTTTTTTCTTTTCTTTCTCTCCGACTTAATGAATAGAAATATTCCACATTGCAACTCATTACCAGTAAAATAATATATACCATGAATATGTATACATGGTATATACGCAGGGAAAAAAGCAGCGGTCTGTACTATTGAACAGGTGCTCAGCTCCTTTCATAAAAATATATGCATTTTACAATTTTATGTTTAAATCGATTGTAAAATAGTCACAGGTTTTGAATGTTTTGAGGTCGCTATGCGAGACTTAAAGTAGCAAGATCAAGGCGGCTCCTTACAACATAAAAAACTGGGACATTAAATTAATAAATGATCTTAGTCTTATGCCTAAACAATTCTTCATTTATTTCTTAGTGTTTTATGGCACTTTCTCTGACATAGTTTTGGGAGTAAACTTTCAGTGATGCGTAAATTCGTTAATAATTTCATGGGATAAAAAAATTGTTATTTGTGTCTGCAGATGTAATTTTTTGGAGTGTCAAAAATATTTAAAATTTTGCATACTTTACTTGCTCAACTTTTGACCAGATGCACATCAACCAATTTTGACAGCCTTTATGCTAACTATATTATAATTAACGACAGCTAAGAAAATCTTGAGAAGTACAGTATGCAAAATATTAAAACTGAGTCTGTTCTTACTCGCTGCCAAAGTTCTTTGACCCGTTCAGTACGTCAACATAAATATTCTTCATCCATCAAGCTGCATATCTGTTTCGTTGCTAAAACTTAATTTTTACCTTGGAAAGATTTCCGAATACTGTAAATTACTCTGTCACTTCTCTTTAAAATCAGTTTCATGTCATTCTAAATGTCAGTTTCACTTCTTCCGGTTTAATTTACAGAAGGTTATTGGTAGACTAATCGTGAATGAAAAGGCATCAGTTTGTATTCCTTGGATTATCTTTGCTATAAAACAGCCACATAAAAAATATATGCTCTTTTTTATCTGAAAGTTTTACACCAAAAGGTTAATTTGGAGATATTTCATCTATCTTGTATGCATCTTTGCGGAAGCAGTGTTTGAAACGATATTTCTCCACGTGTAATTATCATCTGTAAACTCATTTGTTAAAAATCCTTCAATTCTTCGTTGTGGATTTATCATAATTTTTGACAGAGCAAATTGAGCGCCTTTCTCATTTAACGAAACGAAAAACTTCACAGAAATGATAAATATTTCACACTATGAGAATAATGTTTATCTTCAAAAACTCAAACGTTAATACAAATGTTAAGTTATATTAAAAGTACAACATTCCATCAGTGGGAAATCGCATTCAACCATAACGGTTAAAAATTGCACAAAAGAAATCGCTATGTCTGTTTCCTTGCCGAATTTTATCAAGCTGTTATAAGAATAGGAGTGGTATATTCATGATCGTGGTGAAGTTTATACATCCAGAAATTAAATAAAATGAATAAGAAATATGAAACCTTGATTCTTTTTGATACCTTTTATCTCACTTGTTTGTTGTCAACAAGTGGATGACAAGGACAAAGGGGAATAACTCAATGTCATATTTTAATTTTCCTTGTCCCTATGATTGTTAATTTAAATCAAAGGCAAAAAATCCCACAGAATAAATGTTCTGTAAATATAGAACTAAGAAGATGTGGTATGATTGCCAATGAGATATGATAGAATATGTAGTCACTTACAAGCAAAAGACCTTAACTGTAAGACTGACACATGCTGTATCAGTGCTTCGTTATCATGGTTATCAAATCCAGTTGACAATTAAAAGAAAACAGATATACCCGACAGCAACCAACTACAGGACTCCCCTCCCCTTAAAAATCTTTGAGAGACTTTAAAGTTGAGATTTAGATTGAAGTTTCAATATTAAAGTCAGAGAGTCGTGGCACCAAACAACACCCATCAGATACAGATGTGTGATAGTCAGCCTCATTCAAGGCACTAGTTTTTGGAAGCGTGGTAATTTCAGGCTTGACATACTGGTACGTCCTGACTTTGGACAGGCACATAAAGAATGTGGCGGAGTTAAACATTTTTGTGAGCGCTTAACCCTCCCCTAACCTTCGACAATGATGTACAGAAGAACAAGCTGTAAAAATCAGTAAGAAATAACTTGACTAATACAATCGTCATGAAGACTGAATGTTAGTAACTTGTAATCGAGTAAGCAGTTTGACTATGTAAAGACGCGGCTGGTAGCATTTCAATCAGATTTAGAACTAAAACATACGGAACAAATTTTATTGCATTAAATTGGAAGTTTTCTATGCGATATGTGTTACTCAGCTTAAAGCGTATTTTACTACCATCCTCTACAAATAATAACCAGCAGAAAAAAAAAATTTCAAATCTGTCGGGATAGACTAAATAACATGCTTCAGTTCTGTGACATACCTTACAGTTAATTTAATATCACCATGACAGTCGTAAAATATATCATATCATTGAGACAATCAAAAGCATCAATTCGAAGAAAATCAGACAACAACATGATAAAAAAGAAAACCGACGGAAAGACAAACAACAAAATACTACTCTGAAAACTAAATATGGAATACCGGTAACAGGAACTGCGCCATGTGCTCCTGTTGTGTTAGCAATTGTTCATACTCCACTAGTAACATCCGTCATGTTGCAACGTTGTATGTATAACAAAGACACTGAATACTCTCTATATGTCTGTTTATCCCATTCGTCACAACTCGGCCGATTCCGTACCTCGATAGATAGAGATAAGCGGAGTCACCCGAGGTTAGCCGATTGGCGCTTATCCGAGTACATCTGTCTTTCACAGAAGATATTTTTACTTGATTCAGAGCACTTCCAGTGAGGTTCTATGCTTCAGATCTTCCATAAAAAAATATTTCCTTTTTCTATTTGAAATCATTTCAGAACACATGCGTTTAAGGCAGCATTTGAACAGCTGACAGTATATGGCATCATGTTATTAATGACCTGTCATTTAGCATAAAGAAGTGACACCAAGGAAGTTATAAGAAATTTGATTCAGTGAACAGGCTTGTCTTATGCAACTGTACACCATATATATATACAACTCCATTAGAACTGAAATTACACAATGTTAATATCAATGTTCATTGTTCGTGCTTTGGAATCATTACACGGACACAAATGCAGTTATTATTTCATGGGCGGGCTAAGTAAAACCTTTTTTATATGATCAATAATGCAATGAAATATTAGTACGTTAACCTTTCAAACTGGAATATCTCTTATAACTTGAAATATCTAATCGTAAATTACTGTATAAACTATTTGATAGAATAGAGAATGGAAACGGTGAAAGTGTCAAAGAGACAACAACCCGACCAAAGAGCAGAAAACATGCCAAGACCTCCAATGTGTCTTTAACGCAGCGAGAAATTATCGCAATCGGATGCGGGCTTCAGCTGACCCCTAAATGATAATGTATACTAGTTCAACGAAATGGATGCCACACAAAACTCCGAAACATACAAATGAACCAAATTTTTTTTTTTTTTTTTGCTATGTAACTTACATGATAATTAATTAACGATGAGCTATTTCTTTCATTAACATTTTGTTTTAGATCTGGTAATAATCAATCTTCAGTGTTAAATATATGAGAGATAGGATGCATTTTAGATACCATGCATGTGGTATTGTATCTGAACGTATAATGTAAACAAATGGCAAACACGCTACAAAACAACCTCACGTGACCAGCTTCAGTAATCATTATCTCCAAAATCAATGCGACGAACAATTTAACCAAAAGAGAACATTTAATTATATTTTGCTTAATTTTGTTTAAATTTCAATCAAATCAAACCAGGTGCATGGACTATGCAAACATACAGAATTTTCATTATCAAAGAACATAATTACAAAATATATAATAATACGAAACAGCCAAATATATATCCAAGATCGACCCAGAGATTTTCGTGGAGTTCGTGTTGCTGTGTCTTTAGTTTTCTATGTTGTGTTTTGTGTCTTGTGGAGAGTCGTTCATTGGTAAACAAACCACATCTTATGTTTAATGTTTATGTTTACTTGTATATTTATATTTATGTTTACTTGTATATTTATATTTATGTTTACTTGCATATCTATGCTTATGGTTACTTGTATATTTATGTTTATGTTTACTTGTATATTTGGAAAAGCTGCAAAGATTTAAAGTTTCAAATTTTCAAGAAAAAAATATGTCAATCCTTGTGAAAACCTTTGTAGCACACATTTTTTTTATTGTCTCATCTAACCCAAAGGGCCAGTGTGGTGTATATGCATTACTCGGCGCTTATCGTCTGTCGTTCATCATCGTGAGTTAGATTTTTTTTAAAGTCTTCTACTCTGAAACAACCTGGCACATGCAACCAAATCTGGCCACAATCATCCTTTGATTATTTAGTTTAAAGAAAGTATCCGATGAATCCGCCAGCCAACCAACATAACGAAGATTGGAGCATAGGGATAATTTTTCTAACATCTTGTAAACTGTTACAGCAAGAACAAATCTGACTGGGACAAAAATGTTTAAAAGTCTACCTTCTGTCATTTTGAGCACCTTGTCAGTCTCCTGATTGTATCTATTGCCCTCAAATGACAATTTTAACAATGTTTGCGGTTGTTTCCCTATTATATTGAAACCTTTGGTATATACACGGAAACTTGAACACAAAAAATCTTTAGCAAGACTAGATCTACAATAACTCAATGTCCAAAATCGCCAGACATTCGCCCTGAAATGTCGTCTTTTACCAATTTGATTGCTTTAATATTTTTTGCTATCCTCTTGAAAACTATGACAGATACAGAGAAACTCTTGGGATGCAACATAGATCAGCACTTTTTTTTTTTTTTTTTTTTTTGGATATATTCAAGTGTAAACAAAGACATTTTAAGTTTAGTGGGTTTAATTTTTGTATGTTAACAATTAAATGCGTTTCAGAAGTGAACCAGAACGTATTTAGATAAACAGATTTAAAGCGGAGAACGTTTTGAAATTTTAGAGTAAAAAAAGGGGTGTTTGTTATTCGGTACAGAAGGCAATAGCTGACTTAGAAAAAAAAAAAAACGGTATGGAATGTTTCTACAATGAAATAATTAAGATGTTTTAAAACGCCCAAATCTACAAAAGTTGTGAATAATTCAATAGATTATGAAAGATCTGCTATCAACACCAAATCTCAATGTTGACAGTACAACTTGACCAGTTAGGGAACGACCATTTAACTTCAAAAGGAGGGGGGTATTATGGTTTTTTCCTAGAAAATATTCTGATCCCCAATTTGATGGGGAAAAAAATATTGTAGTCAAGCAGATGACAAAAAAAATATTCTGAATCCAGATTTTCCCCCATACCTTATAGTGTTAAATTTTCTGACTCAGACAAAAAACCATAATCCCTCTCCTTGAAGTTAAATGGTTGCTCCCTTATATTGTACGATTATCCTCATAATTACAATGTTATAATCGTCAAGCAAATATACGATAACGTCAATTAATATTAATCTTAAGACCTCTATAGAAAATGAAAGGATATGGAGTAAATGTACATGGGACAAAATCGCACACAATACATAGAAAACATAGAAAATTATCAATGAACATGGCTTTTATTCCTGTTCTTCATCTTGACAGTTGATGTAGGGTCTTCAACAATGAACAAATCATTCATACCCTACAACAAGGTCAAGACGGCCCCTAGCGTCGACTTAAGCGGTAGACTGTTACACAACAACAATCTAGCAAGACTATTTAAATTTCCAAACTGGTTTGTTTTCCGGATTGTTTACGATCATCGTCTAAAAAAAATAAGGCTTATTTCCCCAGAAATGTTGGTCAGCTTAGTTGAGTGTTTTGTTTGTTTGTTTTGTCTATATTTTTGAGTGTAAAATACCAAAACGAAGACAAACCTGACAAGATAGATGTCATTACATAGCCAAATCATCATACAACTAAAACAAAACTCGGCCTCCTACATGTGCAAGCAATTATTCATGTACTAACTTGTTTTAAGAATAAACAGTAGACTAATACTGACAATAAGTTGCAAAAAGAAACATGTAAGCATACGATTCAAGTCCTTAGCCAACACAAATCTGAGAAATAGCGGCAGTATATCGACATTTTATGTATCTTATTTTCAACGACTGTTGAGTGATTGACGTAATCGAAAGAGAAAAGGACACATTTTATTCCAATCTATTATCTCAACATTTACATTTACAAAACAGCTGCAAATTATGATTAATAATGGTTTATTCAATGCACAGTATCAAATGCAGGAGGATGCTGGAGTCCTTTCTCGGGGAGAGTAAAGATAATATTCTTAACTCTGAAAAAAATGCAGATATGTAAATTCAAAACACCGGCAGCATTAATAAAGCACTAACAATTGACCTAGAAGTACTGCAAAAACGACTATCGTCGTGTTCTTAAATTCCCAAGTAAAAATGGTGAGTTAAAGCTGTCAATGATACTGGAGTCTTTTCTCTGTGAGAGTAAAGATAATATTCTTAGTTCTGAAAAAAATGCAGATATGTAAATTCCAAAACACCAGCAGCATTAATAAAGCACTCTAACAATTTACCTAGAAGTACTGAAAAAAAAACTATCGTCGTGTTCTTAATTCCAAGGAAAATAGCGGAATACAGCTGTATTCCGGAACCAAACCAGTCATTTACTATGACAGTCATCCGAATCAAAATCAAAATACGTAGCAACAACAGACAAATGTTAGACCCAACAAAACCATTATTTTAACAACATGTCCTTGAAATTAAACAATACAAAGGCAAAGAATTTGATAAACAAAACTAACAGCCTGACCTACATCACATACTATCAGAAAAGAAGTCATTTACATGCACTTTATGCGGAAAATCATCATGTTGGTGTCTTCTGAACAAACTATGATAGTATAGTAATCAGTTCCAGTCTTCATAAGGCCAATTTTTGTTGTAAGTGACCAATTCTTGCCATTTGATTTTTTACAATTATATTTCTAACCTGTAAAATGAACGATATTTTTTTTACATAAATGGGAGACAACTCCCATTTGATGAAAATGAGAAACTTGTATGGCATCTATGATTTTTATTGTTAATCGCAAAAAGCAGTCCACAACTGATACTACTGGAAGTCTTGTTATATCAGTAATAATGACATTCATATGTATCCATCAATTCCATATTTCATATTTCTCAAAGATTCTCACTTTAGTAAATTCCATCATTTGAAATTTCTCATTTTTAAGATCCGGTATTTTTGTAGCTTACAAAGACCATGTAGATTTAAAACATGATGTTTCACATATAACCGGAAGTAGCACAATATAACGCACAAGCGGAAGCAGCACCAAATATCACAATATTTAGTTAAAAACTGGAAGTATTCCTGGAAAATATGTTATAATAGTAAAGAAATTTCAATTTACTTATATTTTGGCAACTGTTCCGGTGTATTCGATGAGACAAATTCCACAGACACTCGAATGAACCGAAACAAAACAAGACAAAGTGAACACTGAATTAATCTAAAAATACGTGTTCATTTGAATACTTTCGGTGTCGAGGGATACCATAAAAGATAATAAATATTTATCCTAAAACTATTTAATAATTTCCAAAGTGAATTTCATTCGAGACATCCTTATTCCTTAACAACCAACGGAGAACTGCGGGCAAATTTAATATGTAAAGAAAATTAATACAGATGTGAAGAATTAAACACAGTATAGGGAAAAATATCTCATGTTTTAGTATTAGGACGTTTAGTCAATTGTTCTAGACAGTTGGATAAGTCGTTTATATAGCTAAAACTGGTCATTACTTGGCCATTAAAAACCACTTAAGGCTATAAAATAATTATTTGCACACTATGATAAATTACTTTCGACTGAAAATTCTTGTAAATGAAGTTATTTTATGTTATTTTAATTTGAAATTGTAGATTAATGACCGATGAGAAGACCGTATTTTCTCAACCCTTCAGATAAGTCCGATGTATTCCGAATGATTTATAATCTGAAGAAAGACAACAATTTCAGCAGAGGTCGATACAACTCGATTTCTCGTTCATCATGTTTTCGTATGTAAATTAGACGATAATAAAAGTGGAAAATGATTACAATAAATGTGTTTAAACTCAGACTCCTAATTATATCTGTTTGCACAAGATACGATTTGTTCTTCCCGGGAATTTTTTATAGGGGGAATTGTTATTTTCGAATCTGTCAAGATGATAAATTATTATTATAAAAGGTCGTTTGTCATTTTGGAAGTCGAGTAGACTTAGAGATTCCCCATGGTTTATTTTGTTGTCGGATTTAGATGTTACTAGAGGTATAAAGTAAACTATTGCTAAAAATTTGTGATTCTTACAAGTATTCGCTTATGGTGATCTTTTTCTTTTAAAATACCTTCAAGTAATATATGTATACAATCATTTGGATTATTTCTTCTCTGGCGAAAGGTAAGTTCAGTTCGTTCAAACATTTACATGAGAATAAACCGTCACTAGGACAACCGCCCCTTGGCAGAACTTTTGCTAAAAATCGCTGTTGTGGAACATTACCATGTATATGACAACATTGAAGGCAAAATGGCTGCCAACAGTGGGAAATGGATGGAGTTCAAAAAATGAAATTTATTCCATAAATGAATGTCAATAATTTCTAAATCTTTAACTTTGTTTAAAAAAAACATTTCGAAGACTTTACTTGGTATTATTTCCAAGAATCGGAGTATCTACCACAAATCTGCGCCTGCGTACATCAGAATTTGATGCTACAGTTGGTATTAAATATTTAGCTAGAATAAAAGAATCAACAAATTAGTATAAACTGCAACTGTGTTTACCTAAGCTTTTGTATCAATTATAAATCTAATCGATATTTGAATAAGTAAACGTACTTATAAAAGTAAGGAGATGTGGTATGATTGCCAATGAGACAACTTCATTCGTTTCTACAAATCTTCTGATAATCTTCCGAATGTTAATAAAATTAAATTCTTAAATATTTTAAATGGATAAAATTATTTATTATTTAAATTTGAAAATGATTTCAATTTTCAAGATAACGAAAAATATTTCTTTAATCATTCAGAACCGGAAGGGTCCTATTTATTCTGCATTCAAGTAACTGTTGCTGTGCTTTTTGTATTTCAAAGTGCAGTCCAATTTTACAAATCTACAATATAAATTCAATAAAGTAAGATCTGCTTGCGGCTCAACAAAATAAAGAAAGAAATATTGATAATATGTACATGCCTTCATCTTGGACCTCTGGCTTCAATTTCAGATTTTCCAGTTCAATTTGACATTAATACCTTGCTATTTGGTTCAACCGTACTATCGGACGAGCAAAACAGACTTTTATTTATTTTGGTACAGAAATTTATAATAAAAACCAAACGATTCAATCCTTGATGCAAATGCTCAATCGTTAATAAAACCTAATCATTTCATTCTGCACACAACACTCTATATTATTTACCACGTTTATTCAGTATTTTTTATGAAACTTCAATATCTTAATTTTTGTTCAAACTGACTATTTCAGAACATGACATACTTAACGATAATGACCATATAAGACATTTAATTGTATATATACTAGGAGACAGATTAATAAAAGCAATTTTGCTTTTTCTGAATCCTATTTATTTATTTTATGTATCAGAATTATATATACTTTTATTTGGATAGATATTGTTTAAACTATGTACATGCCTATTTTCTATCTATGAAAATGAAAAATTGATGTTTTAAATCTGTGCCAAAAATAAGTAAGAAATTCTAAAACATTAACTTTTGTTTTAAAGTACCCCTCGAAATGAAGTTAAATATTTCCGTTTCAGACACAATATTTTTTAAGCATACATCATTTGGTATCTGTTTATCAACTCTTTTATTAAAACAAAAATGGCAATGGCTCCGATTTTGACCTGAACAAAAGGAAAACAAACAACTATTTATTGATAGATAAAGCAATTGTAAAATAGAATTTGCAGCAACTGAGTTTACATGTATCATTTTATTATAAAGGTCATGTTTTATCCAAATTATATCTTTTCCGCCAAAGACGTCACCTCAATAAAATGAGGCGGTAACAAAATCTTTTTACATTTTTATTTTATAACACAAGATGTTACTGTGTAAATGAATTTTTGAAACGGTGGAGAAAAGACGTGCTTACCTAGTCTGGAAACAAGTCTTTAACTTTTATACACTGAAAAGAAAAAGAAATCAATTAATTAATTTGTAAAATGAATACATATCTTACGCGTATAAAATATTTTACAAATTCGCTGACGTATTTATTCCCTACTTATAATATTTTGTTCGTACCGACTAAATATTTTTGTTAAACTGTATCAGCAACAATTTTTATTTAAAAGCATTTTAATTGTACGAACAGTGCTCATTGTGAAGAAAATTTCCTAGATTTGAAAATATGAAATATACTTTTTAATTTATAGTGATTTGTTTTTCATATGATTAAAAAATATATTCTTAACTTCATATGTCCAATGTTCAAGATATTTCTATTGATTTCTTAAACAACAATCATGAACAAATGAAAATTTGTGAATATTTTTTAAATTTATTTATGTATACGTATGCTGTGTTTTCTTCAAAACTAAAAAAATAATGTTATTATTTCAAAGCATAAACATTTTTAATAATCCGAGACCATTGTTCGACAGTTTAAGATAATACTTTTCTTAAAAGAGATTGTTTTATTTCTAAAAAGTTTAAATAATAAAAGAAATATAAATGAATGAAAAAGAAATATGTTTTATTTTGTATGTAGTTGTTTCAGTTTTCACTGTCATTCAGATACGTAGAATAAACTTCACCCCAGTGATGTTAAAATATTACACTGTGGGATTTTCTTTTTCGTAAAATATCACAAATTTTAACTACATGGAATAGAGGTGATGAAGAAGACAAATTTACACGGCGATGAACGCCTCCATATACAGGAAAATATAAACCAGTCTTGTACCAAGTTAAAATAAATATCATCGTTACAAGAAAAATAACAAAGTGATTGTGTCGTCTGGTAATTCGTAAAAAGATCCCCTATCCGAACAATGTTCATGTCAATCAAATGTAAAAGGATATAAACTGCCGCAACGTCCCAAGTGGTACTATCGCACAAAATAACTCTATCAAAATACAACTCTATTTATGCAAGCCACCTTTTTAAATGTTGAAAAAATACGAAACTAATAAGTCAGAATTGTTTGTTGGAGTATTTAGACGTTCAAAGAGCAATTTTTCCACAGGGGACTATTAAATGACATTTGAACTTTACAACCTTTTAATATCAATCTTAAGTGCAAAACAGTTCACAAGTTTTGCATATACATGGTTACTAGAAAATTTGAGCAATGGCAACTGCTGTGACATCAAAGATTACAAAAAAATTAGAATTGACCGAGTTAATTAAAATAATGATACTAAGTAGGTTTTTGCTTTCAAACTCTTTTCATTAGGGGTAATAGTAGTAAGCCCTTAAAACTACTAAGGTCTATAAAACAAAACAAAAATAAAGAAAAAGGACAGAATGTCTGTGTTCCGTGAAAACAGTTTTGGTTCATTTTAATACCGAACAATTAGGAACAAAAAACAACGCATAGAGAAACTAAAAGAAAAATTTCCTTCAAAAGTAGCCATCTTATTCTTTAAGTTAAGTATTAAGTGTTCTTATTATAAAACTTTGATCTGCGAATATACAAACATATAAAAGAAACTTGGTATTACAAGTCTGAAACATTTTTTATCATTTTTCTTTATCCTCAAAAGTCTTGACAAGCTTCGATTTCCTGTCTCTTAACAATTTTTTTGTCATCAACATTTGCGGTTATTTGATCACAAATAAACAGCAGGATTCGGGTTCCTTCTGCGTTTTTGAATATGTGTTTTCCATTTTAGACAGGTAAAACAGTTGATATTGATGAATACGACATTAATTTGACCTGAACCTATCTCAAACTGCTGAACCTTTTCAAAACACGACAAAGATTTAAATAAAAGACCATCTTTCTCATTTTGTTTAATGTAAATTTCTCCACCCTTTTCAAATCATTTTAACTTGAGACAAACATTTTTTTAACGAAGATCATTGATATGTCACTCTCTTGTATAAAGAGGTTCGAAAAGTGTATATTATCTACAAGTCTGAAGATGACACGCGTACTTCTGTCAAATAACCACATTTCAGAAGATTTTTGAAAGCTATCATTGAATGTTTTGAAAATATAATGCAGATTTGAAGGAGATGGAATATTCAATTAAATTGTTTGGGGTATTTTCAACCGTGTTTGACATGTCAATGAAAAGATATGTAAAACTCCTGTCCTGAAAAGCTGAAGTGTAATCATAAAATTTCAATTTGGCCTTAAGTGGCCTGTCCTTTAAACAAAATTGCACCTAGTTACACTGCACCTGAAATTAAGGTGATGTGTGCTCTTGCTTAAAGTGCAAAAACCTGCATGGTAGTCATTTAAACGCTATAAGATTAACCTAAATAATCCAGATCATACTTTTCATTCCTGATGCAACTTATCTTTTTAATATCTACTTTTGGCAAATGCAAAATAAACTGACTTTAAATCCCAAAAGGAAGACATTTCGTTACGGATTGCGCCCATTTTGTCCATATTTCATTTTAACAGAAGAGTACATGTTAACAGAATGATGTACTACTGTACATATACAAGAATGAGATGTAGCAAAGGAACATTATTCCAGTAGGACTCACAAAAAAATCTTTATAACTGAAATCATCCGACAAAGCAACCGATCTAAAATTAATGGTTCTTACATAAGAAAATAAGAAGATGTGGCATGATTGCCAATGAGACAACTCTCGAACGAACAGAGACCAAACGACGTAGAAGTTATAACAACTATAGATGACCGTGCTGCCTTCAACAATGTATGTTTACAATTTTGGACTTATTAAAGGGGTTTCTTGGTTAAGTGACAGATTGAAAACAATTTTACGGTGCAAAATGACCTTAATCTGAAACAATTACATCCAAAATTATCAACCAAACTTGCACAATCAAATAAGATCAGGTTTAAGTTCAAAATCAATAAATAGCAGATGTAGATAAGATATAGGTTTATTCTGTATGTAGAATCTTGATATACATTATGGGACAGTTCAAACTGTTCACAAATGTCGTTTTTGTGAGCGTGTGTTAGTTTGCGTCTGGGTTGGTTTTTTAATTTTTGGTTGTTGTTTTTGCTTATTGTTTCTGTCCTTAGAGTTATCTTGTCCAGATACTGTCCTATACATTTTCATATTTGATTCCTCGTAAATATATAGCTTTGACCAGTATCTTCTACCCTTTATTCCACAAGTAGGAAAAATAGGTTTCCAAGAACTGTTGATCCGTCCGGAGCGCCTAAGTTCATTCCTAGTTTTTGGTAGGGTTCGTGTAGATCTTTTCATGGTTTTTCTTTTGACCTGGATGTTTTCTATCTTTCTTCGACTTTAGGTTTTTGAATGTCACCGTTGCGCCTTCTCGCATTTTTATTTTTGTTTTGCAGTGTTCCTTAACAGTTCATTTATTCATGGATTCCTCTGTCGGGAGTAGAAAATTTTATTTATCAATAACAATTGACATCGACGTTTTAAAGCAACTACAATGTGCACTGAAGATTGTCCTATGTTCAGCTGGTTCTTGAAAAAATAAATTCTTTAAATTAGAATTTTTGAAGTTTATACGATAATCACATATGCTATAAACAGACTTAATCGATCGTGCTAGTGCAGAGAGATCCTGGAATCGTATCCCGTTATTAATCTCAAATGATTCACTACATATTGTATATATAGGACAACATTCTTATTATGAGCAAATGCTTGTGCAATACAAAGGAAAGCTAGATCCAAAGTATATATGAAAAACGACAACTTAAAACAAAAAAGATATTGCTGCGCAAATAACGCAGCCAACCAAATATTACACATGTATAACAGCCAACAACCCTCTTCATAATATTGTTTAGAAGAAAATGAAAGGATATGGAGTAAATGTACATGGGACAAAATCGCACACAATACATAGAAAACATAGAAAATTATCAATGAACAGGGCTTTTATTCCTGTTCTTCATCTTGACAGTTGATGTAGGGTCTTGTAGATATTCAAAATGTACTCTGTTGAACGGGTATACATAAATAGCGAAACATATCGATTTATTTTTGAATTGTTCTTTTTCGGAATAATAATCGTTTATGTAACCTTATATGAAATAGCTGTAATTAGATTTTGCATACTACCAGATTGATTTAAATGTCATAACTAAGCACGTCAGAAAGCTTCGTACTTCTAAAGACTTTTTTCTGAAAACTCATCTAGACATGTAATATATAAAATTACAGTCAAGTGTATCGTTAATTAATGTCTTTCATCTGAATATAGTTGTCTAATCGACAGTAACAATAGCATCTGTTGAATAATTTAAACAACAATATTACAGTAGACATGCAAGGTAAACACGCCTAAGTATTCATAATACGAAACTACGGCAATAAAGAAACGCCTAATTGTTTTAATACGAAAGTGGAAAAGTTAAATACACATAATAAAATATGCATATCCAGAGACATATGAGACTGTATATGTCTCTGTTGTACTAAATCTTAAAAGGAAATAAGTGACTATTGAATGCAAGTAATAAAAACAGCATCCGATGCGGATTTCGACATGCATTAAAATCGATATGGTTGGATACAGGTATTGTATATGGGACTTAGTGGAAATATGAGTAAACATCAAATTAGTTAATATGCCAACCAATATATCTTTGGACATAGGATCTTATTTTGACTTAAAGCATTCAGTGTAGATATTTCTCTTTTAGGCAGTATATAAATTAAACTGTTGAAACCAAAACTAAAACATTCAGACCAGACCTGAAAAATGTCATTTTACGAAAAAAATATCCCCCCCTCCTTTCCGGTTGAGCCCTTATTTCATTTATCATCGGTTAATATTCATATACATCGGTTAATCATATAAATCTATATTCATCATCGAGGCTATTCTACAAAATGTTACAATAGTATGATTCCATTTCATTGAGAGAGAGCATACCATTGTATTGATGTTTACTAATCTTGAACTTAATCCAATAAAAGAATTTCATTGATGCGTGTCATTTATTGAATTTGAGAATTGGAATAGTACATCCGATCTTACATTTATGTGAAATTGACATACCTTGAAAGCAATATAAAATGGTTTCATCATTGGAAAAACCACTTTATTCTGACATGTACAATTATGAACTACTTGAATTATTTTAGTGGTTGATTAGAACAAGCTGATATTGATGTTAAAAATATCAAAGAGTTTGTTCTGCGCATGATAATGTACATATTCGCTATAATGCAGTAAATATGTCATACTGAGCTATCATTTTACAATTTCCTAAAAGTACAATATATATACTTTGGAGCTTAGATTATGTCATGCTGTATTCTATACAATATGCTATATTTTGAAAAATCAAGCCAATAAAGTACTTTTACGGTCTTTAAAATTGATACATTTTTGCCACTGATCAACCAATCAGAATTCTTATTATTTCTTTTCATGTTTTAAGTTTCGTAAGAACTATTTTCTCTTTAGACAAGCGATTTTGTGTACTTTTTAAAAACATTAACTACAACCTTGCCGTCCCTTATTTTTGCAGCTTATTTAATTGGGACTATTTTCATTTTTGTTAAAAGAATATTGTTCTGAGACCATTGTTCTAACTAGTTGTATAAACAGCTTGGCCATGAGCGCATGACACTCTTTTTAAATAAGTATACCCAAGTTAGCACCTGGTGCAGTAAATTGTGAACCGTTAAATATTATTATAGTGCGCGACAAGTGGAACAATTGCCTTAAATCTGGTAGTTAAAGTCCCATAACTCTGGAATGACAAAAGAAAGTCGAAACATAGATTACGTTGAAATACAGATCATGTGTCATAGCTTCGCTCACAAAACCAAGCGTGGACACAGGATCTGTATATTTAATCAGATAGCATATACAAATCCCAGTAAGTGTATGAAATTTCAAGAAATTCGATCTGAGAATACTAGACTTAGTTCGCGACGTGTGAAAATTGACATAAAAAGCAGAACGGTTTGTTGTCAGATCCTTGTGATCAAAGAGTGGACTCTGTCTTTTAATCAAATTAAATATTTACTAGCTTTAGCTTAACCATGTGATATATGTGAATGTCATACAATATAATCCCTTTGGTATCTTCCGCCTTTCTATTTGAATCTGAAATTTAAACTTTAAACTCAAATCTTCGACTAAAATTGTTAAATGAGATAAAAGCAGCACCATTCCACTTGATATCATTCATAATACGTCATATATATACAGCTGAAATTTGCACATGAAAATGACAATTTCAAAGTATAGATAGCTCGTAAAATATTCTACGGAAGCGTATTAGCGCCACACATTTTTTTTTATATATAATTTTCTTCCTATCTTTGCGTTACAACGCAAACCTTTGCGAAATAACGCAAACCTTTGCGTTATAACGCAAACATCTTGATTTCAATTATTCATTAAGTTTTGTATATATGCCCGTCTGTCATTAAATTTCTGTTCTGATTTAGTTAGGAAAAGAACCATAAATACATGTACAAGGCAAAGTCATTATAATAAATATGCATAGGAATCAGAAAAGTATATAATTTAACAAGAAAATAGATATGTTATAGGCATATTTTATTTGAAAGGCCAACATTTTTAGAATTTTGATTCAGTAGATAAGAGCAAAAATAATGTCATACAATTGTAAAACTGTCAAGGCAAATAGACAAAATGATCTTTCTGCTGTAAAATGAACTATTAAGAAAGATTTTTTTAAATTTTGATGTAAGAAATCGTTTTTAAATCTCAGAGTATGATAAAGATTCTTTGATAAAAAGTCATGAAATTTTCAATCTAGAGTGGTAACTTGGTAGCAACTTAAATGGAGAGAACATAATTTTATTAATAAAACATCTTCATTTTATTCATTTATTGCAAAAGAGTAGTTAGCCAACTTTACACAATCCTCAAACGAGAGCTTACTTTGAAAGTATATTTATATTCGGCTATAGCTATATTAGCAGGGTTGGTTTTTTTTTCTTCGGTATAACTTTAATTTACTCAATTTTCATTGTAATATATGTACATGTATTATCATGTATATCATTTTGGGGGCACTTTATAGCTTGATGTTCGGTGTGAGCCAATGCTCCGTGTTGAAGTCCGTACTTTGAACTATAATGGTTTACTTTTACAAATAATGACTTAGATGGAGAGTTTTCTCATCGGCACTCATACCACATCTTCTTATATCTATTATCCTTCTCATTATTAGTTAAATAGTAAAGCATTTTACTTTGCAATGAGTACAAAGAAGATAAATTTTAATATATGCAGCCTCCTCCTCCATTAATAACTGCTGCTTCCTTTGAATCTTAAATAAGAAATAAGATGAAACAAATGTTTGCGTTATAACGCAAAGGTTTATAAAGGTTTGCGTTATAACGCAAAGATAGGAAGAAAAATAAAAATGTGTGGCGCTAATACTCTTCCGTAATATTCATCAAATTTAAATCATTATTTTACATGTATATCATAGGATAATTCAAATATGCAGCAAATCGTGAAGAAAATCATTCAACTAATGTCATCAATTTTGAACAGTAAGCTGCGATTGATCATATGGTGACACGTGTTAAATCCTGATCAACACTATCAGAGACATATAAAAAAACCTATATGTATGATCATGTATGAACTATTAAAAAAATCCAAAATATATGCCTATATATATATATATATCAAATAACAAGACAAAATCCAGTTTTCATAACATTTCATTCACTTAATATCAGTTCTGTTTATTTTAAATGGATTAACCTCCCCGGCCGGCTTTCCTTCCGTTTTTCCACAATAAAAAAAATCAAATGGTAGCTCTGTTTTTTATAAATTACTTACTAGCGAAGTTGCATTCTAAAAGTCTCAAATGTAAACAACACTCATCTTTTCCTTGAAATGGTTATTTTCTTATAAAGTTATCAAATTCTTGAAATTTTTAGAAAAAATTCTCGGCAAGGAAGTGAAAAAATGTGTTTAAACTGTAACTTACATTAACTGGTATATGGTCATTGAAGTTTCTAATATGTTTAGTTTTGCTACCTCTTCTAAATGCAAATGTACTACTTCCTTCCTGAAACGTCGTATAAGTCAGATACAAAACAAAGGTAACAAAATAGGCCGGAAACAACCTGCCGTATGTTTGTTCTGCATTAGTCAGGTCAGGTCTCGGCCAGCGCCTCGACCTTGACCTGACTACTCGTGCAGAAAAACTATCCGGCAACGGTTGTTACCGGCCTGTTTCTTTGTTACCTTTGTATTGTATCTAATACATAATAACTCTTATTTATATCAATTATTCATTTACACTTATATTGGTTCGAGAACACAGTTATTTCGTATTTCTTTTAGACAATAAACGCAAATTAAAAAGATCGCACCTGCTCTATCCAAATAAGTTTTTTACAATGTAGTTTACTACTTTTAGGACGAGTTATATCAAAATTATGGAAAAGTCTACTATCACTGAACTAGTATATATATTTGTTTAGGGGCCAGCTTAAGGACGCCTCCGGGTGCGGGAATTTCTCGCTGTATTGAAGACCTATTGGTGACCTTCTGTTGTTGTCTGTTCTGTGGTCGGGTTGTTGTCTCTTTGACACATTCCCCATTTCCATTCTCAATTTTACTACTACTACGGTCAACTCTGACTCAAACTATGGACAATTTTACATTAAGGGGGTCTGTTACTCAGTTTGACAGTTTCATACATACTAATTTTTGATCTTTTCAAACTTTTTAAACTGCACGATGTACACGAACAATGTGAAAGAAATGTGTTAATTAATTAGGCTGGAGGAGCTTATAATTTTAGTATAATCGTTGGTTGCTTTCATGAATCCGAATGAAAAGCAAATGACTAAATCATATTATTCGTCTTTCAGCCAATAAAAGATCAGCATTATTTTACATGTATATCATAGGTTGTACGACTTTACCCCAGCAGAGCTATAGAAAACAGTACATTAACGGGTGTTACACGGACACTTTTAGATGATACACGGACACTTTTAGTTGTTACACGGACACTTTTATGAATAGAATCACTCGTGCATGATCAGAGAGTTCATGGGCACTTTAAATTTCAATTAGATTTGAACTTTTGTTTCACCGACATATTTCCTGTCTTTTGATTAAAATATTTACGTTAGCATCAATAACTATATTTCAAACAATTCCAGTAAATTACTATTCATATCAGTACACTAAGGATTGACCATTTAACTTAAAAAAGGTATGTCTTTTCTAAAAATATTTTGATACCCAATTTTATGAGAAAAATATATTGTGGTCAACAGATGACAAAATAATGTTCTGATTCCGATTTTCCGTATACCGTATATAATCGTTTAATTTCGAAAAAATGAAAATAGTTGGGTGATAGCGTTGAAAAATAAATAATGTTCTTACTCAGAAAAGAAGATACCCCTTTGAAGCTAAATGGTCGGTCCGTAAGTGTTTTTTCCTTCAACATATGGACATGAATAGTATTCTGACAATGCTGAAAGTAAAGAAATGCTGGTACCAACGTTTATATTTCAGTAAAAAGACAGGAAATATATATAAAAATCAAATCTAATCAAAGATAAAATCCTATCAACTCACCAATGCACGATTTGTCCTATAAATAAAAGTGTTTATGTAATACATGTTCAAATATGCAGCAAATCGTGAAGAAAATCATTCAACTAATGTCATCAATTTTGAACAGTAAGCTGCGATTGATCATATGGTGTAACTCTTATTTATATCAATTATTCATTAACACTTATACTGGTTCGAGAACACAGTTATTTCGTATTTCTTTTAGACAATCAACGCAAATTAAAAAGATCGCACCTGCTCTATCCAAATAAGTTTTTACAATGTAGTTTACTACTTTTAGGACGAGTTATATCAAAATCATGGAAAAGTCTACTACTACTACGGTCAACTCTAACTCAAACTATGTACCCTTTACAATTTTACATTAAGGGGTCTGTTACTCAGTTTGACAGTTTCATACATACTAATTTTTGATCTTTTCAAACTAGACAAAATGACTACTTTACCAAAAAATTCATGCCCCAAATTTTTTTCCATGTAATTTTATCCCCTTTCTTACTATTCTATGCAAAAAATACAAAGAAATAAATTAAGGAGTGTATGAAAAAATTCAAGTTATACAATGTCCCCACTAGGGACTATAAATACATTGAAAATCAATGGACGAGAACTGTGTTCCCGGACCTATTGTCAACTACTTTTTTCAAATGAATAAAATTCGCGATTTTAAAAGCATAATTGTTTGTTAAATGCTTTTTAAACTGCACGATGTACACGAACAATGTGAAAGAAATGTGTTAATTAATTAGGCTGGAGGAGCTTATAATTTTAGTATAATCGTTGGTTGCTTTCATGAATCCGAAATGAAAAAGCAAATGACTAAATCATATTATTCGTCTTTCAGCCAATAAAAGATCAGCATTTGTATAACTTGAATACTATATTACCTTATAGTGCAACGTTACAGTGGCTACAGCAACTTGTGATTTCTTGGACTAATGTTATTGCGAAAATTCTGTTCCAAAGTATTTAAGCAATATCTCATACAATTAGACCAATTCAATGAATCCAAGCATAAATATAATATTCTAATAGAAAGAAATGTATTCCTATATAGAAATCTGAAATGTTTCTATCGTAAAATTTTTACATGTGCGTTTCGGACTTACATCGAACTAAATCCAAGCTACCTTATATGATAAGGCTGGTAAGATATCATCAAATTTATATCTGATTTAATATTTGTTCCAATTATATCGATATATTATATATATTCCGGCAGATGCAGTGTCTGAAACCAAAAATTACATCAGGCGCACTAATCAATAATTGTACTATATACATTTTATGCTCTTTATGAATATTATTAAACGACATCATATGAGTGCAAAACTTTTTTGAACTTGCAAAATTTCAATTGATTGTTGCCGATATTATCTAGTTCTATCAATATAACTAGCATGTTGAGTTCACTGATTATATATACTATACATCATTAAGATATATACTAACAATAAAAAACAATAAAAAAAAATTTAAGGCACGCTTCATTAATGGTAAGTTATCAGCATCATTTGCAAACAACCGTTACGCTAGGTATCTTTGACTGTTGGGATGTATAAATACTCATCTAACATCTATGTCATCCTCAACTCATTTTATAAAGGGACGTGAATACTCATGAAATATTTGTCGCTGGAAATTTAACATCAAACTAATGATTTTAGGTCACAAGGATTTGATTTTTGTTGTTTAATCCTGCTTTATGTTAAAACCATCGATTTGTATATTTAATTCGCTAAATTATATTATGTTGGGTCAGTGAGGTATGTGTAAGACATCGTATCGACACCAATACAAATATGTGTCACAGTGAACACAACATCAGCCGTCGATATCGATTCGATGTTGTAAGACAAGTTTAATGTCTGGCACATTTCTTCTTATTAAACTGTTTAAGTTGTTGATATCGTTTCGATATCGACAATTTATTTTTCCAGATGTTTATATCTGATACAGTTGTTCATAACAATTTATTTTCTCCTTCTTTATCTATTTAAGCTGTCGATATCGATGATATCGATTATATATCGACATTTAAAGCATCTTTTCATGTTTTTCTCTGTTCATTTCATATAATTTGTTCTTCATTAAATTTTGCAATTTAGCCATGTAAAAACACTCATCTGATTTGTTCTTTCAATGTGTTTACACTATATTCATTTGATAATGTTGTCGATACCGACGACAACAAGTATAAATTATTTTTAATTCCTATTTTTATTTACTTTTTTGTCCCAAAGGCATGTGTGCCATCTATCTAACCTCTATGAATATCATTGGTTAAAAGCGACCGCGTGGAGACCGTGTATATTTCATATGGGGTTAGTAGGCGTGGTTTATTTTAGTACACGGTTAGTAGTGGTGTTACGCCCCTCTATAAAAAGAAAAGGACGTTGAGGAAAAATCTGAAACTTTTCGACCGGACAACAGACTAAGAAATTGACGATGAACGATTAAAATAAATGTAGAAAACACATCTAACGCTAACAATTAAGTTGTTATTGTTGGCATTTATTTTTGTATAAACAAATGGAAGTAGGTTCTTTATATTGAAGACTTGATCACTTTGATAGGTAACTAGTCAAAATGCCACACGTTTAGATAGTCGGTAAGATACAGTCGTTGTGCTAGTGACTTATTTCAAACGGGATAGCACATCCTCATTTTTACGGAGGTGTTGTTTACCGAGCCCGGAAATTTAGAAACGATCCGGGTAAACTTATCGATCCTTTAAATAAACTGATTCTAAAAAGTTACCAATTCAACACTGTAATTAGATCTTTGAATATTGTTTTTATTGGTATTAATATTGATTTTGTTATCAGTAAATTAAAATCAAACTAAATATTATTTTATATACATATGTACATTCATGGCACTACAATCTGTCGATACCTGTATCTTGGTATTGCACAAGGTCATGTTTTTCTTCGACTGTTTATGACGTCTTTACTATAAATCCATTGGATGTTGAATGTGTACTGATTGATATTTTAGTCTTAGATGCATGATTTTTTGTTGTTTTATTGGCTTTGAACTAGCTGTCAGCAACTGCGAGTAATCTCAGATCTGTACTTAGTGTCATTTTGTTGTGGGGATGTATAAGTACCCGTCCACGTCCACTCTGAGTTTTTGTTAGATGTATTTCTATTTGTATCCATCTGATGAGTTAAGCTTTTTTCAATTGATTTTTATAGTTTGTTCTTATGTTGTACTGTTACACCACTGTCACAGGTGGGGGAGGGGTGGGGTGGGGTGGGGGGTTGGCGCCTTCAAGCGAGTTTAACCCCGCCACATTCTGTATGGGCCTGTCCCAAGTCAGGAGCCTGTAATTCAGTGGTTGTCGTTTGTTGCTGTTTAACATATTGTTTTTTGTTCATTATTTTGTACATAAATTAGGCCGTTAATTTTCGAATTGTTTTACATTTGTCATTTCGGGGCCTTTTATAGCTGACTATATGGTATGGGCTTTGCTCATTGTTGAAGGCCGTACGGTGACCTATAGTTGTCAATTTCTGTGTCATTTGGTCTCTTGTAGCGCGTTGACTCATTGGCAATCATACCACATCTTCTTTTTTATATAATATATATTGCTACTTATTCTAATCACTCAGCTTGTTCTGTGGGTTCCGATGTCTAGTATGTCGTTTTTTAGAGTATTCAGTGTTGTTCTTAAACAACTTTATTTTGTACATTCTTTTATGTTTCTGGTGTTATTGTACTGCTCAAGATAACATAATAAGAGAGTGTTTAGATCTCTGAGGAACCTCGTCGGTTGTGTGTTTATTTATCTTAAGTAAGGTGGGTCTCTCTCTCTCACTCTCTGTGCAAATACTACAAACGTGTACTTAACATGTATGCCAAAATAGGATTGAAAACGCAACACTTATTTGTCTAGAAAGATTATGTAGGGGAAATTCCCTCTTTGATCAATATAAGTAGAAAAAATGACAATGTCGAAAGATAAAACGTAGATCACGTCCGATGTATGAGTTTCTTAACACTTTCCTGTTCATAATCACTCTAGAGTTCGGAACACTACAACTCATTCTGTACCTAGATTCACAACACTCTAGAGTGTTCTTAAGCTATTGTTGCAAAGCAACACCAAACAGTTTCATAACACTTCCTTTATAAATACTGTAAAACAAATAGCTGATTTAAAATATAATCAAAGCATACGTTGATCTTGAAAGATATGTTGCACCCCTTTTTGCATTAATTACCATAACTAAACGACCCGCTATTTCCCTTTGGAATCTTCCGCCCTTCATTTAGAAATATAATTTAATTAAATGTTTTAAGAAACTTCTGAAATTTTTTTAACATGCAGTATTACTTTATCATGGCACATTATTAACTGGTCTTTTCTGCCAAAATATCGAAAATCATTTAAGATGTAGACGTTGTCTAAAATACAGCTAAAACTGTTCGGTTCTTGTGTGTGCGTATAGTGCATGACACAATCCAACGCGCGTGTGGGATTGTGTCATGCACTATGCGTGCACGCAAGAACCGATTTGTTTTTGGTGCGGAACGTCGCTTTAGGTGTGTGAATTTATAACTATACATTAATTAAGATCCAAAATATGCAACTAAGTACATTAACAAAAGTGAAAATATGGAATTTTCCTGCATGAAAGATGGTTTGACGTGTTGTCAAAGCCTTAAACCAATTCACGAATGTTGTTAATATTACCATCATATCCCCAATTGTGCACGTGATTATCTATTGCAAAAATATTCCGAAAAATGCCAGAGTATTTATGGACCTGATAGACTGGATTCCAGGCCCAATTTCTACTTCACATCTACTGTAGAGCATCCCAGGCTAATGGATTTCAATTTTTTTGGAATAGACCATGCATTGTTCTTTATTCTTTTTTCCTGATTTAGAAAAAAGGGTCAACCTGTTCTTACCGTCTTGATATTCGCAAAACTATGTAAAACCTGGATGATTTGTAGGTAATATCATGTTCATTTACTTATACAAAATGAAAAGCTCTCTTTCAAAAGTAACCTCCCTTGGTCAGATCACAGATTACTTTCGTTTGTGAATCAATCTTTTAATTCGTTTTTGTGTATTTCGCAAGAGGAAAAAGGCTTAAGAATAAGATAAATCTTTCAAACAATTATCTTTCAACGATGTAAACAAAAAATATTTCAATCATAACTTTAATTATAGTCACGGCTTGCGGATTTTAAAAGAACGGTATGAAACCTACCAATAAAATAATTAAAACATTCAAGTTTTGGTACCATATATGCTCAACAAATTCACCGTTTTAACAGCTTCCTTCACTGTATGAAATTAAAATGTTATAAAGAAAAACTTATGTTTCTTTCATTATAGTAAATTGCGCGTTAAACGTTCTGCAATGAATAAACTTAATCGTTATAATTAAATTATTGTATCTCTATCATACTATATTTGTGTCGCATTATTAAAACATTCTATGGGCACAGCTAAACCGTCTAATACGAATGATTACCATTTCATTTTTTTTTTTCTGTCTTCGATAAAAAGTGATTGTAGTTCAATAGTCCCTTCAAACTAGGGAAAAGATGGCAGACATATTTTAAGGTACTTTTGAATTGATTAAAAGTCCTTAAACGCACGCACAAATGTAATTGCTTGTCCAGATTTCTTTGACTTCCAGTAGTAAGAAAACAAAGAATGCTGACAAGATAAAACGCCTTAAGGATGTTCGCTACTCTGTTTCAATGTAACAGGCTTTTTAAAAGACTGTTAAAAAATGATAGTATATAAATAACGGAACTAAAAAAGCAGAAAAAAATGAAGGGTCAGTGTCCTTGTTTGTTTAGATATAGGCAATTGAAAATTTGGTGGGAAATAGTTCTCTCTAGATTTTTCATACATTTAACATTGGCATCTTTTTTCTTTCAAAAACTATGAAAAAATAACAAGGATTCTATAAGTTTTTAAATATGGCTTTTTAAACTATATGTAATAAAATTATGAAAAGAAAAGTAGGGGTTAGTGGACCAAATATTTATGAACACTACATGGATCAAACCAGAGGATTCCGAATATCTGACAAAATTTAAAAACAAGAAGACCCAACATCCTTAATATAAAAAAAGAATCTGTGGCGGTTTTTTTTCATCAAGATTCAATGTTTACTCTTTGCTTAATTCTACTTTGCAGGTATGCAAGAGAAGAATCATTAATAAAAGGTCAAAGAGACACGAACTCAGAGATAAACGAAAGGCAATTAAAAAAAAAATAAAAATAAAGATTTGTGGTATTATTGTATGTACCGTCTTTTACATTTGGTAAAACCTGTTACAGTAACGTATGGTTTAACATAACAGAAAAATGGTAAACAATTTGAAAAAAAAATCATATTTATATATTTCAGAATGCTTTATGCTAAGGAAATATTGAAAATTGTTTGAATTATACTGTAACATTCTGAGATGTCTGTGAATCTCAACAAAGGGCTTAAGAGAAATTGATCTTCTCAAACAATCAATACGGGTAAACGTAAAAATCTGGTAGGATCATTAATCATCCCCCTTCAAACTGACAAATATATAGAAAACCATATTTCCGATTGATTCTTTTTGACGGCTTTTCAAAAGAGCGAAAATTCCACAGAAATCACTGACATATCCCAAACTGAAAAGTCTCCAAACAGAAACAGTAGATCGATCTGATATGATGCAGATTAAATTTCATAGAGTTGAAGATTAATTCTTTAAGACTAGTATATGACATGAGATAGAATTTGAGGGAGTTCAAGATTAATATTCTCCATTTAGGTTTCGTTAAATTCGTGACAAAGTTAGATAAAGATTTACCAGGAAAGTTAAACAAAGTATGTTAAATTAAGTAGATATAATAACGTTTTCCTTTTTTGACTGTTTGGTACAATACAGAAACTATCTGATGCATGAGAGGCAAGGAAAGAACCATTTGTTGTTTGTTTTGATATTGGCAGTTTGTTTAAATATAGATTTTACTTACCCTTGCTATTTGTTGTATCGCCTCAAAATCTTAGCTTTAATGCTTACTTTATTTCATTATATTTTTGTAGGTTTTAATTTTATTTTTCCTTCCTAAATGAAAAGCAATGAACAAATATCTTGCTCTTGATTTCTCAATTTTTCTTATAGAAATATACAAGATGCAAAATCTATGTTCATTTTCACTTTTAAAATAATGAAAACAAAAAAATAAAAACACTTTGTAAAGTGTATGCGTCCAAAGATTTTTTCTGGATTTACCTTCATCAGTAGCGCTCAAAGCATAGGATGTATATGTACTTAAACTAGAGCTATATGTATATGACCAAAAGAGAACTAAAAATAAAAGACAAACCATCTAAGGTCAATTTTGCAAGGTGAAAAACGAGACATTGGTAATTTGTTATAGTGTTACAATAACTTAATGTTCATTACCATGGCTTACAAAAGCTTTTATAGTGTCCTTCATCTTAAAACCAATATGTAAAGGTAGATAAAACAAATATTCTAACATGCGTGTATTATATAAAAAGTTTTAAAAAAAAACGTCGAACACATGTTTGAATTTAATGTAATCTACATAAAGTTGTACCTTTCGGGAAACTGTTCCCGTATGTTTCATTTTAAATGTATGTTTATTGGTACAGATTTTATAGTATAGATTCAGAAATTTTATCATGATTATTATTATTAAATCCATACATTTTTTATTAATCTACTGTGAACAGTATCGTTCTTCGTAACGATCCGACGCCCTCGTATAAGAGTGTTTTTGACTACTATCTAGACATTCTATATATATGTTATTGGTGGTTATAGTAACATATCTTATATATATAATTATGTATATGTATATATATAAAGTGCCTATAGAATCAACATAACAATGTTAGAGTAGATCTGATTCTTTACTTCCTCTTCGACCTGGGCTGGAACCTGTACTTTTTACTTCATACTTCTACGACCAACACCGCCTTACATTGCGCAGACGCTTTATTCCTTCCTCTAACTATAGCTGATAAAAATCAGCTTTCGTTTCGGGAGGTGTTACCTTCTCGTAGGAATAAAACAAGGACGTCTAAACGCAATACACAAAGTATTGTTAAGTGTAATATATATATATATATATATATAAGATTTGTTACTATGACCAAAGAAAATCAAATACAATGAATGCATAAGAAAATTTCAAATTTATTTTTATTTCAGCCACATGCCTTTGATTTGTCACTGGTTTTTGGTGCGTTCGACGCGCTTTTCTTTTCTATAGTAACTTTCCACAGGAATGCTCAAACCCGAAAAATTTAAAGTCCAGGATATATACAAACTTGAATGTGCAAGGAACATATGACCAAAAGGGAAATAAAAAGAATACTAGTAGCCAAATGTACCTAGTATGTCCACTTTTCTTGAGGGAGTTGGAGCCTTAACTAGAGTCTTAATTATTTTGTATTTCTTATTTACCGAGTTTAGGGAGCTACCATTAGATTTTTATGGGGGGGCTAGGATGAAAAATTTTGTCCTGCATTTTTTTTTTAGTTGTAATCTCTATCCTGCCTTTTTATTTTTCACTCTATTCGATCCTGCCTTTTTCTTTTAAGTTTATCCTGACTTTTTTTTACCTTAATTGTCATCCTGACTTTTTTTTTGCAAGTGTCTCATCCTGCCTTTTTTTTTACTCAAAACTCCTGTCCTGCCTATTTTTTTCAAATTTCATCCTAGCCCCATAAAAATCAAATGGTAGCTCCCTTAATAAGAATCATGTTAGTATTGACGCTATTTCTACAGTCAATGATAGAATAAAATAATATGAAAAGGTAATGACCTAATCAATAATTCTTATCGTACAATTTGTATTTGATTTTCTAGTAAACAAAAACTTTGAGAAGCTGTAACACCAGAGATCTATGATATGTGATAGACGTGGTGAAACCGCTACTCAAGGCCAAGATTTTATACATGAACTTAAAGGAGCTGTTTCAATAGGGACCCAGGGTCTGTTGTACCGGTTTCGCAAAGGTCACATGATCATATTAAATCCTTTCTTGCCTGATACATTTCAACTATGATACGACAGTTATTGGCAGTACACCAACATTTTCCTGGAGGCTTTAGATTTGTATTAGTCCCAGCCTTTTTAGATGTAAATTAAAGTGCAAATTTATTTTCATCACTTATTTCTTCAAAGTAGCTCTTTACTTGTTCTTCCTAATATAGTCCGATTGCGACAGATTATGTGAAGTGAAATTCATCTCCTACATTTATTTTACATATTTGACAAATTCTGTTTTCTAATAACGTTACTCTATATATATAGATAACGACCCTAGTTAAAACATAGTTTACTCTATCTTGCTTTTAGTCTTACACAAAAATAAGAAGATGTGGTATGATTGCCAATGAGACAACTCTCCTTCAAATGTTTTTTTCAATTGAAATCTTGTAAAACATTATTTTCGAATTTGTGATATTCCTTAAATTCTCTACATTTTCTCAGTTTCCTTGACCAGAGTTGCAAAACATTTGTCTGTATCTATAGATCATCTTTCCAACAAGGAGTAAGCTTCTCTTCTATAGCTTATTGTATAATGCTTACAATAAGCGTCACTTAATGCCTTTGATTTGTCACTGGTTTTGGTGCGTTCGACGCGCTTTTCTTTCTATAGTAACTTTCCACAGGAATGCTCAAACCCGAAAATTTAAAGTCCAGGATATATACAAACTTGAATGTGCAAGGAACATATGACCAAAAGGAAATAAAAAGAATACTAGTAGCCAAATGTACCTAGTATGTCCACTTTTCTTGAGGGAGTTGGAGCCTTAACTAGAGTCTTAATTATTTTGTATTTCTTATTTACCGAGTTTAGGGAGCTACCATTAGATTTTTATGGGGGGGCTAGGATGAAAAATTTTGTCCTGCATTTTTTTTTTAGTTGTAATCTCTATCCTGCCTTTTATTTTCACTCTATTCGATCCTGCCTTTTTTTAAGTTTATCCTGACTTTTTTACCTTAATTGTCATCCTGACTTTTTTTGCAAGTGTCTCATCCTGCCTTTTTTTACTCAAAACTCCTGTCCTGCCTATTTTTTCAAATTTCATCCTAGCCCCATAAAAATCAAATGGTAGCTCCTTAATAAGAATCATGTTAGTATTGACGCTATTTCTACAGTCAATGATAGAATAAAATAATATGAAAAGGTAATGACCTAATCAATAATTCTTATCGTACAATTTGTATTTGATTTTCTAGTAAACAAAAACTTTGAGAAGCTGTAACACCAGAGATCTATGATATGTGATAGACGTGGTGAAACCGCTACTCAAGGCCAAGATTTTATACATGAACTTAAAGGAGCTGTTTCAATAGGGACCCAGGGTCTGTTGTACCGGTTTCGCAAAGGTCACATGATCATATTAAATCCTTTCTTGCCTGATACATTTCAACTATGATACGACAGTTATTGGCAGTACACCAACATTTTCCTGGAGGCTTTAGATTTGTATTAGTCCCAGCCTTTTTAGATGTAAATTAAAGTGCAAATTTATTTTCATCACTTATTTCTTCAAAGTAGCTCTTTACTTGTTCTTCCTAATATAGTCCGATTGCGACAGATTATGTGAAGTGAAATTCATCTCCTACATTTATTTTACATATTTGACAAATTCTGTTTTCTAATAACGTTACTCTATATATATAGATAACGACCCTAGTTAAAACATAGTTTACTCTATCTTGCTTTTAGTCTTACACAAAAATAAGAAGATGTGGTATGATTGCCAATGAGACAACTCTCCTTCAAATGTTTTTTTCAATTGAAATCTTGTAAAACATTATTTTCGAATTTGTGATATTCCTTAAATTCTCTACATTTTCTCAGTTTCCTTGACCAGAGTTGCAAAACATTTGTCTGTATCTATAGATCATCTTTCCAACAAGGAGTAAGCTTCTCTTCTATAGCTTATTGTATAATGCTTACAATAAGCGTCACTTAGAAATTGTGTTTTGAATTTCCAAAACATGTGAAAAATAAGCTAAGTTATAAAGTCGATTTATGCAAATCCATATAGCAGTTGCAGTTAAGATAATTGGGAACCATGCAGAAGAGAATTCATTGAATCAAAAACGTGTTGTCAGAAACTCTACTACAGATTTTGAGGCTTGTATATTTGATAAAGGGCGTATTCCAAGTTTAGCTTTAACAACTAAATTTACAGAAGTTTTATTAACATTAATTCAGCTTATACAGCTAAATTTACAGGAGTTTTATTAACACTGAGTTCAGCAAATACAGCTTAAGTAATAGCAGCTTTATTAACACCACTGTACAAATAAAGAGTTTTTGGTATAATTGCCAATGAAAAAACTTCACCGAAGTCAAAATGATGAGAACATAAGCAAATATAGGTCAACGTACGGTCTTCAACATTGAGCAAAACCCATACCGTAAAGTCAACTATAAAGGGCCCTATCGTGAATAAATGTGAAACAATTCAAATGAGAAAAAACAACGGATTAGTATGGTTTGTGGCAAAACAATAAACTAAAAACAAATATGACAGACAGCAACCAATGACAACCACTGAATTACAGGCTCCTGACTTGGGACAGGTCCTTGAAGAATGTGGCGGTGTTAAACATGTTCTTAGTAAATTTTACTTGCATTTTCACTGATCACATTGAAAATGTTTAGATTCTAGACTATAGAAATTGAATTCTTTAAAATACTAACAGACCAAACCTCCTGCAATAAAGGAGAATTTATTTTACATAAAAAAAAAGTGTTTATGAAGATTTGCTTTCAATATTTCTGTTTTTATACAAAAACAATACCTTTGAAGCTTTTTACATGATAAAGCAATTGTGAAAACACTTGAAGGCTTAAAAATAATACGGGCCAAATCCTATTATTTTGAATAATGCCCAAATATTTATGTTTTGAATAATACTCAAATACTTATATTATAAGCTCTGATTCTAACAATTGTCCTATGTAACCTTCACTTTTATGAAAAATTTGTCTTTTGCCACTTTCTTCCCAGTTTTCCACGTTTTACACGTGAATATCAAAATCAAATCTATTTGAAAACTAACTAGTGTTACATGTTATGATTTTATTTTAACTTTCAAAAAAAAATGACCAAGATTGATTGTTGGTAAATATTAAGCTTAAATGGACTATAGATTGCAAAAGCAATATTCAAACTTAAGATTGTTTTTCTTTTGTGTATTCCTTTTATATCAAAACTTCGAATCCTATTTTCTCATCTTTGATTTTCTGAACATTTGAATATGAGTATAATTCAAGAAATGCGCCTAAAATGGTAAGTTTTTTGTCTTTTGAATTTCTAGGAGTAGTTGTTGGATTTCTTAATGTTTTATCAAAAGTTAAAAAATAAATCTTAAAAGAGGAATTTTACACCTGTGCTCTCAACAAAAGACATACACATTTGTGTTTTATGTAGAAAAATCAGTGAATAAACTTGTAATATAATTTGAAAAGACTTTGATAAAATTCATTATTGCAAATGCATAATATTATTTTAATATGTGAATAAATCTTAGCTATTTATATTTCCACAAAATTTGTCATAAATTTATTTTAATGTTACAAATTTCTAGGAAAATGACATTTCATTGTTAAATTCGAGCTATTATAGTTATATCCAAAAGCATAGTTATTATATAAAATATATTACCAGAAATAAAGATATCCTTTTGGTTTACCAATAAATGAAGCATTACTATATTAAACGTTACAAAAGTCATTTTATTTAAGATTGAAAAGAAATAGTTTTGAGTCAGACTCATCAGTGAATTGTTAGCATCTAATTCGATTTTCATGCAAAAGAAAATTAAATACATTTAAAAGATTTAAAAGAAGCTTTAGCAATGAATCAGACCTGCAAATATACGTATTTTTTCCATACAAAATTCCAAACATGAATCATGACATTTGTTATAGTTTAGTGTTTTGAAGACAACACTACTGAATTAAAAAGAAATGATGACTAAAGGACATCCTTCATAGAATAGACTGAAAAATAATTTATAAAAACAGTTGACGCATATAGATATAAACGTATAAATTGTTTGGTTTTTTTCAAAGATAAATTTGTTTAGTTTTATTGTATTATGTTCTATTGATAAATTAATGAATGGCTATATTATGTTTTTAGTAACCCCTGTTTTCAGAATATATTTTTTCTTTTTTCTTCTAAAATTATTAATTCACGTAAGAAATATAAATATTACCTGAGGATATACACCAACGTGTTGAAAAGACCTACAGATTATGTTGTACTTTAACAACTAAATTGAAAGCCCTTCCAGCTGTTTCCTTTTTAATAATTTTATTTCGTGTTCTCCACAATCAATAATCTTACTTCTTTTAAGGTGAACTTGCCCTTTTACAAAAGAAATAATGGAATACATTATTTTTATGAGAATAGTATGCAAATGAGATGAACATTTCATTATTAATTAGTTATTGTCAGTTTATATACAGTTACAATTATGATGTGAGATGCAAAATATTGGTTACATTTGATAATCATTATTTTTATTATTCTAACTTGAAAATAAAGAAAAAGTTAATAATTGCGATGTAATATTAATACTTACATTTTTGTTGAAGGTCAGTCGATAATCAGACGTCTTTGGTAAAGTTATGAAAACCGCAAAAATACATTAATCAGAAGTATCGTAACCTAATATATTGATATTTTTACATTAACATCAAAATAGAATTTTCTACACATCAACATAAAAGATAGGTATATACATAAAATGGATTTCTTTAATTAAACATCATTTTGATTTTACCGTTTTCAAATTTTAGACTTTTCCAATAAGTCAATGTCAAAGATGAAGGTAGGCGTGGCTTAGTTTATATTGTAATCCAATCAAAAACTACCGTTGCAATAATACTTTTCAGTTGTAACGCTCAGACAGTCAAAGGAAATGTTTAAATTTTCAAACTTAAAGTGAAATGAATCCGCAAAATTGTATTTAACGAAGTGAGAAATAAATTAAAAGCCTAGTTATTATCTACATTTCAGAGTAAAACTTGTATAATTTTGTTGAGATGTGATAGATTCATCGTAACGATTTTAAAATGTAGCTTTTATCTACATTTATCATTTGTTAAAGTTTATTCAGCCAAAACTTGGATCAAATTTTAAACGCCCTTTCAAATTCGAGATGTATTTGAACTTAAAATATGTAATTATAGGGTAAAGGGTAAACTTTTATTTATTTGATTGCGTTCAAAGAGAAAGAAAGTGACCACTTAACAGATAGAAGAAATCGCAAAAGACAACTGTGTTCTATTTCATCTATAGTGCACGTAAAATTAAAAAGATACTCATCTGCAGGTTACAATTAATTTTTCTTTATTATTCTTCTTATTAGTTACTGAAAACGTCAGGAAAATGTAAATAGTTACAGATAAGTATTTTCAAATTCAACGAACAGTATCAACCGCGAAGATTTTTATTTTCTATGTGCAACAGTGAATTGAACGTTTATAAAACTTAAACATTACAATAAATACCTTTCAATTCTCTTTTCATGGGCGCACGGCTTTAACAAAAAATGTTGGTAAAGATAGGACAACACATGTATAGAAAAAAATAACCCCAAAATATATGTTAATTTCCTACTGTACAATGAAAACTGCCTTTTGTCTTTCCTTGAATTAAATCGTGGCAGAATGATGAATGGGGGAACACCATAGGGTTTCTTTGAAAACATCTCATGGCAAATTTATTTATCATGACAAGATTTGATACAAGTTACTGGTCAATAAGTCAGATAAAACATGATTAATTATTCAAAATAGTCTTGACATCTTTCTGAATAATAGCCATGGTATCGGATAAATCGGGATCTGAAGAATGTCTCTTTCAGATTTGTTCAGATATAAACTGTTAAGTAATCACTATTATGTAAGAAAAACAACAGATAAGCCAGCTCTCGACGCGTCCTTATGGTACACTATTACTCTAAGTCATCTTCAAGATTTTTATAAATCTAGCTCGCTCACCGAACAAAAGTTTGACCCAACAATTGTTGAGAATCATTTTAGGGTTCGGAGAGTCCTGCGTATCCACAAAATTTGTCATAAATTTATTTTAATGTTACAAATTTCTTAGGAAAATGACATTTCATTGTTAAATTCGAGCTATTATAGTTATATCCAAAAGCATAGTTATTATATAAAATATATTACCAGAAATAAAGATATCCTTTTGGTTTACCAATAAATGAAGCATTACTATATTAAACGTTACAAAAGTCATTTTATTTAAGATTGAAAAGAAATAGTTTTGAGTCAGACTCATCAGTGAATTGTTAGCATCTAATTCGATTTTCATGCAAAAGAAAATTAAATACATTTAAAAGATTTAAAAGAAGCTTTAGCAATGAATCAGACCTGCAAATATACGTATTTTTTCCATACAAAATTCCAAACATGAATCATGACATTTGTTATAGTTTAGTGTTTTGAAGACAACACTACTGAATTAAAAAGAAATGATGACTAAAGGACATCCTTCATAGAATAGACTGAAAAATAATTTATAAAAACAGTTGACGCATATAGATATAAACGTATAAATTGTTTGGTTTTTTTCAAAGATAAATTTGTTTAGTTTTATTGTATTATGTTCTATTGATAAATTAATGAATGGCTATATTATGTTTTTAGTAACCCCTGTTTTCAGAATATATTTTTTTCTTTTTTTCTTCTAAAATTATTAATTCACGTAAGAAATATAAATATTACCTGAGGATATACACCAACGTGTTGAAAAGACCTACAGATTATGTTGTACTTTAACAACTAAATTGAAAGCCCCTTCCAGCTGTTTCCTTTTTTTAATAATTTTATTTCGTGTTCTCCACAATCAATAATCTTACTTCTTTTAAGGTGAACTTGCCCTTTTTACAAAAGAAATAATGGAATACATTATTTTTATGAGAATAGTATGCAAATGAGATGAAAATTTCATTATTAATTAGTTATTGTCAGTTTATATACAGTTACAATTATGATGTGAGATGCAAAATATTGGTTACATTTGATAATCATTATTTTTATTATTCTAACTTGAAAATAAAGAAAAGTTAATAATTGCGATGTAATATTAATACTTACATTTTTGTTGAAGGTCAGTCGATAATCAGACGTCTTTGGTAAAGTTATGAAAACCGCAAAAATACATTAATCAGAAGTATCGTAACCTAATATATTGATATTTTTACATTAACATCAAAATAGAATTTTCTACACATCAACATAAAAGATAGGTATATACATAAAATGGATTTCTTTAATTAAACATCATTTTGATTTTACCGTTTTCAAATTTTAGACTTTTCCAATAAGTCAATGTCAAAGATGAAGGTAGGCGTGGCTTAGTTTATATTGTAATCCAATCAAAAAACTACCGTTGCAATAATACTTTTCAGTTGTAACGCTCAGACAGTCAAAGGAAATGTTTAAATTTTCAAACTTAAAGTGAAATGAATCCGCAAAATTGTATTCAACGAAGTGAGAAATAAATTAAAAGCCTAGTTATTATCTACATTTCAGAGTAAAACTTGTATAATTTTGTTGAGATGTGATAGATTCATCGTAACGATTTTAAAATGTAGCTTTTATCTACATTTATCATTTGTTAAAGTTTATTCAGCCAAAACTTGGATCAAATTTCAAACGCCCCTTTCAAATTCGAGATGTATTTGAACTTAAAATATGTAATTATAGGGTAAAGGGTAAACTTTTTATTTATTTGATTGCGTTCAAAGAGAAAGAAAGTGACCACTTAACAGATAGAAGAAATTCGCAAAAGACAACTGTGTTCTATTTCATCTATAGTGCACGTAAAAATTAAAAAAGATACTCATCTGCAGGTTACAATTAATTTTTCTTTATTATTCTTCTTATTAGTTACTGAAAACGTCAGGAAAATGTAAATAGTTACAGATAAGTATTTTCAAATTCAACGAACAGTATCAACCGCGAAGATTTTTATTTTTCTATGTGCAACAGTGAATTGAACGTTTATAAAACTTAAACATTACAATAAATACCTTTCAATTCTCTTTTCATGGGCGCACGGCTTTAACAAAAAAATGTTGGTAAAGATAGGACAACACATGTATAGAAAAAAAAATAACCCCAAAAATATATGTTAATTTCCTACTGTACAATGAAAACTGCCTTTTTGTCTTTCCCTTGAATTAAATCGTGGCAGAATGATGAATGGGGGAACACCATAGGGTTTCTTTGAAAACATCTCATGGCAAATTTATTTATCATGACAAGATTTGATACAAGTTACTGGTCAATAAGTCAGATAAAACATGATTAATTATTCAAAATAGTCTTGACATCTTTCTGAATAATAGCCATGGTATCGGATAAATCGGGATCTGAAGAATGTCTCTTTCAGATTTGTTCAGATATAAACTGTTAAGTAATCACTATTATGTAAGAAAAACAACAGATAAGCCAGCTCTCGACGCGTCCTTATGGTACACTATTACTCTAAGTCATCTTCAAGATTTTTATAAATCTAGCTCGCTCACCGAACAAAAGTTTGACCCAACAATTGTTGAGAATCATTTTAGGGTTCGGAGAGTCCTGCGTATTTAACATGAGATGAACACAAATTGGCATACTATTACTCTAAGTCATCTTAAGGATTTTGATAAACCTAGCTCGTACGCCGAACAAGTTTGACCCTACCACGTTTGAGAATGATGTAGGGTTTGGAGAGTCTTATTCGTGTTTAACATGAGAAAAATGGGAAACACTGACATGGAGAGGCGCACGATTTGGCGTGTGTTTAACATCAAATGTAGATTGGATTCGATTTCTCTCGGCCAATTTGGATCGCCTTAAAAGTAGCCGTATTTTTATATTTCCATTAACATGTGCGATTCATAAGAACAGAGATTCATATTAAGAGAACAAGCCTTTGAAAGTTCTCAGCAAGGTTAAACAGTTGTTTAAAAGAAAACTTAAGGTCGTCATTCCATTCATCTGATTTTCAATCCATCCTCCTATAATAGATACATGACTGAACATACGGTTTTAGGAATCCCAAGTAAAATGAAATTGTGCAGCTTATAATTTTCTTATTACGAATTAAATGTTTTTGGCTTCAATATTAGACACGTAAGCATGTTTCGTATTTCTAATGTTTGGATAGAACTTTCCCCCATAGCTCTTCTAAGCGGACGAATAAATGATGGATAATAAAAATTTCGGGGAATTGCCAAACACTTTCCATTACAAATGTGTAGTGAGCTATTGACTTAATTATGGAAAATACACATCTCCAATTAGATATATTGAGGAGTATTTGTTCATTACTTTGTTGTACAATTTCTGTTTGGAGGTACTGCATGCAATGCCATGCATAGTGTAAGAAGAAAAAAGTAAAATAACAAAAATACCGAACTCCAAAGGAAATTCAAAACGGGAAAAGCTCAAATACATCTAACGAATGGAAAACAACTGGCATATTCCTTACTTGGTACAGGCATTTCCTTATGTAGAAAAGTGTGATTTCACTGTAAGCAGATGCAGTATGTTTAACTACCTTTCAGTAAATGCAAGCTTTTTTAGTAAGATAAATCTATAAAGGAAGCGAACGGATATGTGATTTGATTCATGTCATAAAACTCCTACACGAATTTGGAACAGGTAACACATTGACATGATACCAGTCCAGTGCAAATGTAGTACCTTTATAAATCTACCAATTTTTTAAATTAAACATTGTCCCGAGATAAAATTGTATAAAAGTGCTTAATCTTTAGTTGTTTTAAGGGGTATTCATCAGAATTTTCAACATCAACACCGTGTATCATCGGTACAGCGTATATAGATAGGTACTAACCAAGCAGTTGACCTGGTTCTCTGTTCATTGTCTAAGAAAAACAACATTACTGTACAAATACCAGCGTATAGCTAGCTACCTGGGTACCTATAGGTTGGTATATGTACAGTAATGTAGTTTTTCTTGGACAATGAACAGAGAACCAGGTCAACCGTTTGGTTAGTACCTATATCCGCTGTACCGATGATACACGGTGATCAATGACATTTTGTGTGAATCTGAACTGTATATGGTTGAAATGGATCTGAGTAAAAAGTCCAAATTTTATTTTCGATTTCAACCAGGAAGTAAAAAAAAAAGACTTCATACTCAAAAAAGTATTTCTCTCTTAAAAGCTTGTAATGTTATGTGATTATGCATCTTAGCGTTTCGTCCTAATGGGAATTTGAAGTTGATGGGAAAATGTGGGTATGGTATCGGAAATGAATCTGATTCAAATCGTCTCTAGAATCTTGGCGATTTAGAATTTGACATATCATTGCAAGTTATAAACTCTTGTTTATAAATAAAAATGCATTTGAATTGTAGATGTGCTTATTTGTGTTTGGATTAGTGTCTCATTAATGTCTCCATTTTTTAATATTGATCAACTATTTTTTGTTATATTATTATGAGTAAAATTATGAGTAGTATTAGCAATTGAGTTTGACGACCTTTATGCATTTGTCGTTCCTTTCATATGAAAACTGGTGGGTTTGAATGAAACTTTGAAACATTTTGGAAACTTTCTGCTATTTTACATTTTCCCAAATGATGTTTTTAAAGATTGATTTAAAGATTTACATAGATACAGCAAATAAATGCAGTGTACCATTCCTTCTCATTGTGGATGTATGAAAAAAGCCAACGAGTTTGAATTATGTTTTCATTACATGTCAACCTACAAATAAAACAATAAGTGCACGCATATACACTATGATAGAAAACACAGTCGAAAACTTCAGAATGAACGAGTCAAGCTCCCACGAAGAACAAAAGGTGCTCTGAAAGGGTTATCGTATCCTGTTCGTTTGAAGTATACACTGCTGTGAAATAACAGAAAGGAGTATGACACGCTATTTCTTTACTCTTTTAAATATGTAAAACTTTCGGCAAGCCTCGCAAAATAAATTTGAAAATTCAACTGTCTCGAATGGAGAAATATTGTATCACTGCACTCGATGTGATGATATAATCTATATTTATAAAGGTGGTCTAGACCAAATATCAAATCATTCCATAATATAAAGATAAAGTAACACGCAACGAACATTTCAATTGGACAAACCGAGGAACAATGCGAATGCATTATTTCACCCACTCCGTGAGAGAGGTATAATAAAAATAAGATAAGATAAGATAGTACACTTCAATGATACACCAACCTAACAACATAACAAAAAACATTTAAAAGTCAACATACTTTCTTTACAATATGCAAACTTCATTATCGTCCAATCAACCGCCTCTGTTGTCTACAAATAGCGTGTTTGCCTCGTGTGCGGGAGGTCGGGATTCAAAACCCGGCCGGGTCAAACCAAAGACTTAACAATTGATATTTGCTGCTTCTCCGCTAAGCACGCAGCATGTAGGAGTAAATACAAAGAACGGCCAGCTCATAGTCAGAATGATGTGTCCAGGTACGGTGACATATCTTTCAGTGGACTGTTACCTTGTAAACTAGCATGTAAAAAATCCGGCCCAGCGTGTCGGTCTAGTAGAAAACAGGGTTTATATTCATATCACATTATCATGTTCTTGTCCTCCTGAATATGGATTAACTTGCCAATGGACGTTAAACAGACATCTATCCATCCATCATTATCGTCCAAAGTCAAAACTAACAGATATGTATTAAGATGCCAGATTCCCAAAATTACAAACAATATTAAGATAAAACAAAAGAGAGCTATTGATTAAATTCCATACAAGGAACAAACAAATATTATGGCAATTACGAAGTGTCATATTCAACCATTTCTTACAATGTTAAGGATAAATCTATTTCTCTACCACAGTTATGTATCCTATCCACTTACATGTACTTCTCTTTCAGATGTGTTTTCAAAGTATAAACAGGGGGTCGAATTATTAATGGCTCCATTTTTTCTATTGTGACTTTAGTCTTTTATAGCAGAATACGTGGTAGAGATACTCTGCAGAGAATAAAACATCAAAAGCGACTCCTGCAGTAGGGCTAAGAAGTTTCTTTTGAACAAGTTAGCATGCATCTTCAAGATGAATTTATATTATGTAAACTTTCAAGACCTGTTTTCCTAATCTATGTCTTCAACTGTACAAATACCAGCGTATAGCTAGCTACCTGGGTACCTATAGGTTGGTATATGTACAGTAATGTAGTTTTCTTGGACAATGAACAGAGAACCAGGTCAACCGTTTGGTTAGTACCTATATCCGCTGTACCGATGATACACGGTGATCAATGACATTTTGTGTGAATCTGAACTGTATATGGTTGAAATGGATCTGAGTAAAAAGTCCAAATTTTATTTTCGATTTCAACCAGGAAGTAAAAAAAAAAGACTTCATACTCAAAAAAGTATTTCTCTCTTAAAAGCTTGTAATGTTATGTGATTATGCATCTTAGCGTTTCGTCCTAATGGGAATTTGAAGTTGATGGGAAAATGTGGGTATGGTATCGGAAATGAATCTGATTCAAATCGTCTCTAGAATCTTGGCGATTTAGAATTTGACATATCATTGCAAGTTATAAACTCTTGTTTATAAATAAAAATGCATTTGAATTGTAGATGTGCTTATTTGTGTTTGGATTAGTGTCTCATTAATGTCTCCATTTTTTAATATTGATCAACTATTTTTTTGTTATATTATTATGAGTAAAATTATGAGTAGTATTAGCAATTGGAGTTTGACGACCTTTATGCATTTGTCATTCCTTTCATATGAAAACTGGTGGGTTTGAATGAAACTTTGAAACATTTTTGGAAACTTTCTGCTATTTTACATTTTCCCAAATGATGTTTTTTAAAGATTGATTTAAAGATTTACATAGATACAGCAAATAAATGCAGTGTACCATTCCTTCTCATTGTGGATGTATGAAAAAAGCCAACGAGTTTGAATTATGTTTTCATTACATGTCAACCTACAAATAAAACAATAAGTGCACGCATATACACTATGATAGAAAACACAGTCGAAAACTTCAGAATGAACGAGTCAAGCTCCCACGAAGAACAAAAGGTGCTCTGAAAGGGTTATCGTATCCTGTTCGTTTGAAGTATACACTGCTGTGAAATAACAGAAAGGGAGTATGACACGCTATTTCTTTACTCTTTTAAATATGTAAAACTTTCGGCAAGCCTCGCAAAATAAATTTGAAAATTCAACTGTCTCGAATGGAGAAATATTGTATCACTGCACTCGATGTGATGATATAATCTATATTTATAAAGGTGGTCTAGACCAAATATCAAATCATTCCATAATATAAAGATAAAGTAACACGCAACGAACATTTCAATTGGACAAACCGAGGAACAATGCGAATGCATTATTTCACCCACTCCGTGAGAGAGGTATAATAAAAATAAGATAAGATAAGATAGTACACTTCAATGATACACCAACCTAACAACATAACAAAAAACATTTAAAAGTCAACATACTTTCTTTACAATATGCAAACTTCATTATCGTCCAATCAACCGCCTCTGTTGTCTACAAATAGCGTGTTTGCCTCGTGTGCGGGAGGTCGGGATTCAAAACCCGGCCGGGTCAAACCAAAGACTTAACAATTGATATTTGCTGCTTCTCCGCTAAGCACGCAGCATGTAGGAGTAAATACAAAGAACGGCCAGCTCATAGTCAGAATGATGTGTCCAGGTACGGTGACATATCTTTCAGTGGACTGTTACCTTGTAAACTAGCATGTAAAAAATCCGGCCCAGCGTGTCGGTCTAGTAGAAAACAGGGTTTATATTCATATCACATTATCATGTTCTTGTCCTCCTGAATATGGATTAACTTGCCAATGGACGTTAAACAGACATCTATCCATCCATCATTATCGTCCAAAGTCAAAACTAACAGATATGTATTAAGATGCCAGATTCCCAAAATTACAAACAATATTAAGATAAAACAAAAGAGAGCTATTGATTAAATTCCATACAAGGAACAAACAAATATTATGGCAATTACGAAGTGTCATATTCAACCATTTCTTACAATGTTAAGGATAAATCTATTTCTCTACCACAGTTATGTATCCTATCCACTTACATGTACTTCTCTTTCAGATGTGTTTTCAAAGTATAAACAGGGGGTCGAATTATTAATGGCTCCATTTTTTTCTATTGTGACTTTAGTCTTTTTATAGCAGAATACGTGGTAGAGATACTCTGCAGAGAATAAAAACATCAAAAGCGACTCCTGCAGTAGGGCTAAGAAGTTTCTTTTGAACAAGTTAGCATGCATCTTCAAGATGAATTTATATTATGTAAACTTTCAAGACCTGTTTTCCTAATCTATGTCTTCAACTGAATTAGCAGAATGGTTATCAATTCCCGTCTATATGTTCATCTGGGCAGCAAAAACACTTCAAAGATACTTGAGAAATGGTATAAATATATCATCTCTGTCAATACTATTGAGAATTTAGTATTGAGCAGCGTGGTTTTATTAAAACCCCTCCAGAAACAGTTACAGAGCCAAAAATCAAAATGTGATACAGATGCGAAACTAAAGGTGCAGGAAAACATCAAACGTTTTCATGATCCTGATCTTGAAAAGAGATCATTGTCATTTTTAGTCATTACGCACATTCATCAAAATATTCAAACGCCGTTTGAATAATTTTCTTAATCTATCATACACGCGCTGGCCAGAAAAGGATATAGGTATCGGATCGTGATAGTTTATTTTCCTCAAGAGATTTAAGGGTTTTGTCAGACATGACAAGTTTGTATATACAATTTGGAAGTCAATTCTTTCAAGTTATATTTTTTTAGAAACGAGCATCGATTTTTGATAAATAGGTTCATGTTTATTATGTCTGATATGACAAGAAATCATTAACATGATTACAATTACAGACCAAAAAAGTAAAACAATGCCCTGTATTTAATTCTAAAACCCTAAAGTCATGCCAAATTTTGATATTACGTTTTAAATTGAGGTTACTTTTAAATTGCTTAACATAAAGTCATCACGGCCCGAGCCTTCTATACAGTTGGATTTAGTTCTAACCTCTCTTAAGAACTGTCAGTTTAAAACTGTCATAGAACTATTCTAAACAATTCTAGGTTAGAACTGTCAGAATCGTTTTTATGATGGACCTGTCCAAATCGCTTCTAGTGTAGAACTTACGGAATCTGTTGTAATGTACAACACTTCGCTTGACGTAAATAAGAGCAACTGTCTGATCTTGATTTAGAACTAGAGCATGCAGTTTGTTGGATTTCCCCTGAAAGTTAGATATCAATAAAAATTAAATTAAAAAAACCTTTAGTTTTCCAACCTCAAAACCGTCACTTTTAAGCATTAGCAAAAGGAACAGTTGGATTGCGCTTTGTTTCACCCTAATTGTATGTAATTACAATGTTATAAAATATCTAATCATTACCACTAATGCGCAATGCAATTAAATTATGAAATGATCCCGATAATTGTAACAATCAAAACGACGCCGTCATATTCTGTCAATCAAAGTTACAGAAGCGTTTGTCAAAAGCTGAAGTTGAGCTAATAGTTACGACTTCTATCAGACCTAGAAATGATACTAGAAATGAACATTGTCAATACGGATAAGATAGTATCATCACAAGTGTTAAAACTAAGCATTTGAGGTACAAATGCAATATGAATTCATAATTTTCAATATCTGTATAAAGCTTCCGACTTAACGTTTATATGTTTGATTAATGAATTTCCGTTTTCTTTCGCTAAAAATGATACACCTGCTTAATTATTTGTAACAGTGAAAGAGAGAAAATGGAGATTCTTTGTTTTCTAAGAATGATAAATGGGATCGCTAAACCAAAATCTAGACGTTATCCTAATCATATGTTTGTAAACAAAGAATCGAGTTCTACCATTTTGTTTAACAATAGTGAAAGAGTGACGTAAAACGCATAATTCACCCAAATATATATTCATGTTATAATTCAGATGATGAAAAAAATAAATATGAAAAAGTTGCATTGATATAAAAGTACGATGTGCAGGTAATACCACAGTGGCGATCAATCGACAAAGCTGATGTGGGAAAAGATATTTTTCTAAGGGTGGGAAGGGTTCATACTATGATTAATACGGAACTCAAGCAAATGTTTACTAGAAAATGTGCGAATTTTGTCTTCAGTTAACAGTTAACAGAAGAAATTTGTTTAAAGGAAAAAACCCATTTTGAGGTCAGAGCAATTTTCTCATATTAGGTCTTTTGAGGTTCAGCAGGTTATATGTTTTCTATGTTGTGTTTTGTGTACTATTGTTTATCTATTGGTCTTTCTCTTTTTTGCCATGGCGTTGTCAGTATATTTTCGACTTATGAGTTTGAATGTCCCTTTTGTATCTTTTGACTCTCTTATATTCATGAGCGCCCGATATCTCCAGATAAAATGTTTGTTTTCAACTTAGCATTAGGTCCATTAACGTTTATACGCGTATGTCTAGCCTCCAACTTTGGTCTCAAGAGTACCTATTGAAAGTAATTCCTAAACATTATTTTATATGTTGAAGAAAATATGTGTTGCAATTGTCATATCGTGATTTTACAAATGTCACATGATAATGTTCCAAACGCCATGGAACAAATCCTAATTTAATGTGGCCATAAAATTAAACACGTCCCCTCATCTTCCGACATGATCGCAGCAATGGATGTATTTGTTCTTATCAATTCGGTTTTTTTTTCTCTTTCAGAAAAAAACATTGTTATTGGTTTCAAGAATGACAAAGTTGAGAATTCTGCAGCTCAAACTAAATGAGATACAGTGTCGAGCAAATGTACACAACGTTACTTTTTTTGGTTGTTTTTGTCTTACATTGAAAATAATCGACAGTTCAACGTTCTTTGTTTAACTAGATGGTCGACGGATCAAGCTGAGTTGTTGCGAGTCATATGGTACGACTATTCTATAAATACTATACAAAGTGTGGTTAGACTGTGATGATATGGAGAAATGTAATTATGGTTTCCTATAGATGACATTAATCGTACGATAAAAAGAAAAGATATACAAACACAGGATTGTTCTTATATACTTCTGAACAGTTTAGAAACTTGCATTATGGTTTTAATAAAGTACATTTTATTGAATTTCAGCTTCAGTCTACAGTAATGTAGATGACTAATTTACTAGAGTATACGTGAATTTGCAAGTGTATTTAATCTTAAAATAAAACACCGGCATTAAAATGATTGTCACTGTTTCTTAATCTGAATACATAAATCATAGTATATACAGTATCAGAAATCAATAAAATTGACAAGATTAGATTGCATGTGTTCACCAAAAATAAGCTTTATATTAGTAAATATCAAAACATTTCTTAAAAAGGTCAGCATAATTTATACAGTTTGTACATGTTGGACCCGTCTCGTTAAACACGCTTTCCATCCTTGGATGCTTAATGATCAAACACCCCCTATTCTCATTTGTATGTAAGGTAAATGGCCTTTCTATTAAGCATTGAAATGCTTAAAAGTACATTGTAGTTTTCTACCATAATAAATGGATTCCAACATGCATACATATATTTGATACCCTTTTTTGATAATTGATCTTTGATTAATATGATTTGATTAAATTGATATTACAAAATTCAGTGCTCAGCCATCCGTTCTTATGAATTTTGTGTGTTTGTTTACTCATTCATTACGTACAAAGCCAATACACAGAAAAAAGTAAATGTTTTGCTTATTTATCTCTTCATCGGGATTGAAAAATCCTTTTGTTGTCATATACCCCTTCTCCTATCAAAACATCAACACTTGTATTTTATTTATTTAATGTGACTGTAATCAGGATGAAATGCAAATGTATATGAGCATGGAAAAATCCGGAAATCTAGGCGCCAAACCGATTTTGACTTTCATCAATATATTCAAATCAATACTGTCCTTCTAAATTAAGACGAATGATAAATTGTTTTCTTTCCGGTCAGAAACTGGGTAATAATCTAATATTGACGGGTTTCTTTGATCTTATAATGTTGCTTTATTCTCCAGTTTCGCTATTGTTAAGCATTAAGTAATAGTAAGAGTAGGAATAAAAAGATTTAGGTCGGGAATTGGTGGTCTTGATACCAAACCAACATAATCAATAAGAAAAACTCGGATAAAACGAAAAGTGTTTGAAAAATTCACTGATAATTGTTACCTTTTTCCCTTTTCATCAACTTGTTTATATATCATGTCATTACTGAAAAAAAAAATGCTTCAGGGGAAAAGCGAAATATTTATAGAATTTACTTCACCTTTGTGGTTTAATTTTTCTACGCTATTTAGGATGTACCTTCTAGAGAAGGTATTTTAGACACAACAATAACATATCTGAATTGTTTTAGTAACAAGTTATTCTTTGGTATTGTTAACCTTATTTAGTTGTACACTCTCTTTATTAGGAGCACATGTCATGGTTCCATCAAGGATTGAAACAATATTCACGTTTTGTACACGTCAGGATGAGAGGGAATCTTATATGAGATTGACTGCAAACTATGTAGCTAGTTTTAATACTTAAAAAGGGTTCTATTCTCATACCATGCACTATATGAATAAAAGTAGGTGTGGTATATACAACGATAAGACAGTATCCCAACAACACACAAAATCCATATCAGAACGGTTCACTATATGTGTGACCGTAGTTGTGTACTTGTAATTTTCAACCTTTTGTCGATAGTTGAATCAATTTTCTTTTTTAATTTACATATGAGGGTGTGGATGGGTTTTACAGAATAGAGAATGATGGGCAAAATGTGCAGAATACAGGGGCGTTTCTAGGATATTTGAAAGAGGGGGCGTAGAATCAACTGTTTCGCTTTTATTTGCTAAAAAAAACATAAAATAACGATAAATTGCCATATTCAATACAATATTAGCAGATTACGATAGTTTTTTTTAATGTGTGTGTGGGGGGGGGGGTTACGCCCATCACGCCCTCACCTGGACCCGCCCCTGGAATAAAGGGCAAACAATATAAAGATTAGAGAAAAATAGGCCAAAAAAAATAAAGAATAGAGAATAATGGGGTGTTTAAATATAAAGAATAGAGAATAACAAATAAAGAATAGAGAAAAATAGTCTGAGGAAATGAAGGACCTCCATCCTGGCTCTCACATATGCAAATGAATGCATCATTGTAATTTACATAAAATTAATTGAGTTTTTTAAACCGAAACCTGATGTTAAAAAAAAAAAATGAAATAAACAAATTCGATTCCAAACTGGACTACGTCTTTTTACTAAAAGTTTTAGTTATAAAACTTAATTGTCACGAATATGATATATCACGAGCAACATTTGTTAAAGTTGCAAACATATAATAGTGTAATTTTTTTAATTGCTACTTTTAACTTCCATTGCACAAAAAAACTATTTTTGACATCTATAGCAAATTCAATAGTTACAAAATATGTTTTTCTAAGTGTTCTTTTCCCCCCTGTTGTTATGCAATTATTTCAACTATTTTCTATAGAAATTAGTTTGATATAAATAACTTTTCATTTGTGTTCAATAGTTCTAATTATAAGCTTTGCAAATCTTTCTGTTTAAATTGTTTTGAAAGATTTTCAGTTACGCAAAACAGCAGCTACTGTCAAAATTTTCAATTTTGCATCTGTTTACTATCAAAATTTAACACGTTCATATCCAAATTGGAAATGATTTGTGTTGAAGCGATTTAAGTAATTTAATATGACAAGAATGCTCATTAAAAAGCAACAACTGCCAGTTTACACTATGTTTAACATCTTATTTTTCTATAGGTTGAATATAGCTTTATTTCATTTTATTGGCATATTTTTCAATACTTGATAGTAATGTTAAATAAATTATAAGAGTGAAAAATTTTCAATTTACGATTTATTCTTGTAGAAAAACGTGAAATAATGTGATTCAAATTTTTTGGATGAACGAGCTGAAAAATTTTTACAATGTCCTTAACATGTTTAAAGCATAATTTTAAATGTATATTTTGCCTATTAATCTCTTAAAATCTAAATGATTTATCTATTAATTTTATTGTTATGACTTTGAATGCGATATTTTGTGGTGCTGAAAATTGAAATGAATACTTCAAATTTTATATTTTGAGCTTGGAGTACTTTTACAGTGGGAACATTTTTATAGTTGACAATTTTCATTTTTATATGATAAACTGATTTAACTTATTTGAGATGAAAACTAATTCAAGTATTTTCTAGTTCTAGTAATGGTCGTCTGCTATAAGATTCTGTTGCATATGAAATTAACAAGTTGACAGTTATTTTCATTCCTGAAAGCGAGTTCCGTATATGCTTAAAGACGCTATATTAATTAAATTGGATAGAAATCGACCTTATGCAAGTGCACGTATACATGTACATGTTTATGACTTTGATTGATTTTTGGAACATTTCAATACGAAATAAAAGATGAATTTTGGTCTTTTTGTATGATTCTTATATCAACTCAATTTTCAGACAATTACAGACTTTGCATAGAGATTTTTTCAACCCGAAATAAGTAATGTATTGATATTCATTTGCATAAGGTCGATTTCTATTCGACGCAGCTCAAATTATTAGATCAGATATGATTTTTAAATGTATATTTCTCGAAAATTGAATATTTCTTCTGCATATATTGTAAATAGGCCTAGAAATGTGTCCAATTCATTTTTTTGTTGGTGCGTGTAAATTTCCATTTATTGAAATAGTATAAATGTTAAAAGTTAGATCAACAATTGCATTTAACATATGATTCAGTTCTGCTTTTGTTTTTGTTATTTTTAATTCATTATTTCCTGTATTATTTAGAATCGGCATAGTATGTCCATACTTTGAATAATTAAGCTACGGTAAAAAAAAAAGTTGTATATCTGTTTAGAATAGAGGACAGTCATCAATGAGAATTTCACGTTTATGGTAGGTTTGTCTTTTTTGTTTGTTGGTTTCAAACCTTAAAATAAAATTACATGTTCGATTGATCTTAATCGCTGGGCCTTAGATCTCTAAAAAAAGATACTGAATTTGCTACTAGAATTCACGTTCATATTTGATATTTCCTAGTCTCATATAGTTGAAAGCCTAAAAGGTAATGACTATAAATCCTGCTTCCGTTTTTCACCATGAACGTCATAATTTCTATGTTTGTCCAGAGACATATATATACACATCTGGTTTGTCACTATTTATTTAAGGTGAAAAACCGATATAAATAGAAAAGTATAAATATTTTAATTGCACTAAATTAGGAACGCCTACAATTCTTTTTTCTTTGAAATCAATCATGTTTTAGAATGTTGTTATAAATTTTTACAACGGTTGATTTAAAATCTTCATTTTTGTGTGATCAACAATTTACAATGAAAGCGTCCCCCGTGAATGAAAACACGTTAAAGGATCGTAAACATGTATTTCTAACTTTGTTCAAAAAAGGGAAATGATTTCCTGGTAATATATTTAGTTTTTCCAGATAGATATTGCAAGAAGGCGACAAAAAGAATTATTAAGATGTATGATATACATGAGTATTTAGTTTTGTGTCATAAAAAAGATTACATTCAAATTTGACTCAAATTAAATTAAAAAAAAATTAAGTTAAAATAAAGAGGTATGGCCAATTTCCTCTGATTTTGGTCAAAATGAGAAAGTTGATGTCGAATAAAACTTGGTTGTAAATAATATTTACTTAAAATATTTCTAAAATTGTACATTTATCTATATAATATAGAGACTTATATAATATCGTAAAATATACTAAACATTAGAGCTGAAGACAATTTTGACATGTTTTTGTAATTCTATTATATATCTAAAAGACAAAACATATTAATTTTGATTTTGGTAGGGAATGACCTGTCTACATTTTTGGGAGTTTGATTTAAAAAAAAAACTAGTAACAGCTAGTCTTGCATATCTGTATAATATTAATAAACACCAAATATACAGAGAAAAATATCCCTACAGAGAATAAGATCCTGAAAGTATACAGATCATACAATCCTGAAATTACACAGAGAATAACCAAATATTTTTTTCGATTAGAGACTAAATCTCTTAAACTATTTTTACAGCAGCTTCATTTTAAATTTATTACCAAAACATAGTTATACGGACCACCTTCGTCTATCTTTTTATTGACATAAATGTGATTACAGACGGTGTATTCGATTTATGGTCCAGATAGTCCAATTAACTTTTGTATCATACAAAAATCGACAAATTGATGCCTCTTATAATGAGATTTTTATAGCTCGTAAAAGAATTGCAAACATAAATGATCACATAATCTCATCAAAACGCCTTTACTACTTGTTTAACTTAATAGTGATTTATAACGTGTAGTTTGTATAAAGATATCTCGTTTACAACGATACATAAACGTGATGTTAACCTACAGGCAGTTATTTGGAGATTTTCTCACCATTTAATGGACATCAAGTTAATTCTTCATTGTATACACGAAACATGAGCCCCGTTACTATTGCTAGATAATTAGTTCATAAATATTCAATTGGAGGCCATTAATGATTTTCTATAATATATGAATTACCTTAAAGATATATAGAGGTACTCGTCCAACACACTAATAGTTAATGAAACAGCTCTACCTGAAATTGTATTTAATGTAAAATATTCCACCCTCCAGGAATCACGTGGTTATTTTCAAGATGCTGAAACTGATAAAAAAATATTTACAAAAGTAACACACGCCTTGCCGTCATTGGGAAAAATTAAAAATGTCAGTACATTTTGAAAAAACTGGAATGAAGGAGGAAACCATAGAAAATAATTCTTGTTGTTTTTTGTTTTTCGTTTTTTTTTATTTCTTTTTACATAAACCTAGATACTGCATGTCATCACAACACGGGTCAGCATGACTGTGATATGTTTGAAAGCATATACCAACCGAAAAAGACTAAATTTTCGGAGACTTTTGTTAACTGATTTAATGTTTATGTCGCACCAACATATTAAGTAAAATAGAATAATTGAGAGAGTATATTTTATCTCATTCGAATTAACATTAAGAAACAAGGACTCGTATAAATATATACTTGCACTCAGTCCATCATGTCCTCTGCATAAAACTGAAAATTTGAATCGGCGATTCATACTCAAATTAAAAAGTGCCTTTTATCTGAAAATGTTTGAGTTTTGTACCGTTTGGTTGCTATCTCAGTGAAGTAAAATCCACATTTTCTTTTATTCATAACAGTTTAAGAAAGTATATTTTGCCATGCGTTTTCGAAGCAAAGAAAAAAAGCACTAAACTCTCAAAATGGATGAAAAATTGATTTATTTATATTTTGTTTGAAACAAGGAGAAAGAAGTCCACAATATGCATTTTATTTTTTCTAAACGTTATTTAACTGCGTACACGAGATGATTTGTTCAATGACCAATTATACACGTAATTTAATTGCATGTATTCCTGATTGTAATAAGGTTTTTTTTTTTGGAATACTGTTGAAACTTGTCCAAAATTTGGAAGAAATATCAAAATGCACGTGAAGCAGAAAAATGAACTGTCACATAGTCCACTGGTTTGAAATTTGATTTATTTTCCTCGTGTTGGTTAACATAATTAATTAAATTTGCATACGTGATTGTGGATATCTCGTGATAGTTCATTTAAGGTATTTGTTGTAACGTCAATCATATGTTTTGATCGTCAGCAAACATTGGAAAATGATTGATCACTTATTATAGGTTTCTCAAATGTATGGACGCCAAAATAGACCATCCGACAATATTTGGTGTTTTCTAAGTTTAATTAAGAACTTGGACATTCATAGCTTTATTGTTTGCTATGTATTTGAATCTTGAATCATTTGTAAAATTACAATTGATCTATTTTCAGACGATGGTATTGGTCCTGCAGATTTTTTCTATTTAGAAGACTGTCAATAGCTGCTAACTTCTATGTCATTTTGTCTCTGGCAGAGAGTTGTCTCATTGGCAATCATATCATATCTTCTTAGGTACAGGCGTGACAATTATCTGCTATCCAACCAATCTTAGGGGAAAAACAGAGTATTTTTCATGACTTTTTAGAAAAGTATATTTTTCTTGTTTCTATTTCTTTTTTTTTTTTATTTCTCATTTATTTTGTTTATATTTTGTTTAGCTTTTGTTATTTAAGAACTGCAGATATACGCAACATATACATTATCTTCATGCAGGTGCTTCTCCCATTTTCAACTTTGCCACATGTAGCCCATTTACTTTAAAGAACTAGAGGGGTATTGGTTTTACGTCAATGCGCCAGCAACCTCACGACACGAATAACCAACATAAACATTATATGTCTATATTTTGACCAAACCGAATCATCCTATAAATCAGGTCATTTTGCATGTTTAAAAAATACTGATATACTAATCGACGCGTTGAAACAGAAATTGTGGGATTAAAATAGAAATTATCAATTATATTGCACGGGTCAGGTGTTTACAGTGTACCTCTTATAATGAATATCAAGCAGTATTAGATTGTGTGAAGGCATGCTTACGTTGTCAATGATAAATTGTACAACGTGACAGCATTTGTTTGTTCCGGATTGTTTTAAAATAATGTTTGTTTTCATGTAGGCTTTTTTTCAGTTTAAATAACGGTTATTAAACTAAGTCTTCACTCCTACAGTCAAATTCAAACTTACTTTTATTTGTTCTATATGATCATCTTTGTTGGATTCACCTACATCTTGATACAAGACAATATAAAAATAAGGAGATGTGGTATGATTGCCAATGAGACATCTATCAACCAAAGTTCAAATGAAGTGGATGTAAGCAATTATACGCAACCGTACGGCCTTCAACAATGAGAAAAACCCTTACAGTTTAGTCGGCGACAAAAGGCCCCGTCATGAAAAATATGAAACATTTCAATAGAGACAACAAACGGCCTAATTTATAACAAAACAATTTACGAAAAACAAATATGACAGACATGAACCAACGACAACCACTGCACTACAGGCTCCTGACTTGGGACAGGCACATAAAGAATATGGCGGTGTTAAACATGTTTGTGAGCGCTCAACCCTACCCATTACCTGGGGGATAATGCATAGTACTAAAGGTCACCACACGACCTTCAACCAGAGCAAATAACATAAGACAAAAACAATAAAGTACCGATCTGAGAGAACTTGCGGTTTCTGAAAGGTAGTTCAAAGCAAATTTTTAACCAATAAATAAACATGTCTTCCCACACAAAAATATCAATTAGTACACAATTATTTAGATGTTTATTGACACAATATTATAACACTGGCGGTCCCTCTGGGTATGCAGTGCAAGGGTACAAATTTCCTGATGAAGATGGACACGAGACAAGTTGCGAAAGTAAAATAACAAAACGATTGTTTTAGAATATTAATCACTGTTTTTCACAGAGGCCAGTCATATACTAAGCTTTTTAATATTCAATTTTTGCTTTAGCAAATAAGCAGTTCATAATTGAATTTATTAAGCGATTCCAAAACGCAATCTTATGTAAATTATTCATGATGGTATTAACTGGCATCCGTAGAAATAAGAATGTTTAAGTAAATTTCCTGATGTTAATAGTAAACGAGGAAGCAAGCAGAGATCAAAGACTTAATAACAGTGGCAACATTAAAAAGCTGTATGATTTGCTCGTTACATAACCGATCCAGGTGTGAACTACTTTCTTATTGTTTCTTAAAATTGATAAACTGAACAGGATGATCTTCTTTGATGTATCTTCAAACAGATAGTTGGCATAGTTGGAAAACGGTGTACACAATTCTGTACTTTATTCATTGTGATTCGTATGGGAGCAACGCTCCTGAATATCATATGAAGATATAAGGAAAGAAATGGATAAACTTACTAGACCAAGGACCTTGCAACAAACGAAAAATGAAACAGAGACACATTTTCTGCATATTTAAGTCGAGAATAAATAGGCAAATATAAGTTTTTTGGCTGAATATTTTGTTATAGGGAAACAAAGGATATGGGGTATCCATCCATGACACAAAATCAGTACATGCACAGCTAATAACACACAAAAAGCAAAGGAACAACACTTTTATTGCTGTTCTTTAAGTCACAGTGAGGCCTTCACCATGGAGCAAAAAAACTCACATCACACTACAAGTTTAAGACGGTCACTAATCCCGCTATGAGCGGAATTCTTTGCAAAATAATTCGGATAGACTTTGTAAGATGTAAAAACACCAATTCTGGCTCGGTCAAAAGTTGTCCTGAGATAAACAGTGCCACTAGAAAAAGAGAAGGTAAAGTTGATAGGCTAGACATTTTGCATTGCATAAAATTGATGCAATGGTTCTTTTACATGCAGTGAGATACGAGTGTGGTATTATCTTTACACGAGGCATGTATTTCGACCCTTCGTGGCTGTGTATTTATACTTCCCGCACAGTGAAACAGACACCACTTTTGAAATTAGTGTTACTACCAGATGGGAAAAGCCTAGATGTTCCTCAAGTCCCTACATATATAAATGAAGACATATGCATAACATCGTCTGCATACCATTACCTGTATTTATTACCAATATCATTTACGGAACCTGTACTCATACTGGACCGATAACTCTGGTGGTGGACTATTAGTCCCCGAGGGTATCATCAGCTCAGTAGTCAGTGCTTCGGTACGAACGCAATTTAACACTTTCTTAAAATAGATTATTGATGAATTAAACGTTTGAAAGAAACGATAGGAACCAATAGGTCGATCACTAATTTTAACAAAATAAGACGGCATATAGTTACCAGGAAGCTGGCAAAAAAAACTGTCAATTGAAACCGTTTTCATTCTATTAAGGTTTCATACGACCGGTGTAGCTTCAACTGAAATGAAATGAAATTCAAATTTGACAATCCTCAAAGAGCGATTAAGAGTTTTAATGGTTGTTTATTAAAAATATCCGTGTTTGTTTTTATAATGTTTATGTACATAGAGAATAATTTTTACACATTTTGCTTGATAATATTTCTCTTTGCTTTGAATATACAGTATACCGTCCAGTGATTGGTATTCCGATGGTGACGTCATGTGATTGGTATTCCAATGGTGACGACCATTGATTGGTATTCCGATGGTGACTTTATTGTGCTCCTTTTTCAGCCGATTTAGTTCTTTGCGAAATCGCTGGTTATGACTAAACTTCCAGCAAGGCACTACTCCATGTACTTTGGATTCATTTATGTTCGTGGATACCAATTGTCGTGGATTGAGGAAAATTTATAGATCCGTGGATATTTGATTTCGTGGTTTTGCCAAAATTTGCATACAAATCTATAGTAAATTTGTACTTCGTTGAACATTTGAATTCGTAATTTACTTATACCCTTGAAATCCACGAATAATAATGAATCCACAGTATATACAATGTATTTTTAACAATATCCAGTGATATAATGACGACATACAAAACTGTCTCTAAATTACGTAGCCCTTTAGTGCCAAAGATGAAATGTATAATATTTGTGCGCGCGACTTGAACCATGTGCACACACCTTTAAATCTTGTGCGCACGAACCTGATTAAAAATAAATAAATAAACCAGTGAAATTCATTCAACTTAATATACTCTTACTAGATTCAGCACTGAATGTGATCATCATCTTTTTTCTTAAATATTTCTCATGTCAATCTTCATACCATGGAAGTACTATATTGTCAAGATAGGTAAGGACTTCCATGTTCATACCAAAAAATTATAATAAACATGACGACTCTGCCTTTCCTATTTATTGGTGGTGATGTTTTGTAGTTAACTCATTTGTATTAATTTGTCCAATGTTCCTGCCATTGTCTCGACGTCTGAGATTTCAATGAACAAATTTGGATTTTTGGATTTTTTTTCATGTTTTACCCAGAGTGTGGTTTATCTTCAATTTAACAGTAGTCACTCAGTTTAACAGTAGTCACTCAGTTAAACAGTAGTCACTCAGTTTAGTTTTAGATTTGTTTTTAAAGTAATGATTTAATGATTTTGTTCTGTTTTTTTTTTGTATTTGCTTTATCTTTTGTTTAAAAAGATGTTCTTCCATTAAAGAAAAATATCTTTTTAAGTTGAATAAACTTAATTCCAGTATAATGGAAAGAAAGAAGATATTGTTAGTTTAATTATTAAGAAATTATAAAGTTTCCAATTTTCAATTGCGATTTACAAGAATTTTCATCTGATAACCATTAAGAAAGTGTCATTCTTATTTTTATCCCAAGAGATTAACCTTAAAGTTTGTTAAAGATAAATATACACATGACGGTTGATTTCTTTTGTCAATTAACTCTCAAAATCTGTCTCTCAAAATCAATATTAATTAGAAAAAGCCCCTAATGGTTCAAAGCTAACACTGATATCAACAGAAACATCTGATAGAACTAAATCCACAAAGACTGGGACGAACCTAATTATGCAAAAATCCAATACGAAAGTCGTAAATCAAACGGCTTATCTATGCAAATTTTCAAGTGTCGAATGAATGGAATCAAACAAAGTTGGAGAACTGTACAATACAGACGTGATAAAATGAAAGCATGGTTTCGTCTTTCCCCTATTCGACCAGGAGTCACAAATCTATCTTCCTCCGTCAAATGTTTGGTCATGTTTCTTTGAGTTTTCAGATGATAAATATAAAAAAACAAAAGTAGACCAAACGGCAAAATTCTGGTGAAAATGGCATTTCAAACATTTACTTTTCGAAAAGTGAGGAGGTTATTTCATGTTAGAAGAAAATAGATAAACAAACTTTTCAAAATAGGCAAAACTATTTACAAAATTCTAGTCTACTTTCTGAAATATGCGCAGTGGAAGATTTCGCATTTCAAAAAGAAACTATTTCTAGGGAAACAAGTAAAATTGTTTATAAACAAATTTAAAGCTTTGTATAAAAAAAATAAAAAAAGAAATCCAACTAATGATTAAGAAAGTCAAGATTGAGATTCCAACAAATTCAGCATTTATTTACAATTACGGCAAAACTGCTCATGGTATGAGATTATATTTTTGAATTGTGCATGACAAAATTCATTATAAATGTATGTCCTATTTTTTTTTTTTGCTTTGCTGTTAATTTTGAGAACCAATTATTTATCGTGTTTTCATCATTAATATGCCTGTAAACGTCACCACTTAACAATAATTAAACAGTTCATCAGTACGAAGTATAAAAGTCAAATCCTGCGCAAACTCCAAAATTATTTATTTTCTATAATGTCACGCAATTTGTGGTATGTAATACACAAATGTCTGCTGATGTTATATAAATTGTAACGAGGTTGGGATATTCAAACAATTAAAGATTGTTAATTTTAATATAAATTCAGAATTTCATATTTACATTCGTAATTGCGAGTATTTGGCAACCGACAAACAAACCGGATATTAAAAAATATAATGCCTGAACATGTTGAAACAGATAATAAAAGAGCAAACATCAAAATGGTGAGTCTTCAAAATAAATGGGTAAATATACCTCCAATCCCTTTTCCGAATTAAACAAAGTATCTTCACGTATAATATTTATTTACAATGTACGAAACCTAAATCTATATTCTATGAATAAGTCAAAGGGGAATAACGTGTTTTCACGATCTAAACAATCGTCGACAAACAAGGCTGAAATATCCTTACAAAGAAGTACTATTACTATCCGGAACTTAGATTACAAAAGCTGTTAAAGATAGTCTCTTGTCCTTAAGTTGTGATGTTGTTGTATAAACTGCTGATATTATGTGAGAGATGTTATGGGAGAGTCTTTGATCAAAATTTATCTTCATAAAGATAATAAATAAATTCCTGTACCAAGTCAGGAACATGGCAGTTGTTTTTCACTTGTTCTGTTGATTGATAGCGTTTGATTTTGTCAATCGTTATGGACTTCACCTTTTTGAATTTGCTTTGGAGTTAAGTATTTTTGTTATACTTTTATTTATAGTAATTGTTTTAACAAAAATATGCATCCAGTAATACGAATAATAAAAATTAAATATTCCATTAAATATAACGTCAAGTGATCGGTATACCGATGGAAACTAAATGTTCATCCTTATAGCAAATTTGTTCATTTACTGTCGCAAATTGTAATTTCAAAATGGCTACATTTTGCAAAGATCTTACAAAACACAACTTGATTGACATTCTCAAAACAACACGTTATAAATTTCATGCGTTCTAAGTGCTTTTCTGGATTTACCTTCATCAGGAACGCTCAAAGCCGAATATTTGAAAGCCAAGGATGTATAAGGACCGAAAACGTTGAAACTTCTTTGTCATTGTCTACAGATTTTTATTGCATAGTTAGCATCTTTAACTTAGTTTTTACCGGCAAATATATAAAGATTTTATGCATCAATTTGAAATTAAAACTAATCTGTGGACATACACATTTTGCTGATAGTAATCGCATTTGCAAATGAAACTGTAAGACAAACGTACATTGTAGTTATTTCAATTTCCTAGTGGTAGAAAAGAAAGGATATTAGGTATCCATCCATGACACAAAATCGGTGCATACACAGCAAAATACACAAAAAGCAAAGTAACAGCGCTTTTATTGCTGTTCTTCATCTCAAAGTACAAGAAGGCCTTCAACACAGAGTAAAAACTCTCACTTCACTGGTGTTCATCTAACAGTTTGGGACATTTCTTGCGCATATATTAAAATGTATTTCACATTCATTCCTCTGTGTTTGAAGGGTTGTGATTGTCTACTAGATGAATTTATTTGTCGATTCTCATATGTAGAAAAGTAGCGTAATCAATCATAGAATAACTGTGTTATCGAGAGATAGAATGTTAGAAGAATTTGCAACAACATACCAACTCTTTTTGTTATTTTTGAAGTTCCTGAGTAGACTTTACAGATAACAAAAGATCTCTTATTTCAAAGTCATCAAAGATAAGAGGCTTATAAATTGTGTACGTCAAATGCCCGGTTTGGCTATATATAATTCATTTAATCAATAGAATGAAGAGGCCAAATGCATTTAAAACAAAAAGATAAATAAAAAAAAAAACAACAAGATAAAATAATCTGCAACACTGAAATCAGAAAAAAGGTAACGAAAAGAGTGGAAGTTTAACGAACTGTTCATAAAGATTTTGTATATATATGTTTTAGCTTAACCGCCTCTGCAACATACAGACAGTAAGTGTATGGTAATACGAAACTTAGTAGAGCCCTTTTACAATTGGATATGAACCTCAAACTACTGTTCTAAAAAGCTAACGTAATTAGTACTTTCGCAAGTTAAAGTTAGGGACTTATCATTTTTTATCAATGAGGGGGCTGGTCAAAATGCAGGGGGGATCGAGTTTTTTTCTGTATGTGGACAAGGGGGGTTCAAATTTTTTTATAAATTCAAAGTGGGGGGAATCAATATTTTTTGCACTTGGAAATAAGTAGTTCATATACTTCAAGAGACAAAATGTCAAGAAGAACATTACAACAGTCAAATCGAAATATATTTTTAACACCATTCATATACAATTAAGTAAGACATCACAAGACTTTGGTGATGTAGGAAGCTGCCATTTTGTGTCATTTTGTCCTATATAAAATGCATAGGTGCTTCATAATCCGAATAATTCAGTTGTTATATTTCACTCACGTCGATCACTAAATTAACAAGCATTATTGCCAATGTATCTTTTTGTTTTCATTACAAGAGCCCTTTGGGTCCATTTATACCTCTCACTCCCTCAAAATTTGTACTTTTTAGGCTAATAAATCAAAAATTTGAGGTTACTATCACACATTAATGAATGAAATGTGACAATAAATGAGTAATTGAATTGTTTAAGCTGAAAGCATGAACTATCCATTTAAAAGTTTAGCGACTCAATGGAGTTTTCAATAAGGCCATACATAAAACTTAAGTTTAAGCAGCGTTCAAGAGAGAGACATATAAATAATGTGTTGTTACTGTTTCAAAAAGTTTACTTTTTAATGTATATTTTTTACAGACATGACAGAGTTACTCAGAATCAAGTTTTCTTTAATAGCCCAATATAGGAAATTAGAAAAAAAAGTCAGAAAAAGCTACTCAAAGCACTGGCTTGCTCTACCTACTAATATTCATGGAATAGGTCTCATGGAAGAGCCCTATTTCAAGGCAATTTTCCCTCAAATAAGTTTTGGGACTCAATCCACTGAGAATATTTCATTTTCAATATTTCCTTGAAATAACATGATAAGTGATTTGCATGTTAAAATTTTGGCATGTTTAATAGAGGGGGATCACATTTTTTAAATGTTTTTACAGGGGGGATCAAATAAAAATAGTGAAATATTATGGGGGTCAAGAAATTTTGTATGTATGATTTCAAAATGACCAGCCCCCCCTCCCAGGTAAAAAATGATAAGTCCCTTAATAAGGTACAAAAAACTATTAGTATTAGGTCACCCAAGCATTTATCTTAAATAGATTAAATATCTATGTTTATATATAAGTGTACATATATATATAATGAACAAAACATAAACATTATCCGGGTTTTTCTCTAAACGTAACGATGCATTATATATTGAACTTAAAAAACAAATTAAGTTGTCAAAAAACAAACTTTGGAAATCAGACCAAAAGAAAGCATATGTTATCTAGTAGTAACATGTCTATAGTTATTTTTGAAGTCATACGTACAACCTACATCTCAAAATGATAAAAACTCGTAAGGTAAATCCAGAAAAGCGCTTCGGACGCACCAAATTGAATTAGTGTTTTCATTTCTATATTTTTAAACGAGAAGACCTCATTTTGTCATTTTGTGTGTCGCTTCTCTTCCTTCCACAATAAACTAATCATCATGCCTCTGTGTCCTATAGGTACCATGCATAGTCGCATTTGTCATCCATTCTTATGATTATTCAGTTTGTGTTATTTTGGGAGAAAAACGAAAATAAAGGCGTCCGGATATTGTTTCCGTCATCAGACCGACTTCTAATTCAGACATGACTACCGGTTTTAAACTTACACATAATTTTCATAAGTATACCAATGTGTTTTAAACTGATCGAGCGGAGCTTACGTTTTAATTTGCATAAGGACAGTCTATTTGAAGATGTGTGTGATAAGGTTGATTGCCGTTATAATTATTATTACTGATTGCTAATCACCTATCAGTGTCACCAAACAGATATACAAAAGAACTGAGGAACGATGTGAACCCCGAAAAAAAACATTTTAAGATTTATACCGTTTGTTTGTGCTAAGGGAGACGGTATTTTAAAGTATCGGCTATTGTATTATTCTGTTTCAAACCTTTCTGATTGTGAGATTCATTTCAAACGTGATTTAAAAAAAAATTATATAAAAATATAAAAAATAATAATATTTAAACCCAATTATTCCTTCCTTAATCATCAATTCTGTTTGCAACTTATCCCAGTGCCCCCAAAAAAAACACAAAAAAATAATTAAAGCATTTGGAATATAAGCAGTGGTAGCTCCAGAAATGTTTATAAATGGGGGCATTGGCTGCCTAAGAGGGTGCCGCGCAAGTCCTGTTTCAGTGATTCCCTATATAATCAACAACAAAAAGTTCCACAAAAAGGGGGGAGGGGCATCCCCCCAAAAATCCACCTCTAAAAGGAAGATTGATTGATTGTTGGTTGCTTAACGTCCAGTGTCTAAGAGGAAGATTAAAGTATTTCAAATCGTTATAGAATAACGAAATATGCATTATTTGCAACTGCGGTCGTCATGGTTTTACTTTCATATCCACAATTTCAAAAATGTGACAATTTTTACATCTGTTTAATCTCCGCTTTACAAGAAAATAAACGGCTGTGTCTCATTATTTATTTTGCGAACACACATATAGTGTTTACATATTTTGACCGGATCAATGACCATAATTGGACACTTCATTGATGAGTTTGTGCCAAAACACCTATCTATAGATGGACTGGTCTATGATGAGCGAACAGGTTAAACTCCGCCCGGTCAAGTGAAATAAATCAAGTTAATAATACTCGGGGACAGGACAATTATTTTCACGTTTATCTGCATGCATGTATACTATGATTATACTACTATAACATATAGAGACTCTCTTTATAATATAGCAGTGATCGCCGTGGAGAAGAAACTTAGAATTGATAGTTCATAGCAAATACACTTTATTTATAATATATATACGTATGTTCATAGTATACAGAAACGCAAAAATAATGGAATATAACAGAAAACAAAAAATAACGGACTTTGAAAAAAAAGGGAGAGGGCTTGAAAATATTGTCCTGTCTCCATGTCCCTATTTGACTTTTGATATCTTTTCTGAAATTCTCCAGACATATTTCTTTTACAAAAATTCATCCTACAATAGTTTACATACTTCCAACCAAGCTTAAAATGCCCGCGATTTCGCGGGTGTGTTCTAGTTGTTTTTTGATTTTGATAAAGGTGATGAAGAGTTATCCTTCTTTGAATAGACTATCAGAGTAATACAATCCGAGGCGTTCGGTGATGCAACAGAGTTGCAGAGTTTTTAGCAGCCCTGATTTTACTATGAAACAAATCATTCTAAATAAATCTAGCATTTTTGGGGGAAGGAAAGTAACTAACTAAATCTCGACCGACTGGCAGCAAAATGTCTGAACAGTAATGATATGAAAATTAGCTTCTTTCTATTTTTTAACGTTTTTAACATTTCACCTTTTTTGATTCGAGCGTCATTGATGAGTATTTTATAGACGAAACGCGCGCATCTGGCGTACACAATTTTAAGCCTAATATCTATGAAGAGTTTATAAGCTTAACAAGTTTAAATCTGGACAAGACTGGTAGTTCTTTTTAAATTCATGATCAGATCCAGATCGTCTTTAAATTAAAATTGCAGTTTCAGATTATAATTTACTGATAGGATAACACAAGGTAAAAAAAAAAAAACACGAGTGAAGTCGGTTTTATTATGTAATAAATCGAGATTAACAAATACCCAAGGAACACAGGGAGTATGATCAGCATATACCAATCGGCTAATTGTTTTATTAAAAAAATATATATACATTAGGACTGGTTAGGTAAAATTTTGATATGTTTTGTTTATGCAGTTACATTGTCTATCGTCCGAATTCAATGCTGGTTTGTTAATTGTGCTAGGACTGTTGTTTGCTTCAAAAGAATATTTGTATTGGAGTTTCATCAAACTCCTTTTATTACTACAGTTTCAGTCTTCTAGATTAACAATGTTAATATGATAGTATTCATTCCTTCAAAATATCAAAACTACCTTAATTTTATTGAAAGAGAAATATCCAAAAGCAAATCATATTATTTCTCCTACAGGAAATTGTCCCAAAAGGTCATATTTATTCGAATCGACAACTACATTGACATAACTTGATACATGCATCACTCTTGTTGAACATTCTTTTAAAAGAGACGGAAGATACCAAGGGGACATTTAAAACTCATAAGTCGAGATACACTGACAACGCCATAGCAATATTCGAATACGACAAATGCATCATTCAGCGATATTTGGGAGCACTTCGGGTTTTTATTTTCGTAGATAATGCACATTAGGTTCAGGAATCATGCACGATATTTAGCTCTGTGCATTGCTGCTTAACATTAATCTAGAACGCTGCAAATGTAGGATGTTTGATTTCATAATTTTAAGTTTTAATCTATCCAAACAGGCAAAATAGCAAAACCGGTTTCTCCTTATAGACTTTCTTACAATTTGACAAAAGGTCCTTACGCTTGTCGAATCATACGAAAGACCCGTTTTCCTTTATTTTGACTTTTGAATTCTTTTTATGTAACATTAATCAAAGCTACCATGGGACTTAGATGGCGTTTCGCCTCAATGTTTGCACATCAAGGACAATTACACTGCATGCAACGACATATGTCAAAATTGAATTTGCATGCAACAGAAGAAGTGTGTGGCGTACGATAAAAAAAACGAGGATGAAGGAGATAACTAATCAAAATTTGCTAACAAAGACTCGTCAGAAAAAAAAGCACCTTACAAAATTGTTCTTAACTCCCACCCCCTAAAAAAAAACCCAACCTCTTAGCATTATTTAACCTAAGAAAATACCATTCATAGGCGGATCCGGGGGGGGATGGGGGGCCCGGGCCCCCCCTTTTGTGGGAAAAATTTGGTTGATTATATAGGGAATCACTGAAGCATGACTGGAGCGGCCCCCCTCCTTTTAGGTCAGTCAGAGGGCCCCTTTATAAAAAGTTCTGGATCCGCCACTGCGCCATTGCAAATATAAAATCCCTCCCGCAAAAAAAAAATTACTTCCTAAATTGTAAATTTTGAAACCCTCAAAAGATAGTAAGATTGAAAAAATGACACTCAAAACATATAACGGGGCCGGCTTAATCATTCAGATGTTCAAATGTGTAATACATGTAAACAAACAAAACAAGATCCATATATAAGTTGATCTATAATTAGAGCTCAAGGGCGGATTTAGGAGTGGGGTGCACCTGATGTGTCTCTACTTGGCAGACAAATTCCTAGCCTCATATTCTGGCATTGTTCTATTATATGCCCAATTAAGCCAGAGACAGTTAAACCGCACATCCCAAGTTTTTTCAGTATAACTTGTTGTTTGATTATCTTGAGTATGTCTATTGTAGAATAAGGATGGTGGGAAAAACTGCGTTTGTTTACTTTTTGAAAATACAAAATAATTGATTTGAATGTATCTTTTAACAGAATTACATTAGAATATAACTTTTTAATGTATAATAACAGGATTAAAGTCCAAAAAAGTGTAATTTAAGCAGCAGAATCCATAATATTGATTACTGAATGCGATTCATTTTAATTATAAATGCGATGAATTATCACTGTAAGAGCAATCATTTCTGATGTGGAATTTTTGGAGGTGCGATGAATTTTCATTGTCGTTTTATATGATAATTTGACATGCAACAACTGAAAATAGATTTTAAATGACTTAAATATTGATGATATTTACAATTTGAAATGCACTTGCTAGTCGTAGATGCTTACTTGAATATACACGGGTATAACCACGTTCATATCATGCATATTCAAATATTGTTGGTGAGTTTGCTATTAGCTTGTCATGGATCCGAAAATTTACTGAAGCAGAACATCCATGAATATAACGTATTTCTACGACGAATTTTCCTTCAAAAGTTTTAGAACTCGCTTAAAAAAGCTTTGAAAATTTGTCACGAAGTGTCATACATATTTCTACCATATTGATAGGCTTTTGCACAACGAACAGTACAAGAATGAACAACGAACGGTACTAAAGGAAAGTAAACAAACTATAAAGAGAATGAATCGTACAGTGCCAAAATTCTGAGGTCAGTTTTTCAAGTAAATGTCTTTAAATAAAATTAAAACAACGGGTTTCCCATTTGTGTTATGTATTTTTAACAACAAAGCACAAAATACACTGTCATTTTCAGTTTGAGAGCCAACCAACTATGCTCTATTTGTAGTTTAATCAAGTTTGAGTTACACATAGTGTTTGTTTCACGATGTTTACAAGTAATTCACAGACCTGTCTATTTAAAATAGTCACATGGAGTTCATGTAATATCAATGATATACAATGATGCCAGGAGCAGTAAACTTTGTTTTCATAAACATTGAATACTTAACTGAACAGTACGTCAATTAGTCTTTGGTAAAAATATAAGAACGGTCTATCTACAAACATCGCTCCAAGATGTAGCGATTAACGTCCGGAATCAACTGAACATGTAACAATAAGCTGTTTTCATTATTTTTTGTATTCTTACAATTGCGTATTTGCTTATTTGTAACACCGACTTATAAGAAATTCAAACATATTTAAGGTGACTCGACTGTTGCTCGAACTTTCTTTACTGTATAAAATGTATACACAATGGCATGATAAATATCAATTATCCAGTCATCCAAGCGTCGATTGTTTGTGCAAGATGAAAACGTTTCCACTCACTCAATCGTAAAATGAAGATCGTTTTGTGAATGCTCTTTGTTATCTCAAATGTATCCATTAGAGCTATTTTCCTAACGCTTGTACTTTAAAGGTTTGGTTGGCTTGCTTGCTTTGTTTGTATAAATGTTTGATCAATCTTAATTACAATGCTTAAGCAAACATTTACACAATCAAAGCAAGCAAGCCAACCACACCTTTAAACTACAAGCATTATGAAAATAGCTCTAATGACGTTTAATTTATTAGTATGCGATGTAGATTTAGACCGAAACAGAAACCTAGCTTTTCGGTGACGTGGATTGGCTTAACTGTCCAAGATATATGTATTTAATGATGGCGTGTCATAGGAAAGGATAAATTTTATCCTACATATAGATCTGGATCTGGACAAATTATTAGAGAAAATAGAATTGACCATATTAACAATAAATACCATTTTTGTTGGATTTATTGATATATTACCTTAGACTTTCACTCACTAAGTATGCATATATAATCAATCCTTCTGACTTCATAAATTTTGTTAGAGAGTCGGCTCAATTAAGACTTTATATAATTAAAATTAATTAATTTCCTTCTGTGAAAATGCATCGCATGTACAATAAAAATGAATCGCCCTACAGTGAAAATGAAAGTCTAGTATCATTATTCGACAGTAAACATGAATCGCATAACGAAAACAGCATAGTGGAATTTGATTCAATATCAACAAGCTGAATAACAAAACCTGTTTTAAGTTAAAAAACATTAATAATTATATTAGAAGGTACATTTTGATGCAAATGAATATTAACTGCTACTTTTAAATCTCTTGTACGCTCTGTTCGTGCACTGTGGCCGTGCACTATTCTTAATATTTATCTATTTGTGTATCAATTTTGCACCTGGATGGCTGTAAACGCGATGAAAACCCGTCCGCATCCCATACCTATATTATGAATTTATAAAAACAGTACACATTGTATATTATTTCTTATTTTATTCAAAAATCAAGAATTTGTCGTCTGTTTATTTATCAATTTACATCAGAAATTCATCACGGATACAGTAAAAATGACATTTCTTTTTTTTCATAAATTTTTCCTTTCATTGAAGTTCATTTGTCTGCAAATCTCGATGATGCACGTTGACAATTTGTTGATACATCCACAAATGAAAAATAATTGTGAATTTTTTCGTTAAATTTAGAGAATCATATACTACCAAGTATTAATGGTTTAAACATTTAAAAAACATGCTTGAACAATTTCCGCTCAAATGTGTTATCGTGGTTAACATAAGCAACATATCGGACGTAAGTGTATTTTAAATTATTTTTCTTTATTGTCGGATATTAAATGCGTGTTTTATTTGCGATATGCTTAATTTTTATTGATATAATGCATTCAGAAAAGAATGCTGTTGTACTGGATAAAACATAGACTACAGTGTTATTGTTGGAATGTAGTACATGCTCCTTTATGTTTGTTCGTACCTTTCGTCAAAATCTAAGTAAGCTCTAATTACATGTCCGTAAAACGTATGTTTCTTATCACGGATGAAAACGTAGGGACAAACTAAGTTTACAGTAGTTTACCAAGTTCACATCTCCTGAGAAGAATAAGAAGATACATATCCAGGTAACAAATAAAACCTTGAGAATCGCGTGAACTCAGTTAGTGCAAGGCCAGGTGCGTCGACAGGGTAAACAGGCTGCTATGCATGCACCAACAAACATGCGAATCCGCACAAAGTAAAATGTCACTACTTACCGGGAAATAGTACACAATCGGTAAAATAACGAACCAGACGACTTTTCTGGTATCTAGAGATCTAACACCACGGAGACAAGTCGCTAGTAAGTTGAGACACAGACACATTGTATCGATGATCCCATTTGTGAAAGTGACCGTAAAAGCATCTGTTGTGTCGATTACAATTTAAGTCTGATGGCGTACGCATTGTTAACATATGTAAAAGGTACATATAACAGAATAAACTTTGCATTAGGATATCATGGTACCAGCACTAAATTCGATGGACGCCTGTTTTACATTAATATATATATTTTTGTATAAATCAAATATCAAATAGATTTTTTTGTAATCAAAAATCAAATATTTTGTCCGTAAAACATCCGTTAGAACGTTGGTTAAAACCATATCCGTTATTAAAATACATGTATGTTAATTGCACGTTTTTCGTGGGTAGAACGTCTGATTTCATATATGCAATTTTCGGGTGCGGTAAAGAAAAAAAAAACGTTTGCTTGGAACAAATATCCGTTAAACATATGTTGATATGTTGAAAAATGTTTTTATCAGAGAATAAATCAAGACATTCCCATTTCTTATGAAAGAATGAAGCAAATAAGAAAAACCTGCAACACCAAATTCTATATGTGCGAATTCAGGACCAGCAGCCTGAAGCGGTAAATAGCCAGTAGTGGACAAGGCGATCCTTGGCCTTAAAATCGGCGGAAAAGACGACGGCTGACGACAAGGCGAGTTTACAGCTCAACGATAACAAAATTAAGATAAGAACGTCCAATATGAAATATCAGTTTCTTTCTATTGTCGTATCAAGGATTCCATCTAGAAAAAAACTTGTTATTTTAAAACAAAATTATGACAAAGTGAAACTTCACTGAAAATATCTAAGTTTGGCAAAAACAGCATTACTGAGTATTATAAAATGTAAATAAACTCATCATAGATTTCAGGATAAAAATGTGTACGCCAGACTTTATTTCGTCTAAAAAGACTCATCAGTGATACTCAAATCCAAAAAGTTAAAAGGCCAAAATAAAGTACGATATTGAAGAAAATTGAGGACCCAAAATTCCGAAAGGTTTTGCTAAATACAACTAAGGCAAAACCAGAGAACAAAGTGCCCTGTGTAGTTTTACTCCGTATTAGAGCTCTTAATATGCAGAATATGTGCTTGGAATCGTATATTGTCTGAGAACTAACACTGTGTAATCACTCCTGTTGATTGGTTGCTGTTTGCCTAACATCATATGGCATGTTCATGAATATTTAGAACGAGAACAAATTAACAATACATCCAATAGGTAGATGCAGCAAAATAAGATCGACAAGGAAGAATGGCGGAATTTGTAAGACTAGATCACCTAAGAATATACCAATAAACAGTTGCTGTTCAGAAAGTGTGAGTTGTACTTCCCCTACACGAAACATCCCCACAGCGACCGGGCACGACTTCGTATTCATTCATCCAGCACAGCCATACGGACTCCCTTCTTCGGCATAGGTTTTACAGACGTATGGGAGAAGTCCATGAATGAGCATATTTCCATACCCCAGTAACCCTTAAGGATTCACTTCGTTTGGAGTAACTGACATCAGTGAACTTTATTAATCTAAAAAACAATAACGAATTTATTTCTAAAGAAAGGACGATAATTTAATAAAAAAGTATCTACTGTAAAAATCCAACTAACTCCATGATTATTTGCCAGGAACACTTTTATTTCAGTATGATTGCATGAATAAATTGTAAGAGATATTCTATTATTCATTTACTCTACAACGTAATTACGCTTTCCAAATCTTATCTTGGTTTTGAGTTTTTCTGATGAAGGTATATCCAGAAAAGCGCTTTATACACAACAAATTTATAAAGTGTTACCTTCATTTACTAGCGCTAGGTCAAAACCTCTGCTGGTGGACTGCTAGTCCCCGAAGGTATCATTAGCTCCGCAGTTTTAGCTTCGGTTATTTATTATCTTTTTTTTACAAGCACACTAGGTTGATACCTCTGCTGAAGGACTGCTAGTACACGAGGGTATCATCAGCTTCGCAGTGTCAGCTTCGGTACTGACATGATTTATTTATATACCCCTTCATAAATTTTTCCGATCATAGATTTGGAAATAATCATGAAACTAAAGCTCCAACTCCTTTAGACAAAGTTGACCTTGGATAGGACTTTTCTTTTTATGTCCTTTTTGGTCATATAAATCCCCAAGATTTCACATTTTTTTTTATTTCAATGGCTTTCAATTTTTTGGCTTTGATCACTCTTAATGAATGTAAATCCAGAAAAGCGCTTTGAACGCATACAAATAAAGAGTTCTTTTAACTTTCTTAAGTAAATTAAAAAAAAACTTACAGCTATTTTGGTAAAGGAATTCGTAAAGAACTTTTCTTTTCTCAGTCACGATGCATTTTTTTTTTGTCAATATTGCTGCGATTTTCCATCCAAGTTCTTAATCTATGCTAACGTGATTCGTTTAAGCTAGCAAAAAGAAAGTTCTTAGGAAGAATAAATCTGAAATTTTATCATTTTTATTTTTAAAGACTGCGTTCTTGCAGTTTCAGGACAACTGAAATGAAATGGTGATTTACCGAGTAATAGAAAATGTCCCATGGATAGGAATTTTCCATTTTAAATCGTGACAAAACACGAAACATAATTTCGACTTTTTCATGTCAATAAGGGAGCTACCATTTGATTTTATGGGGGCTAGGATGAAATTTGAAAAAAATAGGCAGGAGTTTTGAGTAAAAAAAAAGGCAGGATGAGACACTTTGCCAAAAAAAAGGCAGGATGACAATTTAGATAAAAAACGTCGGGATAAACTAATAAAAAAAAGGCAGGACCGAATAGAGTGAAAAATAAAAAGGCAGGACAGAGATTACAACTAAAAAAAAAATGCAGGACAAAATTTTTCATCTAGCCCCCCCCATAAAAATCAAATGGTAGCTCCCTAAAACATATATATAAAACAAAATTTTACAAACATATGAAACGTATCCTGTTTTATCCGATAGACTGCATTGAAAATACCAATAGGTCACATCATCAATATTCGACATGTTTACCTAACACTTCTGGTATGCTGTTTTATAAATATGTTACAATGTTTTCAATGAGAGTATGCCCAGTTCAATTCTGTTATGTATTCTACGTAAATATCAGATAAGCATTTTCGCTCCAAGCTCCATGTTAACGCCTGTTCAATGTTTTATAAAGTATGACACCGATTTCAATACGCACGATGTGTGTTTTTTTTTAAGGTATATCAAAATCTAGAATGATAAAATTATAAGATCAAAGCGAATATTCCATATTAAAAAAGATAGGCATATACCAAGAAGGGTAGCAAAATCACACAGTCAGAGAACAAAATGATCCCAAACACAAAACGAAAACGGACAAAAAACAAACTAAAACACAGATGACTAACGATTGAGCAGCAGGAACCCCCTCCCCATTTTCCTCCAACAAACACCAATATTCCGATTAACTCAGGTACTTAAGCTATTAATGCTCCACTTGTGACACCCGTCGAAAGCCGTGAAACATTCAAACAGATTGGATGTTGCTTCACAAAAACGTAATATATCTGATGTCACACCTGAAACATATAATGTATCCCACAAAGATTTGCAGGCGAAATAAAAGTTCTACTCAACATCACTTATTTGGGATATAATAGAGTAAGATTGTTATCAATCAATGAGACATTCTTTTACTTTTATCATTTAAAAAAATAAATGCTTACATTTCGTTGTTGCTAACTAAATTTTTAGAGGTTTAATAAAATCCATGTGTCCATTGATTGATAACCATTTCGCCATGGTCTGCTAACAAATCCAATGGAAATTAAAAACCAATTGTTCAGAGAACAATTGAAGGTCTTTCCACCCATAAAGATCTATTTTGATATAAACATATTAAAATTCGGTTTGAAATGTCATTTCCAGCGTCAAATGATAGCTTATTGTACGCTGATTCCAAAAATATATGGTTTCTATACATTTTTTTTAAATAAGGGAGATAATTTGTTACATCCGGTATAATTTGAATGTTTACTTGACACTGATTCCAAAAATATATGGTTCTATATACTTTTATATTAAATAAGTACAAAAAATAGCTACTTCCGGTTTACACAAGGTCACTTCCGGTTGGATTTTTCAAGGTCAAATGGCTTGCAACCTAATGCAAAAGTCCCATGGCTTTATCATGTATACATATGAGGTAAAAGCAAATGTCAAAATCTAGAACGTCAAACTTACCTATGACCTTGAGCTCAATTTCAAGGTCATAAACCAAGGACCTCAAATCAAAAGACCCTAGGTCTTAGTTATATATGGTTAATGAGTTATATCACCATACGCGTATTTTTAAATACAAGAGGGAGAAAACTCTAATTTAATGTTTGTGCACCCTTTAAACCAAAATGTATGTGTTACGACATGTCGCAACTAACAATTTAGTAATAATATGTTGTCGATATCTTATACGGTTTTGAAAAGAAGTGAAAATAAGCCAAAATCAAAATTTAGAATATGACCTTGACCTTTGACTTTGACCGAATTTTCTTTTTTGGACCAATGACCTCAAATCCAAAGACCCTAAGCCAATATCACTTATGGTTTACCAGTTAGAAATACAAATCACTTATATCAAATACATAAGGGGGAATAACTCTCATATGGAGTCTCCGAATAGCTTCGGTCAAAATTAAAATCCTAATCCTGAAGATGTAACGAGCAATTTGGTAAAATAAATTTGTCGTAATCTTTTACGGTTGCGAAGGAGTAGTGGCCACAAGAAAAACAGTGTTTGGGGAGATAACTCTTACAACGTAAAGTATTTGGTTACGCAGTTGTCAGTTTTAAAAGCGTATAAACTATACGATATCATATTCCAAATATCTAAGCGACATCTTTTGAAACATCAATACTACGCAAGAAAAAAATTAGGCGGAAGAAAAAAAAAAATAATAATAATAATTAAAAACCAATTGTTCAGAGAACAATTGAAGGTCTTTCCACTCGTAAAGATCTATTTTGATATGAAAATAATAAAATTCGTTTTAACATGTCATTTCCAGCGTCAAATGATAGCTTTTTGTACGCTGATTCCAAAAATATGAGGTTTATATACAAAAAAAATTAAATTAGGGAGATAATTTGTTACTTCCGGTTTGAAAAAATTTACTTCCGGTATTATTTGAATGTTTACTTGACACTGATTCCAAAAATATATGGTTCTATATACTTTTATATTAAATAAATACAAAAAATAGCTACTTCCGGTTTACATAAGGTCACTTCCGGTTGGCTTTCTAAGGTCAAGTGGCTTGCAACCTAATACAAAAAGTCCCATGGCTTTATCATATATACATATGAGGTAACAGCAAAGGTCATAATCTAGAACGTCAAAATAACATATGACCTTGAGCTCAATTTCAAGGTCATAAACCAAGGACCTCAAATCAAAAGACCCTTGGTCTTAATTATATATGGTTAATGAGTTATATCACCATAAGAGTATATTCAAATACAAGAGGAGAAAACTCTTAATTTAATGTTAGCGCACCCTTTAAACCAAAATGTATGTGTTACGACATGTCGCAACTAACAATTTAATAAAATATGTTGTCAATATCTTATATGGTTTTGAAAAGAAGTGAAAATAAGCCAAAATCAAAATTTATAATATGACCTTGACCTTTGACCTTGACCTAATTTTATTTTTTTGGACCAAGGACCTCAAATCAAAAGACCCTAGGTCTCTATCACTTATGGTTTACCAGTTTCACATGCATATCACTTATATCAAATGCATAAGGGAATAACTCTCATATGGAATCTTATTACAGCTTCGGTCAAAATTAAAATCCTAATCCTGAAGATCTAACGAGCAATTTGGTAAAATAAATTTGTCGTAATCTTTTACGGTTGCGAAGGAGTAGTGGCCACAAGAAAAACAGTGTTTGGGAGATAACTCTTACAACGTCAAGTACTAGTATTTGGTTACGCAGTTGTCAGTTTTAAAAGCGTATAAACTATACGATATCATATTCCAAATATCTAAGCGACATCTTTTGTAACATCAATACTACGCAAGAAAAAATTAGGCGGAAGAAAAAAAAAAAATTAAAACCAATTGTTCAGAGAAGAATTGAAGGTCTTTCCACCCATAAAGATCTATTTTGATATAAAAATATTAAAATTCGGTTTAAAATGTCATTTCCAGCGTCAAATGATAGCTTATTGTACGCTGATTCCAAAAATATATGGTTTCTATACATTTTTTTAAAATAAGGGAGATAATTTGTTACTTCCGGTATAATTTGAATGTTTACTTGACACTGATTCCAAAAATATATGGTTCTATATACTTTTATATTAAATAAGTACAAAAATTAGCTACTTCCGGTTTACACAAGGTCACTTCCGGTTGGATTTTCCAAGGTCAAATGGCTTGCAACCTAATGCAAAAAGTCCCATGGCTTTATCATGTATACATATGAGGTAAAAGCAAAGGTCAAAATCTAGAACGTCAAATTTACCTATGACCTTGAGCTCAATTTCAAGGTCATAAACCAAGGACCTCAAATCAAAAGACCCTAGGTCTTAGTTATATATGGTTAATGAGTTATATCACCATAAGCGTATTTTAAATACAAGAGGGAGAAAACTCTAATTTAATGTTAGCGCACCTTTAAACCAAAATGTATGTGTAACGACATGTCGCAACTAACAATTTAGTAATAATATTTTGTCGATATCTCATACAGTTTTTGAAAAGAAGTGAAAATAAGCCAAAATCAAAATTTATAATATGACCTTGACCTTTGACTTTGACCTTATTTTATTTTTTCTGGACCAAGGACCTCAAATCAAAAGACCCTAGGTCTCTATCACTTATGGTTTACCAGTTTCACATGCATATCACTTATATCAAATGCATAAGGGGAAATAACTCTCATATGGAATCTCATTACGGCTTCGGTCAAAATTAAAATCCTTATCCTGAAGATGTAACGAGCAATTTGATAAAATAAATTTGTCGTAATCTTTTACGGTTGCGAAGGAGTAGTGGCCACAAGAAAAACAGTGTTTGGGGAGATAACTCTTACAACGTAAAGTATTTGGTTACGCAGTTGTCAGTTTTAAAAGCGTATAAACTATACGATATCATATTCCAAATATCTAAGCGACATCTTTTGAAACATCAATACTACGCAAGAAAAAAAATTAGGCGGAAGAAAAAAAAATAATAATAATAATTAAAAACCAATTGTTCAGAGAACAATTGAAGGTCTTTCCACCCATAAAGATCTATTTTGATATAAAAATATTAAAATTCGGTTTAAAATGTCATTTCCAGCGTCAAATGATAGCTTATTGTACGCTGATTCCAAAAATATATGGTTTCTATACATTTTTTTAAATAAGGAGATAATTTGTTACATCCGGTATAATTTGAATGTTTACTTGACACTGATTCCAAAAATATATGGTTCTATATACTTTTATATTAAATAAGTACAAAAAATAGCTACTTCCGGTTTACACAAGGTCACTTCCGGTTGGATTTTTCAAGGTCAAATGGCTTGCAACCTAATGCAAAAAGTCCCATGGCTTTATCATGTATACATATGAGGTAAAAGCAAAGGTCAAAATCTAGAACGTCAAATTTACCTATGACCTTGAGCTCAATTTCAAGGTCATAAACCAAGGACCTCAAATCAAAAGACCCTAGGTCTTAGTTATATATGGTTAATGAGTTATATCACCATACGCGTATTTTTAAATACAAGAGGGGAGAAAACTCTAATTTAATGTTTGTGCACCCTTTAAACCAAAATGTATGTGTTACGACATGTCGCAACTAACAATTTAGTAATAATATGTTGTCGATATCTTATACTGTTTTTGAAAAGAAGTGAAAATAAGCCAAAATCAAAATTTAGAATATGACCTTGACCTTTGACTTTGGCCGAATTTTCTTTTTTTTGGACCAATGACCTCAAATCCAAAGACCCTAAGCCAATATCACTTATGGTTTACCAGTTAGAAATACAAATCACTTATATCAAATACATAAGGGGGAATAACTCTCATATGGAGTCTCCGAATAGCTTCGGTCAAAATTAAAATCCTAATCCTGAAGATGTAACGAGCAATTTGGTAAAATAAATTTGTCGTAATCTTTTACGGTTGCGAAGGAGTAGTGGCCACAAGAAAAACAGTGTTTGGGGAGATAACTCTTACAACATAAAGTATTTGGTTACGCAGTTGTCAGTTTTAAAAGCGTATAAACTATACGATATCATATTCCAAATATCTAAGCGACATCTTTTGAAACATCAATACTACGCAAGAAAAAAATTAGGCGGAAGAAAAAAAAAAATAATAATAATTAAAAACCAATTGTTCAGAGAACAATTGAAGGTCTTTCCACCCATAAAGATCTATTTTAATATGAAAATATTAAAATTCGGTTGAAAATGTCATTTCCAGCGTCAAATGATAGCTTATTGTATGCTGATTCCAAAAATATATAGTTTCTAGACATTTTTTTTTTTAAATAAGGGAGATAATTTGTTACTTTCGGTTTGAAAAATGTTACTTCCGGTATAATTTGAATGTTTACTTGACACTGATTCCAAAAATATATGGTTCTATATACTTTTATATTAAATAAGTACAAAAAATAGCTACTTCCGGTTTACACAAGGTCACTTCCGGTTGGATTTTTCAAGGTCAAATGGCTTGCAACCTAATGCAAAAAGTCCCATGGCTTTATCATGTATACATATGAGGTAAAAGCAAAGGTCAAAATCTAGAACGTCAAACTTACCTATGACCTTGAGTTCAATTTCAAGGTCATAAACCAAGGACCTCAACTCAAAAGACCCTAGGTCTTAGTTATATATGGTTAATGAGTTATATCACCATACGCATATTTTTAAATACAAGAGGGGAGAAAACTCTAATTCAATGTTAACGCACCCTTTAAACCAAAATGTATGTGTTACGACATGTCGCAACTAACAATTTAGTAATAATATGTTGTCGATATCTTATACGGTTTTTGAAAAGAAGTGAAAATAAGCCAAAATCAAAATTTAGAATATGACCTTGACCTTTGACCTTGACCAAATTTTCTTTTTTTTGGATCAAGGACCTCAAATCCAAAGACCCTAGGCCAATATCACTTATGGTTTACCAGTTAGAAATACAAATCACTTATATCAAACACATAAGGGGGAATAACTCTCATATAGAGTCTCCGAATAGCTTCGGTCAAAATTAAAATCCTAATCCTGAAGATGTAACGAGCAATTTGGTAAAATAAATTTGTCGTAATCTTTTACGGTTGCGAAGGAGTAGTGGCCACAAGAAAAACAGTGTTTGGGGAGATAACTCTTACAACGTAAAGTATTTGGTTACGCAGTGGAAAGACCTAATAATCAGAACAAAATCAAAAGGTCTTTCCACGGAAAGGTGGAAAGACCTAATAATAATAATAATCAGAACAAAAGCAATAGGTCTTTCCACGGAAAAGTGGAAAGACCTAATAATCAGAACAAAATCAAAAGGTCTTTCCACGGAAAGGTGGAAAGACCTAATTACGTCGCGAAAGAGTTCAATACAAATCCTGCAGAAAATAACCAGAAAATGATGAATGATTAAAACTTGTAATCTTCTCCGATCTGTGAGTGGTTCGGTGTTTGATATAAACACGATCGCCTTTATGCATTGCAGTAACTACATTTATAGTGTTCGATGTACGATCTGCTATGGGTGAATGTCCCTTAATATATTCTGCATCGTTTTTAGCAGGCAAGTAGTGTACAACATGTCCACTATCTCCAATAATCGTACACGATATTTTACATAGTCCTGTTCTTCCTGCGCTGAAAACACCAATTGACTTGTCATATCCTCTCCCTATTAACGACGACATTGTCAAACTTCATCACACCATCTACATTTGTATACCAGTCAGTGTATAAGGTGCTGCATAAGAGAGACGAAAAATGCTGGCCGTATTTCAGATGCTATAAAACATTAATAAAGACGATGTAAAGTAAGAAACAGTTTTCCAAACAAATACACACTACAGATAGAGGTCAACAATAAACAAATGTTTAATATACAATATAAATTTTTCTTGTGTTATATAATAAGACGAACTTATTAAATCATATCTCTATTACTTTTAATGCTGTATATTTTGATTCATTTTTGTATATGGCTTTCATGATCCATGTATTGTATAAGGCTGTTGTAATCTTTTTCTTGTTTACGGCTATTGTGATCCATTTAATGTACATGGCTGCTGTGATCCATTTAATCGGATATTGTTATAGTGATCTATTTATTGTATATTTCGATCATGCTCCATTTATTGTACAAATGTATTTAATTGTTATCATAATCAATTCATTGTATATGACTATTCATTTTACATGGCTTTTGTGGTCCATTCATTGTGTATTGCTGTTGTAATCTTTTGATTAGATATGGATATTGTGATCCATAATGATTAATCACATAAGGCTATTGGGATCGAATATTGTTTCATAAATGATTGTAATCTTTTAAAATAATACTATATAATTAAGGAATTGCCTGTACCAAGTCAGGAATATTACAGTTGTTTTCGATTCGTTTAATGTGTTTGAGCTTTAGTTTTGCCATTTGTTAAGGGACTTTCCGTTTTGACTTTTCCTTGGAGTTCGAATTTTTTGTTATTTTACTTTTTTCGAAACATTGATAAGAAACAAAATCAGAAATCATTAAATAAGATTACTTTTGGTTATCAAGGCCGATATTCTCTTCAGATCTTGCTTAAATTCGCTGCTGTTAACATAAGTCTTGAATATATCTTTAAATAGAGAGAAAACACCGTAAAAGAAAAATAGGAGTTCAGCGCCGTTACTATTGTAATTCTTACATACGGGACTTTGCTTACTCTGTAAAACTAAAAAATTAACTTAAACAAGCAAATGTTTACTGACTTTCGTTTCGAGCTTAATGTGACTTATTAAGATTAAATTGCTTAAAGGATAGAAGCTAAAGCATTGTTTGGATCATACAGGAATTTGATTATGTCTCCGCTTGGTTTATACCAATTACATAGCTAGTACATCTTTAAACATAAGATACCTTACCATTCAAAGTTTGCTGTGCTATTGCCTTTATGTCTTCTTTGGCTTCATTGCTTACGACTTCTTTGTATCGATCACTTTTCAAATAAGCTGAAAGTTGCTCAGAAAAACATTGCTAACTAACTATAATCTGATGATTATAAAGTTTCCATAAAATAATTGAGGTTGCCCACAGCATACTATAGTTATAAGTATTGAAGGGATGTGGGTTACGTTGAATACTTCGCAAGTGGAAATACAAACGTTTTGTTATTTTCAACCCTCTAAAATTCCTAAATGCAAACCAAAAACTCTTTTTGTTTCATTACAATGCAAATTTGTGCATTGGTTCCCTTTATTCATCCCAATCCAACTATACATGTAAGCCTAATACACTGTAGAATCTTGCGGTCATTTGACTTATGGTTTTAAAAGCAACTTTCGCCTGGAAGGAGGAAAAAATAGAGCAAAATCCAACGAGCCTTTTAACTTCGCTTTGAAGATTTTAATAATAATGACCAAAAATATATATTCTTAACAAATCCATTACAAAACACCACACATGCGCAAACAAGAAAGAAATATATGAAGCAATATTTTCTTATTGCAGCTTTCCTCACATGGCTTTCTAAATTTAATTTCCATAAATATTCATGAAATGTTGGTTCAACACATTTCAACGAAAAGATATCTATTGAGGTCAACATACGATACGAATGAAAATAAGCAGATGTAGTGAGATTGCCAATGAGACAACTCTCCACCTGAGTTCAAACGACGTCGACATGATTATAGGTCATCGTACGGCCTTCAAAAACGAGCAAGATACATACTGTATAGACAGCATGAAAAGGCCTCTACATGAAAAATTTAAAATATTTCAAACGAAAAACTAACGGCTTAATTCATAATAGTACAATTTACGGAAAACAAATATGATAGACATGAACCAACGACAACCTCTGAATTACAAGCTTATGACTTGGGACAGACACAAGAAGAATATAGCGGGATTGATAATGTTTTTGAGCGCTCAACCCTCCCCTAATCTGGGACGGTGGTGTAATAGCACAACATAAGAACAAACTGTAAAAATTAGTTCCAAATGGCTTAACTCGTTACGAAGCACAAAATAACAACTTGTATAAAAGAACACTTTATACAACGCACCGATATAAGAGTACTAGCAGTTGATGAAAGCTTATAAAAATAAGAAGATGTGGTATGATTGCCAATGAGACAACTCTCCACAAGAGACCAAATGACACAGAAATTAACAACTGTAGGTCACCGTACGGCCTTCGACAATGTGCAAAGCCCATACCGCATAGTCAGCTATAATAAGCCCCGAATTGACAAATGTAAAACTATTCAAACTAACGGCCAGATTTATGTACAAAATAATGAACGAGAAACAAATATGATATACAGGAACAAAGACAACCACTTAACCTAGTTCAAAGCTGATTACAACTAATAAATAAATCATGTTCTCCCAGACTAAAGTATCAATCAGTATACATTCAACGGATTTAGTGTAAAGACGCATAAATAGTCTGAGAAACATGTGATCTTGTGCAATGCCAAAATATAAGAAAACATTCTCGACAGAAAGTAAGATTATGAGTACTCCTAGCTGTACATGTATAGCAATATATATGTTGTATTTTTTCAAAAAACAAAATCAATGTTACTACCGATCAAAACAATATTTCAAGATTTGTATTACGGTGTTAAATAGACAACCTTGATCAATAAAATCATCTTAAATTAAATGTAATAAAATTGGTGAAAAACTTTACGTTAGGAAGTCGAAAAACTATATTGAAAAACAGATATGATGATAATAACGTCTACCGGACAAGCATGGAAGATGATACTATTTCGGGGATAATAGTACCTCATGATTCACAACTTGATAGCTTGCATCACTTAATATCCCTTTAAAAATTATGACATTGTCGAATTTAACGAGAGCTTGATGTTGAAAAAGTAATCAGAAAAGGCCATATAAAAGTAGAAGAAGGCGAGACAGAAATTCAAAGCAGCGGCGGATCTATACGCGAGGAGGTTCCAATGATCATATACTTACTTTTCTCTAATTTGTTTTTTTAAGGCCAAACATTTGATTTGTAGATTTTTTATATTTCAAATTTTATGAATAAACTCGTGTTGGGTTTTGGTAATCGATGTTAATGTTCAATTTTTATTCGTCGCAATATAGACTGTGTTTTCGTAGCAGTAATGGCCACTAGTGCTTACAATCCCGGAACAGCAGCTTCACTTTATTCGGGTTTATATCGGGGTTATTTTACCTATAATGATTGGCATTAAAAAGGCTCCGACTTGACAAAATGTAAAACGATTCAAACGTGAAAACCAACGACCTGATTTATGAAAAAAAAGAAGAACGGAGTTCCAATGTTCCCCCGTGTTGCAGATATTTTATCTGGTCATTAGCAAAAACTAAAAATTTCATCAGCATTGATTTTGAACTTGTCCAAGACATTGCTGATTAAACCTTTAACATACATTTGATAAAAATCTGGCAAAAATTGTACCTGTGAGAGCGCTTTCAATGCAATTTTCCATATAATTATTATTTCCAAGGGGCATAACTCTACTAAAAATAATTGATCGGCACTGATTGTCGAACTTGTCCGAGACATTGCTGATATAAACCCTTGATATCAGTTTTATAAAAATCTGGTATAAGAATTGTACACGAGGAACGTAACAATGCAATTTTCCATATAATTAATATTTCCAAGGGGCATTCCTCTTTTAAAAATTGTTGATCGGCACTGATTTTCGAATTTGTCCGAGACAATACCGATATAAACCTATGCTATAAGTTTTATTAACATCTGTCAAGAATTGTACACGTGAGAGTGCTAACAAGACCAGGCGGACAGACGCACGAACTGACGGACAGATAGACGGACGGACGAACGTACGGACGGACAGATAGACGGACGGGCGGATGCCCCATGCAACGCGTTGCGCGGCGGACAATAAACGACATATAAATATAACAGATATCAATCACTTCAGTGAACTACATGCATCTATAAAACAATAAAGAATTCTAAAGGAAAGGGCAATAACTGTATATGAAATATCTACTGTTAAACATATAGTTAACTGCATAATTATTTGTCAAGAACAGTTTTATTTTAGTACGATTCGGATCAAGTTATTTAGTTATTTCTTGGTGTACGAAATATTTTTATATCAATTAATTACAACTTAGATTTATTAACGCTTGTCAAATCTTATTACAAATATAATACCTAGTATTTATAATGTATTTCTTCAACCTTTGTCGCCTACAATTTTCCCAGTTCAATTTTTCATGTTTTATGAATAAAATGAAAAATGGGGTACCGTAGTTTTTACGTCATTTGGTCTTTTGTGGAAAGTAGCAAAGGAGAGGCGAAAGATACCTAAGGGACATTCAAACTCATAAGTCGAAAATAAACTGAAAACGCCATGGCTAAAAAAGAAAAAGACAAACAGACAAACAGACAAACAATAGTACACAAAACACAACATAGAAAACTAAAGACTGAGCAACACGAACCCCACAAAAACCGGGGGTGATTTCAGGTGCTCCGGAAGGGTAAGCAGATCTTGCTCCACATGTGGCACCCGTCGTGTTGCTCATGTTAGTACAGACCCGGTATTAAGTCTAATTCGATAGGTCACATTCGTGAAAAGGGTGTTGGATTGTAGTTACGACATTAGGAACATATCCGCTATCATCTGTGAAACGGATATTATATAACGGTCAACCAACTCGTGATGGCGTCCGTAAAATTAACGAAGGGATGATTTCAACTTCACCACTTGGAACTCTTGGTTTAATAGCTTCTTTGTGAGCAGCAACCCTCTATCAAGAAAATGATAGGAAATACAAGCCCTGGAATATCGTATCAACTGGCAGATATATACTCCGTATGCAGGCGCTGCTGGAATGTTGCTACATAGAAATGGAAAGTTCACAATTGGGAAGCTGAAATCATCTCTTTTGTCGTAATGCTTTGTTTTCAACCGACCAATCATACCACATGTTCTGCTTTTTATATAAAACAGCACTTTAAAAAATTTCGTCACTGAATTGTAATTTAAAGAAGTGATTTGGTCTAGTGGGAGAATTCATAGAGGTTTTCAGCTCTTACTCAAATACAATTGTTTATATATTGACATAGAGTGCTCATAAATTAAAGCGACCACAGAAATTCTTTTAAAATGCTTAAGCCATGTTGCACTTATACAGGGAAAACATTGATAACTGGTTGAATATAAACAGTTTAATTGCATTGAATGGAATTTTATTATTATTATTTGTCAATGATGAAGTATTTTATAGAAAATATAGTGTTATTGATTGACTGTTTATTTATTGGTTCCGGTATATATTGACACTTCTATACCAGAACCAGATCCATTAACAAAACATCCAGGTCATAGCATCTTTATTAAATGATTCAAAGTCCAAGTAAACTACCGGTTATGTAGGTACAGGTCGTGTATGACCTACCTCGGTCACGATACTTTTTTGTTTGTCAATATTGCTGCTATTTCTGATTTCCCATCCAAAACTTTAGTCTAATTTGTTTTGTATAGCAAAAGAAAAGTCCGTGTTCCTCAATCTTTAGTTTTACTATGTTATGTCTTTGACTGTTATTGTTTTTTTTTTGCGTTTCTTTTTTACACGTACGTGTTGATTTCCTTTCAAATGATGAATTCTGATTCACCCTTTGGTATCCTCCGGCTGTTTTCTTTCCTAGGAAGAATAAATCTCATATTCAATCATTCTTATTCTTACCGTATTCGTTTTAGCAGTTTCTTTACAACGGCAATGAAACAGTGCAGATATTAGGAGTAATCGAAAATATCACATGGAAAGGAATTTTCCCGTTTCAAATTGTAACAACACACGGAACATCACTTGTTCATGTCATTTAAAGTCAAATGTATTGTATGCAAAACTAGAGGCTCCAAGGAACCTGTGTCGCTCACCTGCTATTTTATTTACAATTGATGCATAAATCAATGCAACCGTTATACTTTTGCTTTAGTTTCAGAGATATAAGCCAAAACTGCATTTTACCCCTATGTTCTATTTTTAGCCATGTCTGCCATGTTGGTTGGCAGGCAGGATCATCGGACACATTTTAAAACTAAATACCCTAATGACAATGTGACCAAGTTTGGTTAAATGGTTAATTGTCTCAGTTGTTTCAGAGGAGAAGATTTTGTAAAGATTACAAAATTTACCAAAATTATTAAAATTGACTTTAAAGGGCAATAACTCCTTAAGGGTCAACTGACCATTTTAGTCATGTTAACTTATTTGTAGATCTTACTTTGCTGAACATTATTGCTGTTTACAGTTTATCTCTATCTATAATAATATTCAAGATAATAACCAAAACTGCAAAATTTCCTTAAAATTGCCAATTCAGGGCAGCAACCCAACAACGGGTTATCTGATTCGTCTGAAAATGTCAGGACATATAGATCTTAACCTGATGAACATTTTACAAAGTCAAATTTGCTCTTAATGCTTTAGTTTCATAGATATAAGCCAAAACTGCATTTTACCCTATGTTCTATTTTTAGCCATGTTGGTTGGTAGGCGGGTCATCGGACGCATTTTTAAACTAGATACCCTAATGATGATTGTGATCAAGTTTGGTTAAATTTGTCTTACTAGTTTCAGAGGAGAAGATTTTGTAAAGATAACAAAATTTACAAAAAATGTTAAAATTGACTTTAAGGGCAATAACTCCTTAAGGGTCAATTGACCATTTTGGTCATGTCAACTTTTGTAGATCTTACTCTGCTGAACATTATTGCTGTTTACAGTTTATCTCTATCTATAATAATATTCAAGATAATAACCAAAACGGCAAAATTTCCTTAAAATTACCAATGCAGGGCAGCAACCCAGCAACGGGTTTTCCGATTCATCTGAAAATTTCAGGGTAGATAGATCTTGATCTGATAAACAATTCTATCTCATATCAGATTTGCTCTAAATGCTTTGGTTTTAGAGATATAAGCCAAAATCTACATTTTACCCTATGTTCTACTTTTAGCCATGGCGGCCATCTTGGTTGGTTGGTTGGTCACCGGACACAATTTTAAACTAGATACCCCAATGATGAATGATGATTGTGGCCAAGTTTGGTTAAATTTGGCCTAGTAGTTTCAGAGGAGAAGATTTTGTAAAAGTTAACGACGACGGACGACGGACGACGACGGACGCCGGACGCCAAGTGATGAGAAAGCTCACTTGACCCTTCGGGCCAGGTGAGCTAAAATAGTCTAAATTTCTGCGACGTGTATAACATTTTGCAACCGGATGTGACGTTCGCTGAATATCCAATTGGCTTCATTATTTATTATACCAACAGTGCAATGCTTTCAGCACTGTGTATGCTGATTTCTCTAATTCTTAGTCGGTTTATCCTTTTCCTAACCTGTTGATTTTTTTATTCAATCAACGTGTGGTTCGTTTATTTTCAGTTCTTTATTGGTCAAAATTCAATTATGACGTCAAAAGTTCTTGTTTTCCCTAAATTTCTTATTGTAACGTCACGAAAAAAGGTGACCATGCCTGATGACGTTACATAGAAAAATCACATCTTTATGCAGATAATTAGAAAAGAATGATTAAGTTTGTCTGCATATCGTCTAAAACTCATCAAAGAAACTGATCCAACCACCAAATATCGTGCAATACGATATTTCCCTACTCTCGACAGTTACATTTTAAATATCAAAAACGCTCGTCAATCCTCGCATTTTAAATTTAAAAAAAAAACATCCTGTCTCGAGTGGAGAAATATCGTATCACACTCGATGCAGTGGTAGAATCTATATTTATCTGCATTAGGCGGAAGATACCCAAGGGACATTCAAAATTCATTAGTCGGAGACAAAAACCGACGAAAAGACAAAACTATACATAGAAAACTAAAGACTACTGTTAATTAGAAAATTAATGTTTGTATTTATTATTGCGAATCAATGAAATTCTGACAAAAATCATAAATCTAATTAATGCGATTGCAAAATTTTTATAAAGGAAAATCCCTTCTGAAATTATGAAAACGAGTTTTAGTATTGCGAACCTGATACTGTCGCATTTTCACATCAATAAGATTTAAACATTGCAATAATTTCTGAATTTACACTAAATTATACGAGCCCCTTTTATAACCAGGATAATCTCCATTACTCTGGAAGGGTACGTGGATCCTATCAATGTAATGCTTTCAAAAATAATGACACGCCAAAATGTAGGAATGTTCAATGCAAGTTAACACTTCTTCTATTTATTCTATGTTATAATATACTTAGTAGTAAATACAGGTAAATTGTATGTGTAATACAATCAATGATAATGGTACATTGTACTGTATTAGTCATCCGTGATGATATCGATATCAGTCACAGTTGCAAAGGCTTTATCAAACCCCTAGTCTGAATAACATCTCGCGTAGAAAACAAAACTACCTAAGGTATATAGTAACGTATATATGATATGGATTTTTCAATATCACACAACGTTTCAACCCTCAGCCAATAAAATCCCTTGAGCAGAGCTCTTCGGATTATATTAGTGTCTCGGGTTGGTACGGGTGTGATATTGAAAAAGCCATGTGCACTATTAAATATCAAATAAGTATGTTCGTTCCATGCTCAGTGCTGGGAGATGTGGTAATTGATGTGACATTTGGTCTAAAAATATGTTATGTTTGGGCCAATGGCATGTCGACATTTTGGGCTAATCCTCCCGTGAACATATAATTCACAGGTATCATATCTATATTTTAATTATTTATAAAAATTCGAAATGCAATAAATGAGATTCTATTTATAACATTTCATGTTTTATGCACCCCTTCCGTTTGCAAGACACAACAGCTCAACCGGCTCATCACGGTGAAAAAGAAATGAGATTTCTAGCAAGATGAGTATTAATACCGCTAAAATGTTTGTTTTAAACTATGTTCAACGTGCATGCAGATGTAAAACAGCTAAGCTAAGATATAAAAGTACATCCAGTCAATTGTTCTCAAAGAAACTGTAAAACGTGTAGTACTGCCTGATCTCAACTCATTTCCATTAAATGGTCTAACACTTCAAGTTCTTATCTTTTGGAACTATTAAACATGCTTTTCAAATGACCATATTGTATACAGGTTGTATTTTTCAATTATTTTTAAGTGATATATTATATATTTAATATCAAATATTGGTACTGATATAGATAACTTGTCTTTAAGAAACATAAAAGGTAGACAATAAGATTAGCCCAAATCGTTAACTTGACCCCAAATTTTTTTAACCGAATTGATACCATGGTCATGGATATGATTCAGTCCAAATGTCTTGCGCCCTCAGTGCTAATGCCTTGTCAATGCAATATGAAGAAGGATACTGATTTCAGTATGCCGGATCCGTGCTGTTAGAAGGTACTCTAAAAATAACTTTAGGAAGACAATTTCACAGACCCTATATGAAAACAGAACAGTAGAAAGCGTCAATTGACAACTGACCAAACTAATACAGATAGGACATTGTACGCATAATTTGAAATATTCCTAAAGCTTACCTACATGAAGACACTATAATCTCTATGTAGGACATCAAAACCCATTATGCAAAAGTAAAAACAAATAATAATAATAATGATATATTGAATTTGTGTTGCAATTACAAATTTAAAAGAATTTCCTGGATGCATTTGCCGAATTTCTAATTAAAAGTAATAAGGTTATACCAAGAAGGTAAGGAAAATCATATTCAAAGAGGGACACTTATCACAAAGACAAAAAGATAAAAAAAAAAAAATAGACCGCTCAACAAAATACAGTGGACACACAATTAAGCAACAAGAACCCTACCAAAACCACCGATTAACTCATGTGTATCGGAATGGTTTGTTCTTTTTTAAAATGCACCACTGTGGCACCCATCGAAAGCCATGAAAAAACAAAACAGATTTGATGTTGCTATACAACAAACGGAATATGTATAATGTTACCATGAAACAAATACGATAAACCAAGTCATGATACCCAAGGTATGAAGCAGTTTTACATACAGCTTCCTCTGTGGTATACTTCAAGTGAAGTTCAACTGGATGTATCGACCCAATAAAAAATAGTTATCAAACTTTGAACAACACAGTTGAACAACACAGTAACAGAAAATCATCGTTATACAGAAATGTAATGTCAAAGGATACTGTTAGCCCCTCCCCCTTATGAAGTCTGTCTCTTAGGATTAAAGGTTAACACAGGGACACACATCGTTACCATATGAATGCCGAAATGCATATGAAATTTAACGTCAATCAAAAAATAATGCACGTAACGATGTCAGTTTTAGATTTTGTTTTGTAAAATCATAGGATTTTTTTCAACGAATTAGGATTTGTTCCTTAAAAAAAACCAATACAGTTTTATCCACTTGGTTATCCTTTTTTCCGAATCAAAGCTATCCAAAAAAATAAAAAATAAGTGCGATATGTCATCAAGTTGAGAATGAGGGATACTTTTGTTACAGGCAAAAAAGTCAAACCTTTGTATGAGCATGGAAGTCGCCAATATAAAACTTCTATGGTATGAGTTCGAATAAGAGAAATTTGATTTGGTAGATGTAATCTAATTTAATTTTGAATAATTAAACTGAAAAAAAAACCTTAATTGTGTAGCAGGAAAATAAGTTAATAGAAACATTGAAATATAGAGAAAAAGACAGAAAAAGATTTTTTAAAGTGCCTTGAAAAATATCAGAAATTCTACGGATAGATCTATAAATACTATTTTTGTTTTTTGTCAACATGATAAACAACAAGGATAAGGGGTTAGCGTCAACGAGATAGCAGCCAACGAATAAAATTCAAACGACATCTAGACGTCAAGAAACAGTCTTCACTCTTAGACAGATGTCTTTACAATATGGCAAGCTCTAATTGTTCCCGGGATATGAAAGTTGTGATTTAATTAACAGAATTATCAAAGATCTGCCATCAACACAAAATTTTCCAAATTACAAAAAAACAATAAGATACGACATCAAATAACCCCTGACGATGTTTTCCTGACTTGGGGCAAACACATGCATACAGAGCATGCATATGTTACACCACTGTTCTAGGTAAGAGGAGGGTTGGGCACCTGCAAACATGTTTAACCCCCGCCACATTCTGCATGTGCCTGTCCCAAGTCCGGAGCCTGTAATTCAATGGTTGTCGTTTGTTGCTGTATATCATATTTGTTTTTCGTTCATTGTGTTGTACATGAATCATGCCGTTAGTTTTCTCGTTTGAGTTGTTTTAAATTTGTCATTTCGGGGGCTTTTATAGCTGGCTAAGCGGTTTGGGTTTTGCTCATTGTTGAAGGCCATACGGTGACCTATCGTTGTTAACTTCTATGTCATTTGGTCTCTGGTGGAGAGTTGTCTCATTGGCAATCATACAACATCTCCTTATTTTTATATATGTGGCGGGCTTAAATTAGTTGTTTTTTTTTATATAGTTTTTAACGTTTCCCTGTGTTATATCTCGATCAGTGGGCCGTCAACACAACTTAGAACAAAATTCGGTACAGACGAAGCAATTTACAAAATATAACTCTGAAATAACGGTAAAATAGATAATTACAAAAAGATAAGTACACACATTGTAGCATAATAAACAATATATATGTTATCAAAGTATGTTTGCATTTTTCGTCAAACTATGAATTAGTAAATTGATGTTTATCCCCAACAATACCTGACGTCCTGATTGGTATAATTATAACCTTTACCAATAAGTCTATTTAGCTTATACGACAAAATTGAAGCGCAATCCCTAAACTTATCAGCTTTATGAATTTATGATATTTTCTTAAAAAAGCAGGATGCAAAATACAACTTTATATAAAATGTTGCAGGCGGAATAAAATATACACTCATCATGTCTTATTTGTGATGAAATATAGTAAAATTTGGACCAATTAATTAGACCTTCTTTTACTTTTATCAATTAACAAAAAATGTTAACATTTTGTTCAATAAAATCCATGTGCCCTTTGATTAATAACCATACCGCAATGGTCTGCTAAAAACACAATAAAAATTAAGTCGCTAAAGACTTCAATACAAATCCTGCAAAAAATAACCAGAAAAAGATGAATGATTTAAACCTGTAATATTCTCCGAATGGTGAGTAGCTCGATGTTTAATATAAACACGATCGCCTTTATGCATTGCAATAACTGCATTTATGGTGCCCGATGTATGAGGTCCTCTAGCTGAATGTCCCTTAATATATTCTGCATCGTTTTTAGCTAGCAAGAAGTGTACAGCATGTCCATTATCTCCAATAATAGTACACGATATTTGATATAGTCCTGTTCTTCCTGCGGTGAAAACACCAATTGACTTGTCATATCCACCCCCTATGTTTACGATAACATTGTCAAACTTCACCACACCATCTATACCAGACAGTGTATAAGGGTGCGGCATAATGGAGACGAAAAATGCTGGTCGTATTTCAGATTCTATAAAAACATTAATAAAGAAGATGGTAAGTAAACGTCAATGAAACAGTTTCCACAACAAATATACACTACAGATAGAGGTCAACAATAAACAAATGCCTAATATACAATTTAAAGTTTTCGTGTGTTATATATTAAGACGAATTTATTTACTCATATCTCCACTACTTTTAATGCTGTACATTTGATCCATTTTTTGTATATGGCTTTTGTGATCCATTTATTGTATATGGATGTTGTGATCTTCTTGTTTATGGTTGTTGTGATCCATTTATTGTATAAGGCTGTTGTGATCTTCTTATTGTATATGGCTGTTGTGTTCCATTTATTGTATATGTCTATTGTGATCTATTTATTGTATACGGCTGTTGTAATCCATTTATTTGATATGGTTATAGTGATTTATTTATAGTATATTTCTATCGTGATCCATTTATTGTATAAAATATATAATTTATTCTATATGACTATTCATTTTACACGGCTTTTGTGGTCCATTCACTGTGTATTGCTGTTGTTATCTTTTAATTAAATATGGTTATTGTGATCCATAACGATTAATCCCATATGGCTATTGGGATCGCATATTATTTGATAAATAGTTGTTATCTTTTAAAATGAAACTATATTTTCGAAACACCGATAAGAAAGACAAAATAGAAATCATTAGATAAGTTTACCTTTGATTATCAAGGCCGACATTCTCTTCAGATCTTGCTTAAATTCGCCGCTGTTGACATAAGGCTTGAATATATCTTTAAATAGATAATGAAAAAAAAAGTAAAAAGAAAAATAGGAGTTCAGCACCGTTACTATTCTAATTCTCGCATACGGGACTTTGCTTACTCTGTAGAACTGAAAGATAAACTTAAACAAGCAAATGTTTACTGACTTTTTTTCGAGCTTGATATGAATTGCTAAGTTTAAATTGCTTAAAGTGTAAACGCTAACATTGTTTTGATCAGTCAGGAATTTGATTATGTCTGCGTTTGGTTTATACCAATTACATGGCTAGTACATTTTAAAACAAAACTTTAACACGTGAAAAAGAAAATCACGGGTCATACTAAAAGCAGTTTGGAATAGGTTACCTTGTGGTATGTTTAATTTACAATTGATTAGCACATAATATACCTCACCATTCAAAGCTTGCTGTGCTATTGCTTTAATGACTTCTTTGGTTTCATTGCTTACAACTTCTTTGAATCTCTCACTTTTCAAATAAGCTGAAAGTTTCTCTGAAAAAACATTGCTGACTAACTATAACCTGTTTATTATACAGTCTCCATAAAATAATTGAGGTTGCGCACAACATACTATAATTAATTGTATCAAAGGAATGTGGGTTACGTTGATTACTTCTTAAGGGAAAATACAAACGTTTTGTTATTTTCATCACTTTAAAATTCCTAAATGCAAACCAAACACTATTTTTGTTCCATTAAAATGCAGATGTGTGCATTGATTCCCTTTATCCATCCTAATCCAACTATATATGTAAGCCTAACATACTGCAGAATTTTACGATCATTTGACTTATGGTTTAAGGAAACTTTCGCTTGGAAGGTGGAAAGAACTGAGCAAAATCCAACAAGCCTTTAAACTTCGCTTTGAAGATTTTAACACTAATGATTAAAAATATATGAACATAAAAGATAAAAAATGAAGCAATATTTTTTCTTACATTTTTTCCTCACATGGCTTTCTTAATTTAATTTCCATAAATATTCATGACATGTTGTCTCAACACATTTCAACCAAACGATATCTATTGAGGTTAACATACGATACGAATAAAAAAGAAGCAGATCTAGTGAGATTGCCAATGAGACAACTATCCACCTGAGTTCAAACGACGTCGACATAAGCAATTATAGGTCATCGTATGGCCTTCAAAAATTAGCAAAACACATACTATATGGGTAGCTTTAAAAGGCCTCTTCATAAAAAACTTAAAACAATTCAAACGAGAAACTAACGCCCATAATAATAATAATAATGCAATTTACGTAAAACAAATTATAGACATGAACCAACGACAACCCCTGAATTACAAGCTATGACTTGGGACAGACACAAGAAGAACATAGCGGGGTTGATAATGTTTGTGAGCGCTCAACCCTTCCCTAACCTGGAACAGTGGTGTAACATCACAACATAAGAACAAACTGTTAAAATTAGTTCCAAATTGCTTCACTCGTTACGAAACACTAAATAACATAAAAAAACTAATAAATAAATCCTGTTCGCTCAGACTAAAGTATCAATCAGTATACATCCAACGGATTTAGTATAACGTCATAAACAGTCTGAGAAACACCTGATCTTGTGCAATGCTAAAATATAAGAAAACATTCTCTACCGGATGTAGGATTATGAGTATTCCTAGCTGTACATATATAGCAATATATTTAGTCGTGTTGTACTTCAAATCAATGTAACTACCGATTAAAACAATATTTAAAGATTTTTATTACGGCGTTTAATAGACAACCTTGATCAATAAAATCATCTTAAATTAAGTTTTAGTATTGCACATTGTGACAAGGTCATGTTAAAATCTGTTGCAGTGTACTGATGGATATTTAAGTATGATAGAATGGTTATTAATTAGCTGAAATTTGGCTTTGCACTATCTTTCAGTAAACACTTGTAAATTGCACTAATGATAGAACTTTACTATCTTCCCAAGGATGCGGATGTCATGAAACTGTAAAATCAGCATTAATTAATACTCTCCTTTATGTACTATTATGACTGTAATAATAATTATAGGATAGCATTATTCGTTTCGAAAACAATCCATTTGTCATAAAATTGGCGAAAAACATTATTTAGGAAGTCGGAAACGATTGTGAAAAACAGATATATAATAATAACTTCTTCCTGGCAAACATGGAATATGATAGTATTTCGGGTATTTATAGTACCTCATGGTTCACAACTTGTTAGCTTGCATCACTTAGTTTCCCTTTCAAAATCATGATTTTGTCGAATGTAACGAGTGCTTGATGTTGAAAAAGTAATCAGAAAAAGGCCAAACGAAAGAAGAAGAAGACGAGACAGATATTCAAAGCAACAAAGGTTCCAATGGTCAGATCCTTACTTTTCTCTTATTTGTTTTTTTGAATGCCAAGCATTTGTTTTGTATATTTTGTATATTTTTTATATTTCAAATTTTATAAATAAACTCGTGTTGGGTTTTAATAATCAATGTTAATTGTTAATTTTTTATTCGTCGCAATATTGGCTGTGTTCTCGTTGGAGTAATTGCTACTATTGATTACAATCCCGGTAAGGCGGTTTCACTTAATTCGGGTTTATATGAGGGTTATTTTAGTTTAGACCTAATCCTATAATGATTGGTATTATAAAAGCATAGAATTTATTATAGCCTGCATAGATTTTGACTGCGCACTATAAAAATAAGATAAATGGAACATATCTACGGCCGTTTGTGACAAACAAACATTTTCCATAACGGTCGTTCAAATTATGACCGCATACTTTTGATGTATACATGAAAAGATGACTTCAAATATACATAAGCTTCCTTGTTAGCAGAAACCCTCTATGATGGAAATCATGACAGGAAACGCAAGCCCTGGAATGTGGTATCAACTGGGGCATATATTCTCAATGTCTATACTCATCATGCATTTGAAATAGTACTATACATAGAAATGGAATGTTCATAATGGAACAATTGAAATTATCAGATATGTCGTAAAATTAAGTTCTCAAACGGCCCTTACTGTCAATATTTTGAGATTTTAAAATAAATTTATCATAAAAAAACCTGATGAATGTATGTTTAGTATCCTCAAAATAAATATATACAATTCTTAAATTACCTGATATTTCTTCGGGTACGCCTTTGTTGACAATGTCGGCAAATCTTCTGTTAAACTCAGAAACATCTATATCAATATTTATTGGTATTCCATTTCCTTTAAGTATTGGTAGTTTTCCATCTATTTTCAGTGACCATACAACTTTCAAGACTAGAACAACCTTAATGAGAATAGTCTTCATATTGTTAAACCGATAAGCATATAACAATATGATGAGTACGAAATGAATAAAACAAAAACTGACGTTCAAGACTATTAATAACAACAATCGGTTATGTGCACATACCAATTGTAAGGATATATAAAAACGCAGTCAAGGCGAAACGACTATTACGTCATTATTCTGCGTGTTGTTTTTTACAATTCTGAATGACCGAAATAAATAAAACAGAAATAATCTTAAATAACAAAGAATTGAAATAAGTAGAAATATTAAAAACCCATAGACTCCTGCTATCTAAAAGAGTCAAAATTTTAAATAAGAATAACAGTCATATATTTCGAGCGGCCATTGATTGGTATTAAATATAACTTCATGAGAAAGTAAGGAAACGACAATGAAACAGCAAGAACAAAAGTTTACTAAGAAGAAATCTAGAGGAGATGACACCACCTTCAATTATGGATACGTGAATAATCATATGACAAGTCTTAAATCACTCCATGTAAACATAAGGAGATGTGGTATGATTGCAAATGAGACAACTATCCAACGGGGACCACATGACGTGGATGAAAGCAACTTCAATACCAGAACCACGTCCATTTGAAACACCTTTATTTAATGATTCCAAATCTAAGTAAACTAACCGTTATGCAGGTACAGGAAATGTTGTATGACTTACCGCGGATTCTTTTTTGTTGTTGTCAATATTGCTACGATTTCTGATTTCCCGTCCAAGTCCTTAATCTAATCAATTGTGTATAGCAAAAGGAAAGTCCGTTTTGATCAATCTGTAGTTTTCTATGGGGTGTTTTAGTATATTATTGTATTTTAGTTGGGTTTTCTTTTTATCATTGTTTTGTCAGTTTTCTTTTGACTTATTAATTCTGATTGTTCTTTTGGTATCTTCAGGCCTGTTTTCTTTCCAAAATAAATCGAACATTTTACCATTCTTAATCTTACCGTCTGCGTTCTAGTAGTTTCTAGACAACGGCAATGAAACAGTAATATAAGCAGAAATCGAAAGTATCCCATGGAAAGGAACATTCCCGTTTCAAATTTGAACAACATACGTAACATAACTTCGACTTTTCATGTCATTTAAAGTAAAATGTATCGTATGCAAGTAAGTAAGTTTGGCGAGGTGTATAACGTTTTGCAACCGGATGTGACGTATGCGGTATTATCCAATTGGTTGCATTATGTATAATACCAAAGAGCAATGCTATCAGCATTATGTATGCTGAATTATCCGCAGTAGGGCTGATTGGATAAAAAAAAAAAGAGGCGGAAGATACCTTAGGGACAATCAAAATCCATTAGTCAAAGATTTTTCGCATTAATAGCATCTAAACATCGCACTAATTTCTTAATGTACAGTAAATTATACAAGCCCCTTCAATAACCGGGATGATATAGGTTACTATGGATATCAATTTAGTGCTTTCAAAAATAATGACACATCAAAATGTAGGAATGTTGAACTTAACTCTTCTGTTATTTGATGTGTTACAAAATTTTTACAATGCTTTCATTGACAGATTGCTGAGATAGATTCAATAGTTTGTGTTACGTTATAATTATTAGTAAAACATTGATTGATTGGTGTTTAACACACTTTCAGCACTATTTGGCTATTTCGTGGAGGTCAGTTTTTATTGGTGAAGGAAATCGGAGTAAAACCACCGACCTTTGGTATATAAATATTATTTTAAGTTCGGTATAAAAATATAAAAGTACATCCCGTTGATTGTTTTGAAAGATTGATTGCGGCTCTGAATTTAAAGCTAACAGCCTTAAAAACTGTAATCTTAGGATACTGCCTGATCTCAACTGTAAACTCATTTCAATTAACTGGTCTAACATTTCAAGTTCTTTTCTTTTCAAACTAGAATGCTTTTCAAATGACTGTATTTTAATGCAGGTTGTATTTTTTATATTATTTTTAAGTTATATTATACATATCTTATATCAAATACTAGTATTTACATTTTATCCGTAATAAACCATTATAAGTAGAGAAATTAAATCAGCCCAAATGTTAACTTGACACCAAAAGATTTAGCTAGCCCAAATAATACCATAGTCAAGGTTATGATTTAGCCTAAATGTCTTGCGCCCTCACTGATAATGCCTTGTCAATGCAATATGAAGTATGATACTGATTTCTTTATGTCGGATCCTTGTTTTTAGAGGAACGATCAAATTCAAAGGACCCTATATGAAAACAGAATAGCCAAACTCATACAGACAGATAATTGTATGCATAACTTAAAATCTTATAGATATACAAATACAAATTTTTGAATTATATATATATATATAATTCGTCTCAAATTTAGCCAACAATGTTAGATCTTCAAAATTTTGTTCTTCCCTCATCGGGATTCGAACCCTTGCTTCTGTGACATAGTGGCAATACCGCCTGCACCGTGTCCAGCGCCCTAGACCACTCGACTACCTCGGCTACATAAAAATATAGCTTTCGGTGGTCGATGAGATGCCACTATACATCATGTACTGTGTAACAACCCTAGATAAAAGCCGACGAGAAAGGCATTACATCGACCACCGAAAGCTAGAGTGGTCTACGGCGCTAGATACGGTGCAGGCGGTGTAGCCACGATGACATAGAAGCAAGGGTTCGAATCCCGCTGAGGGAAGAACAAAAATTTGCTAACGCAAATTTGAAGATCTAACATTATTGGTCTAAATTTGAGAAGAATTATATATATATTATGGTGTTAGCCCTGTACAACCACGTGTTATTCGATGGAGAATGTCTTTCATAAAGTTGTCACATGTTTTAACGTGTATATATATATATATATTTATTTATATATAAAACAAATCTAAATTGAAATCAACGTTCAAACCTATGAATGCGTTGGACAAAAACCGCATTTTTATACATGTGCATGCAAAACATATTTCTTGGTAGAGGGGTCTAAATACAGCACAAACAACATTTTCCAAAAGACCAAGAAAGTGAAAAAGTATATTTTAACAAATCGCATTTGACTAGCAGGTCGAACAACTGATGTTCTTAAACCCTGCTGACTGCCATTGGCGATTGCCAAATAAATTGATCACCAAATGTAACAAAATGGATCTTTTTATTAATTTATTACCAAACAGAAAACAATAAACTTGCGGAAAAGATGGTAAATCGCAAGCATGAGGTGCAAAAATTTGTACACCATATCTGGATTTCGACAATTAATGTCTCTTCAGTGATGTTAGGAATCGAAACAGTATTTGGAAAGCCATACAATTTACCTCAATTAAGGATAGACTTTTGAATGTTGAGGAGTTAAAATAGGATGAACGGATCATATAAACTCGAAGGCAAATATAATACAAGCCCAAACGATAAAATATAAACAAGTCTAAATTGAAAACAACGTACAAACCTATGATTGCGTTGGATAAAAACCGCAATTTTTATACGTGTACATGCAAAACAAATTTCTTGGTAGAGGGGTCTAAATACAGCACAAACAACATTTTCCAAAAGACCGAAAAAGTAAAAAACTATATTTTTAATAAAACGCATTTGACTAGCAGGTCGAACAACTGATGGTCTTAAACCCTGCTGACTGCCATTGGCGATTGCCAAATAAACGGATCACCAAATGTAAAAAAATGGATCTTTTTATTAATTTATTACCAAACAGAAAACAATAAACTTGCGGAAGCAAATTTTTTGTTCTTCCCTGATGTATATATATATATCAGTGAAGGTGATACACGGCTGAAAACACATATTATATTCATATATATATATATATATATTTATATATACAAGTCTAAATTGAAAACAACGTTCAAACCTATGATTGCGTGGGATAAAAACCGCAATTTTTATACGTGTGCATGCAAAACAAATTTCTTGTTAGAGGGGTCTAAATACAGCACAAACAACATTTTCCAAAAGACCAAAAAAGTGAAAAAGTATATTTTAACAAAACGCATTTGACAAACAGGTCGAACAACAAATGTTCTTAACCCTGCTGACTGCCATTGGCGATTGCCAAATAAACGGATCACCAAATGTAAAAAAAATGGATCTTTTTATTAATTTATTACCAAACAGAAAACAATAAACTTACGGAAGCAAATTTTTTTGTTCTTCGCTAATGTATATATATATATATATATATATATATATAAATATATCAGTGAAGGTGATACACGGCTGAAAACACATATTATATTCATATATATATATATATATATATACAAGTCTAAATTGAAAACAACGTTCAAACCTATGATTGCGTGGGATAAAAACCGCAATTTTTATACGTGTGCATGCAAAACAAATTTCTTGTTAGAGGGGTCTAAATACAGCACAAACAACATTTTCCAAAAGACCAAAAAACCGAAAAAGTATATTTTAACAAAGCGCATTTGACAAACAGGTCGAACAACAAATGTTCTTAAACCCTGCTGACTGCCATTGGCGATTGCCAAATAAACGGATCACCGATGTAATAAATGGATCTTAATTATAAATTTAATACTAATCAGAAAACGATAAACTTACTGAAAAGATGGTATACCGCAAACAAAAGGTGCAAAGGTTTTTGTACACCATATCCGGATTTCGACAATTAATGTTTCTTCAGTGATGTTAGGAATCGAAACGGTATTTGGAAAGCCATACAATTTACCTCAATTTAGGATAGACTCTTGAATTTTGAGGAGTCAAAATAGGATAAACGGATCATATAATATATATCCATGTGGCAAAATGAATACAGATAAAAAATTGTGTGTATAATTCAAAACTTTACATATATAAGGTGATACATACTACGGGTTATCATATTCAGGGTCAAATTTCAAGCTAAGATCGACTCAAAAACTTTTGTTGAAACGGAAAAGTCACCATCAAACTTCCTTTATGTAATCACGACGAAGACAATATTATCTCTATGTAGGACGTCAAAATCAAGAATGCAAAAGTAGAAACAAATAAAATTATAAATATAGAAATTATATTACAATTACAACGAATTCCCTGAATGCATTCGTTGAATTTATAATTTAAAAAGATAAGCTTATATCAATAAGGTTAGAAAAATCAATTTAACAAATGACACTTACCACAAAGACAAAAAGAAACAAGACAAAAAGAAAAAAACAACGGACCACTCGACAAAGTACAGAAGACTCACGATTGAGCAGCAGGAATCCCCAAAACACCGACTAACTCGTGTACTTTAGATTAGCTAGCTATTAATGCTTCCAGTGAAAGTCAAGAACAAAAACCCGGATTGGATGTCGCTTTACGACACATGGAATATATCTGATGTCACTCGTGAATAAAATCATGTATTCCATAAAGATCAACCAAGTCTAATGGTGAAGGTAGCTTCTTTTGTGGTAAACTTTTATTTGAAGTTCAACAGGATGTAAAGACGTAATAAAAATAGTTATCGGTAATTTGTGCATTTTTCCTCGCTGATAATGTCACTTTTATTTCAATTGATATTTTACCGTGATAGAGTCAGTATCTAAAACAAAAAGTCCTTTATTCTATATTTATCAAACATTACTAAATACAGTTACAGAAAGTTATCTCTATAGAAAAATGTAAAGTAAAAATATAATTATAATCCCTTTTAATGAAGTCTGTCTCTTACGATTAAAGGAACAATCGCTCAAAAAAGGAACACAGTTTGTTACCACAAGAATGCCGGGACTAAAAAAATATGTCAATACAAAATCTTAACGATGTAAGGTTTTGATATTTTCAACGTAGTTCCTTCTAAAACAAAGTATTTTTTATCTATACTTGGTGTTTCGTTTTTATGAATCATAGTAAAATATCCAAATAAAAGATAATAATAAGTCCGATCTGTCATCAACTTAAGAATGATGATACTAATGTAAGAGGCGAAAAAGTCAAACCTTTGTATTAGCCTGGAAGAAGTAAATATAATACTTCCATGGTATGAGGTCGAATTAGAAAAATATATTTTGGTAGATTAAATCTGACTTAGATTTTGAGTGTGATTAAACTGAAAAAAAAACAGCAACCTAAATTTTGTAGCAGGAAGTTAAAAGAAACATTGAAATATAGAGAAAAAGACAGAACTAACAATTTACAGTGCCTTAAAAAATATAAGAAATTCTACGGATAGATCTATATATATATATTTGTTTTTTCAACATGCTAAACATGTACGGTATTTGTAAAGTTGGACAAAAGGATAAGGTTTTAGCGTCAATGGGACATCCCCCAACGAATAAAAAAATAGACGGCAACAAAGTTTTCAACATAACACAGATGTCTTTACAATTTGTTTAGCTTTAAATATTCCAGGGATATGAAAGTTGTTTTTCAAATAACAGAATTAACAAAAATATACACCTTCAAAACAAAATTTTCTAATTAAAAAATAAGATACGACATCAAATGACAACTGACGATGTTTCTGACTTTGGGCAGACACATGCATATGCAGCGGGGTTAATTATTTGTTTTTTAGTTTTAAACGTGTTTAACTAAATTTGTATTCTTTTCAAACGGGATGTTTAAAGACACACCCACGTTCATTTTGATCTATAAAGAGGTTAAACTCCTAACTATCCTACTGTCTGTCGATACATTTATTTTTGGCATTGCACAAGTCATGTCTTCTTTGACTGTCCATGACGTTAAAATACTAAATCCCTGGGATGTGTTTTAGTTGATTTTAGTCTCTGATGCATGATTTTTTATTATTAATTGTTTTGGCTTTTAACTAGCTGTCAGTAACTGTGAGTACTCTAAAATCGTACTTTCTTGTTTTTTTGACCTGTTGATACTATTGTAATGCTTTTTTTGTTATTTAATGTTATTCTGGGTTATATCTGGTCTATATACCAGCTTTGATAAGTGTTTGGTACTAATATAAATTTCCACTTCGTACTATGAACATCAAAATTATTTATTTTGTAAAATATTTCCTTTCTCTATTGTAACTGTACACGTATACCTAACAACAAAATTATTTTCATTTACCTGTTTAAAGTTATTGCAAATGGCTGATATTTTTGTTCGAGCATATTGTTTTTCTTAAATTGTTTAACATTTCATACCGATATAACATGTTACTTTTATTATTCTTCCTTAGTTTATTTATTTTGTATTTGCATTGTATCATAGGTCAAATTTATTTGTTCAGTGTATGTTCAATGGTGTTAATATGTCCTTTGATTGAGTTAAGCTATTTCAGTTGATATTTTATAGTGTGTCTTTCTATGTTGTGATGTTACACTAATGTTTCAGAAAAAGGGTGAAGGTTTGGTACCATTAAAACGTTTAAACCCGCTGCATTTGTTTGCACCTGTCCTAAGTCAGGAATCTGATGTTCAGTAGTTGTCGTTTGTTGATGTGGTTCATAAGTGTTTCTCGTTTCTCGTTTTTTTATATAGATTAGACCGTTGGTTTTCCCGTTTGAATGGTTTTACACTAGTAATTTTTGGGGCCATTTATAGCTTACTGTTCGGTGTGAGCCAAGGCTCCATGTTGAAGACCGTACTTTGACCTATAATGGTTTACTTTTATAAATTTTGACTTGGATGGAGAGTTGTCTCATTGGCACTCATACCACATCTTCTTATATCTATTAATCTCGATCAGTTGGCCAACAACACAACATACAACAAAAATCAGTACAGACGAAGTAATTTTACTTTCTAATAACGGTATAATAGATAATTACAAAAAAAACACAAGTTGACACATAAAAACATAATTAACAATATATGGTATCAAACTATGTTTGCAGTTACTGAAAGCAAGTTCGAAGTATACTGAACCAGTTGATCTAAAATGAGACCGTATACTATAGAATTAGTCTCATATCAGTTGCTTTACTTCATATACTTTCAAATAGCAACGTCATAAACTGTACATACAGATTTGATATTGTACAATACACTGTGAGAAATGTACAGAATTAAAATGCAGAAACTCGAATGGAAGCTTTTGGTTTTTCATCAAACTATGAATTAGCGAATTTATATTGACCCCCTAAAATACCTGACGTACTGATTGATAGTATCATATCCTTAAATAATAAGTCTGTTTAGCCAATATGAAAAACATTTAAGTTCAACCTCTAAACTTGTTAGCTTTATGAATGTATGATATTGTCTTAAAAGCTGGATACAAAATACAACTTTATATTAAATGTTGCAGGCGTAATAAAAGTTTCACTCATTATGTCTTATTTGTGATAAAATATAGTAAAATTTTGACCAAGTAATGAGACATTCTTTTACTTTTATCATTTAAAAAAAGGCTTACATTTCATTGTCCCTAACTTCAATTGTGGAGGTTAATAAAATACATGTGCACTTTGACTTATAACCATATCGCCATGGTCTGCTTAGACATACGATGGGAATGACGTCGCTAAAAAGTTAGATTATAAATCCTGCAGAAAATGACCAGAAAAAGATGAATGATTTAAATCGTTAATGTTCTGCGACGTGTGAACAGCTCGGTGTTTGATATAAACACGATCGCTTTATGCATTGCCATAACTGCATTTATAGTGCTCGATGTATACATTCCTCTTGTTGAATATCCCTTCATATATTCTGCATCGTTTTTAGCTAGCATGTAGTGTACATCATGTCCATTATCTCCAAGAATCGTACAAGATATTTGATATAGTCCTTTTCTTCCTGCGGTGAAGACACCAGTTGACTTGTCATATCCACCACCTATGTTTACTCTGACATCATCAAACTTCACCACATCATCTATACCTGTCAGTGTATAAAGCGACATAAGAGAGACGAAAAATGCTGGCCGTATTTCAGATGCTATAAAATATTAAAAGAAGCTGTTAAATATACGCCAATGAAACAGTGACCTAACTAATACACAATACACATAGGGGTCAATGATATTGTATTCATCAAAAGACAAATGGTTTTACACTTATCATTTTTATGGCCCTTTATAGTAGGTCCGAGGACACAGTTATCGTCCTTAGATTTTCGTTGTCTACAAATATAGTCCCTATTGTGGATAGTGTATAACTTCCGAATTTTTTCATACACTTTCCAAATTTATTTCTTTATATTTTATGCATGAAATATTAAGTAAGGATGAAATTACATGTTACAAAAATTTGGGTGCTGAATCTTTATGTTAAGTAGTGATTTGGTCCAGTTAAAAGGTCAAAACTAGTATGTCTGAAGCTGTCAAACTGAGTTTTAGACCCCTTAACATAGAATTGTCAATATTTTGAGTTAGAGCTGGTAGACTTTTCTATAATTTTGATATTATTTGTCCCAATAGTAGTACACTACACTGTAAAATCTTTTCGAGATAGAGCAGGTGCGATTTTTAATTTGAATTTATTGTCTAAAAGAAATGCACTACGAAATAACTGTGGTCTCAGGCCATAGCTTGCTGTTCGGTGTGAGCCAAGGCTCCGTGTTGAATGCTGTACTTTGACCTATAATTGTTTACTTTTTACACATTGACTTGGATGGAGAGTTGTCTCATTCGCACTCATACCACATCTTCTTATATTTATATACCCTATGTAAAGTTTTAATTGTTTTATATCATGAGGCAAATTATGTTTCTCATATATCCTTTACATTTAATGTTCATTGTGATCCAGTTATTGCATATGGCTATTGTGATCCATTTATTGTATATGTTTTTTTCGATGCATTTATTTCATATTGCTATTGTGATCAAAATTATTCATTGTACATGATTATTGTGATCCAGTATATTTGTAATTGGTTATTGGGATCTATTCATTGTATATGGTTATTGTGATCTATTCATAGTATATGGTAATTGTAACCTATTCATAGCATATGGCTGTTGGAATCTATTAAATGAATATGGTTATTGGGATCCATTAATCGCTACTGCGATCGACTTTTATTACATAAATACTTGTATTGTTTTAAGTAATAAGAAAGAAAAACAAACAGAAATCTATAAATAAGTTTACCTTTGGTAATATAATCCGATATTCTCTTCATATCTTGCTTAAATTCGCCGCTGTTAACACAAGGCTTGAATATATCTTTAAATAGAAAGAAAAAGACGTATAAAGAAAAATAGGAGTTCAGCACCGTTACTTTTGCCATTCTCAAATACGGGACTTTGTTTCCTCTGTAGAACTAAAATTTAAAATCAAAACAAGCAAATGTTTCCTGACTTTTGTTTCGAGCTTGATATGACTTGCTAAGTTTAAGTTGCTTTAAGTTTAAACGCTTGGTATATACCAATTCCATTGCTAGTACATTTTTTAAACATCAATTTAACACGTGTGAAATAAATCACGAGTCATAATAAAAGCAGTTTGGAATAGGTTATCTTGTGGTATTTTGTGTCTTTTTACAAACGTTTGGTGTACAAATTGATTATCGCTTAAGATACCTTACCATCTATAGCTTGCTGTGCTATTGCTTTGATGTCTTCTTTGGTTTCATTGCTTACGACTTCTTTAAATCTATCACTTTTCAAATAAGCTGAAAGTTTCTCTGAAAAACATTGCTGACTAACTATAACCTGATGATTATAAAGTTTCTATTTAATTGAGCTCGTGCACAAAAGATTACTGAACAAAGTGTATTAAAGGGATGTGGGTTACGTAAACTGGTCCGCCATTCCATCTAAATCTCCGCACCTACACTAATGTTGTGTTCACCAGTGTCGCGATAAGTGAACACAACAGGGGTCCAGTTTATGGGTTACGTGGATTACTTCTTAACGTATACGTTTTGTAATTTGCACCCCTTTAAAATTCCTAAATGCAAAACAAAATCCCTTTCTGTTCCATTAAAATGCAAATTTGGTCATCGGTTTCCTTTGCCCTGAAAATTTAGGAAGACGAGACAGAAATTCAAAGCAGCGGCAGATCCAAAAGCAAGGATTTTTCAATGGTGAAATCCTTTCTTTTTTCTGATTTATTTTTTTTAAGGACGAATAGCTTTTTAGAAGGTCGCTCCTCTTGTTTTTGAAATTTTGTCAGATATTCGGAATCCTCTGGTTTTATTCATGTAGTGCTTATTAATACTTTGCCCGCTAACCCCTACTTTTCATTTCATAATTTTATAGCATATAGTTTAAAAAGCCGTATTTGAAAATCATAGAAAATCCTTGTTATTTTTTCATAGTTTTTGTACGAAAAAAAGGTGCCAATTTAAATGTATGAAAAGTCTAGAGGGAATCATTTCCCGTCAATTTGTCAATGGCTTATATCTCGAAAACAAGGTCACGGACCCTTCATTTTTTTTAAATTTTTTTTAGTTTCGTTATTTATATACTATCAATTTATAACAGTCTTTTAAAACACTTGTTGAAACTGAGTAGCGAACATCCTTAAGTATCCTCCAAATAAATATATACAATTCTTAAAGTACCTGATATTTCTTCGGGTATGCCTTGGTTAACAATGTCGGTAAATCTTCTGTTAAAGTCAAAAACATCTATATCAATATTTAATGGTAATACATTTCCGTTTAGTGTTGGTAGTTTTCCATCTAACGTTTTCATCGACCATACAACTTTCAAGAGAAGCACAACTCCAATAAGAATAATCTTCATACTGTTGATCTGAAAAGCATGTAACAAAATGATGGGTACAAAAAGAATTAAATAAAATCTGTCGTCTAAGCCAAACAACAATCTGGCATGAGGGTCTGGATGGGGTTTACGGAATAAAGAATAATGTACAAAAAGTGCAGAATAAATTGCAAAAAAAAGAGAATAGAGAAAATAGGGTAAAAAAGAAAGAATACAGAATAATGGGGTGCTAAACTATAAAGAAAAGAGAATCGAAAAAATGGATAAAGAATAGAGATAAATTATTTAACAAATTAACTTGACCCCCCTCCAAATCAAGACCCTCTGTCATGTGCACGTACTAACTATGAGGAATCGAGGTTAAACCACTTCAACGTCCTTATTCTGAGAGACGAGTTTTTAACAATACAAATTGACCGAAATAAAATAATAAGACGGATAGAAATCATTCTAGAATCCAAAAGAATAAACCGTTAAACAAGAGGCTTCCAAAAGCCTGAATCACTTATCTGGTAAAATATGCCATTTTTATATTTACTTTTATTTTTATAAATCTTATCTAGTGACATTTTTGTAGACCCTGTATTGATTATAATTTTACTGTTTACAGTTTATACCTATCTTTTAAGGTTATCGAGAAAATTGGCAAAATTATAAAAATTAGTAAAAAAATGTCAATTAAGGGCAAGAAATCATATTAGGCCATTTTGACTTACTTGTAAATCATGTTTTGCTGATTATTTTTTGTTTTTTTTTGTTTGCTTTTTTCAATTTACGCTCCTTATGCTCTAGTTTCTGACAAATATGCAAAAATTGGGTAAACAGCATCATTCAGGGGCAATAGCTCCTATAAGAAGTTGGTTGACACATTCGGCAATCTGACTTATTTGTAGAACTTAATGTCCCGAACAGTTTTGTTTTAACGTTTCTCTGTATCTTTTATAGTTTCTGCAACAAACAAAAAACCGCAAATGTGGTATAATCATTTTTCAAGGCAATAACTCATCTTAGGGGTCAATTATCGATCGATTTCGGCTAATTGACTCGACTCATTTGTAAAGACACGTTGAGCCAAGACCCCAGGCTATCTATTATAGTTTCTGCATAAAAGGGTAAACATCATGATTCTTGGCAAACATTCTGATAAGGAGTCAGTTGACTTATTCGTAGATCTTTTTGTGCTAAACATCTTTGTTATTTACAATTTCTCTCTTTCTTTATATTAATGTTCTGCAAAACAAATGCTAAAAAAAGGTAACCATCATTTTTAAAGGCTAATTACTCTTAAAGGGGTCCTTTTACGATTTTGGACTGTTCCAATAATTTGTAGATTTTTTTGCTGAAGCTTTACTTTTTACAGTTACTCTCCTTTCTATCTGTTATAGTTTCTGTACAAATCGGCATTGATGGGTAATTACTCATATAAGGACCCAGTAGACAAAATGAGCCATGTTGAATCATTTGCAGATATTACAGTGCTTAAAGTATCCATTATGGTTTCTGCATAATAAACCATTATTATTGGTTTAATGGTTACCAATTAACCATTTGAAATTAATTTCTAACCATTAAAATGCAAAAATGGTTAAAAACAATCTTTCAAGGGCAATAACTCATATAAGCCGTCAAATGCTGATTTCGACCATGTTGATTTATTTGTAGATCTTATTGTTTTTTTTTTTTTTTTGTCATTTTTACTATTTAAGTTTATATCTATCTGTAATTTGTTTCAAGATAATAATCAAAACCGGAGAAATTTGCCTAAAAAGGAGCTTGATGTAACATTGGTTTAAAATGTTGCTATGCAAATAAATTCCGGAGTATCAACTTCAATTTATTTTTCTACTGGCTGTATACGTCTCTGGAACATGCTAATTATCCGTATATATATGCAGCTATACAGAGAGAAAGGTCAGGGAAAAAATTCCAAAGGAATCGATTGATATGCAGCAAAGATTATAACACTTTTGAAATTAGGTTACTAAGCAAATTCAAACGGACCCTATCACGATGTAAACATTGAATGTGAACAGATCGAGAAGACCGCAAATACACGTAAAAAAATCGAGACAACCTTTTCTTGAAATGGTATGAAAAAGTAGTAAAAAGATACCTTCTTTATAAGAATATTTATCTTTAGTTTTTCAACCTGCATAGGCAGACTTTTAAATTGTTATATTCACGAAAAGACAATATTGAAATATGAAAAAATATATGGTATGAATATTAAGTTGTTAATTCAATGAAATTGATGCTTTGGAGTCTAAATACAAATCATGGTTTTTGCCACTAAATTTAGTGTTAAGTTCGCTAAGAAAAAACATGATTTGATGCTTGCAAATTGCCAAAAAAAAATTTCAGAATGTATAAAGAACCCATAACCTCCACTCAAAATTTAGTTTTCCAGAGACGGATTTAGGGGGGGCATGGGGCCCGCCCCCCCTTTTTTGAGAGAAAAATTTGGTTGATTATATAGGGAATCACTGAAGCATGACTGGAGCGGGCCCCTCTTAGGAAGTCAGTGGGCCCCCACTTATGAAAATTTCTGGATCCGCCACTGTTTTCCTTCCCTTAGGATTTTTCAGTATATACGGATATGGATAGTAAATTGCTATTTAGGTGCCAACGTTAATTTAATACAAAAAGTCAGTAAAAAATGAAAATCAAATAAAAGTAAAATGATTAAAAAGTGTATATTTCCGCTGCCAGTGGTTAGTCCAAAACGAAACATGCATCCAAACAATACCCCCCTTTTATAAATCTTATGATGTGACCGGTGTACTCGAAATCTTGGATGTGAAAAATAAGTATATTTTGGGAAATTGTAACATGCTAAGGACTTTATGTAACACTCTAAAAATGTGTGACTCGAAAGATCTTTAGATTTTGTATATACATGATTTTTTTTTCATTTTTTTTTTTATTAATATGCAGCAAAGATTAACATTTCTTTTTTAATTTCAGTTTCACAAGCTTCTAATACAAATATCTCGATAAATACTGAACATAAAACATTGTGTATTTGCATTTATATTTCGAATAACACAGTTTAACAAATAATTTCTTTAAAATGTACAATTGTTATTTAGAAATAACTTTTGATCAGTATCGTCACCGGCACTATTTTATTTTTGATTTTCTCGACTTTATCATCAGAAGAGTCAATTTTCTTTTGTTCTCATTCACTAAATTTCCCACTGAGTTGATACACATTTTACAATCTTTATGGACTTTCATGCATTTTCATAATGAGATCATATAAACAATTAATTCAATAGGTAGGTTTGAAAGGGTGTCGATGAAGGCAAGGAATTTTAGAATGTTGGTAAGAGGGAAACATTTTGCCTTGCAACAAGCAATCCCCTAAAGAGTCAAGGATTCTCTTTACGTGTAGATAGCTTAATGATAAGCTCCATATATGAAGTATCTGATTTAACGTCCATTCAGACCAGATGGAATTGTATATTCATACATCTCGCACAGCCAAAAGTATACCCCTCTCTGGCATAGGTTGAACTGTTGGGAGATTTCTATACCGCAATGGGATGGTTTAATGTATTTGATAACAATGAGCAAATTATGAAAGAACCATTGCATAATTATATATTCTGATATAGATGTACACTGTATGTGTTTACTCGACAGAAACATTTACCTTCTCCATGGTCAAGAGGTAAAAGGTCACGATGTTATTTATAGCCTTTGTATCTGTTACAATATTATTTGTTTATATTTAACCAAAGGTCGATGCATCATATAACTTTTATCTTTAAATAAAACTAGCACTTCGTAGAACTGGTCACTCTTCTTTGACCTAAATTTGTGAAGTAATCTGCAAACTGACCATTCTTGTTTATTCTAAACACCTCACTTTTCGTAGAATTCCAGTAGTTATATTTAGAAAAGTAACGCGGTAAACAGTAAACAATATTTCTTGAAAGCTTTTACTTAGTGGCCATCCTCGCTATGAATAGTATCGCTGGAAAGTTTGTTTTTCTATGTCAGCTCCGGTTATGCATATATAAATAGTGAAGTCGAAGAGCGGATGATAGTAAAGCAGATTCTAAACCATTTCTAAGGTAAGTGTACAGCATAAGATTTATAAAAGGGGGGTGTTGTTTGAATGCATGTTTCGTTTTGACTAACCACTGGCAGCGGAAATATACACTTTTTAATCATTGTACTTTTATTTGATTTTCATGTTTACTGACTTTTTGTGTTAAATTATTAACGTTGGCACCTAAATAGTAATTTACTATCCATATCCGTATATACTGAACAAAATACTGAGGGAACGAAAACTAAATTTTGAGTGGAGGTTATGGGTTCTTTATACATTCTGAAATTTTTTTGGGGCAATTTGCAAGCATCAAATCATGTTTTTTCTTTGCGAACTTAACACTAAATTTAGTGGCAAAAACCATGATTTGTATTTAGACTCCATTGCATCAATTTCATTGAATTAACAACTTAATATTCATACCATATATTTTTCATATTTTAGAAATACACCATGAATTCTTTGCATCTCAAGTTGGCTTTCTTCGTATTGACCTTCATATCTATAGTAAGTATACATATTATTTAATCTCGTTATTTGCACTATATCAAATTTATCCATTGTTCTTCGGAGTCCCTCGTTCGATCCAGAAATCTCAATTATTCGAATTCCAGATGATTTAAAAGTTTCGAGAGATAGACTCTTTTTTCCTTAATTTCCACTCTATTTCTTTACAATTCCAAATTTCCATATAAAAGTGCAGAAAAATGGTGATTATTTTTTTCATTTTCAAATAATTTTGAGTCCTTTTCATTGGAATTGTATATGAAAAAGATTCTTTTTCCTGTGTTTATCGATTAGTAAACTTAATTGGCCTTTCCTTTACAAACTCAAAATTCGTCCAAAGTCTAAGAGTTGTCATTTAATTTAACAGAAACAATCAAAGATCCGCCATTTACATCCAATTTTCCATTTAAAAACATTTGACATGCGACAACTATTGGATGTTTCTGACTTGTGACGTCACATGAAAATGCGATAGAGAGAAACGATTTTTTAAGATCTCAACCGTCCATTTTTTACTATTAAGAAGCACATGACTGTAAGATAGAGGGGAAGGGGATTGCTTTTATTTTTCTTTTTTTTAAATTTTAACAACAGTTTATTATATAGATATAAAAAGATGTGGTATGAGTGCCAATGAGACAACTCTCCATCAAGTTCATTATACACATTTTATAAAGAAGGAAAGGGATTATACAATGAATAAAATGTAAAGGTGCACACTCAGTATAAATAATTTTAATCATGTGTTAATGTGATTAAATATGATCAGTATAACGACAGCGGTTATATCTTTTGAGTGTGTGTATATGTTTATGGGAAGGTATAGGGGTTTGGACCCGAGCACAACATGCGTTGTTGCAGCTATTATATACAGCCCCTTACTGACCTGCTCTCTAGTTTGAGGATCACTCGCATTTAATCTGCAGTGACATTTTAGGCCTTACGGTTGCAAAATATAAAGTAATGAATAAATAAAATTCAACTTATACGCCGCATGTTTGCGCTTGTCCCAAGTCAGGAGCCTATGGTCTTTGTTAGTCTTATATGTTTTTTTTTAATTTTAGTTCATTTATATATGTTTCTGAATTTGGTGTGACGTCCATTTTCACTGAACTAGTACACATTTTTGTTTAGGGGCCAGTTGAAGCCCGCCTCTGTCGGGGGTTAATTTCTCGCTATGTTGAAGACACATTGGTGGCGTTGGGCTGTTTTCTGCTCTTTGGTCGGGTTGTTGTCTGTTTGACACATTCCCAATTTCCATTCTCAATTTTATGAATAAATATTACAAAATAATGTTTAAACTGTATAAAACAGAACCCCTCAATCTCTCAGTGAATATCTGTTCTTCTGTTGTAGCAACTGTGTTCGAATAATCCACCTTTAGCTGAAGCCGGTAGATGGTGGAAGGTAATAAGAAGGGTTCTGAGACCCACGTGTGCAGGTTGTGCAGGAATTTGTGAAAGAAAAGTGCCAGGACGTTGTCAGTGTAGAGTCGATCAAGCATGTATGAGGCGGTACAGGGGACGTTAACTATTTCTATCAGAAACTTGTCATTGAATTGTTTATACATTTTTACAGTGCTTTTGTATTTTAGATAAAAAAATTCTCTATACTGAGTTTTCTTTCTTTATTACTTGCAGCTTTGTTAATATACGAGGGTGTGGGGAAAAATTTATGCAAACCAACAATGCGGTATGGGTTTTGCTAATTGTTGAAGGCTGTACGGTGACCGATAGTTGTTTATTTCTGTGTCATTTAGTCTCTTGTCTCATTGGCAATCATACCATATCTTCTTATTTGGCCTGTTATCGGGTGTTATATGTATATCGCAATTACCCGTCGGTTTCGGTTGGTTTACTAAGTATAAAACAATCTGTGGGACTACCGATTGATATTCTGGAGAGGGAGAGGGGGCCCATAGGATTTTGTTTGGATCGATATTATATTCATTTCAACCTTTGCGGGTCACGTATTTATGCTTCAACTTTTTTACACAATCATATCCTGCATTTTGATGGGTAAAATATTCACTTTTACTCTGTTTTTGGCCAGTTTATTTATTTTCAGCTCCTACTACTAGTATTCAATTTCAAAATTTTCGAACCCCATCTAACAGCATAGTAAATGGTCGTCCCATAATAGATAGGCATGTAAATGGTCCAACCATAACATAGATAGGCATGTAAATGGTTTGACAATGATGAAGTGTGGGTAATTTGGATTGGCACCGGAACATGTTGACATGTTGGTTAGGGGCACACTTTTGCCATTATCAGCGCCTGAAAAGTTGTCAAAGGGAATTTTAACTAACAGAAGATCATACCATCTGTACAGGAGGAATTACATTTACCGTCCTTATTTCGACCGGAAGTTACTGTGAATGTTTATATAATATATAATCTGGGACTATCATATTATGTCCCAGATATCATTCAGTCAGACCGACAAAGAAACTTGGGCATATTTCTAGAGGAAGGGGTATATGTTGAAGTCCGTCTACTCAATATGTAAAATAACAAAAATACCGAACTCCAAGGAAATTTCAAAACGGAAAGTCCTTTATCAAATGGTAAAAAGCTCAAACACATCAAACGAATTGAAAACAACTGTCATATTCCTGACTTGGTACAGGCATTTCCTTATGTAGAAAATGGTGGATTAAAATTGGTTGTAAAGCTCGCTAAACCTCTCAGAGGACTTAATGAATCTACCTCTGGTAAGAACCGGTTATGGTTTGGATACGGTCATTACAATATTTAAGAAAATTACGGTTCCATTTTGATATTTATTCTAAATTTCAAATTTTTAGCAACGAAAGAAAAATCCAAGAGACGTCATATATTCTCGTATTTCCCAACTTATTATTTATAACAACTACCTAACCCTGTTTCAGTTAGCATCATAAACTCTTATATAATATGAAGCTGGTCCATTCTGTTTCTGTATACAATTAGACTTATGACTGGTTCGAAATGTATTAGGATTTATACCATTTGCTCCTTTTGAAGTAATATAAACTGCATTTGGAGACGACATACTTGGACACTCTGGAAAATAATTGAACGGTAATAGAAAAAATCGCACCTGGGATCCTGCTGTGGTTGTTGTAGATGGAGTCTTTTGTGTGAGGATTGTGTAAAACCACTTATGTTACCCAGGCAACAAAATCTTCGATTTTAAAGTTTCGTTATCTGAAATAAACAAGTTCTCGAAATCAACGACAGTATTCTGTGGAACGTTATTTGCATAAATTTAGGTACTGGATATCTCACGGTTTTTATTCTTACCGGCTTCTTACGGAAATTTTGCCCATTGTGTGACATTCATTTTTAACGATGTCAGTAACAGATACGGGTTGAGTTTTCGATAGGCTCTTTAGGGTTTGAATTCATTCTCAACCTGGTCGTGATAGAAAATGTCGTACCTTGCTTCATTTGTAGTTTTGTAGTTTGCCTCTCTTTCAGTTGATTTTGTTGTTCAGTTCGAATTTGAATTGAGTTTTATTGAAATCTGGAGATCAAGGCGATTTCAGTTGATATATCTAGAGTGTGATATATATTTGAACGACCATTTATATCTAAATCTACTTTATGATTAAATAAATTCTGATGAATATTGGCCATTATTGTAATGCATCGTCTAGCGGGAAAGCTGACTACACATATCTTGTTGAATAAATGTGTACTTCTATGGCCTCATCTTAATGAACATGCAATATAAAGAGAAGAATATAAGGGACGACAAGTTCATTGTATAGTAACTGTGTATCTTTACATTAGCATGGGTACCATTAAATGTGCAGTCTGTGTATCCCTTCAGAGCACCTGAGATCATCCTCGGTTTTTTTATTTATTTTGCCAAATCCTTAATGGCTGTGTAGTGTTTTATGACTGTTGTTTGTTTTCCACCTGTTGTTCTTGTCGCTGCTGACGACCTCCTGTTAAGACTGATGATTTTTGTTAATACTATATAAGTATCTTCTTACTATTTTAAAATGATTCTAGTAAATGAATAGATACTAAGTAAGCTTAAGTTGGTGAGATGGCAAATCTAAGATGTTTTTATCGATATTTTCTCTGAATTATAAGTAAAGCTACTTTGGGGGTTTTAAACACTAATGGATATTTTCCTTTTTTTAATTAACGTTGCCTTAATATATTTGCGATTCTCTTGTAAATTATTTGATTGTAATGCAGTGTGAGAATACATCATAGCATACAGTAATTGTATATGTATTTGTAAGTTTCATAGAATTTAAACACTGTTGATTTAATTTCATAGTGAATGAACTAGTTGGTTCGAAATCAGAATAACGTGACCGGGTAAGGTGACATGTCTCCTTGTGGAGTGTTTTCTTTTTACTAGCACTTATTTGCGTTTTCCTCTTTGACTTAAAATTCATTTGCCCGTGATATATCTTTATTTAGCCTCCGTTAGGAGAGATAGTGATACAAATAAATAATAACGAATAACACAATATACAAGTTTGAACGATGGAAAAAAGAGAAAATTATCTTAAACTTAAAGTGTATTTCACATTGTCAATTAGGAGAGAGAAAATGTTTTGTAAAATTTGTACCGTTTTTGTATAATAATAAACAGTACTGAATTAATAGAAAGTATAACATTACAAGTTTTCAGTCTTTCCGAACAGTACTGATATGTACGAGGGTAGAAATGTACCAAAACAACGTGGGTAATTTCTTGGTAGTGTAGTTCAAATTCGGTATTGCATGACAGTAACAGATAACAGAAATCTTCATCAGCTAAAGAACAAACAAAAGCACTAAATGTGATCGGGTTTATACATAGTAATTCGCACCAGAATTCATGAATGTCGGATAAGTAGTCATTTAAAGTACCAAGCTGTACAGATATTTCAGAGGTGTCACTAAAACAATACAATTATGAACAAAGTCAAGTAGGTAAGTAAGAATGTTCTTAAACCCTGCTGACTGCCATTGGCGATTGCCAAATAACGGATCACTGATGTAATAAATGGATCTTAATAATAAATTTAATACTAAACAGAAAACAATAAACTTATATGACTCTTAGACACAGAAAACAAATATTTGAAATTTCATTCCTTTTTTATGAAACGCGCGTTAATATTTTTAAACATTTTGATTTTGTTGTTTTTTGCAAACGATCTTACATTCACAAAAAAAATATTTAGAATTTCATAATCGTTTTCAGTATTTTAGATTAAAAGACAGAAACCATTTTTTACACTCTTCTCATCAAAAAAATAATTTTAAATCAATATAAACCACCATCAAAACTTAAATTGTTTTTTTTTTCTTGGTGGTGAAAGGGGAATAATTCAATGTTCACCTATTAACTTTCGGGCTTCCCAATAATTGGTTTATAAACAAAGTAAATAGATATAAGAAGATGTGGTATGAGTGCCAATGAGACAACTCTCCATCCAAGTCAAAATTTATAAATGTAAACCACTATAGGTCAAAGTACGGTCTTATATTAAGTATAAAAACTAGGTTCAACTATTTCAAATATTTAAATGATTTTAATCTGGATAAAATATTAATTAAAAAAAGTAAAAGAAAATAAAAACAGCACAACTTTTATGTCTATTTGTCATATTTCATATACTTAAAAGATATTTCCGAGGTACACAAAAATGTGACTTGTTTTAAGAAACTCAAAGATGAGGACAGACAGACATTTTGAACTAGTTTATGTTCTCATTATGTAGCATACTATCATAATCATAACTTGCGTGTTTAACCCCGCCACATTCTTTATGTGCCTGTCCCAAGTCTGAAGCCTGTGATTCATTGGTTGTCGTTAGTTACTGTCTGTCATAATTGTATTTCGTTATGATTTGTTTTAATATAAATCAGGCCGTTGGTTTTACTTTTTAATTATTTCACATTTTGTCATCTAGGGACCTCTTAAGGTTTACTATACAGTACGAGTTTTGCTCATTGTTTAAGGTCGTACAGTGACAAGTAATTGATTACATGCTTCAGTGCCCTTTTGGTCTTGGGGGATAGTTGTGTCTTTGGAAATCATACCACATCTCCTTATCTTTATATTGTAGCTTTTGTTTTCACCTAAATTTGTTACGATCCATGGCCAATGTTTCGGGAGTGCATATAAACAAAATATAACTAACTGCATTTTTCATTTCAACATGGAAAGGCGCAATTTATTAAAACGCCTAGTACCGCTCGATCAGTCATTTAATTATAGATATAGACGGTTAACAAACAAGTTTCCGAATAGCATGCAAGTTTGATATTTATAACAAGAATGTGTATATGGGCAATATCACAAGTATGTGGAGTAAAGATATTCGACTAAAACTCTGGTCACTCGCTAGGTCGAAAGACTGCGTAAATAAAGACAAAAAATCACCCAAAAGCACAATACAAAAAAACAGGCCCAAAATTGCATGCCCAACTCTCCAAGTTATTTGTCAAAGTCCGTACTTTGCTATGGGAAACCCACAGCTCATTCATAAGCAACACGACGGGTGCCACATGTGGAGCAGGATCTGCTTACCCTTCCGGAGCACCTGAGATCACCCCCAGGTTTTGGTGGGGTTCGTGTTGCTTAGTCTTTGGTTTTCTATGTTGTGTCATCTGTACTATTATTTGTCTGTTTGTCTTTTTATTTTTGGCCATGGCGTTGTCAGTTTGTTTTCGATCTATGAGTTTGACTGTCCCTCTGGTATCTTTCGTCCCTCTTTCATTCGGATAAAAAAACGAAACAAAAGAGGAGGCTAAAACACACCAAAAGATATTCATGAGTCCATAAAATTTCCCTGAAAGCAGCCACTGATTTTGATGGAAGTGTATACACAAACGAACGGACGTCGGACGAACTGAAACAATATAATCAGTAAACGCGAGTGGTGGTTATAAAAACGATAGATAAAGACACAAAACGAATGAAAAGAAACAACTATTGAACATATAATTCCTAGAATATGATAAATATGACTATAAATGCGTCAATTTGAGTCTTCTGATGACTCCTGTTCGTATCAAAAATTGATTGAAGATATGAATGCCATCACGGGTGCTGCATTTAAATTGTACTGTTTATTGAAAATTTCCGATTCGAAAATTTACTTGAAAAAAATTATGAGATGGTGATGTTGCTGAAATCCCATAAATACTATGGCTCCATGACTGGTGCATCCGTTTGGCTGTTAAGAGTGTATAAATACGCATACCTGTCTGATCGGAATGGGAACGCTACATCCGATGTCTTATGTATCGTTCTCTGTAAATTAAACAACCTTTTATCAGCCCATTGATGGATCCGTAGGTGACATGTCGAAAGGTAAAAATATCTTCCCCTATTCAATATGCATGTACCACGGCATGTACCTCAATTTCCCAGGAGCAGTTCAAATTTCTTATCTTTTTCATGTGTAGGATTTATTGGGTTTTTTTCGCACTCGTCCTAGATATGTATGGAATAATTCTTTCTAGACGTTTAGCAAACAACGATCAATAGTAGGATTTATTTGAGATATCACCATCAGATTTTATTTCAAGGGACTTTTACCGCTTGACGCTTTCTAACAAGACTCTAAAATGTGGTATCGTGTAGTTTAAAATTGCTAGATTTATTTCCCTTTGATTATAAACTTATGACTAAGGATCATTTATAAACAACAAATTAAAATAAACGCATTTTACATGTTTGATATTATTATCGATCGTATTTTCACTAATATCTTTGAATAATATTAGTATAATGATAATTATCAATACATTATATATTTTTTTTAATATTGGTTAAATTATCAAACTAAATAGAACTTTAAACGCTGTACAAGAAGTATTTTTTGTTCAATTCAATGGCTGATATCGCCCGTTTGGAAAATTTCTGCAATTTTTTAAGCGAAACAGTTGATTTGGTTTTTTTTTCATATATTATAACTATTATTTTATTTTTATTATTGCTATTATCATTATTATTGTTGTTCTTTTTCTTGTTGAACGCTCGAAGACAAGAATGTTGTATAGTCAACGATATGATGAATTCATGGGAACTAACAAAAAAAGCGGTATAAACAGGAAATACTAAAATGTTAACTGTATCTTAACATAAAAAGTTGCAACATTGGTTAATATATATATATACCAAATCAATCGAAGTGTTTAAACATTCATGTAATGAATCAACGATATACCTGAACCAAAGAATGTATTGTTCACATATCATGGTTAATACAAGTCGATTAGCAGAAGTATTTACCAAGTGGTACTATATCACAGTCAAAGTCATCAATGATTTCAAGGACAAATCTTTGATAACCACAAACCGGGGCTATGAGTCGTTTTGAACTTGCAGTGAGGTATCAGCGTTTTCTCCTGATTGAAGGTCTCACTGTGACCTTGGGATGCAGCGCAACAATCAAAGAGCCTGTGTCGATGTCTTCGGTCTTTCCAAGTGCTTGAAATGATATTGTGTAATGAATAAATAAACCAAATTCTTGAAACTTTTCTTGTCTAGACTCAGGGAATTTAGTGAACCCTTCAAATGCTGTAAAGACACTTCTCCGTTGATAAAAACGTATTTGGACCACTAGATATGAATTATAGGGGAGGAGGGGCTATACGTCAACGTGACAGCAACCCAATGACATAAATAACTGAAATACATATATTGGGCAATGCTTCGTATTGGTGTCTCATTGACGTATTTTCCAAATCTATGCTTTCGTTTAAATGCTGTAGATTCATTAATATTCGTTGGATACCAATTTTCGTGGATTTCGTGGGTACAGGGGAACCACGAATTTAAATGTTCAACAAATTACAAATTTTCTAAAAGAATTTATACAGACTTTGCCAAAACCACGAAATTAAATATCCACGAAAATGCAAGTTTTCCTCAATCCACGAAAATTGGTACCCACGAAAATAAATGAATCCAGAGTGTGTTAATTTTATTGTAGTTCGTACTTCTTTGGCATTTTCAAGGCGAACGAACAGAGTTCTAAATAAATATAAAATTAATACACTTTTTAAACATGGCAAAGAATCATGAAACAGGGAAGACTTATATTAAAGTGGGAAAACACACACACACACACAACTCTTCTTAAAGTGAATAAATACTGTATATATGATCAAATACTGTCGAATCAGGCGATGTATTTTTTTTTAAATGAAGAATGATCGCTATAATTTTTATCAATTGTACTAAAAACTGTAGACAGATTCCATACTATGCATGTTGTACCTGTACATGCATAAATGCATTTTCCTTATCTTAAAAAATTTGAAGTGGAGACATGAAACTAAAAGTTCAGAAATATCTCTCATTAATGAAATTCTTTTCTTTGTTTTCTTTTCTGCAAAAGTTAAACATTCGGATCTTTTGATGGTGTAAATAAAGAAAAGTAGGCTTTCAAACGTGATAAATGGTCGCAGGCTTTTCTTGTCAATAAATTATAGCTTCTTATAAGCGGTCAGTTTTGTGACGGTTGTTTTTGAAAGGAGGCGTAAGGGTAATTTATTGAATCACATAAATCAAATTAAGTCCAAACTGAAATCACATAGTAATTTCCGTACAAATCTGTTTTCAACTCACAATCTGTGAGAAAATGTTCGATTGTCTATTTATAGAGCAATACATTTCATTTCGATAATTTATAGCATTTCTTCGATAACGTATACACAATGAAAAAACAAAACCAAAAAGAGAGAAATATAAATATAATATAAAATTGAAAATAAAAAAACTTCATTAATTAAATAATAATATCAATTTATTAAAGAAATGCACATTTATATCCCGATGGGTTGAAGGAATAAAATAAGAATAAGAATATTTATTGTTCCAATTAAGGGCCCTTGGTGGGTAGAATGACATTTATACATTTAGACACACAAAACAATACACTGTGATTTGTAACAGAAAAAAACATTTTTTTTAACATTGAAATGAAATATTAAAAGTTCATAAAGAAGGCTTATGCACAATACAAATGTTAAATACAAATCATAAGGGAAATAATTATGACAGTTTAAATTGTAGAAATTTGTGCCATCTTACCGAAAACCTAAAAAAAACTATCATTTATACTAAGAGATTTGAAATTTTTTTGGTTTATTACAATAGCTGAGCGATCATTAGTGTGTAAATGATAAACTTGAAAGGGACAATGCATTGAGGTTTCATTATTTTTTTCCTCCATCAAATGGGCTCACAAAGATCATATCACAAAATATAAGACTGTATTAAACAAATTATTAGCATTTAACTTTCTGTCAATTCCAAATTTCGACTATATATCTATTTTTTTTTTCTTTATCTTAAAATGTCAAGTTTAAAATCTCGACATTACGTATCTTATTACTAAACAACTTTTCTTCTTTAAATCTAAAAAAAAATCTAAGTTTAAATGTAAAATTCAATATTTCAACTTTGCTAAAGATAATATATTTCATTGAACAAGAAGGAAAAACTAAAGCATGACGAATTCGACAAATTACCTCAGAGTAACTCCAAGACTACAAATTATACAGTATGTATCTTTAATTCAAAATCAAAAACAAATGAAATATATTCACTTTTTATGAGATGCTTCAGTTGAACGAGACGAAAATTTCCGAAATACCCCTGATGTTACAAATAAATTTCGTATTTTCCGACGATGTAAGTACATTGTGTATTTGTTTCATAAAAAAATTATTGCATGATTATTTATCCAATAATCCATGACTTTCGGGACCATATGAAAGTTTATGGATCGGGCGGATATCTACCAAAAAGTATACAGACATAAATGAAGGAAAGGTTCTTCGAACCCATCTTTGTGCAAACTAATTTTTAACAGTACATAATAACTCATCGGTCAGCTAGTGTTCAATGGATAAATAAGAACTATAAAGTACAAAAAAAAAATGATATTTATAAAAAAAAAAAAAAAAAAAAGATCGCAAGTTTGTCACGTGATATTTTAATAATATTCCGTGACTATGTAACAGCAATAAAACCACATCAAATTGTAAATAAAAAATAATCTGCGGATATATTGCAATACGAGCCTGTGATCTTCATTATACCACAATACCCTTTAAAAAAATATTGACTGAAATGTGGAAGAAATTTCCTATTTATATCACCATTTCGCCAAGATCTGTAGGCAGCACTTTTATTTTGTTGATTTGCGGTTTGCACTTAATATTTTGAATAATCATACATCATTGTCATAGGCTGTTGATATTTTTCACGCGTAGGTGGAGTTCTATATAGTGTATTTACATAGTAAACCCATCAAATTTAGTTAATGTATAAAAAATCACCGGGTAGTCGACCCAGAACTAACTGTTTAATGCGTTAATCACTGTATGATCCGAATGCATATCAAAGAGAAAGAATCTTTGATCTGGTAAAGTGCAATTTATCAAATACTTTACTGAAAAAATTGCGCCAAATGAATTAAGCAATAACAAAAGAGCAATTGCGTCCAATTGCTGACTTCCCTATTATTGAGATGTTTTATCTAAAAGAAAATAAAACAAATTAATTTTTATACAGTGCTTTCCTGAATGTCTTGAATATCATCAAAATCAGCACGATGCGTACAAATTGTAAAGAGAGTCATAAAATCCTGCAACCGTTTGGTCAATGCTGCATGGCATCATGTTGAGTCATTTCGTGGAAATACAAGTTTGGGGTAAGAAAGTCCGTTGCATGCGCTTTCTCGTGATACCCTGACAATTTTTTCTTGGTACTATTAAAAATCCAAACTAAATGAATAATTGATATTTTAAAACGAAATATTGAATCAAAGTTAGTTCATTCACGTTGACAACTTTGGACTGTTTAACGATGTGGTTTCAATATACTTTTACCAGGCACTTGTGTCCCCTTTTCTGTATAATAGTTTCACTTCCTACAAAACCCATGCATGCAGACTTGGCGAAACTTCAAAGTTCCGGAAGAAAACCCGTGCTTCTAAATTGTTTCATCATCAACACATACAAGAATTGATGACATTGTAATCTATAGGAGTAATTGTCCTGTACCACATCAAATGGTGCAGATGACAAACCCTTTTAGCTGCAAAATAAATTGCACAATTTTCCATCTTCTCGTGCAGACTTTCTTTAGATATGATTGTCTTTTTGTCAAAGAAAAACATAATAGTTATTAATCAAATTTGCAATATCTTTACTTCATATCAATTAAAAATCTGCTCTCTTTTTTCAACAAGGGTTAGAACAGCAGAAAGCTTTCTTTTTGATTACCGTTTGAATAATTAGTGCATACATCATAAAATGGCATTAAAATGAGAAGTGACCACAACAATATGTTTTAAGCTTAGAAATGCTTATCTCCGACGTAACGATTATGTATTAGGTGACAAGGGAACTAAATAAGACATCTGCTGTCTTGTTCAGAAACAGCATAAGACGACATGCATTGTATGCACATGTTTGATTTAACTCATTTTTTTTAGTGTGATGTTCCACTTGATCTTTTCTGTAAGTTATTTCCCAAATTTTATAGAAAAACGTGTTACATCTTCTACAAGGAGCAGTAATGTTATGCGTAGCTACTATAAAAAGTAAGTACTCCCTCGTCTGATTCATATCATTAACTGACTTGTTATTTTATTTTAAACTCTTATATGGAAACGAATGTGATATATAAATCATTATGTACTTTCTTTTTTTAGTTTAACATTGCCGGAAACCAGATCGTATATCCCTTAAAACTTCACTTGATTCCACATTTAGTTTTAACAAAAATAGAGAAAAAAAAAAGATCACCAAATAAAAAAAACACAAGAAAAATTGTGCAACACGAACCCAACCAAACAAACGGGGTTGGCCTTGGTCATTACGGAAGGGTCAGTAGTTCCTGTTCTACGATGCATTAAAAATTACCAACATCAATAACTAAGGACTGAATCGTATAGCACAAGCAACAATGCAACATATACTGACTTACTGATTGCATTGGTACATGTTATCCGCGGTTTTAAGATTTAAACTCGGGACTGGTTCGCCTATCTTCCTATGTGCTGTGTCCGTTATGGGTTATCCCTAGGTAGTTGAATATTACGGAAACGTATTAGCGCCACACAACTTTTTTTTTTATATTTCTTCCTATGTTTGCGTTGTAACGCAAACCTTTCCGTTGTAACGCAAACATTTGCGTTATAACGCAACTTTGCGTAATAACGCATACATTTGTTTTATCTTATTTCTTATTTAAGATACAAAGGAAACAGCAGTTATTAATGGAGGAGGCTGTATATATTAAAATTTATCACCTTTGTAGTCATTGCAAAGTAAATTGCTTGAATATTTAGAACATATCACTGAGTAATAATGAGCAGAATAATAGATATAAGAAGATGTGGTATGAGTGTCAATAAGAAAAAAAAGTAAACCATCATAGGTCAAAGTACGGTCTTCAACACGGAGCATTGGCTCACACCGAACAGAAAACTATAAAGGCCCCCAAAAATGATATCCATTATACTAATAGTATATATATTACAAAGAAAATTGAGTAAATTGAAGTTATACCGAAGAAAATAAAAAATCAACCCTGCTTATATACAAAATGTAGCTATAACCGAATATAAATATACTTCCAAAGTAAGCTCTCGTTTGAGGACTGTATAAATTAAGTTGGTTAGATTCAAACAAGCTACCCTTTGGCAATAAATGTATAGAATGAAGATGTTTTATTAATAAAATTATGTTCTCTCCATTCAAATTGCTACCCAAGCATCTTAAAAATACTTCACTATATTGAAATGAAAATTCAATGACTTTCTATAAGAATCTTTATCATATTCTCAGATTTAAAAACGATTTCTTGCATCAAAATTAAAAAAATGTTTCCTTATTAAAGCAGAAAGATCATTTTGTCTATTTGGATTGGAAGTATCAAAATTGTATGACATTATTTTTGATCTTTCAATTAAAATATGCCTATATACTACACTATATCTATTTTCTTGTTAAATTATATACTTTTCTGATGCACAAATCATTCTAAATTTATGTATAATTGCATTTCAAGTATTCACTTATTCTTATGCATATTTATTATAATGATTTGGCCTTGTATGTATGTTTCTTTTTTTATCTACTAGTAAATCACAACCGAAATGAATGACAGACGGACATATATACAAAACTTAATGAATAATTGAAATCAAGATATTTGCGTTATAACGCAAATGTTTCCGTTATATCGCAAAGGTTTGCGTTATTTCGCAAATGTTTGCGTTATTTCGCAAAGGTTTGCGTTATATCGCAAATGTTTGCGTTATTTCGCAAATGTTTGCGTTATAACGCAAATGTTTGCGTTATTTCGCAAAAGTTTGCGTTATAACGCAAACATAGGGAGAAATATTTTTAAAAAGTTGTGTGGCGCTAATACGCTTCCGTAGAATATACTCTGGCTTCTACTTCGAAATAAAACAGTCATCAAGTTAGTCCCAAATCAAGAACGTCGCCAGTTTTTTTTTTTTGTATTTCATATCTTTATGTTTTTTGTTATTTGGATATTTTGGTTTAAATGGCAATTCTCAAGTTCATTGTTTCTGTTTTTATTTAGAACTTTTATCGAATCTGGACGATTTAGAGCTTGACATATTAATATAGACACTTTTCTAATGTTGATAACTGTATGTTTCCCTCTAGATGTCTTTTGATATTTTTGTCTTGGAGTTGCTGTTTCATATAAGAATAACATACACATCTCCTTTTATATGTACCTATTTCTCCTGTTTGAATTGTTTTTCACTAGTCATTTTGGGGCCCTTTATAGCTTGCTGTTCGGTGTGAGCCAAGGCTCCGTGTTGAAGGCCGTACTTTGACCTATAATTGTTTACTTTTTACATCGGATTACCGTGAGGGCATTCCGGTGTATTGTTGCCACAGACATTTCTAGCCACGTGACTTTCGTTTTTGACTGATAACCGAACGCAAAATAGCATTCCTTATCACTTGTTATATATCAATTTCATCAATAAATATTCATGAAAATAATGTTTAAGAACATAGATAAATGATATGAAAATGTTTTGTTGTGAGAAATATATATATATATCAATAACAAATCAAGAATACCGAACATTTGTGTTAACGCATGCGGAAGAATATCTCAAGAACGTTTTGCGGGAAAATATGAATGCCTACTCAAATCCAATCTATTCGAAAAATCGAATTATTACAGAAGCGTTGTCCACCATGCACTTGCACTGCGCTATTATAAGAATAGTAGAATAGAATGATATACAAATGGATGAAAATTATATATACATGTAACTGTTATATACAAATATTAATATAATATATAACAACAAACCAGACGGTATACCGATTTGTATCACTACAATATAATAGTTATTACGGTGAGGTTGAATTCACTGTCATTTATTTATCATCCACGCACGAACTTGCCTCAGAAAAAAATATATCTATGTACCTTAACCTCACTTTCAGGTATAGAGATGTGTTTTTTTTCTGAGACAAGTGCTTGTGACCATCCACAAGAACTTGCGGTCATCCGATGTTCAGTACTTCAGTACTTTGATTACACATTGTGACTTGGATGGAGAGTTGTCACATTGACACTCATACCACATCTTCTTATTTCTATTATTTAGTTATCTACCCTTCCGGAGCATCTGAGATCACCCCAGTTTTGGTGGGGTTCGTGTTGCTCAGTTTTTGGTTTTTCTATGTTGTTTTGTGTAGTTCTTTGACTGTTGGTCTCTTTCTTTTTTAGCCATGGCGTTGTCAGTTTATTTTCGAGTTATGAGTTTGAATGTCCCTTTGGTATCCTTCTCCTCTCTTTTAGAAACGCTGTTCTTCTGTATACAGATGGCAATACATTGTTTTGGTCACATGTTTTACTTTGTGTTCTATTTTCTTGAAAGTAAATATCCATTTATGTGTAGTCTAGACTTTTAATGGAACCAATTTATTGAAGATGACTTAATTAAAAAAAAAGAATAGGTTGTAAAGAACTATCAATTAAAACATAACTGATGTTATTCTTTCAATTACATGTAAGCTGTACATAAATCCCGATACAATTTACATTCAATGAAAAAGAATTTTAAGATCTTTTTTGGTAATAGAGCTGCTAACGTTTCTGCGTATTTAAGCATCCCTAGCTTTCAAATGTTTAAATTTGAGCGTTCCTGGTGAAGGTATATCCAGAAAAACGCTTCTTCGAACGCACAAATTTTATAAAGTGTTATTTTCATTTCCTATTTCGCTGTATGAATATGATTTATTTAAATACATTATGATGAGTGAGGGGTCTGATGGGGGTGGGGTGGGATTCACGAGTTGATTTTTTTGTCAATCACGATTCACAGAAAATAAATTTCCATGATCACGGATCACGAAAATATAAAAAGAGTATAAATCTGTAGAAAAACGGATCACGATAGCGAAAATGCGCCGATTACGAAGAACGGAAATCACCCGTCAGGCCCCTCATTAGTGCATCTGAAAGAAAGTGAAGTTTTGATTCTTTTAGTGGTTATAAAAAAAGAAGCTATAATTAAGTAATGTCGTTATTTCGTTGATAAAGCACTACAATTAAGGTAGTATTTTCCTCAGATTACAACTCTATTTATCTTTTAATGAAATTGTTACAGGTAACATGTAGTAAAAGTGGCAGTGTCACTTTAAACGTTGGAAAGATCAGAAATATTTTGAACTCCAAAATTGCGCATGCTCGTTTTTATTTTTTCGTTTTAATGTTTAATTAAATTTCTTGTAAAGAAGATTATAATAAAACCTAACTGTCTTACTGTACACCTTAAAATGATTATACTGTTTGACATACATTTGAATGTTAGTCAAAATATTTATTCAGAAAGCGGTGCATGTATTAGCCATTGTCTTGTAATCAAGAGTCATTTATGACTATAGAACATTAATAGCTTTGTTCTGGTTGGCATCTCCGAAGGTCATACGTACAAACTATATTTAATGTACCACTATTTTACTAATACTTTTCTTTACTTTTTATATACCATATATCAGATTTTCTTACGTAGGTAATGGCGGTAAAATCACGTTCTTTGCTTTATGATAATTCCCATACATTACTTTGTCACTAAGTCATGTTAAAAAGTAACAATCAAATATTTCAAGAACAGCAAATTGGTGCCAAATTTTCGTTTGGTGTTTTATGAATAACCTAATATTGAGATTAAGGCCCGACCCTCATGATCTGCTCGTTTGTTTTGTCAGATGAGATGTGAAGTGTTTTGGTCGTTTGACAATGTTATCTGATTTTACCATCGCCCCATCACTTAAATGTGAGAAAATGTTTTTAAAGTTCAAATCTGTTATTGTTGTAAATAGTGAATTTTGTAATCTGTAATCATTTCATTGTAGACCTTTGTACAATTTTCGCAATCTTTCGTAGTAATTGCAGACATTTTAACACCATTGTCTTCTGAGAGTCATTTTGAATTTGGTTTTACACCGGTAGTACCTTAACCACCCGACCCATGTCGCGACATTAGCTCGAGGTCATTTATCTTTGGAGAGTTATCTGCTCTTTGCTGACAAGTTAACAGGATACAGTTACGGGAAAGAGAAAAACCCGTATGATAACACATGATTGATTAGAACATAAACAACCTCTCGGCTTTTAAGAATTGCTCATGAGTAATTGCTTCTGGCAAAATACATTTAGCACTGCTTAGATAACAGTTTTAAAAAGTTCAATTAGATGGTTAGTTCAAACTGGTTTGCACATTTATTTACAAACAATGAAGGTCCATTGAAAAATAAAGGCAAGGTAATATAACATGTATAAGTTAATAAGATAATGTTTAAGTTCTGAGAGAAAACACGATATTTTGCATTATAATTTTATGTTTATTTAAGGATTTAATCTTTTCAATTGGATGAGTATTTATTAAATTATATATCATAATATATTGATACACAGGGCCTCGGTGACAACGTGGTATAAGTAGTTCAACTACTGTATCCCTAGCCTTTCAACGCTGAGGTTGTGAGTTCGAACCCTGCACGTGTCAAGTGAGTTCGACTCCAATTTTAATTTACAAGGATTGTCAGTTATCCTGCCGAAGGTCGGTGCTTCTGTCCGGGCACTCTGGCTTCCTACACCAATCAAAACTAGCCGCTACGAAATAGCCAAGAGTGTTGACAGTGGCGTAACACACCAAAAGTCAATCAATCTATTATATTAAAATATGATAATATACCAATTATAACAGTGAGGTAAAGTTTAAGTTTTTATATCACAAGAAACAAACATAAAAACATGTACCGGACATGCCACTAATTGTTGCAAACACGGAAGTAGATTCAAGCTCAAAGAGAGGCGAAATATACCAAAGGGATAGTCAAACTCATAAGTCGAAAACGAACTGCATGACAATGCCACGCCAAAAACGAAAAACTACCAAAAGAAAAACAACAGTCAAAACATAACATGGAAAACTCAAGACTGATCAACACGAACCCCACCAAAAACCGGGGTATTCTTAGGGTAAGCAGATTCTGTTCCACGCGTGGCACCCGTTATGTTGCTCGTGTAAGTACATCCCCGGTGATAAGTCTAATCTGGTAGGTCACATTCGAAAAAAAGAAGACGGGATAATGTTTGCGACAATTAGAAACATAAATGTCGTTACCTTTGAAATAGATACTAGCGCAATAACGGTCATCCCGTTTATTTATATTAAGTAATTACATGGAGTTTCTTTTGTTCAATACCAACTTTATCTTATCTAGGACAACCTGCCACCACAACCCTTAAGATAACCAACCTGTATCTTATCTAAGACAACCTGCCATCACAAACCTTTAGATGACCAACCTTTATCTTATCTAGGACAACCTGTCATCACAACCCTTTAGATTACCAACCTTTATCTTATCTAAGACAACCTGCCATCACAACCCTTAAGATTACCAACCTTTATTTTATCTAGGACAACCTGCCATCACAACCCTTAAGATAACCAACCTTTATCTTATCTAGGACATTCTACCATCGCAACCCTTTAAATTACCAACCTTTATCTTATCTAGGACAACCTGTCATCACAACCCTTTCGATAACCAACCTTTATCTTATTTAGGACAACCTGCCATCACAACCCTTTAGATTACCAACCTTTATCTTATCTAAGACAACCTGCCATCACAACCCTTAAGATTCCCAACCTTTATTTTATCTAGGACCCATCACAACCTTAAGATAACCAACCTTTATTTTATCTAGGACAACCTGCCATCACAACCCTTAAGATAACCAACCTTTATCTTATCTAGGACAACCTGCCATCGCAACCCTTTACATTACCAACCTTTATCTTATCTAGGACAACCTGCCATCACAACCCTTTCGATAACCAACCTGTATCTTATCTAAGACAACCTGCCATCACAACCCTTTAGATTACCAACCTTTAGATTACCAACCTTTAACTCATCATTCAAAACTGATGAAGTAAATAAGTTTTCCTTTTATATGTATAAGGGGTAACAAAATAGTTTAATTTTTGTAATACTCTATTCTGTAAAGTTTTCTTTGATGTCTTATTCAATGACTTAAGCGTTGTCTTCATCTTTGATTTCTGATCCGTCCATTTCTTTATAATGAAGTACCAACATGTTTTTTCATAGTTTCATTTTGAAAAATCATTTAAAAAGTTATGGCTATATGGTAGGATTTTCGTCGGTTTCCTCCGGTGCATTCAAACATGTCTTTATTAAAAATCTGAAGAAAATAGTTTATTGGACAATGAGTGTACGAAATCAAAGTACTTCAATTGGCCTTTATTTTGTTTTTGATACAAGTATAAGACCATGGACACGTCAACTGCGATTGCGCAAAGTTGTTGCTAAGGACTCTGACAGTACTCACACAAATCGAGTTTGACTTCACAAAACCAACTTTGGAACCTCAAGCTGGTTTGGTTATTTAGAAATTTTGTGTTTTATGGCAGACATTTTTCACTTTCTGTACAACGCATGCGTTCAAAACTTGTAAGAAAGAGTTTGACACATTGCATGTCAATATTTACTGAAGATTGCACGTTGACGTATTCCGTGTCTTTTGTGATCATGTTGTTGTTTGATTTGATGTATCATTAATATTTACCCGACATCGTATTTTATACATTAACTGATGGAATATAAAGTTTTCCTTGTATATGTACATACACGGTGCATTTATTTGCTAATTTTAAGTGCATCGCCTGAATGTCTTACTTTATTATTTATTCTTGTACGAAGCTCCTAAATGTTATTCTCGTATAGAAAAGGATTTCTCTACTGGCATTTTTGGTATATCTGTTCTACCATCTTCATGTGTAAGCTTTAATAAAGTATTGAATGCATTTGAATTAACATGCACAGCATACCAGTCGGCTTAGTTACAGACCTGTGTAAAAATAAAAATAATCAGTGTTCGTTTGTCAATAAAAGTGATTTTTCGGAATAAATAGTCAATCTCGTCATGTTAGTATCATGTTTGTTGTAATATATAGTAATTGTTTTTGCGATCTTGTATTTGAGGTGTCCCCAGACAGACTATTTATCTTTGATAAATGGCTATGTAAGACAGTTTAGTTTAATCATAGTCTATATATAGGAGAGTCTGTATATGGAGGGGGATCTTTATTTCTCAATTCTTAAATTTATGCCATTTTTATTATTCGTTTTGTTTTTCCCATTATTCCCATTTTCTTTTATATTTAACCAATTATTCTCTATTACTTTTTTGCACATTTTCTCTATTCTAATTTTCCCCCATTATTCTCTATTATATCAAACATAACCAGACTTTCGAATATATATTTACTATATTTGACAAAAAAGGACAATAATAACAACCAATTTTCATTTTTTATTACTTCTCTAACACAATAAAATATTCAAAACCAAGTTTTCTTTTTTCTAAATTTCTATTGTTATTCTTTAGGAAGCCTTTTTTCGTCATAAATCATTTTCGGATAAACCCGTAATTATGATCTAATTTGTGAATCATTGCTGGACTCGATAGAACCAAATCCGTATTACAAGGTATTTGCTTTTTTACATGTGTATCTTGGGATAATTCTGTTATTCCATCTCAACTAATTATGTAAGAAACCAGTTCCCGTGTCGCAATTTAAATATGTATTCCAAAGCCATTAATAAAAGCGACATCTTAAGGCTTTAGCAAACCCTAACAGGAAATTACACAGGCGAATAGCGAAAAGCGATTTGTCTTCATTTTCAACCAAGGTTTTAATTTGATCAAAAGGCAAAATCTAGCAATATAATGAGTATTTACAGAAAATCTGAGGTATTTGAATCTGACAGAGATATAAATGACTTTTTTCACACAATTTGACAATTATTTGAAATGAAAAATGAAAGCAGCCACGGTTATTCCTCAAACACATGGTGTATAAAAATCTACAACTATATTACTGTTGAAGAACCCAGGTTCAATTGAATTTAAGATATTTCAGATGCATATTAGTGTTAATTCAGTACACTTTTTTGAATTAAATAATGTTTTAATGGTTTTGATAAGAATAAGGTTTAAACCAGAAAGAAACATGAATTCGCTTTCAGTGAAAGAACTATTGTTTTGACAGATTACATTCAGTTTTTGTTGCAGATTGGATTCCCTTTAATAAATATATCTAAACTCAGACTGCATATTTAGAAATGTATCACTTCAAATTGAAATCGTAACAATAAACTACCAATTACAGTGATCGATTGACGATTTCTTACTGTTGTGTCATCATGAACATTTCTCTATATTTCAAAGGCATACTAAAAATTAACGGAGGAAACTAGCTTAACCAAATTTAAGCTGTACGACATATGCAGGAGCTTTTCCCGTTTCAACTCAGCAGATACACCTTTCAAATATCAAAATACGGAGATTTAGTATGATACTAATTGAAACTACTATCAACCAGAGACCAAAGGACGAGGGTGTAAACAGCTATAGGTCACGTTTATTCTGCTTTCGATTCAGACGGGAAAAAACATATACCAATCCGCTTTTATAATGTTATTTATCATTTGAAATAAATATGCGCAAGTGATGGAGCAGGAATGGTTTACTTTTACGCAACACCATAGTTCAAACCTGGTTTGTGGTAGGATTCGTATCAAAATAAGGAGATGCATCAAGATTGTCGATATATCTATCTATTAAAGACCAAAGGACAAAATGTGACACAATCCACAGGAGAAAACCAACGACCTGAGTTATACTTCAATAATGAACGACAAACAGTTATGGCAAATAGCAACCAACCACATCCGCGCGATTACAAGCTCCTGGATGTGCTATGCTCATATGGAATATTGCGGGGCAAAACATGTTTGCATACGCTCAACCCCACCTTACCTATGACATTGATGTAACAACGCAAAGTGAGAATAAAATGTAACAGCAATTAGGACGAACTTTAATAGCTAATTATTTAGATGAACCCCGTTTTCCGAAAACTAAAATATCAATCAGTACACTTCCAACAGATTTAGTGTAAAGACGTCATCAACAGTCTGAGCAAAGCTTGACCCTGTGCAATGCCTTATTAAAGTATCGACATTATGTAGAATCATAAGTATCTATAACTAGATATTCAAATGACCAATAATCTTATATAGATCTTATCGTTATTTACTAGTTACATTTATATAGATTTCTGTGCAGTGGTTTGTGCACTTCATCTATTCTCACATGGGCGTTACGTTTACAGAAATTCTTCGACTGTGTAATTTATAATTCCACACCCTCACAATATATCTTATTCTTTTTACTAAGCTTTAAAATGTATATGCGTATAATCAAAACATTTATATATAACACTAAGTTTTCGAAAAAAAATATGTACGGTTTTAATTCCCCATTACGATACAAATGATCGCTGCACGCCATGTGTATCCTGGCAAAGTATTATTTTTGATTAATTATATATATATATATCCGTTCATCCTATTTTGACTCCTCAAAATTCAAGAGTCTATCCTAAATTGAGGTAAATTATATGGACTTCCAAATACCGTTTCGATTCCTAACATCACTGAAGAGACATTAATTGTCGAAATCCGGATATGGTGTACAAAATCTTTGCACCTTTTGTTTGCGGTATACCATCTTTGCCGCAAGTTTATTGTTTTCTGTTTGTTATTAATTTATAAATAAGATCCATTTATTACACCTGGTGATCCGTTTATTTGGCAATCGCCAATGGCAGTCGGCAGGGTTTAAGAACATTTGTTGTTCGACCTGTTAGTCAAATGCGTTTTGTTAAAATATGCTTTTTCACTTTTTTGGTCTTTTGGAAAATGTTGTTTGTGCTGTATTTAGACCCCTCTAACAAGAAATTTGTTTTGCATGCACACGGATAAAAATTGCGGTTTTTATCCAACGCAATCATAGGTTTGAACGTTGTTTTCAATTTAGACTTGTATATATATATAAATATATATATATATCTTTTGGAAAATGTTGTTTGTGCTGTATTTAGCCTCCTCTACCAAGAAATTTGTTTTGCATGCACACGTATAAAAATTGCGGTTTTTATCCAACGCAATCATAGGTTTGAAAGTTGTTTTCAATTTAGACTTTATATCTATATATCTTGCTACATTTATACAACAATGTGATCCGTTGTGACGATTCTGTCGAAAATAAATCTATCTTTTGAAAACGCTTGTGGTTAACCATATCAAAAAGTTTGGTGGCTATTTTTTTCAGTTTACTAGGTCAACTCATTTCTATAGTACCCGTAGCTCTTGAAATGCCTTCAATGGAAAAAATGATATACTGATTGCAGTAGTGCAGATTTCAAATGGAGATACTTGTTGTTTGTTAGAAAGACTATAGTTATAATTAAACACCTTTTAAGTCAATTACAAAATTAATAATTCTGAATACAATATCTATCTTTTAATTTATTGGAATTGTTTTTGTTTCAGAAAGTGATTTACCCAAGTCAAATGAATTCATATGTTGTTTTGTCATATTTTGGGAGTTTATTTTTTTAGTTTATCTTTATGAAATATACTGTAGAGAAGAGAGAATAATAATCAAGAAGTATTTTGTTTATTGGTTTCAATTAAACATTCAAATAAATAAATCGTTTAATCCCCAATTAGATGATCAATTTCTGATATGATGTTAAAAAATTAAACGTAAGCATCATAATCGAGCAAACCCAAGGACAAATGTATCCACTGCAACAAAAGTTTAAGCACGTGCAGAGTTGAGATGAAAAGGTGTACTGTTAATTGTTCAAGGTTCAATGGCAAATATCTTACATATATTCAAGATGAGGTCATACTAATAAATTCTATCACGACTGGTACGATCTGAAAAATGAATGCACGTAGTAAAAGTGCTCAATACCTTGACTGCCAATGGAAAACATGAATGTATTTGATACAAGGTTCAGCCTTACAACAGATAATAACATTGACGGCACCAATTTCACTGCAACAGATGTGCATTTCGACAATAAATACATCTTCAGTGATGCTCGAAGCCAAAGTATTTGAAAATCCATTTTCAAACTTATTAAAAAATGAAGAGCTTTTAATCTACCTACATACCCCTCCGAAGAATTGTTGTGCGGGTTGTAAAATTTGCAATGGGAGTAGTATTCCATAGCCATGCATCGGAATTTATACAGATACCAAGTTTTAATAGTAAAGAATGTCATTGCCGGGTAAACAATCTTAAAAGAATAGAAAATGAAAGGATATGGAGTAACTGTACATGGGACAAAATCGCACACAATACATAGAAAACATAGAAAATTATCAATGAACAGAAGTTTGAGACAAATAATCATTAACATCATAACCCTTATTCATGAACGAGTTTGGTTGACTTTAACAACAATTCGAATGAGAATATTTTTACAGATCAAAGGGTGAATAAGCACACTTCCCAATAGAAACTACAGACTGAATATAACACACAACACACAAACCACACTGATGATAGGGGTGAACTCGAGTGTTCCTAAAATGTACGCAGCTCCTGCTCAACTACTGGCAATCGTCATACTACTCATGACAATGACAATACGGTGACAAATCGCATTCGTTGATAAGCGAAAGACATGGCAAGTATGACGGGATTGTAGCTACGAAAAATGATACATATCCGCTGTAATCTGTCACACAGATATTATTGAACAGATGAAGTCATGGTTGCGTCCTGTAAACTTGCAAAGCCTTGAAGTCAACTTTGCCATTACAACATCTTTGTTTAATAGCAACATAGCAACATTTTAAGCGACGAAAAAAAACTGGTTCATATATATTGTTTAATCCAGGGGGACAAATACCCATTATGAAGCCGTCGGGAAGTTGCTAGATGAAATGGAAAGTTGAAAACAGAAAAATCGAATTCTCTTTTATCGAAAAATTTAGTTTATACCAGTCCTTTATCTACTTATATACGTATGTCACTATACGAACCAGCCCTAGCTGTATCTGCAATGTCCTCTATTAAAGTCAATGAGATGGAGATTACTTTAATTTGTTCATTCTTCTTATTTGTTCATTCTTCTTGAAACTACCCGTATGAAGGATGTCTCATACGAATGAAGATACAAGCCAGCGATCACATCGGGATCTCATAGGAATTCCGATTGTTTGTTGTAACAAACATCCATCAAACATAACAAATATGTTGTCAAAATAAAGTATCGAAGTATATGACTGTATAAGTTTCCGTGTATGTTTTTGGTTATAATCAGGCTGTGTTTCTACAAAGTATGGTTTAATACTTCCTTTAGAAGATATTCGTATCTTTGTGAGTCATTTTAATGAGACAAAGTTTGATTCATTTCTGCATTATGTCTTTAAGTTTAGAATGAGAAACGTATGCATAGGGAGAAGGGGTATATATTATTATTACTAAGAAAAACCTGTAAGTTATGGAGTAATTGGATAACTGTCTAAATAAAATTTACTCCGTATCTCCTTTTGTTCTTACCCCAACGGTTGGCTGGGGTAAAGAAATATGAACATCCCTTGATGTTTTATCGACCGGCAGTTAAACTCTGTCCACAGTTTTCGTCAGATTTGCTCTGAGGGATGGATAAATACGCAGCCACGCCCATGATAATGGAGATGTTAAAACCTATGCCTGGTGAAGAGAGAGTGCTACGACCTCTGCACGTTGCAGAACCATTGTAACAACACTTTCTAACGGTTCGAATGTTGCTATTTGCAAAGCAATTTATCCATATCCTTAAAAGTATAACAAAAATACCGAACTCTTAGACAAATTAAAAAAGGGAAGTCCATAAAAACTGACAAAACCAAATGCTATCAATCAACGGAACAAGTAAAAAACAACTGCCATATTTCTAACTTAGTACAGACATTTTCCGAAGAAAATAGTGGAAAGTAAAATAACAAAAATACCGATCTTCAAGGAAAATTCAAAACGGAAAGTCCCTTATCAAATGGCAAAATCAAAAGCTCAAACACATCAAACGAATGGAAAACAACTGTCATATTCTGAGTGGGTAAAACCTCACATACCCTAAGTTTAAACTGGCTCTAAAAATTTCTACCCTTCATCCCGGTCGACCACTACTTTTCAGAACCTACCTAATGTATACATTGTTAATATTTTCACGTTTGAAATATTTGCTACTGGACTTTAAGCATACAACATCAATCAATCAATCCTTTTATTGATATATTTAACAATAAAGAAATATGCACAAAAAGGCACTGATCATTACGTCGCGTTCAAGGGCTTCTTTGATGCAACCTTCATCCAGAACGTTAAAGCAGTGACTGTCGTGATACTTGCTTTGTGCAAGATATAATATACATATAAATTTGCACGCACACAAGAATAGATCACGTGCGTATCCACTTCTTTCAACATTATATCAAGGTGCATCTTCTTTTTAACAGCACCAAGAGTAAAATTATTCACATTATAAATACAGCATATCTTATGGCTCTTTATAGAACATTGACATAATTAATACGACATTGTGGTTGTAAGTTCATAGAATACATTAAAATGTATAAAACAACGAACGTTTTAGGATTAAATCAAGAACTTATTGCTTCCAGTTGGAATAATTCAAAACTCTTGTTAACTATAAAGAAAGCGCTTCAAATCCATTTAAATCATGTATCTAATATTTTTTTATATTAATAGAAAATTTTGTGCGTTGTGCGGAGTCTGCATTTCACAGAGCGAGTCTACAATATATTGAAATTTTACAATTGTATAAGGCATTTTACTTGTTCTCGTACTAGGCATGCTTGGATTTTTTTTCACGAAGTTTATTGATCGAATCCAGCCCGGACAATTTCACTTATTTATTGGCTGTCATATATAGTTTTCAGTTGTCGTATATCATCCCTTGTAATCAGTGCTTCAGTATTTGCAATGCACTTTGAAAAAAAATGTAATTATAGAGGAACTTTTGATTCCACTCTCAAAGCAAGTCCGCCGTGGACGGTTTCGACATATTTTATGCACCTCTTGAACACATTTCTCGCCGTGTATTTTTACATCTTTGACATTTGACTTAGGTCTTTCTTTACGAAGGGTAATCCAGACAAGCGCTTCGGACGAAGAAAATTTGGTAAAATTATCAATTAATTGATATATTAAGTATAATGAATTATGTGGGACAACAGCGTGTGATTATGATATACAAGTAAGAACATATGGTATGACTGCCAATGAGACTACTATCCAACTGAGTCTAAATTATTAGGATGCTCTTATTGTCAATATTGCTCAACAAGAACCACATTATAGACCGGATTGAACTCATTTGATCCGAAAAGATAAGTATAGTTTCTGCTCCACTGATGGTAGCCATCGTGCATGTAGTCATGAAATGTTAACGTTGAAGCCGGTAAAAAATTGTGTTCGGTAATAAATTATGAGCGATGATATAAAACGTAAATTGCGAACGATAACGGAAGATACCTTTGCCGTTGGTGAATGCATAATTTTTTTTAAAAATTGAACTTCTCTTCAATAAATTCAGACCTGCTAGTACTTTTTCAGTGATCTTTATTCACCAGTTCTTAAAATGAATATGTTCTTATCCGGTATAGCTAAAAGTCTAAAGCGTTCTGAATTTACAAGGTAAAATCTTACTATGTATTGTCTTAGAACTTTAAAATGACTACAATCATGTGTTCAAACATTTCAAAGGAGGTTTAGATGATAAAAGCGTTCAGTTTAAAACCTCATTTACTAGATTAATGATAATTAAATGAGGGCGTATGTAATGCGGTACTATTTGGCTTCTGAAAAGCAAAAATAGTAAAATTCTTCAATCATTTCAATCGTGATTAATTTTTATAAATAAATGAGTAAGGTGATATAGGCGGGTAACTTGAGTGGAATATATTTGTAATGATGCCACTGGTACCAAATGACATGTCGAAATTGCCATATTTGACCTATGGTGACAATTTCCTGGCTTTTTTTTTCTTCAGTTTTTCATCAATTAAAAGAGATTTTTAAAGCTCAATGTAAACATACGAAACCAAATTAATAAATATGAAGACCATATATCTGACACACTTATATGGGTTTTTTTTTTTAATATATGAAGTATGTTATTTGACTGGTGACCTTTGATTTTCAAATTCAGGGCAAAAAATGGTCTTATAATACCTTTGCCATTACATTTAACGGAATTTCGTGGTTCTGTGTTTGTCCATACACACAAAAAGTGTTTCATTTCGCGACCCCATTAGTTCATTTGTACTTCTGCAGTTGTTAGTTTTCATGACCTCAGCACTATAGTGCACCGAAGACAATTTGTAGGAACAGCCAAACTTCCAAACCAAATCTTTGTATCTATGGAAGAATTTAGTAAAGGTTTTAAGTAATTTGTGGTAACGAAATCCCTGACTTAATAATTTACCGGTAATACATAGATTACGTTCATTGAAATCAAAAACGTCACAACAGACACGGGCACAGCGAACGAGTTGTGATATATAAACGCAGTAAGATGGTGCTAAAGGAACATCACCGTCGAAAAAAAGGAAAATTAACAATAGTGAACGAAAAATCGTCCCTTTTATCGTTAATTTTTATGTAGAGTTTCCCGTGTAAAACTGAAATATCTAAATCTAGGAAAGGGCAGTTTGTACCGTTTATGTTTGATTTATTTAAAGTAAGTTCCTTTGGGTAAATTTCGGCAGTATAGAAAATTCTTGATTATTTAACGAAAAAATATCATCAAGATAACGGTGAGTGTTGTTGAATTTATCGATTAAATGCAATTTAAGACTGTTCTTTACTGATTTTGGTCATAAACTGTGATTCATAACAATACAAGAACAAGTAAATTTTTGCAATTATTAAAAAAAAATCAAGATATAGCAAGCTGTCAAATTTTCAAACCAAACATATAATTTACAAATATGGTAAATATATTGTCATTATATCTATTTATTTGTTGATTAATGATAATATTTAAATACTTTAACAGCTCGAACAGGTAATGGGTTGAACTATTGAAATTACAATACCTTTGTGCATTTAATCATAATGTTATTGGAAGCAACAGTCCGCGTATAGGCCGTTCCATTACTTTAGTTTCAGTAATTTTTTTAAACGCAAACGACAGCAGAGTAGATAAAATTGACTCCTCAAAGCTTTACGACATATGACGTAAAGCCTTTACGACATATGACGTAAAGCGACACGACAAACAATAGATAGTCTACAAAACACAACACAAAAAACAAAGGACTCTACTAAAACTGGAGATGAACAAATGTTTTCCGGGAAGGTACGCAATTCCTGCTCCATTGATGGTACCCGGGTATATCATTTACCAAAAGAAAAAACCTAAATGTTGGCAATTTGGCATATCCTTAATTCGATCAATCGCCAAATATTCTGTTCTCGATTCCTCTTATCCCTTGAAGATAGTAAATTGTAAATACATTTCCCTATTATTTTATTGAACATGCATGTTGAAAGCCAAAAACTAAATAATTGAGTTGTGGAGGCAGAGTGAACACGAACAAATATCAGAAACCGTCTTAAATAATCTAAATTCAGAAAAACTATCATCGAGCCATATAAAATTGTTTTATGTTGGCGTTCCTTAAATTTCTGTAATACAATTGAAAAAGAACAAATTTTTACTATGTCGCCTTTTCCTTTAATTTTAGAGCCACTTTAATTCAAATTTTGAATTTCAAGTAAAAAAAGGTTATCGCGCAATACCAGGCCACATACACCAATCAAAATAAATTTAAAAGTTTAAGTATTTATAGTTTAGTCGCGTATTTTGAGCTGCTAAGCAACTGTTTTAATTCAGAAAAATTGTGATAAATATCGCTATAAGGCGACTCGTTTTCAACAGAACAAAATCCAAAGAGCATTAACTTAATTTTGTGTAACCATCTCGTATCAGAGACATCAAAATGCGATATCAAATTAAGAGTAAACAGTTATTCTTGATGGTAATAATTATTTCAAATATTATTTCAGATAATCTATAAATCGCTTAAATAGAAAATCACACATGGCTCGGAATGCCCATACAGAAAAAAATGGAATGGAAGAAAACAGATGAATAATGATGTCACATGGTAACATATCAACTTATATCAATTTGATATATTTGTTAATTCGGTTTCGTGTTTCTTAGATTAAGTAATAACGAAATAAAATCAAGTTCACTCTCTCAGATCGAATCAAATCTAATTGAAGCATCGCAGAAATGATTAATGTATTTTCTGATTGGTCAACAATATTCTTGCTGCTGTGACAAGAAATGTGATTGATTAATGGAATTCGTCATCGCAATATGCAAATTCTGTAGATTTGTCTACCCGGATAAACATAGCTATTTCCTTTTCGACAAGAAAATAAATGGAAAGTTCATGTCACACGTTTAATTTGTTTTAGTGTTTGCTACTTTAGCGCCTTAGGTTAGCAATGTTTTTATTACTAATTTAATGCATTTTGTTTTAAACAGAAAATTAGATTTTTCAAGAAATGTGATCTGTTAAATGCATTTAATTCTAACAAGCAATGTCACATTATGTCATTTCTTTAACACACTGGTGAGAAATTTCAAAACTTAAGGAAAATTATTTTGTATGTTATAACTAACAAAGACAAAATACTGTTTTAATTCTTTCGAAAACAAACAAATTGTTTCTGCTTTTCCAATCAAAAGAAAACATTTTATATTAATAAAATCTTGTAATTTATAAAACCAACTTTTCATGTTATTAAACGTCTCTGCTGATCACACAAATAGATTTAAAAGACAGTATGAATTATTAGTACAAATAATAGAAAAGTAGCTTAAAACAGAATTATCAGAATCAAAAGTTGAAAAAGTATGCCAGGCTTAAAACTAACAAATTAATAATAAAACAACACAATGTAATTTTAAATAAATATTTATTATAATGCGTACAATAATTAATATCCCAATTTACATACTTTCTAATAAATTTCATGATATCAGACACGCATGAAACATACATATATATATAAAATGTTTTTCGTGTTGATTTCCAGAAACTTAGCATTAAAATATCTAAATTTCCTGTATTTTTATGTCTTGTCTAACACTGTTTATTGTAATAACCTGTCAACTTTTCATGTTTTCCCAGATTATAAAGTTATAAAAATTTTGCCCTAGTCTAAATGTTTACGCCTATATAATTTTGTAACAAATTCGTTTTGTCAGCCCCTATTATTTTCAATATGGCGTTAGCACGATGAAATGTACGGAAATGTGGATTTCTTATTGTAGAATTCACGCTCGATATAACACTTAAAATGAGATGACAACATTGTCTTGAATGTTTCTATTTGTACATTAAACCCTCGTGAGGGCAGCAACAGCAATGGAATTAAATTTATCCTAAAGAGAATATAAAGGAAGCCGTTATCAAGAGGGACTCTTGAGAAAATAGGCTATAAACTTATTGACGAACTAAACACACACTAGGGATTATTATTTTTATTAATAAAAATCATTTGTGTTTGTTTATTTTTATCATTGTGTCGCGACATGGATTTGACGATTTTTTAAGTTTAATTATTTTTTAAATATTTTTGCAAATCTTTATTTTAATATTTTGTAGACTTTTATTCGACCCATCGCTGTCTTATTACGTATCTTCAATAATAAACAGTATACTTTTCTGTATTTATTTTATTATTATGTTTTATTGAGTAATATTTTATTATTCATTGCAATCTAGCAATCTGATTGCAATCCGTCTCAAATGTTAAATACACACTAGTTTTCCCATGGGTCTCAGAAATTTAAAGTAACTAATGAAATGTAATGAAGTAATAAAATTTATTCTTTTTGTGGCAACTTTCGATTTTTTTTGATTTTTTTTTTTTCTGAAAAAATTAACAGTGAAGTATTGAAAAATTGAAAGAATTGTTTTGTAAATGACGATATAGTAGAAAATGATATTGAAAATAAGCGATTTGGTAATAATCTAAGTAAGGTTCGACGATTAAGATTTTTCTTCTAATGCGGAAAATTGTCAGCCAAAAAAATACATTTTTTTATATTTCCTTAAATTGGAAATTTCAAAATATATCTATTACAAGTTAAATGATAACCGGGAAAAATGATTTTTTTCTTCAGTGCTGTAATACTTATAAATGTTTCTATACGAACATCCAAATTTAATATAAATAAAATGTATACTAAAAGTAAGCTCTTTCTGGACATTGATTTATTTGTACTAAAGGAATTAAGAACAAATATGTGTGGTAAAATATTTAAAACAAAATTACTATATCATTTTTTTGCATATTAATTTATATTCCAATTTGACAATTTGAATTTTCATGGTATGGTCTATGTATGAAAATAATGTTTTGTTAAACAAGATGGACACACCATATGAAGCGTAAATACAGTAAAACTCTTGAAGCTCTTTTGGATATTTTCCTTTTATCCTGAATTTTAAATCTAGCAATTTTTTTTTAATAACACAAACTTTAATATTTACATCTTGATTCGTAATTAAATTCAAACATAAATATGTTTTAAGAAATCCGGAGACCTGTTGCTGCAACTAAAAAAAAATCTCATTTTTTTTTTTACATTCCACGTGATATTTATTTAAATTAGCAATCCCTGAAACAGAATGTGGAAAAGCCGCTATGGAAACTGACCTGGTGAATCCCATTTATCTACACGATCATTGTATATTCGTGTGTAACTGAACTATCCAACAAGAAGATTGAAAAAAATCCGACATATTTTTGACAGTTCACACAGTACGGAAATCTACGAACACTTCAAAAATTGTATTTACATTAAAATATTTTCTCCATGCCAAAGTTGTATTCCTTACACTAACCGAGAACTCCTAATGGGTAATGATAAAGAGTAGAATCAGCAACTATAAAAACCCCATGGCCGATACATAAATCACCTTTATTACTTTAGAAGCTGAAACGATTTGTATTCTTGAGGTCTAAATGGCTTTTCTTTTACAATGAGTCGACCAATTATGAAAATGAATGAAGTTAAATTCAAAACATAATAAATCACACAACGCTGGGACTTCATATGCAAATCATATCAACACAGGTCAAATTCGGTGATTTGTTTTCCAACAAAAGTTCAGATCAGCGCGATCTGTTCCTCAAGAACAAAACCCTCTTCAAGGTAATTTCTTAACAATCCTCCAAGATTGGAAATCTTAAGATATTTTTCACCAACTTGTATGTAAACTTGATATTTATATAAACTATGTCAAAGTTTTTATCTGCTACACATATCATTTTACATTGATAAATTGCATGATCCATTCATTGAATATAAAACATAATTCGGCAAGTGTTTCTTTGGTAGTAAATGTCAAAAACAATTTATTATATTGAGGAATCAATTTATTTTACGGCTACTAAAACATGAAACTAACGCATCCGTATATCGTTAGGCGATAAAACACAATTTACATGGTAATTTGTAATACATTTACAACTTACTTAATATTGAACATTTTTATGTGTTGATATATGTGTATAAAATTGTTTAATATAGATATAATCAGTTAATCATAACGTCTAACTAATAAAACCACAATACAAGTGTAATGATATTGCTGTGTAGTATAATACGCTGAAGGCAAGACGTTTGCAAAGTGCATCTAATATTTTGAGCAGTACAGGTCATGTGAAACCGTTTAAAGGATATCTTGAAATTCGTGCAGATAAATGGATAATATATAACTACTCATTCGTATTACAATTCTTCTTTTCTTTTATACTATCATAGTATATCCTAACGTTTTAAAATTTGCCGCTTTCCGGCTCAAATCCAGTTCACGCACTATTTAATTACACAGTACTTTATAAACCTCAGACACAATAGTGTACGAGAGGACATCATACAAATAATAAACATATGATATCATCAAAATAAGAGTTCGCAAACTCGATATAGTGTTGCATTTTTCTTACAGCCTACATGTTTAAATTCCCTCATGAAAACCTTATATATGCCATGCAAAAAGCCCCATTTATTGCTCCGTGTGTTATATATACCCTTACGAAACACCTGAATTCCCCTCCTTATTTAACGGGGGTCGTCTTGCTCAATCTTTTCAATCGGTTGTCTGTGTATAATCTTATTACATCTTCATGAGTTAAAAGATACCAAAGGGATATTCAAATATAATAAGTGGAAGAAAAACCGACCATACCATGGCCATAAAATGAAGAAACGATAAACAAAAGTCTAATAGCAGATACTATTTCTTTCAGTACATTTTGGTTTTAAATTTTAACATTTTCTTACCTCGCCGAAGAGTCGGAATAGCAACCGAGATTCATTGAACAAAAGATTTGCATGTTTGAAAATAGGCCTGATCCGTTGTCATTTACAAATAAATGTTCAGAAGAAAAATAATTTAAATGGATCATCATTCAGATATTTCATTAAATGCTCTAGAAATACTAAAATGGAGCAATTATGCAACACATCGTTCTACTTTTGAAAAATACCTTCAAATATCAGATTGAATCAAATAATGCTAAAATAGTATTTTCCACCTGAACACCTTCGGATAACATCAGTATTTACCTTCGGCAAGAACAAAGAAGGGCGTCAATGTGATACGGCGTGTGCCACGAGTATACTCGAATGATACATAAACCTTGCGGATATTGGCGATACTATCAGATTTTTGACCAGGTATGGAATGGTTCAATAATTGTGAGAATATTTTGTTTTGTTCGCATCCTGAGATAAACATCGGATAATACGATAATTTGACAACATTTATAAAATTTAACCCTCAAACAATCCGTTCCGAATGTCAGGTGTGAAATCTAATAAGTAAGTCAGGTGGTTTCGTATTGAAATTGATTTCTATAAAGAGAAAAAAAGTAATTGATTAAAATTGCCAACAAGTAGTAAAGTCTCAATAAACAAAACATCAACTTGATTGCAAACGAAGTTGAAGTTCAACAAACTTATGCTTTTCCCCCTTAGGACAATAGAGATAAAAAAGATACACAATTTAACTCAGCATAATGCCCCTTGACTGATTTATGCAAACATGATTAAATCAAACTGTATTTTATAAAGCTACGTGCATGTAGTTATAACTTAAGATTTGTATGTCGTGGCAAAAAAAAAAATTTTGAACCACATTCGGTCGTAATTGAGACGTCCAACCCGATGCCTCGTGTAGAGAGTGCACTTATGGAATTTGTAATCAACGGATTTATAAAGGCTTTTGATATCAGAACTGATTCGGATAAAAATAGGAGTACGATTCTAGATTTATGATAGCTATTGTGCATTACGTGTTTCTATGAATATCTTAATATGTTTGTGCATTAACTAACCATATATATATATGCTGCTCTCTCTAGAAATCTGATGATATCCATACAAGTAACATGTTTGAGTTATATGGAGAATATGCTATCAAAGGGAACTTAGATGGAGAAATGCAAAAGAGAGGCGAAAGATACCAAAGGGACATTCAAACTCGTAAGGCGAAAATAAATTGACAATGTCATGGCAAAAAAAAAAAAACAGAAAACATACAAAAGACAACCAACAGTATACAAAACACAACATAGAAAACTGAAGACTGAGTAACACACGTAAAATGACCCAATTCACCTAGACACTACACAGGCAAATATAATGACCTTAGTTAAAAGAACATAGCAGCCATTAAGGCCTTGTAGTTTCTGTTGAATCTGTCTACAAAGACTTGTCTTAAACTACTACACTAAACTACTACATCAGTATATCTATAATAAACAATTGGAAAACTATATAGTCCAAAAATTGTTTTATAACAATATATTATGACTATATATCATCGTATGTTTATCCAGCTCCAAGTACAAGGTACAGTGGTTAAATAATTATTGAATCGTTTTCAAGCCTTAAAGACTGTCTCATAGCCGACATGTTAACAAAAAGATTTTCACATCCCATGATTTAGAAGAACTTTAACTTTGAACTATTTACATAAAATATGTATATATTTTTTATGTGTATATAACAATTTGAGAGAATGAAGGACATTTGTCTCATATGGGAGACCGTATGTTGCCCCTCATCATTTCTTTAATTTTTGCGTCATAAGGTTGCTGTTTCATTGACGTATAAACCCTATAATCTCATTATACAGAACAATTGATTTCTCCAAAGTCATGGTACTACTCCTCTTCTTTTGAAATTGTAGTAGAAGATGAGCTTATGGTATTGTAGTCCTAAAATATCCCCCAAAAAAAAAAAAAAAGCAAAAAAACAGAAAGAAAGAAAACAAAGTTAAATCCACAAAAAAAAACATAAAAACCGTCGTTTACTTAATCAGTCTTCCAATTGCTTAACCAAACCTCTTTTACGCGATTTATATCGATATTTTCAAAAGTAAAATAAAGATAGCTTGCAGATTTGTTCCCCTTATTGTTATATTGCTCCAACTCTGGCCCTCCTACCTAAAAAGATCGGAGTGTTACTGATGATTTTAAATACAGACATTCATGCACCCACAGAAAATATAATTTAGATGTTTTAAATCGGATATTACGTTTACAAATCTTAATTATCTTGTATATTATTGTCTTCCACTCTGATCTTGAATGTATTGAACATAAATGGTATTATTTGTACTGTTTAGAATATTTTGTCTTACCGTATGCAATATCAATGTACTTTTGTGCCCTTTCAACTCATATACCTCTCAGTATACCTAGCCAAAAAAAATGATAAAAAAACACTATAAAAATTTCATGCATCCGAAGCGCTTTTCTTGATTTACCTTCATCAGAAACGCTCAAAGCCGAATATTTGAAAGCCAATGATGCATAAGAACCGATAGAGACGAAGAGCTATATGACCAAAAAGGAATTAATGCCTAATGGAGTTTAAACCTTAGTTTTTTTACCATTTTGAAATCTATAAACGGAAATACACAGAATACTGAGCTGATGATAACAAATCTTGTGGCAAAAAAGTGCTTTGTATATATGCAGCAAATGGCAACTATGACGCTTAATTTCATTTAATTTCATTTGTTCATAAGAAAAACAAATGGAAATATGGCATTAAGATGCCTTTTAGACTTATGCTTACCTTTCGCGCACTTGTTCGCACGCAAGCATTTTTGGCGTAAATTCGATGTAGTTCTAATTGTTTTTACTACCATGGTTGTCTCATTTTAGCTGACGATGGTATACTGCTTTCATATTAAACGCGTCATATTACAGGGAGAATATTTACAACGTTTTGTGTCAGTGCCATGCAGTATTTTGTTATTCTTTATAAAAAAATATAGTTATAACATGTTTTTCGAAAGAGCGGCGAAAGATACTAAAGGGACATTCAAACTCATAAGCCGAAAGCATACTGACAACGCCATGCCAAAAAACAAAAACGACCAAACAACAAAAACACAACATAGAAAACTAGATCCTGCTCCACATGTGGCACCCGTCGTGTTGACCATGTTAATACATATCAGGTGATACTATGTCACGTTCGGGGAAAAGAGGACAGGATTGTGGCTACGAAAATTGTAACATATCCGTCGATATCTTTGAAACAGATGTTCCATAACGGTCAACCAACTCATGATGGAGTCCGCAAAATGTTCGAAGCAATAAAACTAGAAAAAATGCTGTTGAAACCCTTTTAAGTTTTGATTATTAATCAGTCTTACTACATTCATAATATTATCTAACATATTTACATCTGGCATTTAAATCAAAATGTCTACTCTAGTCAATGATATACATTGATATTGGAAACAACTTGCTCAATTATAACAAATTTAGCACTATTTTGTAAAAAATTCTTTGAATGACAATCTAAGTGACTTAAACGATTTAATTGGTGTCTGAAAGAAAAATAATATGCAAATTACTTTTGAAAGAATTACGGTTTTAATTGCGAATGTCCTCAATTTAAAACTACGAAAATCCCGTTTCTCAATATTCTAGCCGATTGAACCAGGTGTTTAATTTTTTTTCTAAAAGTCTGACATACTGAAATTTACACCATCAAAGGTTTCTAAGTTAATCATGAGTATTTATATCATTTGCATGAACTTGGATAGTCCTTTTAATGGTTGTTCGTTTCGATATTTCAGCTTCGAAAAAATGGCCACTACCGAACAATTTGCATGCAATGATATTGACCAGTGGTTATAAATAATCGGGAACTGACAGCAGTGTCTGGATGTGGACTAAACGCATTCATTTTTGCTTTTTATTTAATTGCATCATTTTTCATCAGCGACGCAAACCATTAATATGTTTCTATGAATAATACTGCAAAAACAAATCAAACTTTGCCGTAAGGTTAACAACGTCGGAAAGTGAATTGTTATTTCTAACAATTGTGAGAACAAAACATCGAAATCGAAAAATTATGTATGTGATGCTTGGTGGTCCTACTCCATGAAAAATGAGACCAGTCTGTCATACCGTAAAATTAATTTCAAGATTATTAATTTTTTAAGACCATGTGTTTAATTTATGAAAGATGTGTTCATACCCTATTTTTATCCTTTTACGGAACATTAATAACTAAACAATGCAATGTTGATAAACGTTTAAAGTTTAATGAACTTTCCTATTTTATAATAAAGTTTTATTTTGTTCCAAAGAAAAAAAGAAAATTAATTTACAATTTGCCACCACCTTATAACATATAAGTAGTAGTAGACGAAGAGCAGTAATAAAAGCGGTGTTCCTTTGCTTTTTGTGATTTTTGCTGAGCATATACTGATTTTGTGTCATGGGTGGATACCCCGTATCCTTTCTTTTCTAATATACAATTACTATCAGTTCAAAGATAACTGTCAGAGCATTACAGAAGATGCATCATTAATGTCAAAAAATGAATGTAACACTCTATAAATTCCATGCGTCCGAAGCGTTCAAAACCGAGTACTAGTATTTGAAAGCCAATGCTGTTTAAGAACCGAAACAGTTGGAGAGCTATATGATCAAAAAGGACCTAAATAATAGTTTTTATGAATATGTTATTTCATGCATTGTTTATATTTTTTATTTGTTATTTTGATTTTTTGAACAGATGGTTTGCGTGACATGCTATTTATTCAAGTGCCAAGACACGTTTTTCACACTACATTTGTATTAAAACTTGTGTAGCAAATCAAGAGTTCATAACAGTCGGTCTACAAATGTCTTAAAGTATTCACAATTGCATTCTGGTTTTTGTTGGTTTGACTTGGAATATTTAGGTACTCCTGGACCGTGGAAAATTGAGCCTGCTCCTTCTCAACAGTACCAAATGAAACATAGATTAACAATACATGAATTATACTAACCCTTAGGATATGCTATAATTTACTATTCTCAGAAAGACTTCATGGTTCCGGGACATTTCTTGTGTTGATTTATGTGGTCGGTCTGCAGAGGACGCTGAAACCCCAAACCGAATGACTTTTATTGGTCTATTGTTCCTTTCTGTTGAGTTAAATTAGTTTTGCTTACGAATGATGGTAAAAGCAGATTAATCAAAACAAATCTTAATTAAACAACAATTAAAAATTAATGATCATTACATGATGTATTTTTAAGCCTGGTAACTATGATGAGTTTATCTCGTAGTATGAAACCAGTAGTTGCTATGTATTGTCATTTATTTATATATACAAAGCATTGTAGTTCAAACAGATTGATATCCAGGTCGACTGATTTCCAGGTTAAATCCTTTTGCAATATCAAAAAGAATTTTTAGATGGCGACTTATGATAGAATATTCTGTTATCATAATTAACTTGTGTATGCACAATCTTCTTAAGATAGTGTTATAATTTGATTGCTATGACTAGTTACGTTCCTGTTAAAGGGGCATTAGCTACGAGATATTAAAAAAATATATGATATTTTTTTTTGTTCAATCATAAATGAAAGTGAAATAGTGAAATAATAATTCGCTTTTAGCAGTCAATTTTGTTTTAATTTTGTCAAAATAGGCTAAGAAACATCGCTGATGAATTCTTCACTTGCAAGTGAATAATTCGACCTCATTGAATCCGTATTAATGTGACCTTCAATTTAGTCCCGTAGCTGGACATGGGTTACGCATGTATTCATCTATTAAAAGGAAAATAGTGTCAATATTTAAAGTGAAACAAGGATGAACCATTTGGTTGACTGATTCGATCCACAAAAAATCATTCTTATACAGGTGAAAACGACGATAAACATACTTTAAACCTACAATATGAAATCAAACAGACCTAGAAAAATCCTCTTGCACGTGGTCGCTATCTATTTATTTTTATATTTTTGTTTATATCTGGTTATATGACCGTCGGCAGTCTTCGGAGTTCATCTCGATGGTTAATTAGAAGACTTCTTTTTTTATATAGAACAAAAAAACACACGAAATGTTGATACATATTATCGAGTCCATGCATTGTTAATTGTTTATTTTAGACTTTTCGTAATTTGGATATGTTATAAATTAAATATGAGAATTTGAGTCAAATTGGTGAACAGAAGAATTTGACAGCTAATGCCCCTTTAACTACTCGTATTTGAATATTTTTTAGATATGCATGGAAAATTTAGTCACTGTATCCTTAAATTGTTTCTACAATACAGTCTTACTTTCGGTAGATTCAGATTTATAAACTAGCTATAAAAGCTACATTGATTCAACCTAAAGTACCCAGAGGAAGCTGTTGTCAGAAGGCTGGCGTTTTAATGGATACACTTTCTTGTTGAATTTGATAGAATGATTTATAACAAACGATTGGCAAATCGGGTGCCTTTCTTGTGAAGAGGCATTTATCCATGTGACATTTAAATGAAAGGGAAAAAGGGATAGAGCAGTCATTTATGTTCTTGCAACCCAGACAATGGAAGCCTAACGAAATACATATACTTCCAAAAATTCTGCCAAAATTTCATTTTTTGATGTTTCTGTCAAATGACGCCTTTTTCAAACAGAATCAAAGCCCCCCAAAAAATCTGGCGGAATATGACAATTTTCACTTTTCATCGAACGTGTTTGAAAACGGAAGACAAAGTTGATATCGGTAATATATACGGATGCAATTGCTCTAGAGTTGAAAATAAACCGGATTGATCGTGATAACTTTAAAAAATCTTTGAAATAAAAACAAAAAATATCGATTTTTTGGTACAATTATGAATATATATTTTTGTTTAATCAAACTATTTAATCTTCTCATACGAAAAATGAACGAGACTTTCTTCTAGTAAACAAACATTTACGAAGAAATTGCACCTAAAACCTAAACACTGCACCAACGTTGCTTGTATGTTATAAATACATAATAATACTCGTTCAACTTGAAACTGCGCATTCTTGTTGTATCTTAAAATTCAAAAGATTCATTGGAATGTTTTAAAATCTAATGATCTTCAATTTTGTAATAGTAAAAACCATTCCATTTTTTCATTTGTTTTACTTAATACTTCAATCCAAAGATTGTCTTGTTATACTTGAATACATCAATGTTATAGCCCGACAGAAGACTGGTTTTGTCAGAAACCAAATTGATTATAAAAGGGTATATCAAAACAGATATTATAAGAACATAGTATTTTAATTGAAAATTAGATTTGTTTAAATTTGATGGACAGATTTTCCAAAAGGAAATTGTACGGAAGCCTACGGAAGCCGGTTAGTGTCAGGGTAGAGTTTTATTGTTAAGTCGTTATAACGACTTAGCTAACTTGTTATAACTACTTAGCTAAGTTGTTATAACGATTTAGCATATCTATCTCGTTATAACAACTTAGCTAACTTGTTTTAACGACTTAGCTAACTCGTTTAAACAACTTAGCTAACTCGTTTTTACAACTTAGCTAACTTGTTTAAACGAGTTAGCTCAGTCGTTAAAACAAATTTGCTAAGTTGTTATAACGAATTAGCTCAGTCGTTTAAACGAGTTACCTAAGTTGTTTAAACGAGTTAGCTAAGTCGTTAAAACAAGTTAGCTAAGTTGTTATAAGTTGTATCTAAGTTGTTTAAACGAGTTAGCTAAGTTGTTTAAACGAGTTAGCTTAGTAGTTTTAACGAGTTAGCTAAGCTGTTTAAACGAGTAAGCTAAGTTGTTTAAACGAGTTAGCTAAGTCGTTAAAACAAGTTAGCTAAGTTGTTATAACGAGTTAGATAAGCTAAGTCGTTATAACAAGTTAGCTATGTCATTATGACAAGTTAGCTAAGTCGTTATAACGACCTAAAAATAAAACTACACCCTGACATTAACCGGCTTCCGTAGCCGTCCGACTATCTAAGCTGGTATGATGGTAATTCACCAAGAAAAGTGTTGAAATAAATTTCCACGACCACGATGGTAGAGTAACGTTATATTTTCTATAATTTTTCCTCTGGTGACGTTTTTCTAACGAAAATAATGTGCGTTGCCTATTGAATGAGTCACTCTCTCCAAAATTTATTATATATTTCACTTCCCAGTCTTTCTTGTCTCGAGACTACCTAGTTGAAAAAGGGGGAGGACGATACCAAAGTGACAATCAAAATTCAAAGTCGAAGAGCCGACAAGACCATGACAAAAAGTAGAAAATTCCACGACATAATTATGTACTTATCCATGTAAAAAGATGATGACTTTTTAATTCAAAATTTATACTTTCTTGCATGCCTGCTAATTTAGTTTGTATTGTCTTATAGTGTTTAATTAGGCTTCGAATCTTACACATTTGAAGTTTTGAGAAATGTTTAGTCATTAATGATCCCGACTCGTGTTTGTTACAAAGTCTCACGGGATATCGTTTTTTCTCGTGATTGCTCGTAGTTTTCACCATTTCTGATGGATACAGTTACTTAAACCGTGTAAATTATTCTTGACTTTTTGACATAAATGATCTATTTTAGTCTTTAGAAGCTTTTTAAACCACAAGCGTTTTACGTGGCGTAAACGATAACAGAAATTTGATATGAAACTAACATTTTCCGTAATTGTCGTGAACATATGATAGATGTAGATTTCTCCCAGTCAGCTTTTGTCAAAGACGTCTCCGTATTTTTGTGTAATCTTGAATTAGAAAAAAGAACTTTACACCTTTTGAGGTTTTATTTTTATTTCAATAAATGTTGGCGACGATTATTCGTGTCACGCAAAATTGAACAATTCATTTCAGTCGTATTTATTTGATTATCATATTACAAAACATCAAATTTTTGTTTTATTCACTTTACAGAAATACCGAGAACCAAATGGCATATACATTATATATTGTTTTATGTTAAACCAGATATATTACTGAAAGGTGTCGAAATCTGTGACAGATATTTGTATTTAAAAGGTAGATGATTTGAACAGTCGTGTAGGTGGTTTTTGCAACAACAGCTGTTTGTAGGAAAAGCATTCTTACACGGAGTCAACTATATTACCAAAGTATAATGTGACACTATCATAAGTGAAATACATTGTTTCGTTATTACCGACCTAAACAAACTTGAAAAAGATGTAGAAAATTAATTAAAGAATCACTAAACGTTTCAAAAGAAAATTCTGTATATACCATTCCGCGCGTTCGAAGCGCTTTTCTGAAACGCTCAAAACTCGAAGAGATTATAAATGATATTTGCCCCTGACGTTCCACAAGCAAGCAATAATCAATCAATCAATCAATCAATCATCAATCAATCACCAAGAGGTACATGTTTATTAGAATATAATTTGGATAAACCCTTATTCTTTGTTATGATATAATGATAGTTTGAACAAATATATATATTTCCATTTCACCATTGACTATTGAATTCCTTTTTATGCGTAGTTCGTCACGATTTAAGTACTTTTGTTTATTCATGATAACGAAATGAGAGAAAACGCAACTTAAAAATATGAACTAAACAACTGTCATACAAATGGGAGGTTTAGCTAGCTATAATACCAAGTTTAACCCACCATTTTCTTCAGAAACTGTCTGTTCAAAGTCAGGAATATGACAGTTGTTTTCATACGTTAAGTTGGTTGATATAGTCTAACGTTTTATTTTGTCAGGTTTAATGGACTTCCCCCCTTTTTGAATTTACCTTGGAGTTTGGTTTTTTTGTTAATACTTTTTTTTATATATGTTTCTTTGCATATTCAATCTTTCAGCTATTGTAGACCACCATCATGATTTAGTTGACTGTTATGTTATATCATTGTCACTGATCCTGTTCGCTTTTCCCCGATTGTGATTGTGATATAACCGAATACAAATTATCATCGAATTCTTACTTGCCATAAGCACCATGACGGGTGCTATCGGTGGGAAGGATCGGTTTACACTTCCGGAGCACTTGTGTTAATTCCCGGTTTTGGTTTTGGTTGTATTGCTCAATCCTCAGATTTCTGTGTGGTGTTTTGTGAACTATTGTTTCTCTTTTTGTCTGTTTTACTTTATGGCCTTGATATTGTCTTTTTCTTCGACTAATGGGTTTTTGATTGTCCCATTGGTATCATCTCCCTCCAGGGAGTTTGTCACTTGTGGGAAACCTTATTGCTAACATTATTATTCAGTGTGGTTATCTTTGTTTTTGTTGTTGTCTCACTGACTATCTTTCACCTTGCGACTTATCACCTACTTTTACACTTATATTCAAGATAAGCGAAGGACCTTGGTATTTATATTAATAAACATGCACTCATACCACATCTTCTTATATCTATGAAAAAATGAAAACAACACTTTATAAATTGCATGCGTTCGAAGCGCTTTTCTGGATTTACCTTCATCGGGAATGCTCAAAGCCGAATATTTGAAAGCCAAGGATTTATAAGAACCGAATCAGTTTAAGAGCTATATGACCAAAAAGGACATACAATAAATGCCATATCCATTTAAGGTCAAGTTTGCTTGAGGGAGTTGAAACATTAGTATCTTAATAATTTCTATGTTTATAAATGGACAATTTTAGAAAGGTTTGTTATAAATCATGTCTGTACCAAAGTATACTGACTACTGAGCCGAAAGTTCGACGAGGTTATAACGTTAAAACAATTCGGTCTTTTACCTTACCATATTTAATATCTTAAAATGATTTATGAATGCTTTCTTAAATTATACTATATCCATCTTAAATTTTAAATGAATAAACAGATTATTCGGATAAACGAAGAGTGAGACATTTTTCTTATGGTTGTTTGAAGATTCACAAACATTTAATGACTGTATACATTCATAAAACTACTGAAAGACATGCATCTTATGACAAAAATAAGCTGATAACAATTTTATTGAAAAAGATATCGAATTTATTAACATGACACGCAACAGCTTTCGATAAGAGTTCTGTCATGTTAAACAAAATTCATCATAGACGACTTTAATTGCTGGTTTGTAATATGTTCTGTGACAGAAAACACCTTTTCCGTTATTGGACAGATCACAATACAATATCTTACGACCAACCATCCATCATAAGATGAATGGAAAGCTACAAGTACGCTTTTATTTCCGTTGAAAGTCGCTCATTGTTTGGCAATGAAAAGTCATTACCGGATCTTTTAGCTATTCTAACGACTTTTAAATTTAACAATTTTGACGTAACGCGGCAAATATCAAAGAGGCTACAATGTGGCTACAGGCGCCTGATCATCGTTCATGTAGAATTTTATACCCAACCGTTTTGTGGTCACTAGCGACATGTTTTCAGAATATGAATATATCGAACTTTTAATTAAAATTTTGCTGAAAACCTCTTGGTGTGTAATACGTACGCGGCAGAGAAAAAGAAAATATTGTTAAATAAGAAAATATTGATTTTTTTCGTATAAAGTTATGATAATACAAAATGTATATAAAATACTATGTTAAGTCGATATGTTAAATCCACGAAAAAAACACAAATAAAATCCAAACTCGAACTTAACATCAAATAATAACGACCCCTTTCTTGTTACTGAAAAAAGGCACGAAACCGGTGTTTTTGAACCTCCAAGAGGTAATATCAATGATTGTTGTATTCCTTGAGAGTCGATATAAAAAGCAGTGTATTAGTAATTTGTTTTCTGTACTTTTGATGACTTTTAAAAGCCACTAGGTCGGTTGCATGACTGCTGGACGTTTCGTTCCCGATTGTATCCCAAGCCCAGTGGTCAGCACATGTACTTCCATGTAATATCATTGATGTGTCATTTTATGTATATTTACTGACGATGTACTCTTAAAATGTTAAAAGCATTCGAAACACTGCGTTTTCTACCCCAGGCATAGATGGCTTAAGGTAGATTTGGACAACTTTTTGTAATTTTAAGTTTCAAATGTTTAGATTCCGAAGCGCCACTAATGAATCGTATGAAGACGAAATGCATTTCCCACGTATACTTAATTATAAGCCTTCTATAGATGGCATATCATCCAATGAAGTGGGTTCCCGGTTTTTACAGAGCAAGGCTTAAAAAACAGTTCTCAAAAAGAAAAATGTAAAACATCATAGTAAGCACGCCAAATTATGCATATTTATGAACGTATTAGAAGATTTATTCGAAAACAAACATAACCTGTGGACAAATATCACTAAAAAGAAGGAAAAGTAAAATAGAAAAAGACTTTTCCTTCAACAAGCTCATAACTGTGATCTTTAGACAAACAAACAAAAAAATCCCAAAAAATCAAACATAAATAACAGACGAACAAAAGGTAACCATAGTATTTATATAAAAGCATGTTTTCTAATCTCATGCAACTAAATACATACCAAACAATTATTTGGATATACATTTCAAACATAATCAATTCAAACTATTTAAAAGTACATGCATTTATAGGCTTATAGTTGTAACTGTAGGCCAAGGACTGAACTGTCTGTGTTACACTAAACAGTTATCCTTTACACAGCTTGGAAGACATGGAAAAAAATATTTTAGGCATGCAAATGACTTCACACAGCAAGTTTAAACAAAGTTTCACCATTATTTAATTTACAAAATCGATTATTCCCATTGTGCCTTAGTTTGAAAGTCTCGTACAGATCACGGTGATTGATCGGATCTCGTTTGTCAGAAATCAAAGATTGTTACTCGGATTACCAAACACGGGTTTTATTCATAATAATGAAATATTGCATAGTTCAAAGCAGCTGAAGTGCACATTTTTCATTCTAGCGATCTTAACTTTAACTTGATTTAATAAAATTTAAAATACGTTTGTTATAGTAGTTGATTTGTGCATGGACACTGAATCAGTGAGTAATCTTTCTCTTTTTATAAGACTGAAAATGTTAGTTTGCTTCATAAAAAATATTACATAAAAAAGTGAAAATGTTCATGTTATATAAATGTTACATCAGTTTCAGTGTTTGTCTCTGTTGTATTTTGTCACTCAACTAATAATTGAGTTAATGGGCGGAAAACGTTGATTATTCTCAAAAACTAACTTAACCCGCAAAATGTTTTAAATGTATACCTGTTCTAAGCAGTGACTCGGCCTCTCAATTTAGCCCTTTTTAAAACCTGGTCTAAAATGACAATCTTGCACAGTTTTTGTTGATCTCATTTACAACCTGTCAACATTTGGGGAGTAGAGCTTATCAAATGCCAAGGAACTTTGCCTTAAGGACCTATGTTGATTGTCATTGAGGTATACACTATGTCTCATTCTATTCATACTATTTGGTGACGCTAATCTCATTTGTTAGTTCTTTGAGTTAGACATAAAATTATTCTTTAAGGTCTTTTTTTATCATATAGCTCTTCACGTGTTGGGTGGTTATACATCTTTGGCACTCAATGTGTTTGTTGTGATTGTTCCTGATGAAGTAGATCCAGAAAAACGCTTCGGATACAACAGAACTATAAAAATGTGAATAAGTAAGACAGAAACTGAAAGATCTGCAATTAAAACACAATCCTATAAACAAAAAAAATAATTAATTTATGACATAAGACAACTACTGACGAGGTTCCTGGAAAGAGCACATGACAACGTGGAGGAGGTTATTATAGATCTATACCCTCCTTCTTTTTTTTATCTCGATCAGTAGATTAACAAAATGTACCTACATGAACGTATTGCTTTTCTCGTTAGAATTTGAAAATTTTGTCTATTCGGTGCCTTTTATAGCTTACGATATGGTATTGGATTTTCTCATTGTTGAGGACATACAGCGACATTTAGGTGCTTACACCTACATCATTTGGTCACTGGTGCTTGTTTCGTGTAAACGAACATTCAATAAGAGTCAGTACAGTTAAAGCAACTTGCTAAAAATAAACGGTATAATAGGTAACAAAAGCACAAAGTAGCAAAGTACTGAAATGTATACCGTTTAAAATAACACTCGCAGTTACTGATAGAAAGCAGAGTACATAAAAGAGAGTCGAAGAATATCAAAGGGACATTCAAACTCATAAATCGAAAATAAACTTACAATGCCATGGCTAAAAAGAAAAGACAGACAGACAAACAACAGTACACAAAACACAACATAGAAAACCAAAGACTGAGCCACACGAATCCCATCAAAAAACTGAAGGTGATCTCAGGTAAGAAGATCCTGCTTAAAAGAAATCATGCCGTCCTAAAATTAGAATTTAGAATGTATATTTAAAACATGCTCAATCTCTAAGTTCCTTTCAGCGATTTTTTTTAAATTGCGATATTGAGGGATATTTCGACCTGTCTCTATTTATAGCTGACCTTTTTGCCATTAAAATTGATTAATAAAAAATCAATTTTGTAATTTTAGTGAGATAAAAATGAATTCGATATACACAATTTAAAATTTGGTATAACAATTGATCTAGCAATTTCAGATACCAAAATTACTTTTATTATATCTTATTAGCTTACCTGGCCCACAAGGCCAGTATGACATTTTGCTATAACTTGGCGTCTTACGTCTGTCGTCGTCCGTTAACTTTTACAAAATCTTCTTTGACACTACTGGGTAAATTTAACAAAACTTGGACACACTCATCGGGGTATCTTGTCTAAAAAATATTTGCGATCACTCCGCGTACCAAGCAACATGGTCAACATGGTTTGAATAGAACAATGGAGTAAAATGCAAGTTTTGTCTATTATCTTGAAAACGGCCATAGATGAGAGCAACATTATTCAGATCGAATGATGTGATGTACCTACAAACTGTCAATTTACACCAAAACTGTCAATATTCTTTTCATAGGAGTGATTGCCCATATAAATGACGAATTTTACAATGTTTTCTTCTTCAGTTTTGCCGATTTTCTTAAAAACTATTATATAGATAGAAAGAAATTTAATACCAAAAATGATCAGCAAGACAAGATTTACAAATCAATCAACATGACCGAAATCGTCAGTCAACTCCTTATTGGAGGTTTTGCCCTTAAATGATGAATTTTACCAATTATTTGCGTTTTTGTTTATTATCTTGAAAACTATAATAGATAGATGGAATCTTTAAAAAGCAAAAAAGTGCTACAAATAATATGAAAATAAGGAGATGTGTTATATGATTGCCAATGACACAACTATCCATCAAAGTTTGAATAAAGTGAATGTTGGCAATTATAGGCAACCGAACGGCATTCAACATTTAGAAAAACCCATACCAAATAGTTGGCTATGAAAGGTACCGACATGACAAATATGAAACAATTTAATTGAGAAAACGAACAGCCTAGTTTATAAAAAAACTATTTACGAAACACAAATATGACAGACATGAACCAACGACAACCACTAAACTACAAGCTCCTGACTTGGGACAGGCACATTAAACATGTGGCTGGGTTAAATATGTTTATAGGCGCCAACCTTCCTCCAACCTGGGACAGTGGTGTAACAGTACAACATAAGAACAAACTAAAAAAATCAGTTGAAAAGGGCTTAACTCATCAAATCAATATAAAACAGAAACACATCTAACAAATACACAGTCCGGACGAGACAGGGTATTTATACATCCATCATTACCAAAAAAAAAAAAGACGCAAAGTACAGATCTGAGAGTCGCATGCAGTTAAGTCAATTATTGCTGAAATCGTCAGTTAACTCTTTACCAATCTTTTGTGTTATCGCCTATTATTTTAAAACATTGATAAAGAGAAACTTAAAATAACAAAAACGATCCAAGAGGCAATATCTCCAGTTAAGTCAATATTGCTGAAATAGTCAGTCAATTCTTTATAGGAGTTTGTGCCCTTAAATGGCGATATTTACCCTTTTCTGTGTTTTGGGCAAACACTATAGAAGACAGAGAGAAACTGTAAACAGTAAAAATGATCAGCAATATCAGTTCAACAAAAAAGAGATTTTAGTCATAAATTGTATTCTTGTCATCATTGTTGGAGAGTGTCAATTGTTGAAGTTCTACATAGACCTAGATGAGCGAAACAGTATCTTTACAGCCTCTAGTAAAGAGCCTCTAGTTATGCCCCTTTCCTTCTGATAGTGATTACACAAAGAGTTTAATTCGACTTTTGGTAATCCAGGATCTCTTGATATAAAAAAAAAGATGACAAATTCGACAATGACAGATGTGGAGGCTGGAGTATTCACAAATCTTTAGAACAAAGTCTTTCAGAAATGTGGATTTACGCTTATATAAAACAAGGAGATATGGTATGATTGCCAAATGAGACAACTATCTAATAGAGTCCAAACGAAGCGGATATAAGTGACTATACGTCATCGTACGGCCTTCAACAGTGAGCAAAACCCACACCGTATAGTCATAAATAAAGGCCCCGACCAGACAAAATGTGAAACATTTCAAACGAAAAAAACCAACGGTCTGATTAATGACAGAACAATAAACGAAAAACAAATATGACAGACAAAAACCAACGACAACCACTGATCAAGCATAGGTGCCACAATTTTTTTTTTAACTGTGACGTCATTACAAGGCTATAATTTCAAGAATATGTTGGTTACATTTACATCGAGAATTTGTATAAAACATGCAGTCGCCCATACTATGAGTTTGCTAGTGAATACATTTTGTAATAAAACACAAAGAACAATTTATGTATGAAGCAATTTGTTGGTCAACAGATTACTTTATATAAGTATGTGAGGGTCAAGTAGTCAAGATTTTGCATTATTTTGCCATTTTATGAATTTATATTCATTATATGGCTGTATAAGCCATATATATATATTACATATAAGCAAAAGAAAACAAGGACATTTAAAAGGGAAGTTTATAATGGTAAAATTCATATTGTCTCTTTAGTAGTTAATATATTTTCAATTTGGGTTGCATAGTTGCTGTCTCATAAAGTCTGGTCAATCTCTTTGCATTAATGTTTCCATCGGTCATGCATATTTTACACCACGATTGTAAACGCATTCATATAACTAGAAATGTTAAATGACATACTTTTAAATAGTGTCAAGGGTAGTGTGACCGAAAATTTTAGTCCTAGAATGAAGACAGACTTGCTATCTTATAAAAAAAATTAAAAATACAATGTTTTAAGACAAAAGAAAACTTGTTAATAGAGTTTATCGTGTTAAGTTGTTCGATATTTAAAAAGATATGACCTTCAGGCCATTCCAAAATTACATTATTATCAATCGACGACTTTCGATCACAATATACTATAAGTAAATGAAAGACCCATGTACATGCAGTTCAAATTAAAAGGCTTCACTTGAAAACGAAACATGTCAAAAGTTGTCAAATCTAACGTTGTTTGCATACTTTACGTAAATATTCTAATGGAAGAATGTAAGAGTATACGTTTTAATGAACCCGACTACGGTTATTAGTTTAGTTTATTTCAAACCAGAAGCAATACAGCTTATAGGTATATCATAAATATATACATGTTTATCATAACAGAACATTTTAAATACAATCGGAGGCAAGACTACATAGTATAAATCATTCAGAGGATTGTCATGAAAATTTTATATCTGTGGCGTTTTTCAAATATTTTCCTAAATTAGACAATTCCGATACATTCTTTGTTGACAATAACTGAACTAATTTAAAAACAGATGCATTTGTATAATAATACCTTTTAATATACAATTTTCTTATATTGTCATATTTTGGACATTTTAAAATAAAATGAAACTCATCCTCGATATCACCATGGTTACATAAAATACATAATCTTTCATTTCTTGCTCTTTTTATGAACCTACCATATTCAATATTTAATTTGTGTGAACACAGTCTATACTTAGTTAAAAATCTAATACATGGTGGGCTTAAGTTTTTTGTCAAATAAAACTGCAATTGAAAATTATCCACAAGATGTTTATAAATAGTACATTTTGATGATGAATCGAAAAAAAATATTTCTTTCCTGAAGAAAATGGTCAATAAGCCTTTGTTTGAATAAAATTAAAAATACTTCTTCGCATACAACATTCTGTGCATACCAAACATGCCCAAAACCTAAGCTAAGTAACATACATTTAACATTATTAACCCATGATGACTTATTTCCTGATACACACTCATCATACATGTCATTATATATAGCACTAAGAATACAATTTCTCGTCCGTAATAGACGAATCCAATATTTTATTATTCTTACTTTACGAGAAATCAATAACGGAAATCTTCCCAATTCAGCATAAACCATTGCAGTAGCAGTGGATTTTTTAACATTCAAAGTATTTTTACAAAATTCTATATGAAGTTTTTCTATATCAGATGCAGCATGAAAACCCCATATTTCACTTCCATATAATAAAACAGGTGATATATAAACATCAAATAAATACAATTTTGTTTGTACATTTAAACACATATGTTATATTTTACCATACAGCATTGATAAACATTTTCTTCCTTTGGCAGCAATATTTAACTGAGTTTGATTAAACTTTCCATTATAATGCAACATAACACCCAGATACAAATAATGATCAGCAACTTCAATAATTTCGCCATTATACAACAATTTTTCATCGTTTCTTAATTTACCACCATTTCTGAAAACAACCACCTTAGTTTTGCTTGTGTTTACAATAAGTTTCCACTTTTTACAATAATTATGTAGTAAATTCAACATATTTTGCAACCCATCAATAGTCTCAGAAAATATAACAGTGTCATCTGCATACATCAATAAAAACAATGAAAGTTCTTTTATATCTACTGGCAGACATAAGCTATTAATAAACTCATTTTCAAAATCATTTAAAAACATGGTAAAGTGTCATGCATGTCAAAGCAAACAGAAAAATCCGCATCTAAAACATTTTCTCATAATATTCTGAGACTTGAGTTTTAATCCAATAAGTATCTAGAAAGAAATTTCAATTTGTCACTGACGGACATTACTTTTTACAGTAGTATTTGCACTGTTATACCATTAGTATTGGTTTAAGTTAACATTGGAAAAGAATTTCATAAAGCAGGCCAGAAAACAAGGAAGCGCCTATATTCTACCTACTAGCCTCATGCAGTGTATGTAATGTGCGAATCCTAAAATGTCATTTTTACTGTATCCGTGATGAATTTCTGATGTAGAATGATAAATAAACAGACGACAAATTCCAGATTTTTGAATTAAATAAGAAATAACATATAATGTGTACTGTTTTTATAAATTCATGATATAGGTATGAGATGCGGACGGGTTTTCATCGCGCCTACAGCCATCCAGGTGCAAAATTGATACACAAATAGATAAATATTAAGAATAGTTCACGAACAGAGCGTGCAAGAGATTTAAAAGTAGCAGTTAAGTTTCATTTGCAGAAAAATGTACCTTTTAACATAATTATTAATGTTGTTTAACTTAAAACAGGTTTTGTTATTCAGCTTGTTGATATTGAATCGAATTCCACTATGCTGTTTTCGTTATGCGATTCATGTTTACTGTCAAATAATGATACTATACTTTCATTTTCACTGTAGGGCGATTCATTTCTATTGTATATGCGATGCATTTTCACAGAAGGAAATTAATTAATTTTCATTATATAAAGTCTTAATTCAGCCCTCTCTAACAAAATTTATGAAGTCAGAAGGATTGATTATATATGCATACTTAGTGAGTGAAAGTCTGAGGTAATATATCAATAAATTCCTTAAACATGGTATTTATTGCTAATATAGTCAATTCTATCTTCTCAAATAATTTGTCCTGATCTATATGTAGGATAAAATTTATTCTTTCCTATGACACAAGCAAAGTTTCTGTTTCGGTCTAAATCTACATCGCATACTAATAAATTAAACGTCATTAGAGCTAATTTCCTAATGCTTGTACTTAAAAGATGTGGTTGGCCTTGATTGTTTAAATGTTGCCTAAGCATGTAATTAAGATTGAGCAAACGTTTATACAAACAAAGCAAGCAAACCAACCAAACCTTTAAACTACAAGCGTTAGGAAAATAGCACTAATGGATGCATTTGAGATAACAAAGAGCATTCACAAAACGATCTTCATTTCACGATTGAATGAGTGGAAACGTTTTCATCTTGCACAAACAATTTGACGTTTGGATGACTGGATAATTGATATTTATCATGCCATTGTGTATAAATCTTTTACAGTAAAGAAAGTTCGAGCAACAGTCGAGTCACCTTAAATATGCTTGAATTTCTTATAAGTCGGTGTTACAAATAAGCCAATACGCAATTGTCAGAATACAAAGAAATATTGAAAACAGTTTATTGTTACTTGTATAACCGCCGTACAGTTGATTCCGGACGTTAATCGTTGGTAGATATACCGTTCTTATATTTACACCAAAGACTAATTGACTAACTGTTCAGTTAAGTATTCAATGTTAATGAAAACAAAGTTTACTGCTCCTGGCAGCATTGTATATCATTTATATTACATGAACACCATGTGACTATTTTAAATAGACAGGTCTGTGAATTACTTGTAAACATCGCGAAACACTATGTGTAAATCAAACTTGATTAAACTACAAATAGAGCATAGTTGGTTGGCTCTTTCACTAAATGCGACCGTGTATTTTGTGCTTTGTTGTTGTTAAAATACATAATACGAATGAGAAACCCGTTGTTTTAATTTTATTTGAAGACATTTACTTGAAAAACTGACCTCAGAATTTTGACACTGTACAATTCATTCTCTTTGTAGTTTGTTTTCTTACTTTAGTATCGTTCGTTGTACATTCTTGTACTGTTCGTTGTGCAAAAGCCTATCAATACGGTAGAAATATGTATGGCACGGCGTGACAAATGTTCAAAGCTTTTTTAAGCGAGTTCTAAAACTTTTCAAAAAAAATTCGTCGTAGAAAAACGTTATATTCATGGATGTTCTGCTCCAGTAAATTTTCGGATCCATGACAAGCTAATAGCAAACTCACCAACAATATTTGAATATTACAGGGGCGGATCCAGGATTTTGGAAAGGGGGGGGGTAGTATTAAAGTTCGGCGAGCGGAGCGAGGCGGAATTATTTTTTTTTACCTTTTTTGGCTAAAAACATAAAATAAGTGTAAAATGCATTTTATAGTTAAAGTGTAGGGGTTGGACATTTTTGGTGCCGTATTCTCTCCATCAATTGTCTATTATGAAATGATTGGATGGATCCAAAGCTATGTACTAATTAATATATTTGATAATATTAATATATTTGTGGGATTTGTCAGTAAAAAATGGACATGGAAAATTCTCGTTTGTTGTATGGTTAGTTAGCATAACCTCACAGATTTCTTGTTGTAAACAAGATATACGGCTATTCAATGAAATTTACAATACGACCGACACGAAGAAAGACAAACAAGCAATTTTCATCCAAATGTTTGGTTGAAATGTTTCACCCAACAAGGGAAGTGAGGGGTTCCAAATCAACCAAAGGCTACGAATGAGTCGGAAATGACAATGAAGTTGTGAATGACGGTCGACACATGGAGACATATAGGCCACACCCAGCAGGCAGGTTGCAGTCGGGCCTTGAAAAAAGTATTCAGTATATCAGTTCGGCGAAACAGACATTCCGGTCAGATATGGGATTCACATGCAACCCCCCCAAAAAAATTACGCCCGTTTTTTGTTCATCATGTTCATTTAATGTAAATAATTCTGTTGAAAATATGTTTTTCTAATAGCAAAAAAGTGGACAAGATTATTGTTTTCAATCCAGATACGGCCAGAATTTTTGTTTAAGGCAAAAATCAGGGTCAGAATTTTTTCTCTAAAATATCTCAGACTGCCCCCTCAGATCAAATGGTCCGTAACTTAGACTTTAAATCTATATCTAGAGCTTACTGACTGGGGATCACTATTCAGCAATGTTCTTAATGGGCTGGGGCGTGTGGGGTTAAACATGTTTTCGTAGGTAAATAATATTGCTGTGGAACTTTTTTTTTCATTAGAGTGTAATAGAGTATTACTTTCTGTTGGGTGGAATTGTGAAATAGAAGTCAATACGTTCTTGCTCATGATACTTTGTTGCTTTGACGGCGTCATGCTTGTCATCCTCAGCCTAAGCAATGTGTTACTGTAATTTGAATTTCAAAATGACTGAGTGACGTTTTTTTCGACGAACTGGTCAACTCCACCGTTAGAAAATCACATGACTTTGACATAATCAATAATATATTACAGTAAATACGAGCGAAAAATATCTTTATAAGTAAACTTAAGAATTGTCGCATAAAAATTAAATACACGGGAAATGGCAAAGTTCACGAAGTCTAGTCTGATTAATCATTTTACAATAAAAAAAAAGTGCAAGCAAAGGGGGGCGTACGCCCTCTACGCCCCCCTCTGGATCCGCCACTGATATTCATGATATGAACGTGGTTATACCCGTGTATATTCAAGTAAGCATCTACGACTAGCTTGCATTTCAAATTGTAAATATCATCAATATTAAAGTCATTTAAAAACTATTTTCAGTTGTTGTATGTCAAATAATCATATAAAACGACAATGAAAATTCATCGCACTTCCAAAAATTCCACATCAGAAATGATTGCACTTACAGTGATAATTCATCGCATCTATAGTTAAAATGAATCGCATTCAGTAATCAATATTATGGATTCTGCTGCTTAAATAACACTTTTTTGGACTCTAATCCTGTTATTATATATTATAAAGTTATATTCTACTGAAATTCTGTTAAAACATACATTCAAATCTATCATTTTGTATTTTCAAAAAGTAAACAAACGCAGTTTTTCCCATCATCCTTTATTCTACAATAGACATACTCGCATACAACAGTGAAAATGAACTTACTGCATGGATTCGCACCTTATATACACTGCTCATGGATTTTCGTAAAGCATAAACAGCAGTATTTGTATTTTGATCAATTTCAATTTGATATACGTTATCTGATGTTTCTTTTACGACATTGAGTATGTTTATTATAACTTTAAAACTACCAGTTTGTTGTCTTTTCTTCTCTGAACATAATGTAAGGTTATACAAGTTGAATGTAAATGTAAACAATACACCTAGGCACCTTTTTATAATGTAAAATAGATTATTTCCCCTGCTGATAAAAACCTCTGAGAACTGTCATAAATCATTGGTTTTCTACAGCTGTCGGGACAAAATACCAGGAAATTCTTAAATTGATATTCCAGGATTACAAAGAAAATCGAAAATATTTTTATTTCAGCCTCTATTTTGTATAACTTTTTCACACCAATTTTCATAAGATCGAAACAGTACCTTGAGAAAATAAACGGCAACATTTTTAATGATGCGATGCAAAACCCGCTTGTATTATAAATATTATCTGTAAGTTAGGGTAAATTACTGAAATACCGTCCATTTTCCGACTAGCACAGCTTTATTGAAATATTTAACCGTTAAGAATAAATGAAAAAATAAAAAGAACAGAACATTACAGAACTTTTCTACCGAAGGACTTCATCGATTTTTAACATTAAAATACTACAAAAAATGTAGTATCATGAAAGAGTGCCGCTTAAGTTTTACTTAGGGTCATCATAGTTTCCTAAAAGGTGTGTGTTGTTTTTCTTCCTACGTTGAAGACATTCAAGCAATCATAAAGATGAAGTACAGAAACAAAAAAAAGTTTTTTTTTCTTATTGGTTATTTCATTATATTCCTAGAATTCCTAGAATTGCAGACTCTTGCACAACCTCTTACAGACAAAATGTTATTGTGAATATGTCATGCTTCAGATGAGGCATTCATGAAGGTATGTCAAGGAATAATAGGATGAATGGAGAAAGAATGTTTTGGCTATACTTTTTGTCATTTTTGGTCATATAAGGTATGGTAGGTATTATTTTATAACTGATTCAAATTGAAAAAAGGACGTACTTTTTCGCGTATTTCAACTTTTAAAAAAGGTGATGTTTTAAGATATTTAATTAAAAACTGCATTTCATAAGACAACCATATAACCGGATTTAATCCTTCTTCGGTTTTTTCATTATTATTATTGAATAATTTATTGTTGTACTTAACTTTAAGCGGCAAAGTGATAACCATAAGCATCATACAGCCATTTCGAATTTCTGACAACGATAAGTGCATAACGATGCTACTTTGCAACCTTTTCCCAATGTATAAATATTGAAAAAAAAAATATTTTGAATATTGGAATTCCATTCTTCACGTGATATTGATAATCCTCCCGTCATAATGCCATGCATGTAGGTGTCACTAAAATCAGCATTAAAATCTAAACAAAATAAGTATTGTAATTCCGTAAAACTTTGACGTTAAGCAGAGCAATAATTTATCATATTATATCCTTAATGTTTCTTTAATTGAATCGAATAGCGATAGAAACGACCGTATCTCATCAATCGAATTAAAGAAACATTTATGATAATTATTTAACTAAGTGACTTTTTATTCTGACATAAAAAATTTACGACCGCGTAACAGTTTGTTAACAAGCCGTACTTTTGCAGTTATATTGACAGTTAGCATCTGGGCACGTGCTTTGTTTGAACAGAGATAAAATTTACACATCGTTGAAATACATCGCAATAAAAACATTACTGCTTGAATCCAAATATCAAAGTACTTAAAAACTTCCTAATATTTTTCAGATAGGAATGCAGTTTAGTTGTCAAAACTACATATCAGGCTAAAAACTGTTTGCAAACCGATGAAATTTATTTGATTTAATTTCTATTTTAACACTCAGATTTGATGTACGAGGAATTTTAATAATATCTGATGCTGATATGCATCGTGTAAATCTGGAATTTGAAAAGAAATGTTCAGCGCTATAATGTTGTTGAAATGTGTACACACACATATCTAATGATATTGGGTCTGATCTTTGTTATAACATGTCATTCTCAAACAACTTGACAAATGCCAACATCAAACCCTACTTTAACTTTTCAGAAGGTTACCAAAAAGGTTATGTAAGAGGTATTTTAAAAGAAAACTCTTTCCTATCGTATCTAGAAACTGTCTACTCCTCGCCGTCTTCGGTTAAATATAAAATGCATTCACATGGGATTTGAAAAAAAATGTTGCGCATGTATATTTAAAATTGTAGATGGCCCTTTATAGAGATTTAAGGGTTTTTGGTACTTCTGTAAGACAAATCTGAAATATCTTTCATCGCAATTACCAAAAAGTTTAATGAGAAATATAAAAACAAATCGTGAGAGTAACAGCATCTTCTTGACTTTGCAAAAACTTTTTCCACTCGTACTTGTAAATTAATCTTCATCATAATTTTCAAGCCTATATCTTTCATAAAGACAGAAAGCACAAATTATCGTCACGTGATAAAGAAATAAGACGTCATTTTTGACACTACGTTGATTTTGACTTGACGTTTTACCAAGCTTCATAACAGACGCTGTCTAAAACGTTGATATGACCATGATCGAAGGGTACAGACAAACTGTTTTCGTATTTAGTTTGACTGACAATATGTAATTCTAAAATTTTGGAAAGATAAAATTTGAAGAGATTGTGTAACTGATATAATTTCCTGGCGATAAATCTAATCCATCATCGCAGTTAAATCTTTGATTTTGAAAACTTTAGCAGCCACGGAGGAAGTCAATGCTATGGATGTAGACACATATTTTTCAGTTCAAGTAGCTTAGAGATTAAAAAAATTCTCAATTCATTGAAGCAAATAGTAATATATGTGAGTTTTCTTTATTCTGCAGTTTGTAACACTTACAACAAATGTACTAGACGGAAACGACTATAAGGAATGTCTAAGACGTCGACCTTTAACTTTTTTTTCTAAATACTTTGTTTCAGAATGGAAGTGAAAAAATAGTTTGTTTACATTGAAAATTAGGAAAAAACTTATAAATGCGATAACGAGTTTTTTAAAAAAAATTTGTTGATCCTGTATGTATTAAAAAAAAATGTTTTTTGAAGAAAGTGAAAAATATTTGTTTTTCCCCGAGAACAAACCCCCCCCAATGAATTGATGGTTTCTTAGCAGATCAACAGTTTGATTTATGACAGTTTTAATAGAGTTTTGTTTCGGAGCTTTGTCGATCTGCTTTCAGTCAAAAATAACATGACTGTTCAAAATAGTAATGATGAAACGGGAAAATATGTATTAGTCTAGCTGACTACAACTCTTCTACGCCTATTGAATATCATCTTTCTAAAAAAGTCAATGTGTATTAGCATTATTCAAATTCGAATAACCCGGTATATGTTTATCTGACTATGAAGATAGAAATTTCGTGTTATCAGATGACCTTAGTCACCTTTGTAGCATCAATATCGTCCTTCTTCATGGTTCTATTCCAACTTATCCGTCCAATGCAACATATACTAGTATTGTCTGATATGTTAGAGACGTGACTCTCAGCACTTACTCCGGCAGTTAGCGGAGTACATGGCTGTAGTACGTGATGTTTAAATTTCACTTTTTTGTCGCTGTCATAGTGATCTTCGATTCGTTTTTTATTAATAGTTTCTGATTGTCATTTGGCATCTTCAAGCTTTCGTTTATCTCTACACGTCTTACTGTTAGGTATATGCATGTATTTCTACATCTTCTGCCAAGTCAATAAGTTGAATCGTTACACCAATTCTTTCGTCGTTTTATGGCACAAGATATATGTTATGAAATGAATTCTTAAATGTTTCTCAATCTCATACAATCGTACTTATTTGCGATAACTTGACGATACTATTTAGCTTTATAGAGAATAGTCATTATCAATCGACTGATGAGCTTCATAATTTTAAGACAGGTCGCCTGTTTCAAGTCTTTATTGTTCATAAGTTTGTGTCTAAAAGTATGATTTGCTAAATATAATTATTTTCTTCCAGAATACCACATTATTATAAGGTAGAGCTTATATGATATTCGCATTTCTAGCTTTTACACTGAAATTCAAACTTTACTTATGCCATAAATAAAACTAAATCTTACGGTTATAGTGATAGGAACTTATTTCTTGATAGACTATCCATGTCATGTGACAAAGCCACATTCTGAAATGTCCAAACAGGGATTGCAGAGCTCATTCAGTCCTATAAGTTTGCATTATTGACCTTGGGCTGTGTTCTTCTCTTTGGTCGGGTTGTTGTCTCTTTGACACATTCCCCGTTTCCATTCTTAATTTTATTAGTATATTTGAATGATTTCAGATTTAATTTTTATGCCATAGCATTGGATGGTGGCTTAACTTAGTATTTGCAACTATCCAGTATCCCCATCGCAAAACTTCTTTCGTGGGTGCTGTGTCGCTATGTAACTAATTTGGATGGAGAGTTGTCTCGTTGGCACTCACACCACATCTTCCTATATCTTTGACCACCTGTTTCCTTAGTTACCTTTTGTTAAAGGGGTCAAACATTTGAAGCAATGCATTCAAGGGAAGGGTTATTTTTTCCTAATTATATTGCAGCGGGTTTTATTTTTTTAAATTTTGACTGGAAACGTTCTTCTCCCGCTTGGTGTAGTTTTGGTTGTAGAGATTTATAACCTTTTTCTGTTTATCAATTAAAAATAAAGATCCTAAGCAACTGATGGATGGGAAGAACCACGAGATGTCTGGCATATTTTTTCAGATTGAGAGATAGCGGTCATTTCATTTTATAAATATCCTATCCAAATATAAATATCTATTTTTACCACATAGATAAAGCCAGACATTACAACAGATCTAAACTCTTAATGACTCAACGGAAACCAATGCTGGACATTCGTATAAATGGATAGAATTAGTACGTAATTACTCACATCTGATTCTTGTAATTTACGTGACCTTATTTTATCTAGATTTAAGCATTCTTACTGCTGATTAAGATGAAAATAAGCATGTGTCGATATGCTCCATATCAGGCTAATCAGATGTACTTCATTACATATAAACTTGTTGCATGGTTCAAATATATATACTTTGTTAACACTTTGACACTTTCAAGATTAAAATATGACATGTTGTCTGGTAAAAATCTGATATTTTTCACACTGATAAAATTGCAAAAATTTTTTTTTTTTTTCATAAAACTTGTTATGATTGAAATATTGATTATGTGTTTACTTTCTCTTTACTCTGTATTTTATTACCATGTTATGGTTTTTGCTTTACTTTGAAATATACTAAAATAACAAAAATCTCCAAGCAATCGCAAAATGTTTGAACGTACGAAAATCAAACTAACTTTGGCTATTCCATTTAAATTCAACCAAAATTAAATGATTTTGACACTTAAACTTTACCAGTAAAATTCTTAAGAAGTCATACATTTGACATTTTGACAAATTATTATCGTTTTGTGGTTTAAACATGCACTTTAAAATTGAAATTTTAGCATTCAGCAACATATATCGACACACTAAAGCGTGTTTAACTAATGATCTTACGAATCAAATACCGTTTATGAACGATACCTAATGACTTCTCTAATTTTACGCAAGATGCAAAACTGAAGAACAAACGGAAAACAACCATCTATTTTCATCAAGATATCGCATAATAGTTGTCATTGAAATTAATAGCAGGGAGTATTTATTACAAAGGGCGGTAACTCCAAAGGTTACTGGTAAAATTCAAACTGAAGTGGCTATTTAGGATTATTGGTAATCAAACAATGCAAAAATGTTCACACTACTTAAGCCCCTGGGTAGAAAGAAGAAAAGACAAGGTTGGATCTGACAACGAACAATGTTTTGAATGAAGATTATGCTAAATGATGTGTTATTTATCATGTTATTGAATGGTTATTAATGAATAGGTCCATTACTCTTCTGTCAAACAATCTCTTGGGTATTTGGCTTGTTCGGGCAAAGATCTTCACGCCACGTTCTCATACCGATTCTGTTTATATTTTGTGGTTACTGACACGCAATGTTGTGTTATGGAACGATGAAATACGAATTTCTGAAAATGTGGCTAACCGCATTATTTTAATGTAACGAGTCAAAACATATTTCGTCACACCTATGCATCATGTTTTTTTTCATAATAAAAGTTTGTGTATGAATGTTTTTTTTCATTGTAAATAAAATTACGCAACGAACAGATTTAAACCCGTAAATCAGTGTAAACATACAAGCTTCAGGATGTTAAGAAACATTAAATATAGAACACAACAACAAAAATGTTTGTAATTTTCGCCCCTAGTGCGAAGTAAATCCGTGAAACACATACTAAATAAAGGGAAAATCCGCTTCAAATGCGGAAATGCTATATTTTATGATTCCATTTTCAGCAATCAGAAAGGATACACGTCACTACGTAGCCAGCGGACAAGTTCCCCTACTGCTTTATATTAAGATGCGAAACTAATGCAAATTTAATGCAGAAGTAAAGAGGTTAAAATAAATAACCTCTCTTTACGTATTTAAGACAATAAATAATTAAATGTCACTATAGATGTCATATAATGCAACAGAAGAAATTTCTATTGTGTAGAATTTACATGTTTGTCAAAATGTCTTGACCACGTCATTTATTTTACCGAGAGCGCAGGTGGCTTCTGAATAAAAAGGGTCACCTAAGGTCACACCACGACAGCACGACAACAAACTAATTTCTGTACCTACTTATTATTATTAATTTTATAACAATATTTCATTCATTCGTTGTATTTATAATTTTCAGAGAGAAAGGTAAAATCACTCTATTAAAAAAACTGTTTAACAAAACACTTTATAAAATTCGTCAATCCATCTGGATTATTTTTTTTATTTTATTTTTTGCGCGCGTCCGCGCACATTTTTCATAATTTTACGATGATAAATTTTATATATAATTATACATTTATTTAAATTATAATGTAGTCTAATGAAAGTTTGCATTAGCCCTTAAGATAAAGTTACACTAAACAAGGAAACTTTGAGTTGGCATACTAACAGGAAAACTGTGGTTTGACAAAAAATATTCTCTTTGAAAAGTTGGTATAAAGCCAATTTGCCATAAAGGTATTTTACTACATGCATGTTTCAGAAAGAAAATATCTTTACCGAAGAAAAACAGTATAGTTAATGAAATGCAAAACTAACGAAAACCTTCTCTTGTGTCTACTTGTCACCAAATCAACACATTGCTACTTGTCATGAGCAAGCAGTGAAATAAGAGCTGCTAATCCATGCGGGGCATACGAGTTGTCCCTTTGTTTGAGTGGGCTTCGTGTTTCTATTGCTGTTTTGTATTTCCTTATATTTTTATTTTCAGTATTTGTGTATTCCTATTGGTAAAGGTCTTGTCTATAAATGATTTCCCGACAAACGGTTTGTGTTTTCAATGCAGTCTTTTACATTCAGTCATGTATTCATCTTACGGAATTAACGTGTACGATGATTTCTTAAGGCAATGTCTTACTGGGTTTGCTAAAATACAGCTACAACATACTATCGAATGATGCTTTGTTATCGACCATAATGAAATAAGTCACTAGTGGAACTGCTTATTGCTTCAGAATAATCGAGTTCACATCCAGTTGTTTGGTGGTGTTAGTGTTGCGCAATCTTTAGTTTTCTGTATAAAGTAAAATAACATTAATACCGAACTCCAAGGATTCAAAACGGAAAGTCCCTTATCAAATGGCAAAATCAAAGGCTCAAACACATCAAACGAATGAAAAACTGTATATTGTTTAGTGGTTTGCTGTTCATATATTTTTTTTCTCTTAGCCACGGTATTGTTTGTTATATTTCACATGTTTTGTTGTCCACTTATAGTTTGTTATGGGGTCATCAGCACCTAAAAAGCAAAACCCGTCTCGAGTCTTCTTTGTAATAAACTTATTGTCAGAGCTCTACCTAATGAACTGTAACAGTTTTTACTGGATACTTGGTTCTTGGTTGCAACACTGGTCATATTTCAGTCATAAATCCATTCATAGAAAGATCTATGTAGAGTTTGGTTTTCAAGGTATTGTCTGTCAATTACTGGTAAAGAAGGGCATCTTGAAAGGGCAAAATATGTTTGATGTACTACAATTTTGAATTTGTCGGGGTTTATTTTAGGCAAGAGCATGAATGCTATATATAGACTCCACCTACTAATACTCTGAAATAAATATCCAGTGGCCTTTTATAGCTTATAAAAAATACGGTAGGGTGACCTGTAATTGTTCACATCTTTCTGGTTTTGTGGTTGTTTCAGAAGCTCTTTAGCACACATGCATGCTGCAATAGTGTTGCTAAATAGAAGAGTGTGTATTACATACAATCAAGCATTCTTAAATAGGTGGTTTACATGAAGACGTTCAAAATAGGGAGGTTTCGTTAGGAACAAATGTAGAACACAAATTATCTTACAATATGCTCTTCATTAAAGATGTAAGTGCAGTATCTAAATTAACTGCGCAGACACAAGAACAAAACCGGAGCGGCGTAGTGACTCTATCACAAAGAACATATAAAAGTTGAAAATCCGGTTGACGATGTAACATCTAGATAAACCCGTGAAAAGATTATTATTGTTATTATTAGACATTCACGATTTTGTGTTTCTTGTATTTAGTGAAAGATGTGCTAGCAATGGTATCATATTGCGTTATCTGTATAAAGATATGCGCAAAAAAACAAATTCAGACACATCTTCTTATATCTATAGTATTGCATTGTGGGATAGTCTTGGTCAACAGACATTCTGCAAAAAATATATAAACAAGACGTATGGTGTCAATACAGTAGTAAAGCTATCAATCACCTCGAATGTAGTATTACCTTAACCCTAACAATAACCCAGTTTTGAAAAAAATATAACCGAGACTATCACCAATCAATGGCGGATTTAGGGGCAGGGTGCCCGGGCCCCCCATTTTGTGGGAAAAATTTGGTTGATTATTTATCACTGAAGCATGACTAAGCGGGCCCCCTCTTATGGCAGTCAGTGCCCCCCTTTATGAAAATTTCTGGATTCTGGATTCGCCACTGCCAATCTATCATCAAGACCACATTTCTTAAAGAATGAAACTATTATGATATAACTAAACACCAGCGCCGACGGGAACTCTTAAAAAACTATAACGTACGTTTATGCAAAGAGGTTCAGAATATAACATCCTTGTGAGAGCTATAACATTTATGCAAGTAGCTGAGTCAGCCTAGGAAACTGTGGGCGAAGACAAATCTTGTCCATGGTAAAATGTATAATTAAAACATAAAAAGTAATCACATGACATTTGTGGCTGAAAGGGCAAATATTCTTTCATATTGCCTGTAGGTCAGATTTTTTTCTGACTTTAGATACTATTAACCATTTATCATGTTGATACTTGAGGTGTTGTATGTATTAAGACTATATGATGTAGATAAATGATGGTAAATGTGCTGTGTAACTCAGTCATGTTTCAAAATACCGGTAATAAAGACATTGATGATTGTAACGGTTTTGGCGGGATTTATGTTGCTCAAATTTGAGGTTTCTGTGTAGCATTTTGTGGACTGTTGTTTATCTTTTTGGCCATGGTGGTGTTATCTGTTTTTCTTCTACTAAATGTATTTTATTGGCTTCTAGATATCCTCTCTCTCTCTCTCTCTCTCGATCTCTCTCTCGCTCGCTCGCTTTCTAGAAATATCCGTAGTTGTATATCATTCGAACAAAAATTATTAAATGAAAATAACACTTTATAAATTAGTTGCGTTCTAAGTGCTATTCATGTTTACCAACATCAGGAACGCTCAAAGACGAACATGTGAAAGCCAGGGATTTATAGATAACTGCATGAATACGAGATGAGCTATATTAACCAACTGTATTGACAGTGAAATAAAAAATTAACTAGTTGAATTTACTGCAAATTAAAGTTATCTTTTACTGCATTGGACACTGCAAATATCCGAAAAAGTAGTGATCCACAAGTCAATATTTCAAAATGTCCGTCTCTTTCTGCGAAACATTTTCCAGGATAAGTAGTTTAGGTTTCTACATCATGTAACACATATTATTTGACTTCGTGCACTATAGACACATTATTCATAATACATTATATATAGTCAATTCATTATTCTGATTTTAAAAATTATTATAGACAGAGAATGGAAAAACAGATGTTATATTTCCGATTTACAAAATAGGAAATATATCACAGATACAACAGAAAAGGTGAAAGTAGAATGAAACCCATTTTTGTCACAAAAAAATTGAAATTAGGACAATTATATTTATTTATTTGAAATGGTAATGCATATTGAAGAAAAAACCATGCCTGTTATTTGTCTTCTAATTTTAGTAGGTTTTATATGATGATCGGATACGCCATTCCGAGTTTTCGCCTTTGGTATGTCATAATGGGGAAAACGCGAAGGCGAAAATGCGAAATGGCCGCATCAGGACAACCCTCTGTAAAGATCGCCAGTCATAAGTAAATATAAACATATACAAAGACAAATAACGACAAACCGGTACATGAACCTTAAAACAGTTAGAAGGTAAAATTTCTTTGCAAAAATATATAGAAGAAACTCACAGGTTCACGCACCTGCCCGTGGTTTAATGTTGAAATGTAAAATGTAAAAAAAAAAAAACGAAACTTGTCGTAAATGTCACTTGTTTTTACAATTGTGAAAGTATTATTTTATTGTATTCTTGTTACTAATCTTCAAATGTGTATTATTTTATGGACTGTTGTTTGTTCTTTCCTTCTCTTTTTTGTCATGGTGTCGGCTTTTTTTTTTTTCGACTTATGATTTTTAAATGTCTCCTTGTATCTTTTGCTTGTTTTATTAAGTTTTAGAGGCATATATTTTTTTACTATATTACTGAAAAGAAGAGATAAATGTGTGCATGCCTTCTTTAAAATGTTGAAATGTTATGCATGATTATGATTTCTTTTTCATTTTTCAGACAGATTACACTATTTTTTGACAACTCAGATAAACCAAGAGAGTTTATTTTTACATAAAGTGTTTTTCTAATATATACAAGTTAAAATACACCACATTTCAGAGCGCATTTGACAACCATACAGTGAAGTTTAAAACAAAAGGATATTATTTTGGATATTTAACAATATATCTTAACAATTTGTTGTTTTCAGTTGCTTTGATATGTATCTTGCATATTAAATATTACCGAGTTAAAAGTCATATTGCAGCAGTTTAGCAGGAGTTTTACCTTTAGTGACTTCTAAAATAGCACAATACCATTATGTTCGAAGAATATGTGAAACAGTCCAGTAAATTTTTTCGTGGTTTAGGAGGCATTGAGGATAAATTCATATAATATTATAGTGTCTACCTATTTTGATTTTGTCGGTGTTGACAACCTATTTTTTGGGAAATAATTATCTTCTCTGATCTCCCTTTCGAGATTTCATGCTTCTCACAAACAATTAAAACATATTATAAAAATAACAAGATGTGTGGTATGATTGTCATTGAAATAAACGTAGCAACAACCAAATACAGTGTACAATAGAATGTCAGCACCAAAATTATAGAATATAATATGAAACGTCATACTACATTACCATGAACAAGTGTAAAAATAAGAAGATGTTGCATGATTGCCAATGAGACAGTTCTCCACTAGAGATCAAATGACAGAAATGACGAATTATAGTTCACCGTACTGCCTTCAACAATAAGAAAAACCCATACCGCATAGCAAGCTATATAGAAGGCCCCGAAATTATCAAAGTTATTATCATAAACAAGTGCAAATTTTAGGAAAATTTCAACGGTGTTCTTTTAGATATATATAAAATGAAAATTACTTTCGAATATCAGTCAAATATAGAACACCACAGCCTAAACATTTACAGAGCACCTGAGATCACCCCCGGTTTTTGGTGGGGTTCGTTTTGCTTAGTTTTTAGTTTTCTATGTTGGGTTTTGTGAACTGCATGTTGTTTGCCTTTTCGTCGTTTTTCGTCTTTTTTTTTTTTCTTTTTTGACATGGCGTTGTCAGTTTGTTTTTGATTATGAGTTTGAATATCCCTTGGTATCTTTCGCCTCTCTTTCACCAAAAATATTCCACAGGACTCTAAGCTAAGAATAGCTCGGTGTCCTTTCCTGATTACCTTAACTGTCGAATGATAAATATATATAACAATTTCCCATTAAATTGGTCGTGTAGAAATTAAGCAATTATATGACACTATAAAACTGTAAATTTCATAAAATGTCATACTGAGAAGATGTACTTTTGAAATGATCCATATTTAACGACAATTAATATCATCATTTATGCAAAACAAGGTCAGGGGTCGTGTCTTGTCACTTTTTAGATGTTTGCAATGTTACTGACACGTTATTTCTACACTAATCTGTCCGTTAGTACGGAGTAATGTATTCCTAGTAGCCTCAGGAAAAATTCTCGGACAAGATGAGGTTCCCGGAAGGATATATCATTAAATCCAATATTTGAAAACGCAGAAAACCCGATTTAAGTCAATTTGATAATTTCATGATCGGGTATATAATTGACAATAGGAAGTGCGTCATAATAAACTAGTATGATGCAAAGCTAAAACAAAAAAGTATGTGATGAAAATTTTTGCTCGATCGTAAGGTCTTTGGTACCTCATGATATAGATATTTCTGGAGGGAAAAGTTTGCTACATGGCATATGATAAGAAGGGGTTGATGTTTACAGTTTTTATTTATGGTTTGATGTCATCTTACCAGTTTAGATCATTATTTTCTTGTTTGTATGTTTCTCGCACAACATGATCACAACAGGTGCGCACTGTCCACCAATTTTAAAATAAACCCACAAAATTTCACCTTGTGACGACTTAGATAACAAAAATAGAATACCACATTTTCTCGTGGTTTTTTTCTTGACTGTTCAACAGAATGATAACAAATTGTCAATCCAAAACATTTTTAGTACGCAAAGGCAAAATACGAAAGTTTGTCATGCATGAATAAATATGTAACCAATGTATTTTAAGAAAAGGTAAGGCCAATTTCTCTTGTTTTTGTATCATTCAAGGAGTCAAACTTAGAAAGTTGTCAAAATCTTTTGGAAGTTAACATTATAAGATATCAAATGATATCCTTCTCTGTAAACTATGAAAACATATTATGTTCATCTGCTTAAGAGTTCGAGCAAACGCATTTTGGTTGAACCTATAATAAAACGGTTAAATTTACACCAGATCAATGCAGTATTGATCTTAAAAGGTTTAACGCTTCCAACTACTTCGGTTTTAGTTTCAACCAAGCGGCAAACACAGGTCAATAGGAACTTATAACTCGAAAGAGGGTGAACGTATAACTCGGTAGATGATGAACTTATAACTCGCATAGTTTGTCCATGGTTCAGAGTTGAACTTGACTTTATTGAAATGCACAAAACATTTGAAGGTCATCTCATTTAACGATTATTGTCAATGGCTAAAGAATAAATAGGGAATAGTTTAATGGACCACAAAAGTAGGAGGACATTATTTATCATAAATCGTGGTTAGACTTGTTTCCTGAAATGAGAGCAGAATTTTCATAACATCTTAGTGTAAAATATACCGGAAATAAAACCACAGTATTATTCTGTGATGGAGAATATTAGAAACTATTACGCATAAACATATACTTAAAGCGCTATACTTTGCTGTTGAAGGCACCTTTCGATGGCATGCATATCGCAAATTAAATAACAAATCAAAAAAAGTATGCATTGAAAGCACATCCTTTAAGCGTAAAGTCATAAGAAACGAGTTCTTTTAATTATAATGTTAAGGAATATATATTGAACCTATACATGAATATATACAACACTCTTTTCACGTTTTTTGGTAAATTTATTACGAATCCATAACATATAATCGACAAAAAAATATTTCATTCAGTCATTGTTGATCGGAAACTTTGGCTGCGAATTAACTTTCGGGCTTTGTTGTCGAAGTTTACCGATCGTGACCTTAATAAACAATCAACATAGAATCATGGAGCACGTGAAAGATAAGCGAGATGATAGTGTGATGTTTATTATTATTTTTTTTTATATTTCCCATTTTTTAATTATTAAACTTTGTAACAGCTGTTTTTAACTGATTTGGTGTATTATTATTATTTTTTTCTTTTCAAATCAATAAACACAATCTACCCACGTTTGTTAACATTTTCTTTCATTAAAGGTTTTCCCTCACCTTGCAGTTGTCGATTTCGTGGTTAAGATCTCGGAATACGTGTAAGCTATCTGCGAATTAAAGTACGAGAAGACAATAATTCAACTGAAGTACATTTCTAAAGGTTTTGATAGGATAAAAGGAAGTACATGTAAGCGTATTTTATAGTAATAATAAGCCATTCAAGTATATGAAATATATTCAACTCTTTTTTTTTTAATTTGAAGTATCAAACAGAATCAATTAATTTGTTTCTGAAAAACAAAATATAAGTCTACTTTCGACTGAAGTTTGATTTTGGTTAAGAATTTCTTTCATAATACTGCTTTTGACAATTAATAATAAGTTGCATAAATATCGAAGTTACAGTACTGATCTATCTTTAGGCATTTACAGTGTTCTAGAATTCCATAATGTTTTCTAGCACCACAAAATGCACACACGAAGCTACAATGAATGATTCTGTGAATTTCAGCAAAGATTGGAAGCCATTTTTTTAAATGGCTGCAGTGTAAAAAAATTTAAAAAATCTATATTTAGGTCGCAACAATTTAATTCTTAGTCTTAGGGCAAGATAACATACTTGCTCTATATTAGCTTGTAAATACCTCTATATCAATTCTTTATACATGACCTTTTGTAAATTGTTATTTTAGTTATGCTGTCTTTCTTGTCTTTTCTTCAGAGTTATGTAAAAGATCACTATATGAAAAATGTTATCTGCGTGTGGTGTAGTAAATAATTCTATAATTTGCCATGAATGTTGTAAATAGTGTGATAGATACTTAGGAAATGGTGCAGAATAAAAAGACACTCAAAATTTTGTGCTGCATTTTTTTTAGTTGTAATCTCTGTCCTGTCTTTTTATTTTTCACTCTATTCGGTCCTGCCTTTTTTTATTAGTTTATCCTGACTTTTTTTACATAAATTGTCATCCTGCCTTTTTTTTTACTTAAAACTCCTGTCCTGTCTTTTGTTTTTCAAATTTCATCCTAGCCCCCCTCCCCCCCATAAAAATCAAATGGTAGCTCCCTAATGGAGCTTTTTCTTCACTTGGCCTCTATCGTACGACAGCAATCATCTCTGAAAGAAGCTGGACTAATTTGAATCTATTTTTGTGTGAATCATTGTTTTAGGGGAGGGCTAGTATCAAACTTGTATCCGACCACTTTATTAAGCAAACACAGCTACTATAAACAGAAAACATCATAAGAAATTTTGACTGTAGTAGTCAATTCTAGCATATTGGTAAACCTTATTAAGGGTATGATATTGAATTTCTATAACCTTATGTCGACCATCTTTAATTTGGCGGCCATATTAGATTTTTTATTTGTCGCTCCATATCCAAAAATGTTCATTAGGATCACAAATAACACTGTGCAAAGTTTCATGCTTGTACCATAAAGTGATAAATTATTCTGATATCCACTGGACTATAGTGTGTCAATATAAAAATGAGAGATGGGTATGATTGACAAATGGGAAATAATATTAATGTTTTTTTTCTATCGGTCGTTACAAAGTATAACAAATAGTTTTGAAATAATGCTATGCTGGTCTCTTTCAGAATGATGTCAAATGAATCCTGTCGACCAAACAAGATGGCCGCCATTACTTCTGAAAAGGTTGTAAATATGGATAAAAAAATAACCTGTTAGACATTATTGTATTACGTATTTGTCGATATTTTCTACGTGGTTTCTTTTCAAAATGATGCTTTGGATGACACAGCCTGGCTTCAAAATGGTTACTCTCATGGGACATCGTATATAGAACACCTGAAATGAAATTGTTTTAAAATCTTCTTTAATTAATTGTTTTAATGATTAATAACATGTAGGTATTTGATATACTAATGTGTTGCCACTTGAACTCTAAGACCGAAATGTTTGATTAATCAAGTGAGTAATGTAATAGAGGTCATTGAGCTGTTGAATAATGTGAAAAGAGATATTAACAATCTTTGCTATGCAGATTATGTTGCAGTAGCAGCTTTCTAGATGCCCTGCGTTTATTTGACGTTCAGCTTTATATACTCATTTACAAACCGCATTTTTTAACATTTAAATGGAAAACCTTTATATGTTTACAACTATATTATATTTTACGTTAGATAAATATAGATATAATCAATGCTATCTAACAATCCATGACAGTACACAATTAAGCACTGCCAAACAAACATACACGCACACCAAATTACACAATGTTCATGAAAAGTCTCTCGTGTATTTAAATTAAGTTTTTCTTCGTAAATTAATGAAATAATGCATGGTTTCGTGAGTGCAGTTTTGTTGGGTTCTGTAGAAAAAAAACCTGTTCAAACCAAAATAGCTATACAGCAATCGTCGACCCAATGCGTATGACTGTTGTAACTAAGGAAACATATAAGGATGAAATCAATAAAGCATTATGGGATAGGAAAATATGACTCTGTCAGTTTGTAAAGAATTGAAATAATATAAAAATACATTTAATACAGATAAAACAATGTAACATTTTTGCAGTTTTACTTTGTTTTGTATCGAGAATGAATATTTTGCTGAATAATTAAAAATGCATCCATACGTGACTCACGAGTTGAAAATGAAGTCTTGCAATTTATATTTATAAGCTATGTCTAATGGATCTCTTAATCGCCAGACGTGACACATTATACTTAAATTTAAAATTTTGAAATTGTCAAGTAAAATATGACATGAAGAGCGTTTCAAATATATGTTTCTTTTTTATGGAGTGTCGAACGTTTTGCACTTGTTTTTTTTTCCATAGCCATGAGAAAACTCTTAGGAGTATACACACATACTGTCTATATATATCATACTGTAAGTTTGCTCTGAAAGTATGCTATAGAAGAAAGCCAAAGCATGATTCTATATTTTTTTCTTTTAAATTAATTCTGTCAATATTTGCGTTTTCACTCAAGCCTTCGAAAATCTTTATCATGCAAATTTCTAGAAAACGGTAATATGTAGACATTTTTGAGAACATTTTTTTTCATTCAATATAATAAATACTTTCCATGCACAATTTTACTTGAAAGCCTTCATTAAAAATATAGTGAACAAATAAAAAAGATAGCATTAAACGAGAGGCGAAGGATACCAAAGGGACATTCAAAATCACAAAAATGTGTCTTCCAATTGTGCATTTTCTTCGTCTGTTAAAGTTTTAAAATTATTACATGTACAATTTACATATATATCTTGATTAAGTCTTTTCATGTGTATGTGGGTGTGAAATCTCCTGTCTGTTTAATTCATTTTCAACTGTATTTTTCTATTAGAAGCAATGGTGTGGTACATACAATCAGTTTCTTTTATTTTTCAAGATTCAAAAAAATAAAATAAAAAGTAAATACCATCTGGTTAAACATTTTGTAGTGTCAGATTTCAAATCGTTTAACTTCATACATATAGGCATTCAACGAACAAATTTTTGTTTTGGATTTATTTGTGTTTTGTTGGTTTGCTACTTTTTTTAAAATTCTGACAGTGAGTCATATCGTTAAAGGACTGCATATTTCGTATCTAGCTTCTGTTTTTCTTGACTTGAACTTTTAATTATTAATAATCTAATGCATGTTATCATTAATAATTTTGTTAATTTCGTAATACAATCATATGATTAACAATATCAAACATTAATAGCATTAGAAGATGACTAAACTTCAAACAGGTATTAATTGCATATCATATTTGATAATTACACCTGCGTTTTATGATTACATGCAGTTTACCTTTGCATTGATTGAACATAACCATATTAAGATAAATTTGTAACCTGATTATTTCATATCAATAAAATGATCATATTCATGACAAGGCTTTAAATCGCCGTCTAAATTTCGCTAGCGGCAAACGCGTGTCAGCTGTATTTTCGATCAATGTTAAAAAATACTGTTTACATGGTTTAAATCATTTTATTGAAAAAAGGATGAAATTCAAATCTGAACTTTGGCATTGATCTACGGCTGTGAGCTGACACTATGATAGGATCAAATAAAAACACCTTATAGTATATAGTTTCCATATATACATTAGGAGTCACAGCTGATAAAAATGGCATGAGATGTGTATGAGCAGAACAAAAACCGACTTTAAATGTGAATATTAACACTTAATTCTGGTAATAGAAATACAACGGAGGGAAACCTTTTTTTAGGACAGCCCTCATTTGAATAATGTTTTCCGAAGGAACGAAAACGAATAAAGGGGTATGTTGGGTTTACAATAGACAGCCATCATTCTCCCAATCCCCCACATCTCCTTTTATCCATATAGGGAGGCCAATGTTTAAAGAAAAGTGATAATAAAATATTAACAAAAAGAACAAAGTCGTATGATCAAACCATTTGAATATACAAAGAAATGTCGCGAAGAGGTAATAAGAATGACATCCGAAAATAATTAGCTAAAGGTCTAATATACAACACCAAATTTGGTAAGGGTTTTGCTCATTGTTGAAGACCATGTGGTGACCTATATTTGCTGCAGCGACATCCACGTCCTGTAGTCTTTGGTGGAAAGTTGTCACATTGAAAATTATACCACACCTTCTTGTTTGCATATCAAAAGGTAAAAACACCAAAAACAAAACATAAAAAGCAAAAGCCTTAAGACAGAAAAGAGTTGCCCAAATATAACGACCCAAAAGGTCTTCATCCAGAATTTTAGATAAGAGAATAAGAGCGCCCAGCTATAGCATGAGGACAGAAACACTAGCTACTAGTTTGTAAAATCTTCATCGTAAGTGTCTCAAGAAGTATGCAAGTTCGACCATGCTTTTTTCCCGTCTGATGATGTTTAGAATCATTGTAGGAATAATAAAACAATGAATATACAAGTTTCGACAAAGTGTCCCACTAACCTGTACCGGTATGCCTTATTAAGACTTATTGAACCCTATTTATCATTATTGCTCGGAAACAAAAAAGCAGCAGCTTGAATCGGATGTTAACTGTATTGATTAACTCCGTGGTGGTAGGCGTCAGGCAGCCAATGGTCATTTATATAATTGTCATTCAATAGTTAATTGACTTTCACCATAACTGTCTACAACTATGGCAATCATGCTTGGTTGTTTAGGTTCATCGCTTTTTTGTACAAGACACGGAAAGGTTTCTGCTAAAATACGCCTGCAGAAAGCAAAAAATATGAATATCCCGCATTCAAAATAGCATCAGACATGAAATGTTCATATAAATGTATCTGTTTATAGACTTTTATATTGAATTATTATGACCACGACAATTGAATTATTGTGTAAATGGATTTTTTATAAATTTTAAAAATGTGTGGGTTATTGATCGATCTCTATGTCATTTAATTATTTTTTGAATAAAACTTTTAAATGGTGTTAAACTATGACAGCAGATATCTACAAAGGGTATATAATTCGGGTAGAAACTTTATTGAAAAAAGAGAGGCGAAAGATATCAAAGGGTCATCCAAACTCATAAGTCGAACGTAAACTGACAACGCCATGGCAAAAAAAAAAAAAAAAAAAAAAAAGACCAAAAGATAGACAACAGTATAAAAACACGACACAGACAACTAAAGACTGAGCAACACGAAACCCACAAAAAACCAATAAATCTAGAGATGTTCAGGATGAGAACAATACATAAATGTATTCCCATTTATATAGCTTTTGTCCTAAATATGCATGCATGGTATATTTGCCATTAGGCGTTAAGACACCAAACAAAATCAACCACTTATACGTATAATTCTTGTCTTGTAAAACTAATCAAATATTCAATATTTTTAAACCATGAGCAAACTACAAATTCGCTTATAATAATAATAAAAAATACTAAAGACGAGGGTATTGACGGAAGAGAAAATAATGGAAGAATAGAAAGAAAATGGGAAAAACTAGAACAATAGGAGAAAAGAAAAGAGAATACTGGACAAAAAAACTAAAGAATATAGAGAAAAATGGTCTAAAATAAAGAATACAGCAATGAAGACCCCATTAAGATTGGTCCTAGATACGATTGAGTTGTACTTACGATATTTATTAATTGTTACTATTAGTGTAAACGTTTACAGAGAGGCAAACCACACCATATATTTTCATTTCTATATCAAAACATTGAGACAAACATTTTAATCCTGCCATATCCTGTATAAGTGAGGAACTTGTAATTCAGTTGTTGGCGTTGGTTGCTGTTTGTCATATTCGTTTTGTCAGAAATGTTTTTTTCTTTTGAATTCTTTTACATTTTGTCATGTCGTGGTCTTTTCTTTGTTTGCTTAGTATACGGTATGGGGTTTGTTCATTGTTGAAGGCCATACGCTAACCTGCATGTATACGTATTTGCTTACATCCATGTCATTTGGACTCATGTGGATAGTTGGCTCATTGTAATTCATACCGAATCTCCTTGTTTTTATATTCAAAACTACCTAAGTACACAAAAGAATGAAAGGCTTTAAAACACTAGCTATAACAATGTAGGTTAATGAAAACATTTTTTTTGTGTCAATATTGAAACATTTCCTCAAGCATGCTGCATATATGACCCAATTAAAATGTTATTACAAAAAAAAAACGCCGTTTGCGACATGATTATGACGTAAATATAACCACAACTGAATGAAAATACTATCGGTTGTTGTGCATTGTGTTACATAGCTGTACGTCCATATACATGGAAATGACGCTTTTTCATTTTCAAAATTTTGTATATTGTTTTACTTAATTATACTCACATGGGTTCGACCATAAGTATATGAATATCTGTACAGAATTCGTTATTCTTGTCAAACTTCGTTATAATTTATTTAATTGTCAACTACTTTTTGTCACTTTTTGAATTACCGAAACTATGTCAGTGTAAAGTACATGTACATGTACTAGTATATAGTATTGATTGTAAACACTGCAAACATTGGTCAAGAATGATCTAGAGTAGCTAGATAATATTTGAATTACAAATTCATATAAACCGACCTCGGCTCCTTATAAGTTTGAAGTGTTAAAAAAAAAATAATGATGGGAAAATAATAAAATGAAGATAAAATAGGAACTGTGCAATTGCGTTGTGTAATAAAGATTCTTTGGATGTTACCTTCAGTTGTTTAGGAGGAGTTGTGGATACACCATGGTAACCGTCATTTATCATTTGAATAAAACAACAACCCAACAACAAAATTTCACCAAAAGACATTAAGAGGGGAACATACAGTCATAAAAATATACAGGTGTCTATGCATTGATTGATTGGTGTTTAACGCCACTTTCAACACTATTGTGGTATTTCGTGGCGGTCAGTTTTTATTGGTGGAGGAAGCCGGAGTGCCCGGAGAGAACCACCGACGTTCGGTAGGAAAACTGACAATCCTGGTCAATTAAGATTGGAGTCGAGTGCACCTGCCCCGTGCGGGATTCGAACTCACAACCTCGGTGTTGACTGGCTAGTGATACAGTAGTTCGACTTCTAAGACCACTCGACCACCGAGGTGTCTACACAATGTCAAGCTTTAAATCTTTCCAAATTTAGAAAAAAATTTGTAAATAAAAACAGAAACATTTAAAGACCTGCCATTAACACCCACATCTCCAAATAACAAAAACAACAATAAGATATGATATTCCACGACTACTGACGAAGTTCCTGACTTGTTTGCAGATATAGTTAAGTATGAACCCCACCCCAAAAAATATGAGATCAACAAATGAAACAGGAGGCTATAATGCGATTACATGAAGGCATTGAAGATACTCCTAATGTTTAAAAGAAAATCAGGTCTATGGTTTAGGAGGAGCTATGGATACAAAGTGCGAGTGTATGATCGGAAGAACAAACCAACAAACGTACGGACACAGTGATCGATATGTTACCACGCTTTGCTAGAAAGGATATAAATGTGTAGCTCATCCCTTGTTTGAACGTTCTGTAAAGCAATATTTATTAAAGAAAAACAAAACAATTTTGAGAATAACTGCAATATTTCCAGAAATACTACCGTAAAATCTGCCACGAAACATCGTGAAAACATTTGTATAGATATATAGCCGAGGGTGTTTGTACTCTGTGTGGTGAACTATGTTGCAGATGAGATCATTCGCTTACGTCATATTCATGTCACAGATGGTCTGTGCTAGTGACAATTGAGCCTCTTAGAACGTGGACACAAATCGAAGCGATACTATTTTGGCAATGCATAAAACCAACATCAGTGATAGGGATATAACTAAGTGATCTAATGTCTTTGGTTGTTGTGATATAGGACTCTTACAAAGTATTGAGAACTTCTGTCATTTTTTTTTTGTGAGTCTAGATTTGTTTGCTTTCAGAAAATATATCATATGAAAATTAAAACGTGTTGAATGAAAAAAAAAAAAAAATGCCAAACTGGCATTATTACTTAGGTCGGAAATGAACATGTCATTTATACTTGGAAAGATTGTTCCCTTTCATGCGTCGTATTCATATATCATTCACTGTTTTTTTTTTAAATTTATACTGTATAAGCATTTTTTCGAAATAATACACAAAGCTGATAGCATGCAGGAATCACCAAAAAATACTGGACAGCACTACAAACCATACCAACCACCAAAATCCGACAACACCCCTGAAAATGGATGTACACACAAACAACAACGAACAAATGGTCTAGAAAGCTTGACTTTGTAGGGACATAATGTGTGTTGGGTTTCGACTAATTCCACGTTTGCCGGAAACCCGTCATCACTTGTCTACCTAAACCAAATCTCGCACAAATAAAATAAATAATAAAAGATGCACGTCCCAGTAACCAGCAAGATGACTACACACTTGAAGAAAACAGTTAATGACGGGACAACATTTGCACGGAAAGGTGAAAATTTCTCTAGCTGTGGACAGTAACAGATCTCAAATACACAAAAAAAAAAAAAAAAAAATTGAAACAACACATTATATAAATTTGATGCGTCCGAAGCGCTTTTCTGGATTTACCTTTTATAAGGAACGCTCAAAGCCGAATATTTGAAATCCAAGAATGTACAAGAATCGAAGAAGACAAAATACTACAAATTGTTTATTTTGAATATCTGCAATGGCAAGGGTGGAAGCCACTAAACTGAAGTGTATTTATGGTACGGTATGCTTGTATTAATTGCATTGCATACCAAGAGTATTTTTGTTTTTTCTTGAACAAAATGTTGCCCCTGTTAATGGTCCATTTTCTTTTCTATATTTATATTGGTCGAGCAAGCTACAAATCACGGACTTTCGATACTTTATATCATGTTCTTTAACTTGGTCGTGCATAATTGTGTATCATAATAGTTCTTAAAACAAATAATTCGGGAACAAACATTTGAACAAGAACTATATTTTATGTTTTATGCTCAACAAAAAATGTGGTTTCTTTTCAATTATGTCAGTAAAGTTTTCACGAAAAAAAAGGCGAAAATTATAAGACTAAGATATAATAGTGACAATAAAAAAATGCAGTAATCATGAAATAAAAAAAAATAAGGAGATGAGGTATGATTGCCAATGAGACAACTATCCACCAAAGTTCAAATAAAGGTGGTGTATTAAAGTTCATTCAGCTCTTTTTTCAGCTTAATTTTCTCTAATATTTCATAAAAAATAAGTTTTCGAACTTAACGTTATCAGAAAAGAATTTACTCGCTGTGAAATGATTTTCCATTTATCAAAAAACAATCAAAATCAATGGGTGCTTGATTCAATTGTTCCTCCTTTTTTTTATTTGAAATCTTGTTTTCTTCTTTACTGCTTTTATTGGTATTTTTCAAATGATTGCTTTGTTGACATTCTTTGTTGTTTTTAAAACTATCAAGTCTTCAACTATTTCGGTTCTTATACATTCTTGGCTCTCAAATATTCGTCTTTGAGAGCGTACCTGGTGAAGGTAAATCCAGAAAAGCACTTCGGATACGTTAAATTTATAAAGTGATGTTTTCATTTTTTTTACAATAATGCACAAGTTCTCTTTGTATTCTCTAAAGTTGATTTCTTTTGTAATACTGTTAAAGTCCTGGATTCTCGAATATCTATTAAACCTAAAGATAAAAATCCCATTTAAACTAGCCTCTACCAAGTACAATACACGAGCTAAAAACTATGAAAGCAATAGATGTGAATATACAGATAACAATATATCAAAATGGGTCCTGATGGAATTGCCAAAAAACCGCCCAAGATTAACTTCGACCGAAAAGTTTAAATCTTAATTTTTGCAACAATTACAGAACTAAATTTTATACCCGTGATGAAGCATGTACACTGGCTACTTGACCACTTCATGATGTCACCATGAAACTCACAGGGCACCAGTGTGAATCAAACCGAATTTGCTGCAGTCGAAATATTTTCTGGACTTACCAGTAAAAGAGGACCAAGGAATCAGGGATCAAATCATACATTATATAAACTGGTCAACGAGTAGAAATTGTGTGAAATGAACATTCTTGAATAATGAAAAATGAAATTGAAACGTAGTATTTTTTACGCTTTACTTTTACGATCTGAAGACAAAAACATTCATCACTGAAACAACAATTATCATAACAATCTCAACATTATATACAAATAAAGAATGCTCACAGGGGGACATAAATGTCGGATTTATAAATAAAATAAACACATGCCCACAAACGCGTATTGCAACGTCACTTTTTGTAGACTGCGCAATTTGAAATAGTCGGATTTTATAAATCAAATCATCTTTGGTATAAAAATCTCATTTGTAGATGAAATTTGTAGTCACATTTCAAAACTGTCATGGAAATAAAAATCACAATTTCTAACTAATGACTAGATTTGCGTTAAATCGGCGGGATGTAGTCCCATAGCATGAAGATACTGATGGTGTGTGTCCATTGGTGATGTAACAGTGTCCATAAGCCTCGTTTTCGTATTTGGCAATTTATGTTCCTTTTTCCATTTCATTCTTCTGTTCTGGAACCAAATTTTTATTTGTCTCTCTGATAAACACAAAGTATGTGCAATTTCTATTCGCCTTCGCCTCGTGAGGTATCTGTTAAAATGAAATTCCTTTTCCAATTCAAGCACCTGATGTCGGGTATATGCAGTTCTGTTCCGTTTAGAATCCGAAATTATATTGTCCCCTGTAAAAGAAAACAAATATTGTTTAATATATAGCCAATAAAAAAAGTCATCATAAGTTTTTTTTCAGTTAAAACTAGTATAACCACCATGTAGTGTGGTGCTAAATTGTCAAATCTTTTGCATCTACATTGCATATATATTTTACACTGTCTTGGATTGTCAACTGTTTTATAAATTCGTATTGACCTATTTTTTCTATGCAAAAGCTTACATCGCAATGTATAGAGAATTTACTATACATGGTTGGCAGAAACATTTCAGATTATTTAATCGTAATCGCCATTTCATCGTCTGTCTAAATCAATCTTGAATAATTATGAAAATAACATTTTATTAATTTTATGCCTCCGAAGCGCATTGCTGGATTTATACCTTCATCAGGTACGCTCAAAGCCAAAAATGTGAAAGCCAAATATGTATAAGTACCGAAACACGTAGAGAGCTATATGACCAAAAAGGGATCTTAAATAATAGCCCAATTCATCTACAGTCAACAGTACCTGAGGGAGTATTAACCTTCACTAGAAAAACTCAAGACTGAAGTTTCGGGCAGCCAAATATATATTATTGGCGAATTCAAAAGCAAAGTGGGCTCTAAACGGAACATATAGAACGGTATAAGGTCATCTTTGACAACGGACGTAAGTTCTTAAAATTTAGTATTGACGTGTGAGAAATAGAAAACACTGAAGCGTTTTAAACTGGAAGACGTTTGAAAGTCCATGAAGTGCAGCATGACGATCAATTATCAAATCCATCAACTGTAGGATATGAGATTTATACATGGGAATCGAGTGCACACCGCTTGCAGATTTTCTGATAAATGGTGATAAGAAAAAGCGAATGTTTATGAGCAAAAAATTTATTCAAAGAAAACTAACAGGGTATACGTTTGATCGAGTTACTTACAAAAATAAATAAAATATTGTTTAAACATTAGTGATATTAAATAGACATCAAGATGGCGGACAAGTGCTAACGTCTGCTACGATCATCATTGTTTCCGATGTACTTTCTCCCTTGATGTTTTCAATTTATTATCTTCACGACAACCGCCATTTGTCAATATTAACTGTTATTCATGTTGATCAAAACAAAACTCAAAAAGTTTGATATTCTGCAGAAACTCCATCGATGTAATCTGCACGCAAATAAACCATTCATTTTCCGTTTCTATATATGCCATACTGTCAAGTCCTCAAGGATGAGAATTAATTCCATTATATATTCATAGCTTGAAAAGAGGTGCTAAAACGAGTTGGATATGTGTTCAGACGGGTTTTATTTTCGACGAATATTTTCTGTACTGGGCGTCTGTCACGCCACGTCTTTGGTCGTAAATGTAAAACTGACCGAGGCCATACAATTTTTATGTTTAATTTATGAAAAAGTGGGGACGGTATTTAGGATCTTTTAACATAATTTCACTAAAACTATATTTTGAAGGAACGAATGTATCTAAAGTATGTGTGTAATTTATATTGGCAAAGAATTTCGTTGTGTCATTTATTAAACTAAACAGAAAGATTTCTTAATTTTATTTTTCAAAAGTGTTTTAGCTGTGGAAGAGAATCACTTTTTAAAGACCATTTTGTCCCTAGAATTGTTCATACTTTAAATATCTGAATTTTCTAAACAAAAATGGATATGAAAATGAAGTTATTGTGTTCTAAATTGAGGAACTAATGCATAACTGATCTTTTTGGGGGTCCTATAAAAAATTTGGTTCAACACCAAATCTTAAGCAGAATCTTTTAAATGCATGGCTTGTCTCGTCTCGGTGGGTTTAGAGATTGAAATATGGTATAGCGACTTTCTAATTAGTTTAAAACAAATATATACATCAAAAGCTCAGTAGTCATTCTTAATTTATAAGTTTACAAAAACTTGTTCAAAACAATTTTGCAAATAAAAATCGTGCGAAATTTCCGGTAGCACAAGTGGAAACATTAAAACAAACTGTATTCTTTGTGCCGCGAAAAGTATCAAATCCATCTCATTTGTTAGTTTCACTTTATTTATCTCAAATTGCTATTAGCGTCATGATCCATAAATGCTTTAAATGGGAATTACATTCTCGGAAGGATAACTTAATGTGACAAAATCAGCCGTATCACGGTAAATTGAGAATCGATATTAGCCAATGAGACTACAAAGAAAGTTGCTATTGAAATGAAAATAATCTTGATTTATATAAAGAAATAGTATAGATAACAAATTCAAGATTATTTGTAAGTTTTATCTTATGTAAAGTTCAAATTTACTGAAACTCATAATTTCGACATTGGTCAGATAAGTCGTTTTTATATAAATAATGACATATCTCTAATGATTTTAAGGGCACAAAGGGGAACCAATAAATTAAAAATAAACTGTGCCTCGAACTCATTAGTATTTGGTTTGTGTGATTGCAGCTGACCTTTTAACGAAATGAAACAAAGAGAAAAAGAAAAAGACCCAAATGATACAAATAGATGTCTAGACCAGAATAAAGTGACAGTCTTTATTTCATCGCATTTAATATAAAAATTTAAAAATAGAAAATAAAAAAGAATTTTAATAATTACAAACCAAAAAATGTTATGCCTGGTAAATTAAAACATTTTAAAGGTTTTAATGTCAAACTGCAGCTGTTTAGGAGACAGGCATACAAAATAAAGTGTTTTGAAAAATGAGAAACTCATTAAAAAGTCATTATTTATGATGGAAACTCTGATATTTTTGTACATCATCGGTTGGTGATAAGACAAATAAAAGGCAGTTTTATTTAGAGTTTTTATTATTTGTTCACATTTATTTTCTAACATTCTTGAAATGAATTTGATGTTCTTCGTGTAATTTCCGAGCGAAAGATGTCACAAATATGCAGAGACTGGTAAACATATGTGAATATGGAATCGATTTTTAAATAGATTTATAAAATAACAGTTCAATTAATAATTTAAATTTGACGCAACTATTTTTAAACGCCATGTATGATTTATAAACAGTGTTAATAGTTTTCAATTGCAACATACTTGCCCTTCATTAGCAGAAGTATTTTACAGCATATACTTAAGAAATTTTTTTCAATGATATGTTTACAAATTTTCTTGCAAGTGATCAATTCTATAGACTATATTTTTTTTCTATCGATTTACGAGATTTGAACATCGATAAAGTACTGTCGCCTTATTTTATCATTAGATGTTTAGAAATCAAAACTGCACTCAGACCGATTTGTGTTTCGCTTTTTGTAACAATCTATATTATATACACATGTACGTAGAACGACTACTTGCAAGAAAATTAGTTAAAACACGCTTGTTTTATAATGTGTGACCATAATAAAAGGCAGGTGCACTTAAGTATAAAAAAAAACATCATCTGCAATCGCTTGCAAGTTTAAGTTGTAAGGGACTTCGCCAAGTCTAATAAGCGTCAAATAGTCAATCTCAGTGGTAATTATGTTGAAAAGACACGTCAACAGCATAACATAAAGATTTTGAAGACTTTTTCAAATGCAGTCGAGTTGTCAATTTAATTTAGCGCATAGAGACAACCACTCAGCATTCCTATGTACAACATCATCATTTTCAAGTGGAAGGAAGGGGTACAGCAATAAATGTTTCTTTCTGTCTCAGTACTATATTCATTTTTTACAAAAGCAATAATACGAAGAAACAAACGCCACACATCTTCCATTACACCAAAACAACATTCTGATAAAATGAAGGTTTTAAACTTTTTGAAATGCAAACTTTTAGACTATAGATGTTCTTTATTTTGTTTTTTTGTTTGTTTTTTTGGTGTTTTTGGTGTTTGGTTGTTGTCTCATTGGCGTTAACCCCGCATCAACTTTAATTCATAATTTTGAAGAAATGTTTTGTTTTTATTCCTATAAAAGGGACGATCCGAAATGTATGTGCTTTGAAATTAAAAACACAAAAGCTTAAACCAAAAGGAACCCTTACTGGTCAAGGGTCAGCGAGTCTTTATATAGTATGACCAGTGGTGGTCAGTAACACGAATAATGATAAATGTTCGTTGTTGTTGTTGTGTCTGTAGGGTACATGTAAGTGTTATGTCAATATGGATACACAAAAGTAGGTCTTTTTTCCATAAACAAACAATATATATGTCACCACCTTCTAGGCATGTTTGATGTCTTATTAAAGGGTGTTGATTGTTTTTGCATTCATTTTGCGGTACAATAGACGTTATAAATTAATTGAAAAGAATCATGACACATTCTGATCATGGATGTTAGCATCGGCGACTTATTAACGGTAGTCGACTCGTGTACATGCATAGGCGACTTATTAACGGTAGTCGTGTACATGCATCGGCGACTTATTAACGGTAGTCGTGTACATCCATCAGATGTTAAAAAACAGTTTCGGATTGCAATAGTATGATGAAATGTTACCTTGAAAAAAATACATATGCGATCTTCACAGTAAGATGCATACATATACACGAATCTTAAAATTTAAGAAAAAATGCATAATATCTGAAATTGTTCGATCGTTCATATATTGATACAAAGAATCTGGTAAGTTATTTGTGGTTTCAGTAAAAAAATGGCGCCATGTAACAGTCCACTGTTATCAATTTTTGCAATTAAATTTTGCTCATCTGTATCATCTAAAGCACACAAAAGAGGATTACACAGGCTTGTGTTTTCAATTTTCTGTGACATTGTTTTCTCATTACTTTGTCAATAGGATCCGCAAAGTTACATCATAAAAGAATCCTCTTCAAAATGCGGTTAACCAATTTAAGTGTATAACACGCAACGGAACAACTAACATCCGGTTATCACAAGTTACTGTTACAAAGTAAAAGAAATGTATTGGTCACTGCATATTTAAATCAATTTCCAAAATTTCTAGGTCGCAAGTAAAATTGTGTTTTTCATATTTCAAAGCGAACATATTTGGTTTTCTTTTGTGTTTATTGCAGATAGTGGTTTAGGTGTTATTACTTGGAAACGTCTTTCAACCAAGTGTCAAGATTGTTTTAAGATAAGACTACTATTCATTTAAAACATTGTTAAAAGCAACGAATACCAAACGTGTTGGCTACTGAATCCACAGCCGACTTCCTATTACAAAATTGTACAAAAAATACAATTGTGATGTTTGCTACTTTATATACATATTTAGCAAGGTCCAAGTTTACTTTTTGTTCTCCCATCTCTTATTTTGTCGATGAGTTTTATAATGAAATTTAAACAGGCTTTGTATTAAATTTATAATTTTCAAGATGTATTTAAAATTGTGCGTCTGTTTTTAATTTTTACTTAAAAACTATCAAATTCTTATGATTTATCCTGGGACTATTATACTAACTTAGTCCCAGATTTATCTTGCATTATAACAAATACAAAAAGAATGGGGGAGGGGGGCTGTTTATCGAAGCGCTCTTAGGACTAGGACATGTCCTAAGATCATCTTAGGACGTATCTTTGTCCTATGTGCGTTTATCAAACATGTCGTAACATAGGAAAAGTCATAGGAATCGTCCTAACTTTATGACACCTAAGTAGGTGTCTTAAGATGGTCTTAGGATGGTTTAACTTTAGGATATATTTTATGATGGTTAATTTGTAAACAAATACGACCGCCACCTATATATGGATCCCCTTTTTCTAAATATTTTTCTATTTTCACTTATTTAATGGTTTCTTGCTCTTATCCAAAAGATATTACAAAAACAGTAGTATATATATTACACCCTCTATTCATATTTTTCACGTGGAAAATATTAGAATAGAGGGGCATCATATATATATATATAACATACAATAAATGGACATAGGTTAAAATATTAAAGAATATTTACTTTAAAAAATAAGTTCAGAAAAAGGGGGTCCATTACCCAAGCCCATGTGTTCCGTAATGAAATAATTTATGTATTCCGTATTTTTATGAAAGATGCACGAGATTTGCCTTTGAACTCTGTAAAGTATAAAACCGTGACACTTCGGATTAAACTCACTCAAAAATATATAATGATTGTTACCGATTGTCTTTCATTTGTTTTATTATTATATAAAACGTTGTTACATTTTTTGTGTTTTTGTTTTTGTTTCATAAAGTTTGAATGTACCATTATTAGATAAATATTATTTCTTTTATTTATGATAATACTAATTATCTTTCTAGTTTTTAATCTTGTAATTATTTACTACTGGTGAAATTCAATGCATTCTTAAACATTTAAAATTTTAAAATTCCTACGCTAACACTTAGGACAGCGGTTAGGACATCCTAGCTAAGATAATCCTAAGATAGTTTCGATGTGCATGCTGAGACATGTCGTAAGTCGGTCCTATCATTATCCTAATTTATTCCTAAGAGAGGTCTTAGGACAAATCCTAGGACAGCTTCGATAAACAGGCCAGGGGACTATAGTTTCAATGGTGTTTTATTTTTTTTTTGTTTATTTCCTCCAATTCTCTTCACATATTAAAACCACTTTCGTCTATATTTCAGTGAAAATGTTTCAAATAGTCCATTTTAATATACACTTTAAAAAGCTAACCTCGGCTGAGAAAATTTCGATATGAATAGAGTCATCGTCTCCTGACATTTGGTATAATTATATCGGCGCATGAGAAATGATTCCTGACCTTTTTGGGAATATGTGAAAGCACATCTCTCATGCTTTAATCAAATTAATGACGACAAAAAGGGAAACAAAGTTCATTTGATGAAGTGAGCCAATATTCGGAAAATTTTATGTATAATTATTATAATTATATTGATGCAACCATATCGAAGCATATGAAATATTCAGAAGAAAAGAAAATGCATATTTTATTAAATATTCTTGATATTGATCAATATAGCTTGGTTTCGAATTTGTAGGAAAAGCAGTCATATTTGCTAGAAAAAAAATTGATGAAATTTTCATCGCATGTATTAAATTATAAATTGTATTATCAATATGCATATTCGGTCTAACGAACTCATAGATAAAATTTGATTTATTTATTATAGTTATCGTCCACCCTTTAAATTAATGTTAAAAAAACGAAACAAATCCAGCGATGATGTTTAGAAAGCGACATTAAATTGACGCCATTGATTTAAACACTTTCCTACAGATCTTAAGAAAAGTTTTAAATATAAAGGATGTATGGAAAATTACGGTCATAAACAAAATTTTTGTATTGAAAGAAGACAATCCTTTGACAAAAGAAATAGGATTAAGTGACATCTACCTTATTGTCACAAATAAAAAAATGCCACAATTTGACATTGTTTATCACTTTTCATATACAATTATTTTTCCTGTTTGACACAGATCGGATTTGTTGGCGGAAGGAAAAAAATAGTTATCCGATAGCCACTACAATTGGGCCCTATATAGCATACATATTTCTGTTTAATTGAAGAAGACACTTTCTAAATATGCTATAAATGTCATATACTAGATTGGCAGGGTTAAGGGGTAAACATTTTGTTTTGTTTTAATTTCATTTTCTAGTGAAAGAATTTTGTTAAAATATCAAACAGTCAATTTGATATTGATAAAACATTTGAAATACCAAGAACACAAATATTTACAAATCTATTGGTATTTTAAATTAATTAAGCTAAGTATTTTTGTTCGTTCAAAAAATAATTAATAGAAAATGCATGTAACCTTTATCTTTATGTTTTAAGTCTTAAAACATGCATGTGCATATTTCATCTTGTATGTTTTCCCAGAATTTTCTATAATAGATACGGCCGCGTGTTTTTATTTTTTTTCTTCTAAAAGTACAGATGTGTGTATGCTAAATTAAGGTATGCCGTACCGACTGGGCAGGTTGAAAGCAGTTCAATGATAAATACTATAAATTTAATCGTATCTTGGGTCCTTTACTCAATGGGTTTTCTTAAAGAAAAGTCATCAATCACAGAAAAATCTACCTAATTTACATATCTTATGATGTGTATCACATGACAAAGAATTCAAAAACTCTGTTGTTTATTTACATATGCGATTGTAAATTTGAATAAAAAATTGTAATAAAAAATTTAAATATGAATGTTTTCGAACGGTCACAGCGACAAGAGAATATTAAATTTAAATTTTATCTCTCCTAATGACAATATGAAATAGTAAAAGTACACAGAATTATTTTCAATAAAAATATTTGTAGTAAATGAGAAACTGTGTTAAGACCTTATATTATGACCGAATAAAAATACCTAGTAATGCAACCGTTTTTATTGAGTATTAGGATAACTGATATGTAAAACGTTTTAAATATTTAAAAAAACTGGACCAACTGTGACAAAAAAAAAACAACAATATTTTTGTTAATGTCTGACAGTTTAAAAAATAGAATTATGATAACGATCTACAATTTTTAAGATATGCTTGAATAATATTAAATTATTTACACAACTTAATACACAAGTATATAAAAGTGTTCTGTAATTTCTTCGGGGTGTACAAATATACTTAATTGATATTAACAATTCAGAAGCGCTAAAGATAGCACTATTAATGTTATCAACAACGAATAAACGACAATATAGCTGATTTATGACCCTATTAAGAATAATATAATTATCGGTCATCAGTTGTGAAAGGTGAGAAGGGATACGGTAATTAATATTAAAGGGTAATTTGTAGCCCTTTTACCCGGATATTAAATGAATTATTACTTCTACACGTGACCTGATAGGCCAAAAAGTCTGTATGGCATTGCATATACATTAAAAAAAGTCATAATCTCTTTAAGGTGAGAAGTATCTCTAACGAATATTCTATTTTGCACATTATAAATTGGCGTCCATGTACTTTAATATTTTGAACATTTTTACAAAAAAAAACAGAAAACAACTTAGAAAAGGAATTTGTCTAATTCTTGTCTATTTGAATTACTTAACCACACTCATGTTTTCACCGATGTTGACGTACATAAAAAAATAACATAGCAACACTTTCATTCTATTCATGTGTACAATACATCACAGCTTTGTTTGTGTTTTTTAACGTATGCTTGTTTTTACACATTATGTATGAAAGCAACTCCCCCTATCTGACATATGTGAAAATGTGTATTAAAAGAAAACTAAATAAATAGTATATAGACATTTTATAAAATGACTTCAACAAAATCTTTTCATTTAAATGTGCACAGTAACAGTTTCGTGTTACCCCTCTACAAAATCAAGGATTTAAAGACTATCATATTACAATATCATGTCTGTTTCTAATGAAATGTACATACCTGGGTTATTTCCTTGACTTTTCCTCATCCATGGATAAATTACTGGCTGTCCGTCCGAATTTGTCTGAGCACACGCACTTTTAGGAGATGAATCCTCATCAGATGACGTCACAGACGGAGGACTAGGAGATGAAGAGACTTGAGCAGGCTGTGCAGCCGGTGTAAAACCGTTACTTAGAGCTGTTGTAGTCCCCCGTCCATATCCTTGAGAAGGTGGAGAAGCCCGAGCGGCTGAAACTGTCTCTGGAGGTGTCGGACACGGAATATAATTGTGTGGTGTATATTTGTCCTCACTGTAACGTCTATGATCACCGTATCCATAGGAATTTTGGTAATTTTGTCTGTAGTAATCAGTAGCATTATTTGGTATATAATTTGACTGAGAATATTCGTCCGTCGGAGGAAATTTCGGCTCCGTATATGAATTAGGGTTCATCAAAAACGAACTCATGGTCATTAATTTTGACAATATTGGTTGTAAATAATTCCAACTCGTTACGAACACATATTAAAGTCATCTTCGCCCTCCCATTTTCTATAGTCTAAAGTCACGTGCTTTTGGTTAGCCAATGAAGTCAATATTCCCGCCTGTACTGATATGAATCAAAATTTGACGGGAGAAAGTTACTGTCTGTTAAAAAAAGCTTCCGGGCAAAATATAACTATTGAATTATGTTTTATCTATAATGATACACTTTTATCGTTATACCTTTTGTTGCAAGGTAAAGAAGCATGTAACGAGTTTTCAATATTTTCTTTGTATTCTTAAATATGCTAATTCTTTTATAAAAACAAGAAAAACGACGAAACGGCGATAGATCAAAGAGAATTAAAGAATGACTGCTATTGAAGACTTGCAGAACTTGGAGTATGTTTGAAAACATGGGGAAATTTCTAATTAATAAGAACAATCGTTTTCTTAGTACGATTAATAAAAAATTTTTTTAAATTTTTCATAATTTTAGTCGAAAGAGTAATTGAATAATAAAATTTTAGCAATTTCCAGTCTAAGTAGGTTCATTGTTAAAGTTAATAATTTATTTGATAAGATAAATGTTATTGTCTAAATTATACAAATACGAATTAATCAATTAAATTACCACATAATTTGTATAAATCCTGCATTTTCTCCCTGAATAATTGATTAATCCCGTTTTATATCAAATTGAAACTATATAGTTTTCAAACCACTGAACCTAACAAATTAATTTCAATTTAACAGTTTTCATAGTAACTCGAATTACTAAAGACAAATATCAATGTTTGAAATAGATTACTTTATATATTGATGATATTTTTTTTTCGATTTAACAAAAGGTTTTCATGTGAAAATTCCTTAAAAAGTAGCGTTCAATATAATAAAATATTAAAATTTCAGTATATATAAACGCAATTACAAATCGCAAAATTCTCAAAAATAAAATTGAAAAAGAAATAGTTTCCATGTTGTCAATTTCAATATAAATCAATTGTAAGTGATTTTGAAGATTTCTTCACACTGATGTTTACATAGATAAGATAATATAATTATTACCTATAAACAGCTACGAAATAAGATAAACTGAAGTTTAACACGTTATCTTAAATCTTTTCAATTTTCATATTTAACGAGTTAAAACTAAGCTATTTATAACTAGGTTATGATATCATCTTTTATATATTCTTATGATATGGAGATAAATAAGTAACGTTTTTCATATTTTATAATCATTCAAAATTTTGTTTTAACCAAAAATATACACAAGGAATTTTTATTTTACACATATGAATACATGCTATGAAAAACTATGGTAGTTTTTTTAATTCGAAATCAAATTTTATTATTTCTATAATGTATTATTTTTTTATTTATTATCGGAACAATAAATATTATATGGAAAGGATATTTTTCTAATATCGCAAATAATATTAATGTGTGCACCCTTTCACAGAGTTAAGGCCAATTTCTTTTTAAGCAGACTTTCTTTCTTCAAAACAGTTAACTAAGGATTGGAGAAAAAGTTTCCTAAAATGAGAATTGTTGCAAACCTTTGTAAAATTATTATGAGGATTGTGGACGAACAATACAGAATCGCACCATTAATTTTACGTAAGGCCAGAGTTCTGATATAGGCTATACATGTATCTACTTTATATCCAGACAAACTGGTGGATAGTTGTCTCACTGGCAATCATACCACATCTCCTTATTTTTATATAAAAGCTTAACCTCATTATTATTCGGATGCTGAGCAAACAGCCTTATTTAAAAATAAAGCCAAAATCAGATACCTTATTGATGCACTGGACTATAGTACTTGGCTACAATCAATAGGGATAAAACAAATATTAACCTTGACCTTTGTTTCCGTGTCCACAGAGAAAAGAAGGCAATTTAGAAATGTAAATAAACTAAACATTTTCGTTTCTCATTTGTACGATGAACTTTGGTCTTAGGACAAGAGGGACGGACGGACGGGTCAGCACAGTTCAAGGTAGGTATAAACATCTTGATTCATATATATGCATATGGTGTTATAGTGGTTTCAACTCTTTATTCGAATAAGTGCTTAATTCATCAAATAATATATAATTAAGACTTGAAGGCATTTCTAACTTATAAAAATTCCGTGTAAGAGTTTCACCATACTCCCCTGTTCATAAACACACCAGAATTTTATGAACTTAGGTTCGAAAACTGTACAGAGTTTTCAACCTATATTCGCAACACAAGTGTCATGACTCGTTTGAGAAATACTTTAAAATAAGTAAAAGAGTTTTCGTAATACGCCACAGTTCATAACCACTCTTAAGAGTATTATGAACCTAAGTTCGAAAAACTTCACGAATTTTTCAACCTATATCCAAAACACTAGTATATTACTACAATGCTAAATAATTTGAAATAAATCGTTTGAAATATAATAAAAAACGTCTAGCATACGTTCGTGTGCGCAAATTGATTTTTAAAATATTGTAGTCATCATCCACCTCCCGCGACCACATTCAAATAAACACTATTGTTTTGACTGAAAAATACATAATTTTGTACCATTGAATAAAATTTATCATAAATTTTATTTGTAACAGTAATTTTAGTTTTTCGTTTGCTCATAATGTGCACAGTCCCAAGAAAATCCTTAAAATCATATATAATAGTAAATGAAATGAGAAAGGCATATTGGCGAAATTCCAAAAACTAAGTTTCTGTACAAATGAAATATACAAAGACAATATCATTTTAATGTTAACAAACTTCTAAAATTTTGTAATCGGTGTATTCTGATTCGTTTTGCAAGAATAAAGAGAAGGAATTTATATCAATTTAAAACTCGAAATCTTTATAGTTTTCACTTGTTTTTAACTAACGATAGCGTGGAATTGTGAAATTACTCGAATCTGTATCTGGAAGAATCAAATGTAATATCTGAGTTTACTATATTACACGTTTATACTGTAATATTTTCTATATATGTGTTAAAGTAAATTAATCTCGGGTCATATACAAAATATTGTATGATGGCTGGAGATTGCGCTATTAATTTCATTTTTAAATTAATTGCCCTTCGAACGTAAGACACGACGAATAAAGTAACCACCATGTAAAACTTCAAGAATCTAACCATGACAAAAGAACAAATGGTACAAAATGGATATTTATTTTGTTCAATTTGTTAATTTTAATTCTTTGTAGTAGAGTATCATGTGTGATTTATTCCCATGCACTCATTAGTACCACTGGCCAACTAATTTAATTTACTCATTTTAATTTAAACTAACCAAACATTTTAGACACGTTTTATCAAAAAAGTGGATAACCGACTATACGGTATGGATTTTTTCTCATTGTTGAAGGCCGTACTGTTGACTATAATTGCTTACATCCACTTTATTTGAACTTTGGTGGATAGTTGTCTCATTGGCAATCATACCACATCTCCTTATTTTTATATGTATTTTGATTTTTAAGTTTTTATTTCACTTTTAATAAGGACAACTTTTCACACATACGAAACATTATAAGAATTTAATGAATGAATGAATATGCATAATTCCAGTAAAGGACATTTTTCTATTTGCGTTAAATAATTGACCAGTTTCTCTTTTGACAAGAGAAATTATTAATTTGCGTAAGAAAATATTGAAAAAATATGCTTAACTTAAGTGAGGCGACAAATACTGTTGATGATCGTTGGAATATATGTCTCATAATTAACAGAAATATATACATATTGTTTTTTTTATATGCCTGAAGTTGCGTATAAATTTAATTTATTCCTTATTTTTAAACAAGGCTGTCCAATCAGCGAAATTATACGAAAACGGAATGGAAGACATAAACCATCATGTTGATGATGATCACGATCTGAAAAGTAAATTTCGCAATGAATGTAAGAAACAGTTACTTCTCTGAAATTGTTTCTCATAATATTGACGTTATGAGTTTCAATCACAAAAAAAGCTACAGTATAAAATAAATCTAATAAATTTTAACAGTTACAAAGTCATGGTTCCTTTTTAAAACGGTCAATGGAACTGAGGACAAGGGACCCTTGATTAACTCATGGAAGTATTATATTATATATATCAATATAATACTTCCATGATTAACTGAATGTTATAAAATTTGAGGTAAACATGTTGTTATTTGTATTTTTGTTTGTCAGAAGCTGTATTTTATATGCTTTACGACAACAAAGATGATTATTATTAATATACAGGAAACCGAAAAGAAGCTGTCAAAATTTTAAATAAAATATACTATATTTCATTATCAAGTCAGGTTAAATAGTACGACAATCATGATTAAAAATTCACTGTTATAACGGGAAAATGAAATACAGATATTTCAACATATCTATATGTTGTTTTTAAAATTTATTCTATGAATACCAATACACTTGATTATCAATATACATGATTATCAATAAACAGGATTAACAAATTGATATTGATAGGTTTAAAGAAAATTGGCAAACCAAGAGAAAAAAAAAATAATTGTACTGATTGAATCTACGGACGGTGATGCTATGCAAATTGTGCACATGTGCATACAACCCAGATGCAAGGATGAAAAATGAATTGTCAAATATTTTGAAGAAAAGATAATTGGATGATTTACAGTCCCTCCTGCTACCGACAAACAGAATTCGATGAATATTTACCGTAGAGTTATTCCGGACCTTTGACCGAATCTCTCATTGCCAGGGAGGGCTCTTTAGACACTTGTGTTATTAATCGTGGCTATTTTTCATCCTATCTTTCTTCAAAGATTTAAAACACCGCTTCATGAGCAATTAGATGCCCATTGAGACTTCTAAGCTTCAGTTCTATACAGGAAAGCGATGGATATTAATGGTCCTATTCTGAATAAAGTATGTGTGTTTAAAGAAGTTACAACCCATTCAATTAAACATTTTATCACCTGTGAAATTGTGGTTCAATAGCAGAAAAATGTCTTCTATTTAAGGACTTGCATAAGTTGAAGAGCCATTACCGATACCCATGGAAATTTTATATTGTACTGAGGTTTTGAAAGTTAGCGGTCTTTAGTTTGAATGCATTTTATGAAAGGTATTGATATTGTCTTAAAGTCGTAACATTGTAGAGAAATTACAAAATCATTAGAAACAACTGACAAAAGCTCGTGGTCTTTCATCTTTTGTGTGAGTAACAATGTATTTTGTTATTATTCCAAAGGGATACGAATCAGTGTTTCTAACATTTGATACTCACCACATTTAATTAACCCAATCTTGAAAAAAATTGTTAATTGCAGATTTTTTACCACCAGATTATACATAAAACAACTATGAAAATATTTCATTTACACGTAACAACATTGTTTTCTGAAGAACTGGGACCATTGGACGAAACATATAAATGTAGGCCTAGGACTGCACAGTTGTATATATATATATAAATGGCTGACTGTATATCATATTTGTTATTGTTTTGTTTATTGCATTTTATACAAATTAGACTGTTAGTTTTCTATTTCAAATCGTCGGGGCCTATTATAGTTTACCATTGATCACCATTTGGTATGGGTTTGCTTATGGTCGAAGGACGTATAATGACCTTTGGTTTCTAACTTTGACGTCATTTGGTCTCTGGTTGAAATTTGTCTCATTGGCAACCATGACCACAGCTTCTTATTTTATATAAGCCGAATTTTATCGTAGAAAACAACCAAATTCATAAAGAAGGCCTAACTACTGATATGCCTCTTGCATATATTTTATTAATATAAACACGTCTGTTTACCTCCCACTTTAAATGCTCTTCAATATGATTTTTTATATGAATATATGCATTTTTCTTGTGGTGTAACTTTTAACAACTTCCTTTTCCAACGAATTGATGATTAAACAATAAAATGCATTGTACATAAAGATTTTACAAAATAAAACGGATTAGTGCTTGTACAAAAGAAACAATATATCAGTATCTTCTCACGCCATGTTTTGTTGACATTTGTGATTTTACATCCAGTTTTAAGACATATTTACAGTAGAAATGTAGTCAGAATTAAAATTAGAATACAGAGATAAACAATTAAGTTATAAAATCCAAAGTTATAATCAACTTAAAATTGAAATGTGAACAAATTATAGCGGTTATAAATGTCAGAATCGATGTCGGTCCATCAACTAAAACACGGAGATTACACCGGATTTACAAGCCAGATAAAAAGAAAACAAAATTGATTTCAAAAACTGAAATTGATTTTCGTAATAAGCTCCTTTAAGACATCTCTGAAGAATTTGCATGTGAGCTTCTGGGTCACACGTTTAAGAAACTTGGATTCTTTGTTAAAAAAGTCATTTTTCTTTTCCATTCGACATTTCTCATTTATAAATGCATATTAGTGAGATATTGTAGGTTTTTGCTTAAAGATTGATCAGAAACCTTTCCAAGTCTTCTCGTGATTCCTCTGACATTGTCCATTAATTTTAATAAGACTCGGCAGTCGAAATCTTGTTTTCCGTATGCAGAAAATAAATTTATCATTTGTAGAAAATTACTACTTTTACGTAGTGACTTTGTCATTTGATGAATTTCCTTTCTCGCCTTGCAAAGCTGGTTTCTTGAGAAGGCATCTCTGCAAATGAATTTAAGAAATCTCAGCGGTATTTTCTGATTATTATTTAAGACTCTCTGAAGATGTCAGATGTGTAATCGAATATTTTAATACGAAATGAAGCACTATCTTTTCCGACAAGGTATCCAAGGGTTCATGAAACAAGACCACAGACATTGACATATTTAGATATAAGTACCAGACGGTACAAGTTATCTCCCTTAGTAATTTCAGATAATGTATCTTAGTTTTATTTGTTTGATATATATTTGTATATATTCGGTTAAAGATATATAGCACACACATGCACCATGCATTTAATTGTGGACTTTACTGCAGGGTTTGTTACTGTCCCGGTGCCTGTAGTGTATGCCCTTGTATTTTTACTGTTATGGTTTTTTGCTTGTGAGAGAGCTGTCTTTATATTCCATAATATCAATGTTCTATTTTTTTTACTGTATTTTGGTCTCTTGTTGAAAGTTGTCTCATTGGCAATCATACCACATCTTCTTATTTTTATATTTATATGAGCTTTGAGACCCGTTTCCTTAATTTTATGTAAACAGCTTTTGCAGTGTATTTTAATTCCATTTGTAGAATATGAACTTTCGTACTTAATGGAAAATTCATGGACAGCATGTTTGCCAAGGTCTACTACAACATGTTGCGCTATATAACTAAACAGCCCAGAACCGTTTAATTTGATTTGATAGGGAGAGACATTGTCAGTACTATATACAACGGGAAACCCAAGCATATCTTCGACAGATTTGGGACAACCTTTTGAATTTTTTGTTTTCCAATTCTCTTCAGCTTCGATACTGTTTTGACATTCACACTGTTTTGATTCGAGCACCACTGAGAAGTAACGCGTCTGGCGTCGGTATACTAAATTGTAAAAATCTCAGTTTATAAAATATCTATTGGTCAAGCGAAATCAAAATTATAATTTTAAGCCATTTCTGCAAACAAAAAGTCCGAAGATGTCCATGCAGTATCCTGATAATTACTCAGGTCAATATTTGTGATAGGCGAATGGTTTAAACATGCACTTATAGAAGAATTACGATCTGGGGTGGGTGTATATGGGAGCCAAAACTACCACAAACTACTAGAATATCAAATATTTCTATTAAAGTAACAGTGTTTTTATTGCTGTTCCTGATCTTGATAGTTACTATAAACTACTACTAACGACTATATGTTTACCTCTAAATGCCTCTATTGGGTTTTGTTGTATTTGTTGTTTTTTTCATTGAATTAAAATCAATTACGTATTTCTAGAAATATTTTTTATTTATTAAGTACATTTTATGAAATACTTCGATATTCATATGCAAAATGCCGAAAAACCACTTTAAAGCGAGGAGTCCCAGGATACATTCGTTGCGTCAACTTATTCTTTGTCGGTAGTTTCTCTTCAAAATTTTGAGTTACAAAGTTGTAGAACTTGCACTGAAAAGCTATAGAAACGTTTGATGTCTTAGTCTTTAATATATATCAATTAATTGTAGTAATTATTTCATACAGTAATCAATGACTTGCGGTCATTTGTAAACTTAAATGACCAACAGGCGCGAAATTACAAGTTTATTGCCAGGGGATTTGTTCTACACAGTTTCTGGTGTGTATTGAGTACACTAAACGTAAACCTGTAACACATGTAAAAGTGAAGGAAAATATGACTCAAAGGTTTGCGTTGGCAAATTATATATATATATATCTAAAATATCAGAAAAATTGAGAAAACAACATATACATTTATATAACGAAAATATTCCTTGAAAGATAAAAGTATTTATTTTTTTTAAAGTTTGGTAAAAAACGGATTGATTGCTTACCGTCCAGTGACAAATATTTCATTCATGTTCAGGACGAGAACAAATTAACAATATATACAATAGGTAGGTCCTGTAATAAAAATGGACATAATAGCAAATACAGCATATTTATTTAACATTAATTGATACACGCGATCAAATTAAATTTTAGCTGTAAAAAGTATAATGATATACAAAGGGGTTATAAACAATTAACAGATAAAGGATACATAATGCCATGACATACAAATAGACGAAAAGACAAACAAAGGTCGAAAAAACTTACTTCACAGAAAACTGTAGAATGAACAAAACGATTGGTACCACTATTATACTACTGATTATACCTATTCGGAGAACCTGAGTGTCTATGCCCTTTCTTTTTGTTAAGTTAGTTGATCAATCTTTGCACTGATGTGTGGTGTATTGTGGACTATTGTTAGAAGAAAAGAGAGGGAGAAGATACCAATGGAACAAACTGAGGTGCTCCGGAAAGGTAATTAGTTCCTTTTCTAATAGTGGTACCAATCGCTTTGCTTAAGTCAAGTGTCGCATTCCAAAATTACATTTGAACAAAAAATAAACTCATAATAGATACCACGATTAAAATCATGTACGCCATCCACACGTTTCGTCTACAAAAGACTCTCGAATCAGAAAAGTTAAAAAGGCTTATGAAATTTGACCTTAGCCATCAAATCGACTGTTTCTTAACTATCTGGAAATGTCATTGTTTTATTTTTATTTTTCTATTTTTTTTTTGCCGTGATGTTGCTTTTCTGTTTTCGGTTGTTGATGTCCCACTTGATGTCTTCTTGGTTTTAAAGTCATCATACAGAAAATAAATTGATTGTTAACAAAATTTTATATCCTGCCTTTATTGCTGATAATAGATTAATGTTTTGACTAAGATTTTACAGTTATTAATTCCATAATCATAATGCTTTATAAAGACACTAGATGTGCTACGATCAAAAGACAGAAATTACATGTTTACTATCATTAGATTGTGTTGAACAGTTTTATTACTGATATACAAAATGACATTTGTGGTGTGGTAAAAACTATTTAATTCACAGAATCTTGGTTTGATTAATCTATGCATTAGAGCTAAATGACACTAAAAAACTTTTTAAAAAGAAATACATTTCTATCTGAACATTATTCTCCAGACGTACATAACTTATTACGTAAGACGCTTTAGTGAACTGACGCAGATATAAGCAAATATTGGTCATCATATGGGACAATGAGAGAAACCCATACCGCATAGCAAGCTATTAAGGCCCCGACATAACAAAACGTAAACAATTCAAATAAGAAAACCAACGGACTGACGTATATACAAAATAACAAACAAAAACAATTACTAGTATCATATACAGCAACAAACAACAACCACTAAATTAAAGGCTACTGACATGGGACAGGCACAAATATAATGTTGCGGCCGGGTTAAATATGTTTGCAGGACCTAAAATTCCCCTAGAGCAAACTATAAAAATCAGTTGAAAAGTGCTCGACTCATCAAGATCGATACAAGGCACACAAATAACTAACAAAAACATTGAAAACACATAGTACCGATCTGAGAATACTAGCAGTTACTGAATGCTAGCTGCAAGCCAAATAGAAAACTTATAAAAAAATCACGTATCCAAGACAAAATATCAATCAATACAAACCTAAACGATTAAGTTTATAAAAGAGTCATTAAAAATCTAGGAAAACATGCCCTTGTACAACATATAAATTTATATCGACACGATGTAGAACCGTAAGCGTTAATTACTGTATGAAATTTAAAACCCGCAACCATTCATAATTGGTCAAATAAGGAATTTCTATTTCTATAGTAATAGATATTTAGTTATGTTTTAAGGTTTGATCATGGACCGTTTTCAAATATATTCAGAATGAGAACAAATTAGTAACACTTTATTAACCCTGCCAGTCCCTAATATAATATATAAACGTTTTTATTTTTATAATTACGAGAATTATGGCAGATGGTTTCTGTATGATTGATTTACAACTTTTACAGACTACATAAAGCTAAGGACGGTTTCGAGCTACTTTATAAACTCGTGGACGATTTATAGCTTGACATATACCGGTACTGTATTAACACCTGTTTATACAATATGTCAATTACGTTGAAGACTATATGTGTCACGCTGTAGATCGCTGTCTTAAATATTTGTGTCGTTGGGCTTCTGGCTCATCGATGTATACCCTACATCTCCTTTGACTCGTAATTATAACAAAAAATCTGTAGGTTCCGACAGTTGAAAGACACGAGATGAAGGGCAGGAAATTTAGAATACCACTTTAAAAGCACATTGGATTTAGGGGCAGAAACTATTCCTTGCAACCGGCCATAAAAGAACCTTTTGAAAAGTTGTTACCAGGATTTTTTTTAACGTGCAGAATGCGTTGCACTCTCACTATACGTCTTCATTACCACTCAACTTGGCTGCATCCCCACAGCCCCAATCGGACGTTCGTCGTTGGCAATGGTTTTACTGCTGGATAGGAGAATTGGGGAACATATTTGTTATTTCGATTTTCAGTGATTTAGCTTTTACAAGCAATATTGAATAAAGAAATAAGTATATACTCCTTTTTCTTGAGCAAATATAGACTGACTGGCTGATCAGGAAGAAAGAGTCTGCAAGGTGACTCTCTATGGACGGCCTTTTATATTTCAAGTTATACCAAGTTGTAGATCTTGCATTGAATCGTTAATTATTTTTTGAAGTATAAACTTAATTCCATATATCGATTAATTACAGTAATTATCTCATTCATATCTTACGGACAATTGTTTACTTGTATGACCATGAGAGTGAATTTACAAGTTTATGACCAGGGGATATGACTATCCAAATTTTTCATGTATATTTAATACACCAAAAAAACAGGAAGACAAAAGGATGGATGAACAGCAAAAACGATCAATCAATTCTAAATCCTTAAAGTCTAGATCTAAAAACCGACATTAGAGAATGATACTAATTAACTCTGTGTTACTGATGAACACAAGAAGTACATATACATGTACTATCAATATGATATGTTTTCTGAGAATAGACATTTTATTTTTGGGCTTGTTTTGTCCTGTCAATTTACTAAAAATACTAGATTGCTTTATGTTTTGGCAAATATGAAATAATATAAAACACATTGATTTGAGGGCCAATGTTGCCACTGTCATTATAAAATAAGGAGATGTGGTATGATTGTCAATGAGACAACTATCCACCAGAGACCAAAATATCGTAGATGTTAGCAACTATAGATCGCCTTATGGCCTTCGACAATGATAACCACTTTGCTGTTGATCAACGGGTGCCTTATGAAGAGCAGGATCTGCTAACCCTTCCGGACCACTTGAAATTACGTCCGGTTTTTCGGTGGGGTTCATGTTGCTCTGTCTTTATTTTTCTATGCTGTGTTTTGTACATTGTTGTTTGTATTTTGGCCGTTTTTCGTTTTTTGTCATGGCGTTGTAAGTTTTTTTTTCGACCTTTCGAGTTTCAATGTCCTTTAGATATCTTTCACCTCTCTGTCCGAAGTTTTGATGGTTGCTTCAGCGCTCACGACAACGACAACGTAATGTACCCGTCATAAAAGCCAGGCGTTTATAGTCCATTGGTTGTTGTTATCTTCATGCTATTAGATTTGTTTTATTTTTCATGTTTTGGGTGATTAGTTGTCACTTTTTATTGTTTACATTTTGTTTTACCGAAAACAGGAAGGAGGAATGAAATGCTGATATTTCAATAATCTTTTTCCCCCGAGTGCCTTGCAGATGACCAGGGACCACTGTATAAGATTATAAACAATACAAATCATGTTATTGAAAACAAGCAATCAGATGTTTTTTTTTAAAGATAAATTTCTTTACTGAAGGAATATTTATATCTCCAACGAAGAACCATTCTTCGATGGATGGATCGTTGTTTAATGTCCAGCGGCAAACATTACTTTGCATATCAAGATAAAAACATGTTACCCCACTCGGGCGCATTATTCCTACACTCTGAGCCGATCAGCCTTTGTTCGTTCTCCTAATATATCGAAGAAATAGCTTATACTAATGTTATAAGTAATTTTAATTTGTTTTGTATGAGCCGGCCTGGAATCGAACCCAAGACCTCCCGCACCCGCGACAAGCACGCTACCATTAATCACCGATGTGGTTCCCATTCTTCGGTGTAAAGGTTCTGTGTTGTTATGATTCACAACGAAAAAATTGCTTAAACTTGAATACAATAAACCGTTGATACAGAGGGATATGTCTCCCCTGTATAATTTTAAGGTATAATGCAAATGTTGAAAATAAAATGGTAACACTGTAACATGAATAACTGACAAAACATTCAAAGTCAATGAACCACTGATGACTGAAGGTGCAGGGCCAGATAGTCTTCCGAAATGCCAACGTTAATACAATTGAATATCAAATACACTGACTTAACATAAGTGGCTCCCTTAAAACTTACGTAAACACAAACTTTGACTGTAAACTGCAAGAGTTACAAAGTCAATCAACCACGAACTAGGGGACGGCGTCATACAATCTCCATGGTAATGAGAAATGAAATAGCATATACAACTGCATACCAACTATCATTTATATAACAATTAGTGGATCAACTTAAACTGACTTAATCACAAAATTGAACATGTTAACTATGCAAAAGTTACAAAATCAATAAACTTTGGGACGGGGCCAAATCATCTCCATTGAATTTAGATATGCTTATGTCAATACAACTGCATACCAAATATCATTAACCTTCTACTAGTGGTTCCCCTTTAACTGACCTAATCACAAACTAATACATTGTTGACGCCGCAAACGCCGCCACCGGAAACGGCTTTCATAAGTCTCGCCTTCGCGACTTCGATCTCTGTAACGGTTATGTTCAATACCGATATATAATATTAAATTACAATTCAAATTAATTTTTATATTATTTTTTTTATCTATTTACTCATTTATTTTGTTGTTTTTAGTTTATTTTTATTGTGGGAAAATTATGAAAAATGCACGAGGAAGACCCATCATCAATGATGAATTCAGTGTGTTTTTAAAAAATTGAAGTATCTCATGTTTATGTGAAATTAAAAACGTGTAACAGATGGTGTTTGTTTACTACATTTATCCCATTTTTCATCAAATTAGTATAAAGAATTTGGCTTGTATAGTAAGAACATGACTTAAAAGATATTTATTAATGACCAAAAGGTGTAAAATTACAAGTTTCTTACCACAAACTTTACTACGCATATTAAAAATTCGCACACAATAAGGATGAGGAAAACAAAACAAATAAAGAATTAAATGCATCTTGATTAGTCTTTTAAGCAGGTACTATATGTCGTTGGTACATCCTATAAGTCTACTCGTGCATCGTAGGTAACGACTGTACAGCGAAACCTGTCCAAACCAAATCTCTTATGGACTTAAGATTTTGTTCGGGTTTGGCAGATGTTCGGTTTAATCAGGTTCAAAACGCATACAATTGGATATGACTGGACTTAAAAACATTTTTGGTTTAGACAGGTTTTTTGTTTGTGCAAGGTTCGGTTTAGACAGGTTTCACTGAACTGTCGTAAAATTAGAGCATATGGACCTAAAAGGAATATAGGGACAGAATTATGACCACTTGAATTTCTTTCGTTCGGTATAACAACCTTTATTGACGGGTGCCCTTTTTTGTTTGCCGAATCAATGTGTAAATGGTATGCTTAGAAACGTTAAATCCAAGACATGCATGCGTTGTGAGACTTGTCACTTTCGTTTTACGAACCCAAGCAAAAACGTTTCGAGACAAACTATCTTCATACCAAATACTTATTTACGTATTTACACTTGTATGCCAATTTGTCAGCCCGGCATTACTTAAAATCACACAAGTTCCCGCAAAATATTACGTCACAATTTAAAAAAGAATTACGTCACAATTAAAAATGTGCTTCGCCGAGCGAAGCTGGATACGACATCAGAGGTCCAACCCTGAACAGTTGGGGCAAAAATGAACACAATATTCAAACTTGATACAGATCTGAATTTGGATTATAATTAAATATTTGACACATTATAGGTTTCTGACACAGAATAAATGTAGTCAAAGAACTTGAAATTGGTTATATGATTTGAATTTATATTCAATTGAAGATGTCTTGCTGTTGTGCAATACACTGTGCTGTTGCGCAATACTTCGTAATAAAATTGAGAATGGAAATGGGGAATATGTCAAAGAGACAACAATCCGACCAAAGAACAAACAACAGCCGAAGGCCACCAATGGGTCTTCAACGCAGCGAGAAAATTCCGCACCCGGATGTGGTCCTCAGCTGGCCCCTAAATAAAATTGTGTACTAGTTCAGTGAAAATGGACGTCACACTAAACTCCAAAACATATAAATGAACTAAAATTAAAAAAACGTACAAGACTTACAAAGGCCAGATGCTCCTGACTTGGGACAGGAGCAAAAATGCGGCGGGGTTAAACATGTTTTGTGAGATCTCAACCCTCCCCCTATACCTCTAGCCAATGTAGAATAAAGAAACACATAGCAATACGCACAGTAAAACGCAGTTCTGTTTTCAGACTATAAATAAAGAATTAGTAAAATAAATTGTGACCCCAATTTTTTGGGAAAGTTGATAATTTCTTAAATCTTGAGGAAAACAGATTGACTCCCCCCCAAATTTTTTCACCCCCTTTTCCCAAAAAAAAAATAAATTTGAAGAAATTTTCTTTTGTAAAATGTGGTACAATTTAAGAGACATCCGTACACTTAAACACAAGTTATTGTCTGAAAACTAGAAAATGCTTGTTTTGGCCCTAATTCCTGAAAGGTTTGGGCAATTACCCCAAAATGAATCCCAACCTTCTACTTGTGGTATTGAACCAAGTTGAAACTTGCAAATGCCCTCCATGGGAACTTCCAAAACCGAAAATGATATTTGACCTCCGTAAATACAAAAACCGAAACAAACCTCTTATAATTCAACAACATTTTGCTGAAATTAAATCAAATTATTCAGATTTTTCAACTGTTTATACAGATGGATCGAAGGATGGTAACCGAGTTGCATCTGCTGCTGTCTTTGGAGGCAGAGCTGCGACTCTCCGTTTGTCATCTGCCGCATCCATATTTACTGCTGAAGCAAAGGCAATAATTTTAGCTTTAAAATTTATTGCTACTTCAGACAAATCTAAATTTATAATATGTTCTGATTCACTTTCATGCTTACAAGCTATACAACATACTAAAATTAAAACCCGATAATTCTTAAGATTTTATATGTAATGAGGAATTTAAAATTCTTCATAAAGAAATAATTTTCTATGGGTTCCGAGTCATGTTGGAATCCATGGAAACACGGTTGTAGACGAAGAAGCAAAATGCCCTGGATGATCCCTTATCTAACTGTGATATACCTTATACCGATTTTAGATCTAATATTAGAGAATATTTTTTAATATATTGGAAAATGAATGGAGTAAAAGGTTGATAATAAATTACATGAAATTAAACCTAAATTAGGTAAACCTGTTAATACTTTTATGTGCAGAAGATCAGTGTGTTATTTCTAGATGCCGTATTGGTCATACTAGAATAACACATGAATATCTTCTGAAAATGAAGAAGAACCACAATGTATACCTTGCAACTGCAAGTATACTATTAAACATGTTTTAATCAATTGTATTGACTTTGCTGATATTCGTAAGAAGCATTTCAATGTCAATAATATGTATGATTTATTTGATAGTGTTCCAATTACAAATATTGTTTCATTTTAAAAGAAGTTGGAATATATCATAAAATATAAAATGCTGTATGAATTGAAAATGATTTTAATTTTATCACCTTATCTTAGTGTTGTTTTTATTTGTAAATAAACAATTTTGCTTTAGACTTGAGTTTTAGTATATTGAAGGACCTTTTGTCCGATTTTAAAGATATACTTTAAATTGTTAAATGTTCGAATTAGTTCTCGCCGCGATATAGCCTTTTGCGCTAAGGCGGCGTAAAGCAAACACCAATCAAATCAAATCAAATCTTGTGGTACAATTTCAGAGCAATCAAAATACTTATACACAAGTTATTGTCCTGAAACTAGAAAAAATGCTTGTTTTGGGGCCCCTTTTTGGTCCCTAATTCCTAAATGGTTGGAACCATCACCCCCAAAAACAATCCCAACCTTTCTTTTGTGGTATTGAACCTTTTGTTAAATTTCATAGAGATCCATACACTGAAACTAAAGTTATTGTCCGGAAGCCAAATGTCTTCGGACGACGACGACGACGACGACGACGACGTGATAGCAATATACGAACGCAATTTTTTTGCGGTCGTAATTGTTGCATGACGTCAGAAGGTTTTTCGGAGCAAGACCAAGGGTCATTCGGAGACACCTAAAATTGTAAACACTATTCGATGAAGTTCATATTTTGCTTTTTTGGAATAAACATACAACAAACGCTGATACATTTCTTAAAAATGCAACCGCAAACATTATATGACCACTCATTTATAATTGTTCGTGTCACATTTGTCTAACGGTTTCTTGTTCTTTTGGTTTTGGTTTTAGTTTCATTTTACATGATGGACGTTTAGCAACCAACAATCAATCAATCAATTATTTTACATACATGTATGTACCTGCTTTATTATATCATCGTATTGTACAAATATGTTTCACGTTGTTCCTTCTGGGAAACACATTTGGCCAGGAATAAACTGCAGAATTATTTTCTTCGTTTCACGAGTCAGGAAAATATGATGTGGTCTTGGATGTTTTGCTCATCCGCAAGATTCTTAAAAAAAAAACGAAGTTGCCGATACCGAAGTCCTATTATTTACTTGTAAGTAATGGTTTACATTTAAATGTTCACAGTTCTGTACGGCCACAATGTCTTGAAAGAAATGTATCCAGTCTCTTTAGAATTCAACAGGTTACAATACTGGTTAAAACATGACGTGAGGTAAAATTAAAGACAAATTCATAACAAATTTTTTAACAACCAAATATGCATTTTATCCGTTAACAAACATAAGCTTTGTTATCGGGAAATCAAATAATTGGACGCTTTTTAAACAAAAATGCGTTTAAATGATGATATTTCAAGTAAAACTACAGGTAGAAAGAGGTAATTGAAAATGTCGGTGGTCGAGTTTCACTTCAATACATAAATCAAAGATTTTAGTACCTAATACTGGCATGAAGTGGTCCGACATAAATTGTCCGAACTTGACAAGTCCATGATAGCCAGATGACCGGTTAGGACATATTTTGAAATAAAATGAAAATTAAGATGAATGATTCGTACTTCCCGTTCACTTGAAATGGAGACAAAAATAGTGTTATAAGAAACCTAGATATGTCCAACTTAAGGTGAAAACAAAGAAAACAGTGACACCTGTACCTGTCAAAACATTCTTGTATTGTGACCTCAGTCTAGAATTTGAGGTACAAGATTATCATCGGTATAAAAGTCCTACAGACACTATGAGAAAAATATGTTTGATACTTTGAGAGGATGAGGATTTTGAAATAAAGTACAGGAACTTGCAAAAAGCAAGAAATATCAGACAAAATGATAGATTTTTTTAAACCAACAACAGCTGAACAAAGAACATGTGGTGAAAAAAATCATCCTACCCGAATATAAAGTGTTAAATTAATTTTTTTATCTTATATGACCTTTGTAAGCTGTACCCTCTGCTGGACATTCAATTATATTTATCTAGTAATGTGTTCAAGCCATTTCACGATATTATACAGACATGCTCACTACTCCACATGTATGTAGGGTGTAAATTATTATATCTATTATTGGTCTTTCCTTGGAGATCAAATTCTTCACAGAAGATACATTTCTTTCTCCCTACAATAGAGCATAACTACGTACGGAGCCCCTTAAGTGCCATGTAAATATAAATATTTTCGTAAGCCGAAGATCTAATCTGGTGCGCACCTGTTTGAAAAATCGTGCGCACAACTTTCAAACTGGTGTGCACGTCTTTTAAAACTGGTGCGCACGACTTTCAAAATGGTGCACACGTTTTCATAGAGTCAGTCAAACTTTGTCTAAAAGCCCAGCGCACGAGTTTTAAAGTCGTACGCAACATTTTTTAAAGTCTTGCGCACCATTTTGAAAGTTATACACACCATTTGTGAAAGTCGTTCGAACGAGTTTAAAAGTTACCAGTTTAAAAGTCATGTGCACCAGTTTGAAAGTCGTTAATATGCACCAGATGAAATCTCCGGCAAACGGGAAAAAATGTATGCAGTCCTTCTTGTAAAACAAGACTGAAGATACAAAAAGGGACAATCAAAATTCGCCAGTCGAAGGGAATCTGAAAAAAAATCATTGCAGAACAAAAAGCGATAAAGGACGAAAAGACAAAAAATAGGCTACAAAACACTACCTAAAAAGTCTTCAGATTATTCGAGAAACAATTGCCACTCGTATAAAAATCATTATCGTATTTTTTTTCAACCACTGGATCTTAACCTCTGTCGGAGGACAATACATCTCCAAGGTTATCGTTCACATTGTAGACAACACTTCGGTACTGGTATGCACTAGTCTACATGTTATTGTTATAAACCGCAAGGTAGAACTTCTTCAGACAAATGTTGACTGTACTGTTTATGTCTTTTTAGTTTAAATGCTCTCAAAACACTTTATACGTTCGGCTTTCCAAACGTTTGGTCTTGAGAGCGAACATGAAGACGTTTATTCCAGAAATAAGTGTCATGTGCACGGAGATCAGTATAAAAACGATGCTGTTACTTTTTTTATTCGCGTGCCACTGAAGAGTCTTTTGTAGACTGAACACACTTGTGGCGTACAAAGTCATAAGCCTGGTATCTTTGATGAGCGTTTTTACTTTTTTTGATTAGATATGGCAGAAACCTAACATAAAGCTATATACAACTCTGAATTTTATTAATATTATAAGTTTTTTTTTCTGTCGACATAAGATGAGAGCTGACTTTGTGACTTATGTACCGACATTCAGTAAGTCACATGAGACAATCTCTTTCTTTCCGTTACCAATAGCCAGAAGACCAGAATCTTTACCTTTCTTGCACAATAAGCAATATGTTGGGGTTTACTTTCTGGATCGTGCATCTGTTGTGCCTTAATATTCACAAATATGATATATATGGTAGTAATTATTATTAATGGTTCAGTAAATAATTTTTCAGGTCGTATAGGTGTCATATATTGTTTTTACGTATCCCTGCTTGACAATTTTGACGCTTAAGAAAGCAATAAACCCATCACTGACGTTTCACTCCACATCGCTCGCCTTGCCTTAACAGTATATATATGTGTGGTCTGATAACCTTCTTAGTATTTATATGCAAGATTTACAAAATTTTTGAATAAACATGAAAAATGTGTCTCTCTTATTTAATTATAAAGCAATTTGCTATTGTTTACGAGTTTTGCCCTTAAATATAGACAAAAGGTGTATAGTATTAATGTATTATAATTAACAACAGGAAATAAAGAAAATATCTGCATGTTGAACACCTGTAAAATCAATTATAATTTGTACCGAGGGATGCTGGGAAATAAGTTCTTAGTACATGTTTTGTAGCTGTTTTCCCTTATTGCGTAGATTAAAATAATTATATATTTGATCCGAGACAATCGTAAAATAAACCTTAGCTAGAGTTTAATGGATATTTGGATAATTCGAAAGACTATATTACAAGCATCCACCGTTCATGACGTCACAGTAACTATTGGACATCATTTTGATGACAGGAAGTGACGTCATAAACAAACCGCCAAAATTGGCATTTAACATGTAAAGCTTATGTACGGTTACTAAAATTAGTACTGTTGTTTTAGGTTTCAAAAGACGAAATAAATAAACCAAGATAACACACAATTCTTACAATCTGATTAAATTAATTTGAGTCTTCTTTCGACAAATACTTAGGTCAACCGAACTAGCATTTTATTGTATTTGTTTTGAAAATTTTCGGGAGGCTGAGGATTCGATCTCATACTAGGTTAACGCAAAAACCTTTGAAACGGTATTTCAATTTAAGGAAGTGGCATTTAAGAGTGAGAGCGAAGATTGTTGGCTAGCAGTGTTCTATAAAGGTAACATTTCTGTATACATATTCCTTAACTTAAGAGATAGTACGTTAAAACTCCGACTCAGCGAGTTGGTTAAGTACATTGCTTGTTTCTAAATCAAGTCACATGTCCTAAAGATGGTGAAAGCATCCACCATAAACTATCCAACAAACAGCTATGGTTACCTTGCGCACCTTCATGCAGTAGCGAGCATAATATTATACATACTAGATGCTTTCTAATTTAGCTAGCTACCAAACCAGGTTTAATCCACCAGTTTCTACATAAGGAAATGCCTGTACCAAGTCAGGAATATGAAAGTTGTTTTCCATTCGTTTGATGTGTTTGAGCTTTTGAATTTGACATTTGACTTCCCGATTTGAATTTCCTTGGAGTTCGGTATTTTTGTTATTTTACTTTTTATGTGTCGATTTTTGATTTCCTTGTTAGAGTTAGTGATCAACCTGTTTGTAGCTGAACTGTTATTTTGATGTTAATTTGTTCGACATATATTGTATAAAAACACAAAACAAAGAGGTAGGTTTGGTTTGTGCATATTTAAGACGGATTTAATTCTACCACGTAAGGTGCCTGTACCAGTCTATAATTGTTTTTGGTTTTTATCGAAGGTGTTGGGTGTTCGTGTTGTCTGTTGTTCTGTCCAATATGTTTGGTTTTCTCCGCCAGATTTGACTTGTGCAAGAAAAATTAGAAGTTTTGCAAAATCATATGAACTTTGTTTTAAGATATAGGTTTTTAAATATATTAGATATATACTTGGGAAAAAAAAATAAGTCTATCTTCTAAGAAAGGCTTAGTTTTGACATATATTTAGGAACGAGAGACATTAAGACAATATATGAGCCGCACATCTAGGCTTTATTGGACAATATTTAAATTGATAGTTCTTAAATATACTATGTAAATTCATTGCCGGATATTAAAGGTGAAATATTTTTTTGTTAAAAATGCTTCGGTTTTGATAATATTTTTGAATAAGAGGCATTGCATACAAGAACATCAAGTAAATTCAAAAGAAAAGTTGGAAATTCACATTAAAAGGTATTTCACCGGTTGACCCTAGGTCAATCGGCATTAACTACGTCATCGAACAATTGTTTCTTACTGTGACGTAATAACATAAGCATTGTGACATAGGAAATTTACGGGAAAGTGCACGAATTCGGTACTCGTCTATATAGTTTCCATAGCGCATACATATAGTGCTACAATATGTAAAAAAAATAACTGTACAGATTATGCCCATAATGATTCATAATGGGTCCTCTATTGGAAGTAAAAATTTATCTTATATTTATCTGTATTTGTCGGTATCTGACTTATTGTTCGCTAGCTTGAATCTGATTATATCTATCGGTACTAAGATACAATTGGTAATAGATCAAATTCTGCTGTACACGGTAGCAAAATCCATTGTACTGCAATGGAATTCGGAACAGCAGACAAAAAATTGCTGTATACGATAGTACAAACAATTGTTTTGAAAGGCAATCGGGAACAAAGATCCTAATGATCTATCGTAGTGATAGTTGGTAAAAGGGTGTGGGCATTACCATATTGCTTCTAAACGGAGAAAACGGCATTATATCATCTTAAATACAGTCATAAAAAAGGAGATTAAGGGATTAAAGGGAAGAAACCTTTATCGGACTTTTTTCCATTTCTTCTAGTGTTACATATATTGCCAAAGACGTCAACAGCATTCTACTTCATATTAAACATTGCGGGTTAATTTTCAAATAGTGACTTTTCATGGTACTATAAACCGTCATCTATTACACACAAAATAATTTAGAAGTGAAACAGGGAATATGTCAAAGAAACAACAACCCGACCAAAGAGCAGCTCAAAGCCGCCAATGGGTCTTCGACGCAACGAGAAGCGTTGAAAACCCATTGTGGCCTTTGACTGTTTTCACCATTTGCCTTTTTCTATGCTTTGTTTATTTTTTTATCATCTAATTTTGGATGTAACACGTCTGATTGGCTGAAAGTTTTTTGTCTATCAGCTCATAGACATAATTTGTCATATGATCGTGACGTCATCAACGTTTTTTTCATGATTCACTCCTTAAAATGGAATTTAAAATTAAATTATAAGGAACTACATTAATATTTCTTTCTGTTTATTCGAAATAACCTCAAAAATGTGGTGCACACTTTTAAGTTTAAGTTTAACCAATGACATTACGGAAAATAATGTTTATTATTTAAAGAGTTCAGAATAGCGACTTAAGGTATTTCAGGGGTATACCGCCATCTTGAATTGTAAAATCACAGTACATAATCGGTCTAGTTCTTTGCCCAAATCTGCAAATTTGCACACAGATTTGCAATTTATTGGTAACACTGTTTATTTATATAAAGAAAACTTAGTGATTCATTGCATTATCGAAAATGTTTTAACAAATACCAAATATTTGTGTTTTTAGAATCAATTTTTCAAATACGCCATTTAAGGGGAGATAACTCTTTCAGTACAAAATTTGTACTGGACATATAGGGAAATTTTCTTGATTTACTTGTAGCAAGAAAACAAGTTCGGTGACACCATTTTTTCTTTCTATTTTCTTAAAATATATTATAAAACCTATCTTCTCATATTTTATTTCAAAATTCTGTCTTATAGATTTCTTTTATGCACAAAATGTGTTTTTCATGAACAATCTAAGCAAATTTTTGCAATTTTGAACGACTCGTACCTTGAAAAATAGCGCGGTGACCCATACTTTTTATTATTTTTTTGAAAAAAAGCGTAGTAAAATCTTTATTTTGGCAAAGTATAAGAAAATTCTGTCATTTTTTTCTATACCCCTGAACTACCTTAATAATAATCATAAGGTGTCAAGGTACATGTAATATGCATGGATTAAACATAACTTAGAAATGCTGTTTATTGTATAATGAAATCTCAAGGGCAGAAGCTTGTTTACACATCCTGTAATCTATGTACTAACCGTCATGCTAACCTTAATGATAGTATTTCACAAAATGTTAACTTGCAATTATTCAATATAAGTGAAATGAGATAAGATTGTTACGCGAAAGAAAAAAAAAACAAAAAAAAAAAAAACGGACTAAATGGATATGGTAAAACAAGTGAACGAAGAGAGAGATTGTGCATGCAACCTTCTAAAATGATATCTACAAATAATGAAATCTATCTATAATACGAACATGAAAAACATTTTCTAAATTAGAAGTTTTATCCACCTGAAGAAACGGAATTTGAGCAATTAAACCGTGGCACCAACAAAGATAATGACATCTAATAATACGATGGCTAAACTCCATTAAAAAATTGTAAACATTGAAACTTCTCCTTTGAAAAAAATCATAGGGAGTAGAACAGATCGATTGAATGAACGGGGTTGTGAAATCCCGAATGGCGACATCAAATACTTAATATATTATTCTAAGTTCTGAGCAGCGTAAAAGGGAATGCCATCTCTTAAAATATTAGCTTCTCTCTCATCCGCTGATTCTTGAGTTCAAAATTTCGGAAGAGGTCAAAGTGGCGGTATGATCCAAATCCCTATATATGCAATACATACATGTAGTACTTGTATGTGAAAAATAAATAGTATTTAGATTTTTTTCTGTTAAAATAAAAAAAATAAAAAAAATCTAAATTCTATTTATTTTTCACATACAAGTATTCTCGCGAAATCTTTCTCAACTGAACAAATATCATCCTGATCAGGTAAATTTATGTTGCCATGACAGTTTTATTTCTTGTCAATAATTAAGATATTTTACATGTTAAAATTTAAAACTGATCAAAAGCGGTAATGAAATTTTACTGATTTAAGTGTTGGAAATCGAACTTACGATCTAAGGGCTGTAACTCTAATTTCTATAGTGACCATTTAAATTGAAGTTGAGCATATTAAATTTCTCTTGAATTAGAAAAAGTATATAAGTTTAATTAAAACAATGTTATGCAGTCTGAAAAATAACACTAGTACTCAGAAAAATAAAATGACTATAAACTATTTGTTGGTTATATGTTCTACGTAATTCTATACAGTATAGTTTAGTGTCCAACACTTTTAGGATATATTTGTTATGACTTTCCTCGTTCATGATTATGAAAGCGAATTACTTTGATAGAAAAATAATGCTTATTTTGTCTTCCATTTCACTCTCATAATTTGTTCTGTTCTGTCAATAATGATTCACGGTAACACCGTACACCCTGAAAAGCAGATAAATGATTAATTTTGAAAGGTAAGCTTTAATTGATCCTCAATTTCTAATATTACCATTTTACAATTGTATAGATTAAGCGCTATGACTTGTAAGCATTGAAATCAAATACAACTCATATATCACCATTTACAGTGTGTCAAATAGCCTCGGGTAAGAGGAGTCCGAAATTAAGTCGTGTGTAACATCCGAACGTCACTTAAAAGTGACATTGACAGCTAAAATCCGGGTTTTTACTACCGCAAAACGCGTGTCATTGTGTAAAATTTTATTTGTAGATGACTGGAATTTGTTCAGCGGTTTAGGAAAAACACGGTGTAAATTAGAGAGTGTCCATTAACTGTCATAATATTTTGATTTGGCTTAGGTTTTATTATTTATATCGTGTCAAATATACTCTTCACACATAATGAATGGGTAAGCTACATTCGGTTCATTCGGTGGAATTGAATAGGAAAGGATCCATTATTTTTAAGCATTTAAATTTTCATAAGTATCTCATAAAATATATACAGAAACCGTCTCGAAAAAATGATAATCCGATATGCAGGGAAGGAAAAAAGAAATTTTGATTTCTTTATCGACATTTTGACATCGTTGGTTAGAGCGTAATGATGCCCTTAATACTAAATAAAATAATTTGTAGTTGGTATACATAATGTTTACCTGTGTCGCCAACGGCAAAAATGGTATAATAACTGCTTGACTCCATCTGTCCGTCAGTCCATCCGTCCGAAAGACCTTGGGTAGAAAACGTTTGTCAATGTTTCTTTACTTCTATGGAAGAGAACGATTATATATTTGATCTACAGCTTGATAATGATGAGTTGCAGCGTATAAATAAACAATTTTTACATCTGCCGTGCAGCCACTTCCTGTTTGCCAATAGTTTTTAACAACACTCATTATACAAGGAAAATTTGCGTCAGAGTTTTCTTGCCTTCTATGAAAGGGACTGATTTTTTATTTTGTCTGTGGATTGATATTGATGGTTTGAAGCGTATAATCAATTTTTACATCTGCCATGCAACCTTTTCCTGTTTGCCAATAGTTTGAAACACTCAAGGACAATTTTCGTCTTGATTTTCTTGATTTCAAAGAAAGGGAACGATCAGTTATGCTTCAGTATATATGCAATTTCAATCCGTTGCATGCAGCGACGCAGGTCCAGACACCGCCTCTGGTTCATTGTGTTATACTGAATTTTATCTGATACCATGACTATACAGTCGCCTTCACGCAGTTGGATCGCCAACAAGTATGTCACGAACGTTCGTACACATAATTTCCGTAATATACTGCTTATGCCTTTTGCGATATTGACTCTATTCGAATCCGCTTTATTAATGACTGTCAGTGAAAGTTCTACCCTTGGACAAATCCTGACAGTTTTATCATAGAACAGGTATTGACAGCTCTACCCTAGAAGATCCTGATAATTCTTCCCTAGCTCGAACATTAATCTATCGAATAGCTTCTGACAGTTTTACCCTAGAACATGTTCAGACAGTTATTTTGACAGTTCTACCATGAAACTATTTCAATTGATATTTTATAGCGTGTCTATTTAGGTTGTAATGTTTCACTACTGTTTCAGGTTAGGGTGAAGGTTGGCGCCTGTTATAACGTTTAAACCCGCTCAGGAGCCTGTTGTTCAGTGGTTGTCGTTTGTTGGTGTGGTTTATAAGTGTTTCTCGTTTCTCGTTTTTATATAAATTAGACCGTTTGTTTTCCTGTTTGAATTGTTTTACACTAGTCATTTTTGGGGCCCATTATAGCTTGCTGTTCGGTGTGAGCCAAGGCTCCGTGTTGAAGGCCGTACTTTGACCTAAAACTGTGTACTTTTTATACATTGTGACTTGGATGGAGAATTGTCTCATTGGCACTCATACCACATCTTCTTATTTACATCTAACAGTTTTACCCTAGAACAGATTCTGAAAATTTAAGTCTAGAACTGATTTTGACAGTTCTACGATAGAACAGCTTATGATAATTCTACCCTTTAAATTTAAGAGTAGAACTATCGGAAGCTGTTGAAGAGTCTGACAGTTGAACCATAGAACAGATTTTGACAGTTCTACCCTTAAACTGATTCGGGCAGTTCTACCCTCAAATTGTTTCTGACAGTTATTCTCTAGAACAGCTTCTGATAGTTTCACTCTGAAATTAATTCTTACAGTCTGAAATTAATTTTACTTACAGTTATTGACAGCTCTACTATAGCACAGCTTCTGATATTTCTACCCTAAATTGATTCTGACAGTTCTACTGCTATGGTACAGGGTCTGATAGTTCTACTATAGAACAGCTTCTGATAATTCTACTATAGCACAGCTTCTGATAGTTCTACTATAGAACAACTACTGACAGTTCTACTTTTGAACAGCTTATGATAGTTCTACCAAAGAACAGCTTCTGATAGTTCTACTATAGAACAGCTTCTGATTGTTATAATCTACAACGGATGCTGCAGTTTTTACCAAAGTTTGAACTGATTCCAATTACAGCGTGATTACCATTTATTATTTAACTCTTAAAATATAGAAAATCCTATTATAAGTATTAATTGAGGTGAAATATGCACTTGACAAGGGATGCATAAATACATTTTTCCTATATACAGACTGATCAGTATAATTTGTGATTTAGCTCTTTTCCGTCTCTTTAACCAAGTAAGATCGGACACATTACATGATGAAAAAAAGAAATTCCTTCCAGTTCAGTTTGAAGCTATCAACATCAGTAAAGTTCTTCATCACAAAGAGGTAACTTCTAAAATTCCACTTCATTTTTAAAATCAGTCTGTTCCTAGTGTATCCTACAGTTACACCAAAACCATTGCACCTAAAGTATTTAACTATAAGCAAGCATTTCAGGAACTTGATTTAGAAGAATACCTAAAAAACCCTTTGACATGTGACTGTTCCCACTCACCTTATATTTACAGCCCCTCTGGCCATGTTATTAATGGGGATCTAATCATAATTCAACATGAACATCTCCAAAAGGTGATATCTCATGGTCCTAAGTTCAGAAAACCCCAAGTACACACTTTGTCAGAATGGGTCAAAACAATCAGGTCTCTGATAAAACGTCGAATTCATAAGTTGAAAAACTGTGTGAATATGCGACCAAAGTCCGTTTTCAGAGATAAAACAAGCTATGAAATGTCTATCATCTCTTCACGATAAATATGTTGTTGTTCTTGCGGACAAAGCTTCAAATAATATTGTTTTGTATGTAAATCGTACTACTACGAGTGTCTTGTGAAAGAATTAAGAATAAATGAGCACTCAGTTAATCCCACATATAAAAACATATCATTTGACAAGGATAAGATTTTGGCGAATCATAAGTTTTCATTCATTACATTGAACATCAAATCTGAGGACTTACCTCGTTTTATTGGATATCTAAGCTTCACCGTACAAACAATGGTACATTGCTGGCTCATCTGCATGTTCTACATTAACAAAGGAATTATCCATTAGATTGACAAAATTCTGTCTGCAGTGAAAGAGGTCTTCATACTGTTAAACTGTTTACTTGCGTAGTGGTATTAACGATATGATTCTAAAAAACAAACTCTAAAGAGCTTCTGGATAATTTTAAGTCTCGATCTTTCTCTGAAATTAATTCTATCAAATCTTTTGATTTTTCAACCCAATATACCACCACTCCCCATGTAAAATTGAAAAATCGTCTAAAAGAAATAACCCACAATGCTTTTCAATATACAAACGGTAGCATACTCTATAAGTCTATTACTTTGGGATACCATACAGCATATTTTGTTAAAAGTGAACAAAACGGTAAATCATGCTACACAGACGATCAAGTGATCAGTATGCTTGATTTTCTTGTTGACTACATTTTGTTGAATTTGGAGGTGCTCTTTTCAACTAATTGTCGGCATTACTATGGGAACGAACTGTGCGCCTCTCCTTCCGACCTCTTCTTATTTTCACATGAGTCGGAGTTCCTTCAGACACACCTAAAACAAGAAGATCAAAGAAGCCAGATCATTTAATTTCACATTCAGATATATTGATGATGTTCTTTCCATTAACAATCCAAAGTTTTCTGATTGGGTTCCATTAATATATTCTCCAGAACTAGAAATTAAAGAAACAACAGACACGGCTTCATCCGTCTCATTTTAAACTTATACCTCACATTTGACATAAGCAGTAATCTCAGTACCAAAATGTATGACAAACCAGACGATTTTGATTTTGAAATTATAAATTTTCCCTCATAGCACCAATATACCAACTTCACCTGCATATGGAATATACATTTCCCAACTCATTCAGTATTTAAGAGCTTGTAGCTGCTACTCAGACTTTATAAAACGTCACCAGTGTCTGAGCAAAAAGATGATGAATCAGGGTTATGTCAAAGAATGGCTTGTACTTTTTCTAAAAAAAGTTCATCTGAAGATACCAAGACCTTGTTGATAAATATTCCGTATCAACTTCACAAACAATACATGATGGTCTTGAAGTATAGATTCAAGGTACTGACGTTGTTTATCATCTTAATTATGTGTTATATGTTCTTTTTATTTGTCTTTGTATATTTTTAACCGTTACTGTTTAGTCCATTTTGGTAATATACTTTTGGCGTGGCTCGGTATTTATACATCCCGCCATTGTGATATAGTCTTTTTTGTCTTCTTGTCTTTCATTTTTTCTCATGTGCTTTGTCTATAGAGTGTCTATGTGCCATTTGTGTTTTTGTTTGTTGAAATAGTTATTTGTTTTTATAGTGATTAGGATCATAACACAATATTGACTGCTGTACCCCAATTTTTGACATTTTTTATCTATTATGTCTGTTTATTTTATTCACACATTGTCGTCAATATAATGGAATTCAATGCGACTGTCATATAAGTGAAAGGTTTAGCAAGCTATAAAACCAGGTTAAATTCACCATTTTCTACATAAGGAAATGCCTGTACCAAGTCAGGAATATGTTTTCCATTCGTTTGATGTGTTTGAGCTTTTGATTTTGCCATTTGATATAGGACTTTCCTTTTCGAATTTTCCTTGGAGTTCGGTATTTTTATGCCCCACCTAGGGGCATTATGTTTTTCGGTCTGTGCGTCCGTTCGTCTGTTCGTTCGTTCGTTTGTTTGTTCGTTCGTCCGTCCGTCCCGTTTCAGGTAAAAGTTTTGAGTCAAGGTAGTTTTTGATGAAGTATAAGTCCAATCAACTTGAAACTTAGTACACATGTTTCCAATGATATGATCTTTCTAATTTTAATGCCAAATTAGAGTTTTGACCCCAATTTCACGGTCCACTGAACATAGAAAACGATAGTGCGAGTGGGGCATCCGTGTACTATGGACACATTCTTGTTATTACTTTACTTTATACAATAAAATGTTTTCAAAACCCATAATTCACGGTTATAATTTTCAGTGTATGTAATGTGCAAATCCTAAAATGTCATTTTCACTGTATCCGTGATGAATTTCTGATGTAGAATGATAAATAAACTGACGACAAATTCATGATTTTTAATAAAATAACAGATAATATATGATGTGTACTGTTTTTTTTAATTCATGATATAGGTATGAGATGCGAACGGGTTTTCACCGCGTCTACAGCCATCAAGGTGCAAAATTGATACACAAAGAGATAAATATTAAGAATAGTTCACAAACAGAGCGTGCAAGAGATTTCAAAGTAGTAGTTAAGTTTCATTTGTAGAAAATGTACCTTTTAACATAATTATCAATGTTGTATAACATAAAACAGGTTTTGTTATTCAACTTCTTGATATTGAATCAAATTCCACTATGCTGTTATGCGATTCATGTTTACTGTCGAATAATGATACTAGACTTTCATTTTCACTGTAGGGTGATTCATTTCTATTGTACATGCGATGCATTTTCACAGTTGGAAATTGATTAATTTAAATTAACAAGCCAACCAAACCTTTAAACTACAAGCATTAGGAAAATAGCTTTAATGGATGCATTCACAAAACGATCTTCATTTCACGATTAAATGAGTGGAAACGTTTTCATCTTGTACAAACAATTGACGCTTTGATGACTGGATAATTGATATTTATCGTGCAATTGTGTATACATCTAATACAGTGAAGAAAGTTCGAGCAACAGTCGAGTCACCTTAATTTATGTTTTAATTTCTTATAAGTTGATGTTACAAATAAGCAAATACGCAGTTGTAAGATTACAAGGAAATATTGACAACAGTCAGTTATTGTTACATGTTTAAATGGTTCTATACTACGTGGTATAACCGCCATACAGTTGATTCCGGACGTTAATCGCTACATCGCGAAGCGATGTTGGTAGATGGACTGTTATTATATTTTCACTAAAGACTGATTGACGTAATTTTCAGTTAAGTATTCAATATTTATTAAAACAAAGTTTACTGCTCCTGACATCATTGTATATTATTTATATTACATGAACACCATGTGACTATTTTAAATAGACAGATCTGTAAATTACTTGTAAACATCATGAAACAAACACTCTGTGTAACTCAAACTTGATTAAACTAGCCTTGATTAAACAAAGTCCGTTTTCAGAGATAAAACAAGCTATGAAATGTCTATCATCTCTTCACGATAAATATGTTGTTGTTCTTGCGGACAAAGCTTCAAATAATATTGTTTTGTATGTAAATCGTACTACTACGAGTGTCTTGTGAAAGAATTAAGAATAAATGAGCACTCAGTTAATCCCACATATAAAAACATATCATTTGACAAGGATAAGATTTTGGCGAATCATAAGTTTTTCATGGCTTCAATGAACATTACATTGAACATAAGCTTCACAAAAGTCCGTACAAACAATGGTTCATTGCTCGCTCATCTGCATGTTCTACAAAGGAATTATCCATTAGATTGACAAAAATTCTGTCTGCAGTGAAAGAGGGTCTTCAGAAATACTGTGAAACTGTTTACTTGCGTAGTGGTATTAACGATATGTGGATTCTAAAAAAAACTCTAAAGAGCTTCTGGATAATTTTAAGTCTCGATCTTTCTCTGAAATTAATTCTATCAAATCTTTTGATTTTTCAACCCAATATACCACCACTCCCCATGTAAAATTGAAAAATCGTCTAAAAGAAATAACCCACAATGCTTTTCAATATACAAACGGTAGCATACTCTATAAGTCTATTGCTTTGGGATACCATACAGCATATTTTGTTAAAAGTGAACAAAACGGTAAATCATGCTACACAGACGATCAAGTGATCAGTATGCTTGATTTTCTTATTGACTACATTTTTGTTGAATTTGGAGGTGCTCTTTTTCAACTAATTGTCGGCATTACTATGGGAACGAACTGTGCGCCTCTCCTTCCGACCTCTTCTTATTTTCACATGAGTCGGAGTTCCTTCAGACACACCTAAAAACAAGAAGATCAAAGAAGCCAGATCATTTAATTTCACATTCAGATATATTGATGATGTTCTTTCCATTAACAATCCAAAGTTTTCTGATTGGGTTCCATTAATATATTCTCCAGAACTAGAAATTAAAGAAACAACAGACACGGCTTCATCCGTCTCATTTTTAAACTTATACCTCACATTTGACATAAGCAGTAATCTCAGTACCAAAATGTATGACAAACCAGACGATTTTAATTTTGAAATTATAAATTTTCCCCTCATAGCACCAATATACCAACTTCACCTGCATATGGGATATTCATTTCCCAACTCATTCAGTATTTAAGAGCTTGCAGCTGCTACTCAGACTTTATAAAACGTCACCAGTGTCTGAGCAAAAAGCTGATGAACCAGGGTTATGTCAAAGAATGGCTTGTGCTTTGTCTAAAAGCTTTTTTCATCTGAAGATACCAAGACCTTGTTGGTAAATATTTCGTGTCAACTTCACAAACAATACATGATGGTCTTGAAGTATAGATTCAAGGTACTGACGTTGTTTATCATCTTAATTATGTGTTATATGTTCTTTTTATTTGTATTTGTATATTTTTAACCGTTACTGTTTAGTCCATTTTGGTAATATACTTTTGGCGTGGCTCGGTATTTATACATCCCGCCATTTTGTTATAGTCATTTTTGTCTTCTTGTCTTTCATTTTTTCTCATGTACTTTGTCTATAGAGTGTCTGTATGCCATTTGTGTTTTTCTTTGTTGAAATAGTTATTTGTTTTTATAGTGATTAGGATCATAACACAATATTGACTGCTGTACCCCAATTTTTGACATTTTTTACCTATTATGTCTGTTTATTTTGTTCACACATTGTCGTCAATATAATGGAATTCAATGCAACTGTCATAAAAGTGAAAGGTTGAGCAAGCTATAAAACCAGGTTAAATTCACCATTTTCTACATAAGGAAATGCCTGTACCAAGTCAGGAATATGTTTTCCATTCGTTTTGATGTGTTTGATCTGTTGATTTTCCCATTTGATTTAGGACTTTCCTTTTTGAATTTTCCTTGGAGTTCGGTATTTTTATGCCCCACCTAGGGGCATTATGGTTTTCGGTCTGTGCGTCCGTTCGTTCGTTCGTTTGTTCGTTCGTCCGTCCTTCCGTCCTTCCGTCCGTCCGTCCCGGTTTAGGTTAAAGTTTTTGGTCAAGGTAGTTTTTGATGAAGTATAAGTCCAATCAACTTGAAACTTAGTACACATGTTCCCAATGATATGATCTTTCTAATTTTAATGCCAAATTAGAGTTTTGACCCCAATTTCACGGTCCACTGAACATAGAAAACGATAGTGCGAGTGGGGCATCCGTGTACTATGGACACATTCTTGTTATTACTTTACTTTATACAATAAAATGTTTTCAAAACCCATAATTCACGGTTATAATTTTTCAGTGTATGTAATGTGCAAATCCTGAAATGTCATTTTCACTGTATCCGTGATGAATTTCTGATGTAGAATGATAAATAAACTGACGACAAATTCATGATTTTTTAATAAAATAACAGATAATATATGATGTGTACTGTTTTTTTTTAAATTCATGATATAGGTATGAGATGCGAACGGGTTTTCACCGCGTCTACAGCCATCAAGGTGCAAAATTGATACACAAATAGATAAATATTAAGAATAGTTCACAAACAGAGCGTGCAAGAGATTTCAAAGTAGTAGTTAAGTTTCATTTGTAGAAAAATGTACCTTTTAACATAATTATCAATGTTGTATAACTTAAAACAGGTTTTGTTATTCAACTTCTTGATATTGAATCAAATTCCACTATGCTGTTATGCGATTCATGTTTACTGTCGAATAATGATACTAGACTTTCATTTTCACTGTAGGGTGATTCATTTCTATTGTACATGCGATGCATTTTCACAGAAGGAAATTAATTAATTTAAATTAACAAGCCAACCAAACCTTTAAACTACAAGCATTAGGAAAATAGCTTTAATGAATGCATTCACAAAACGATCTTCATTTCACGATTAAATGAGTGGAAACATTTTCATCTTGTACACACAATTGACGCTTTGATGACTGGATAATTGATATTTATCGTGCAATTGTGTATACATCTAATACAGTGAAGAAAGTTCGAGCAACAGTCGAGTCACCTTAATTTATGTTTTAATTTCTTATAAGTTGATGTTACAAATAAGCAAATACGCAGTTGTAAGAATACAAGGAAATATTGACAACAGTCAGTTATTGTTACATGTTTAAATGGTTCTATACTACGTGGTATAACCGCCATACAGTTGATTCCGGACGTTAATCGCTACATCGCGAAGCGATGTTGGTAGATGGACTGTTATTATATTTTCACTAAAGACTGATTGACGTAATTTTCAGTTAAGTATTCAATATTTATTAAAACAAAGTTTACTGCTCCTGACATCATTGTATATTATTTATATTACATGAACACCATGTGACTATTTTAAATAGACAGATCTGTAAATTACTTGTAAACATCGCGAAACAAACACTCTGTGTAACTCAAACTTGATTAAACTAGCCTTGATTAAACTTCAAATAGAGCATACTAGTAGTTGGTTGGCTCTTACACTAAATGCGACCGTGTATTTAGTGATTTGTTGTTGTTAAAATACAACATAATGCGAATGAGAAACCCGTTGTTTAAATTATTTTTGAAGACATTTACTTGCAAAATTGAGCTCAGAATTTTTGCACTGTACGATTCATTCTCTTTGTAGTTTGTTAGGGCCCCGCCGAATGGCGGACGCCCTATAGTGATCAGTCTGTCCGTCCGTCCGTCCGTCCGTCCGTAACAAATTGTGTCCGCTCTATATCTAGAGAACCTTTGTGATTTCAAAGTTTATACTTGACATGTATATTAACCAACACCAGAGGGTGTGTCATAATGTATGTACAACTTCCTAGGTCAAAGGTCAAGGTCAAAAACTTTGGTTTTAGTTGACAACCACATGTCCTATGGTAAAGATCGTGTCCGCTCTATATCTTGAGAACCCTTATGATTTCAAAGTTTATACTTTACATGTATATAATCCAACACCAGAGGGTGTGTCATAATGTATGTACAACTTCCTAGGTCAAAGGTCAAGGTCAAAAACTTTGGTTTTAGTTGACAACCCCATGTCTTATGTCGTTATGATCTTGAGAACCGTATGATTTCAAAGTTTATACTTGACATTATATAAACCAACACCAGAGGGTGTGTCATAATTTATGTACAACTTCCTAGGTCAAAGGTCAAGGTCATAAACTTCAGTTGACAACCCCATGTCCAATGATAAAGATACAAATTTTTTCCCACACATTATTCACAGCGGGGCCCACAGAGATGGCTCCCATCTCAATGATATCTAGTTTACTTTCTTTAGCACCGTTCGTTATACATTCTTGTACTGTTCGTTTTGAAAAAGCCTATCAATAGGGTAGAAATACGAATGACACGGCGTGACAGATTTTCAAAGCTTTTTCAAGCGAGTTCTAAAACTTTTAAAGGAAAATTCTCCGTAGAAATACGTTATATTTATGAATGTTCTGCTCCAGTAAATTTTCGGATTCATGACAAGCTTATAGCAAGCTCACCAACACTATTTGAATATGCATGATATGAACGTGGTTATACCCGTGTATATTCAAGTAGGCATCTATGACTAGCTTGCATTTCAAATTGTAAATATCATCAATATTAAAGTCATTTAAAAACCATTTTCAGTTGTTGCATGTCGAATACATATAAAAAAACAACAATGAAAATTCATCGCACCTCCAAAAATTCCACATCGGAAATGATTGCACTTACAGTGATAATTCATCACATCTATAGTTAAAATGAATCGCATTCAGTAATCAATAATATGGATTCTGTTGCTTTAATTACACTTTTTTGGACTTAAATCCTGTTATTAAACATTAAAAAGTTATATTCTAATGAAATTGTGTTAAAACATACATTCAAATCAATTATTGTGTATTTTCAAAAAGTAAACAAACGCAGTTTTCCCCATCATCCTTTATTCTACAATAGACATACTCGCATACAACAGTGAAAATGAACTAACTGCATGCGCACTTTATATACACTGATTTTGAACTCATGAGTTAAATTAATCCCCCTGTAATTAGCGTTCGTTCTGTTTTGTGTGGACTGTACTATGCGTACAGTAGATAATTTTTTGTGTAGACATGATTGAAATCTTACATTTTTATAGTCTATTTTCACTTAAAAATTGATGAAATTATTTTAAACAAAAAGTTTTGACAGCCCCTTGCAAAATTTACCCTAACAGTATGGGCCGTTTTCTTTATGATTCTGTATTTTTGTAGGCTTCCGAAACGTTATGTCTTAAGCAATTTTTTTGAACAGCGAAACATTTGTCATGCTTTTAAATTCACGGGAGACAACTATTTCATTTTATTTGAAAAAAAAAGACGAACTAGATAGAATGGTTTCTTCAGGCATAGCCTTATATGGAAAACCGAAAACTTTCCGGGATTCCTACCATCAACTTTTGAGTTTGATCTGAGTTCATATTGCCAAGCAATTTGTTTACTGGGTGTTGAGTTTGGCTATTAACTGAAACTTGTTTTCAGAATTGTCTGCTCTGTCTTAATATGTTAGCGATATCTTTTTTAGTCCATAAAAATATAGAGATTTGGCCAGGCTGTGATTTATTTCATTAGTTTCATAACGTTTGCTGCTTGAATTCGGAATGGTTATTTTTCATAAATAGTGCCTGTTTCGGTCAATAATGTATATATGTTCCGGACTATATGAGTATGTTCCGGACAATATGAATATTTGGAACATACGCGTATGGTCTGGGACCTAGGAAAAACGTATATGGTCATGACTATACGCGTATGGTCCAGAACATATATAACGCATCATATTAAGGACCCATTAAGATAGGTCCATGCAGACATTATTTTTTTACTATATGACAAGCGTATATATAATGATAAGAATTTAAATATATTTTGAAACATATTTGAGTAATTTAGTGGTTGCTTGTCATACAGGTTTTAATGCATAGTAAAGGAATAATCCGAAGGCATAACAAGTTAAAAACACCACTAAGACATTACAAGGACGAATGCAAATCCCTCATGGAGAAATATGATATATATACAGTGCAATTAATAATTCAGTTATCTAACAAGGTGAAAAGTGTAACAAGAATTCTGTATTATCTAGCTTGAAATTAATTTATTTAACCTGCTGATAAACCTTGTCATATAAACAAAAAAATAATGTTTTAGCAAGAAGGTTAAGGAATCAGTCATTTTCCTGTAAGTTGGCATTTTTCTTCATTTTTATCTAGCTACTAACAATTTATACATGAACAACTATACTTCAGGAAATACTCCACCTTTGAGATGGTTCACAGATGACGACAGATATGTTCCAATCGTCGTAACCACATTCCCGTCCTATTTTTCCCCGAATGTGACCTACCGGATTAGACTTTCATCGGGTGTGTACTTACATGAGAAACACGACGGGTGCAACATCGGTGGAGCAGGATCTGCTTGCCCTTCCGGAGCACCTGAGATCACAACCGGTTTTGGTGGGGTTCATATTACTCGGTCTTTTTTTTTCTATGTTGTGTTTTGTATAAAGTTTTTTGTCTTTTTTTACCATATTTTCGACTTATCAGTTCGAATGTCACTTTGGTACCTTTTGCCTCTGAGTCTCATTAACGGTTATTGCTGATTTGGAAGCTCCAGCGTGTTTGGATTGTTAAATAAAATATTCTATTTGATAATAAAACGAAAGTATACAGAAGAGAAGTAACAAAATTTGAGTAAACAGCGTTGTAAAGTGTTCAAAAACATTAACATCCCAAAAGTACAGTAAATCATGGCATGCTTTGACTGTCCATGACGTTAAAACACTAAATCCCTGGGATGTGTTTTAGTTGATTTTAGTCTCTGATGCATGATTTTTTATTATTAATTGTTTTTGGCTTTTAACTAGCTTTCGGTAAATGCGAGTACTCACAAATCGTACTTTCGTGTTTATTTGACCTGTTGATACAATTTGTAATGTATTTTTGTTATTTAATGTTTACTAATTTAGTGTTATATTTCGTCTCACTATTTTTAGTATATACAACATTTGATAAGTGTTTGGTATGACGATAAATTTTCACTTCTGTTCTCGTACTATGAACAACAAAATTATTTATTTTGTAAAAAATATTTCTGTACTCCATGTATTCCTTGCAATAAAATTCCTGTGTACGTTATTTTATTTGGCGGCATTCTGTCCAATTATTTCTTTCTGATATTGTTTTACATCTAACCCCTTGTTTTATTAATTTTGTATTTGCATTGTGTCATAGATCAAATTTATTCGTTCAGTGTATGTTCACTTCTTTTTGTTAATATGTCTTTTGATTGAGTTAAGCCATTTCAATTGATATTTTATAGTGTGTCTTTCTATGTTGTGATGTTACACTATTGTTTCAGGTTAGGGTGAAGGTTAGCGCCTATTAAAACGTTTAAACCCGCTGCATGTTTTTGCACCTGTCCTAAGTCAGGAACCTGATGTTCAGTGGTTGTCGTTTGTTGATGTGGTTCATAAGTGTTTACTCGTTTCTCGTTTTTTATATAGATTATACCGTTGGTTTTCCTGTTTGAATGGTTTTACTCTAGTCATTTTTAGGGCCCTTTATAGCTTGCTGTTCGGTGTGAGCCAAGGCTCCGTGTTGAAGGCCGTGCTTTGACCTATAATGGTTTACTTTTACAAATTGTGACTTGGATTTAGAGTTGTCTCATTGGCACTCATACCACATCTTCTTATATCTATATTCGAATTTCAGTACTAGTAGGAAAATCAGGAATTTTACTTGTAGAATGGTACTGATATCAATAGGGACTGATATAAAACAATATTCAATTGTCGTTTTTATGACACATATAGAAGAAACCAATCATTTTCAAAAACTATTTTCAAAACTAGTCCGTCGGGCATTTAGATTCATGCTGACAGGGTAGTCCGTTTGGCTGTGTGAAATTTATACGTACCAGTCAGTTAAACGGAACACTTAATCTAATGTTTGATGTTGGAAGTGTCCTGTGAAAAAATATCTATTTGAGGGCATGACAAAATTTCTTACCGTTAATACCGGTCGAACTGCTTTACAGATCCTAACTTTTGGAATTATTGTTCAACTTGTTTTCGTTTTGAGTTGGCATGGCAATTGAAACTGAACGTGCAGCAATCAATAAAATTCAATAAATCTATCAACATCCTTTAAAAAAATGAACAATGGATCCTGATTTCAGAGTCTACAATATCTGTATGCTGTAAAAATCTTCGTCAGGTACGCTAAAATCCAATAATTAGGGGATCCAAAATCACAAAATGTTGAATTGATTAAAACCAAAAGGGCATAACCAAAAAATAAAAATGTCCAGAAGCGCATTGCAATCGTAGTTTTAATACAATAACATTATTTGTAAGCTGGAAAATTGCATTGATATATACGGAAGCCCAGAGGGACCTACAAAATAATATTATATCGTTATCTCAATATACATATCGTTATTTCGATATAATTAAATCGTTATCTCGATATATTTATATCGTTATCTCGATATTTATATCGTTATATCGATATATTCATTTCGTTATCTCGATATAATTATATCGTTATCTCGATATATTTTTTCGTTATCTCGATATAATTATATCGTTATCTTGATGTTTATATCGTTATATCGATATAATTATATCGTTATCTCCATATATTTATTTCGTTATCTCGATATATATATAGTTATATCGTTATCTCGATGAAAAACTTTGTCCTGCCTTTCTATTTTTAGTCTATTCGGTCCTGCCTTTTTATTTTGATCACTCTATTCGGTCCTGCCTTTTTTTTTTTTTTATCTTCATTTTTTTTTTGACAATAAATTGTCATCCTGCCTTTTTAGCAAATAATCTCATCCTGCCTTTTTACAATTACTCAAACTCCTGTCCTGACTATTTTTCAAATTTCATCCTAGCCCCCATAAAACTCAAACATTGAATTTAAAAAAATACATAGTTCCTATGCATAATTTTATCAAAAATATAAATGCACGATAATTACATAAAGGCTTTTATTGGTAGTAGATTACTAATTTTGAAAATTTAGAAGTATATAAATATATGCAGTGTTGTATATGTATATATATTTTAAAATACGTCTAAACATCAGCCCAACAATGTTAGGTCTGTAAATTTGCTCTCGCAAATTTTTGTTCTTCCTCGCGGGATTCGAACTCATGCTCCTGAGATATCGTGGCACCAAATCGCCTTGCACTATGCCCGACACGCTAGACCACTCGACCACCTAGGCTATACAATAATAAAGTTTTCGGTGGCCGGATGTTACTTTTCCTCGTCGTATATTTTAAAATATATATACATATATAACACTGCATATGTTCATATGCTTCCATTAGAGTAAGAAATACATTTCGCCCAAATTTTCAAAATTACTGTTTCTAATTTGTTTTTATCGATCAAATCAAATCCATTCAATTCAAATTTTAGATTTAAAGCTAGAGCCTTAGTTTAAATTGGAAATTGTTCAGATCATTAAGAGCTACAATAAAGTCTTGTGGGCAAAACTTTCAGATTTTGCTTTTGTTAAAATACCCAAATTTGCAGATTTTCGCATATTTTTGCTAATTTATTGACAACTAAATGCCCCAGGTTTGCTTGAACATTTTTTTTTTATTTTATAATATACACAAGGTCAGTAACTCGACAAATCAAGAATATGGTCTTCGTTTTCTCGTTGTATTTTATTTATGTATAATTAAATTGAAAATGGAAATGGGGAATGTGTCAAAGAGACAACAACCCGACCAAAGAGCAGAAAACAACTGAAGTCCACCAATGTGTCTTCAATACAGCGAAAAAATCCCGCACCCGGAGGAGTGCTTCAGCTGGCCCCTAAACAAAAGTGTATACTAGTTCAGTGATAATGGACGTCATACTAAACTCCGAAATATGTAAAAGAAACTTAAATTAAAAATCATACAAGACTAGCAAAGGCCAGAGGCTCCTGAATTAGGACAGGCGCAAAATGCGGCGGGGTTAAACGATGTTTTGTGAGTTCTCGAACCCTCCCCCTATACCTTTAGCCAATGTAGAAAAAAACAAACACACAGCAATACGCACAGTAAAACACAGTTTAAAAGAAGTCCGAGTCCGATGTCAGAATAGGTAACAAAAGAAACTAAACAAAATGACAATGATACATAAACTAACAAAGGAATACTAGCAGTTACTGACATGCCAGCTCCAGACCTCAATTAAATTGTCTGGATCAACATCTTAAAATTTTCAAAGGTATATTCCATTTTCTTTAAAACGATCCATAAACCGACATTTTACATGTAATAATAAAAAAGTTATGCAATGAAACATCTCATAATTTGAACCTATTTACCGAGGTCGGATAACTATCGGTCAGCGCCGGCTAACACCACTGGGGGATTAATCGAACATTCTTCATTTCGCGCGCTTCAGATGGATGCCAAACCTTGAAAGACATTAAACAGGTTTTTTTCGCTGGCAGTTTGATCCGCTTGCTTGATATGTCAATTTCTGTTTACATTGATTGATGTTTGCTTAACGTCCAGTCGCAAATATTTCATGCATAATCAGGACGAAAAGAAGAAAGCGACAGACCAGGAAGCCGATCGAACTGCCGGTGCAAAATGAAATGTCGTTAAAGTTCTGTATCAATCTGTAGCTGACGCGAAAATGCGTAGAACTGTCGATTTTCAATATAGGTCCCAGACACGCTTGAAATAGTATATATATCTGTAATATACACGAGGTCGGACAACTATCGGGGAGCGTTTGCTAACCCACTGGAGGATCAATCGACAGTTACAGTAACGACAAAACCATTATATTAATATTTTCCTGTGTACATTTTTTTTATTACAATAACGCCAATTTGTCCCAGGAAAGAGTTGTCTTATTAATTCTCTTACTACATCTCATTTATTACGACCTCGTGTATATTAAAGATATATATACTAGTTCAAGCGGGCCTAAGACATTTAAAACTTAATGTTAAATAAAGGTTAAAATGGACTTTGTTAGCTTTCTATTGCCCCTGTATAGATGGCATTTCTGTAAACCGGGAACCTTAATCTGTTACCTGGACGACTAAGATAATTGTAAACAGGAAATATTTTGGAATAATAATAATGAAAAAAAGGCTCTAGCTTTTCAAAATATTGTCAAAATTATAAAAAATTGAGAAAAATTGCAAATAAAGGGCCATAGCTCTGAAACGAATTTTCCGATCAACCTGAACTTAAATTTCGGCAGAGGCAGATCATAATGTACTGATCAATTTTACTCTCTGCTAGATTTTGATATCTGTATAAGTTTTTGAGTTATTTGCAAAAAGGTGCCATAACCCCACCTTAACTATATAGTGATATCGAGATAACGACATAATTATATCGAGAAACGATAATAAATATATCGATATAAATATTGAGATAACGATATAAATATATCGAGATAACGATTTAATTATATCGAAATAAAGATTTAATTATATCGAGATAACGAAATGAATATATCGTTATATTGATATAAATATCGAGATAACAATATAAATCTATCAAGATAACGATATAATTATATCGATATAACGAAATAAATAGATATCGAGATAACGCTTTAAAAATATCGAGATAACGATTTAATTATATCGAAATAACGATATATATATTGAGATAACGAAATAATTTATTTTTTGTAGGTCCCTCTTGGCTTCCGTAGATATACAATATTTGTACATTGTAGGAAAATATAAAATGTATGTGTACTCCCTACGAAACAAAAGAAAAACTCTCTTTTCTTTCTGTTTCTAAATCTAGTACTGATAAATTTTATATTTTCCTACAATGTATGCTCTTTCCTGCAGTTTAAAATTTACGGTATTTTATTCCAAACCGATTAACTTGATGTTTAATGAAATCAGCATGGCTTCAAAAAGTAAATTAAAAAAAATACCGAAGGAAAATTCAAAACGGAAGGTCCCTTTTCAAATGGCAAAATAAAAAGCTCAAAACACATCAAACGGATGGAAAACAACTGTCATATTCCTGACTTGGTACAGGCATTTCTTTATGTAAAAATGGTGGATTAAACCTGGTTTTATAGCTAGCTAAACCTCTCACTTGTATGACAGTCGCATAGAATTCCATTATATTGAAAACAATGTGTGAGCAAAACAAACAGACATAATAGGTACAAAATGTCAAAATTAGGGCACAGAAGTCAACCTTGTGTTATAATCATAATCACTATAAAACAAACAACTATGTCAACAAAGAAAAGCAAAATGGCATAAGACACTCTATAGACAAAGCACATAAGCAAAAATGAAAGACAAGAAGACAAAAATGACTATAACACAATGGCGGGATGTATAAATACCGAGTCACACCAAAAGGATATTACCAAAAATGGACTAAGCAGTAAAGGTTTAAACTATACGAAGCCAATAAAAAGAACGCTATAACACGTAATTAAGATGATAAACAACGTCAATACCTAGCATTTATACTGCAAGACCATCATGTACTATTTGTGAAGTTGATGCGGAATATTTATCAACAAGGTCTTGTAATCTTCAGATGAACTTTTTTTAGAAAAAGGACGAGACGTTCTTTGACATAACCCTGGTTCATCAACTTTCTGCTCAGACACTGGTGACGTTTTTATAAAGTATGAGTAGCAGCTACAAGCTCTTGAATACCGAATGAGTTGGGAAATGTATATCCCATATGCAGGTGAAATCGGTATATTGCTGCTTAGGTGGGGAAACTTATAATTTCAAAATTAAAATCGTCTCGTTTGTCATAGATTCTGGTATTTAGATGTCCGCTTTTGTCACATTCGAGGTAAAAGTTTAAAAATGGGACGGAAGAAGCCGTGTCGATGGAAACGAATGAGAAATGTTTGGTTTGTTAATGGAAAGAACATTATCAATATATCTGAATGTGAAATTAAATGATCTGGCTTCTTTGATCTTCTTGTTTTTGACAAGTGTCTGAAGGAACTCCGACTCATATGAAAATACGAAGAGGTCGGCAAGGAGAGGCGCACAGATCGTTCCCATAGGAATGCCGAAAATTCAACGGTTGAAAAGTCCACCTCAAATTCAACAAAACGACACCGAAGAGGACCTCTGAATATCGTTTGTTGCTGCATATCATATTTGTTTTTGTTCTATTGATTTTTATTCATATAAATCAGGCCTTCTAGTTTTCTTGTTTGAATTGTTTTACATTTGTCATATCGGGGCCTTTTAAAGCTTGCTATGCGGTATGGGTTTTACTCATTGTTGAAGGCCGTACGGTAACCTACAGATGATTACTTCTGCGTCATTTGGTCTCTGCTGAAGAGCTGTCTCAATGTAATAACACTTTAAGAAAACTTGAAATTACCACCACTTAAACAGCGAACAATTTCAAGATTACAAAACACATACATAGCAATATTGATACCATACAATGTCATGCAACGAACACGACACGCAAGACGTTTCATCAGACTTGGTTCTATACAGGAAATAATATAAAAATCAGAGCAATCAAGGAACGGAACACAAAACCAAACTACTAAATTGTAAAGACTATTCGAGGCTATCAAGTTCAGGCTCGTAGCACTCTGACCGCTATCATGTAAATACCATAAGCCTGTTTTAGCCTGCATCTTACGCTACGCATTAAAAGTGCACCACTTCATGACCCGGAAGACGTCTTAACACATATACTGCATATTTACTTGTACCATGAGGCAATTATCTTTTATAAGTTAACAACGTAAATGGTATGAAAAAACGGATATTGTTTGATTGAAATTAGCCGTTATGAAATTTGTGAATCTCTTCAACGTGAGTAACGGGATTTGGATTTTTAAATATTTTATGCCTCGAGCATCACTGAAGTGACATTAATTGTCGGAACGTGCATATCTGGTGCATTAATAGTTGTTTACTCTCTCGTGCTTTGGTCTCTGGTGTATTGTTGTCCCATTTGCAACCAGACCACATCTCCTTATTTTTATGTTTAACAAGTACAAAATGATAAACAATCAAAACGTTTTACTGTAGGTCGACCATCCTGGTTTTGTAAATACATTTGTTAACATTCTTGTCCTTTGTTTTGAGTCTTTGACGGCTATTTGTGTCAATGGAAATCAAGCTACAAAAACTGATGAATGTATAGCTAAACGAACATAAAACATAGCATGTCTTATGCTGATTTTTTGGTCGTTTGGTTGCTGTCTCATTGAAGTATGCCCCACTTCTCCTTTTATTCATATAGTTTTTAAACCCACTTTGGACATATACTTTCTAAAAATGTATAACTTTATACCGCACCAGGAAACGTTCCTGGATACTTCCGCGAAACAAAGTGCAGTGCGTCAAAACCATCGATAAAAAGCAAACAACAAATATAAATGCCATTGATATTGATTTTATTGATTGATTGTTGGTGTTCATTATCACTCTCATCTAACTTGACAATATAATGGAGGCCAGTTTTTATTCCTTGAGGAAGCTTGGGAACCCGGAGAGAACAATTGACCTTCCACAACAAAACTGACAAAATTGTCAATGAAGATAGAAAACGAACGCACCTTACCGAAGCGACCACTGTGGATGAATCACTAAGACAACTCGTCCATCGATGTCCCCTATATAAATTCAACACAAAATATAAAAAGCATGTGTTAAAATAACAAATATATAAGAATGCGAAAATAAACAAGATGTACAAATATAGAAAGCAAATAACTCATCGCGAATATGAATCAAATATACTCACCATAGATAACAGGCTAAAAATTGTGTACGCCAGACGCGCGTTTCGTCTACAAAAGACTCACAAGTGACGCTCGAATAAAAAAAAGTTAAAATGGCCAAATAAAGTAAAACGCTGAAGAGCATTGAGGACCCAAATTCCAATTAGTTGATGTCGGGAAAAATAAAACAATGTAAAAGGAACCAAACTGACATCACAAAGGGACATTCGAGAATAAACGAAAATGTACAGATGGTAATGGATTGGTCATGAAAAAACAAATGAACATTAAAAGAGTGACACTGAGACGACTCCGACTGAAAAGACTAAAAGAAACCTGGAGCAAAACAGTGGAAATGAAGGAGATGGGGATTTCTTTGTAAGAAACAGAGCAGAGAGCTATGCAGAGAGCTCGTATTGGGCTTATGTACTCTAAATCACGAAGATCATTTACCATTAAGTAGGTCAGAACAGGAACCAGGCAACGCATTAAAGACAATGCAGAGAAGAACACTTTAAGCAAACTTGAAGTGCAATGTATTGACCAGTTAGCATATAAGAATCTTCAAGATAAATTATATACTAATATCATATATGTAGCCTCATTGTGGAATGGAAGGGTAAAAAGTAATAAATTAGTCTAAAACATTGCAAAATCTGTCTACCATCTAATAATTTAAAATAGAATATCATATTTGATAACCTTGTCATGTTTGGTTTACTTCATTTAGAACTATTTTCTCCTTCATAAAAACACCGAACCAAGAATTCGGGACGAAAAATAAGGAAAAACAAGAGTGTTTTCTTATACAGAAGTATGCGAACATTAAATGATATTATTATTGTGACATGTTACAACAGAAGTTTCAATTATTGTAAGTTTTAGAAGAGTTATCTGTTATCTAAAGAATTTACTGAGTTATAGATATAGTGACACTCGAACTTCTCCCGTCCGGTAGTAAAACCATGCTGAGAGAAGGCTGGCGACCACTATGCTGTTTGAGATGTATACTATGAGTACGCAACTACGTCTGGGTAGGAATGGGGACACCAACTCCAATGCATCGTGTAAGAGAGCACCGCGATCCAATGTTTCCATCAGCTATTTAGATGGTCCGTATGTTGGATGTTGCCTTTAAACACACAAAGAATGAAAAGGGAAAAGTCATTTCCGACAGATAATTACTACAACAGAATTAGCGTTTTAGAAATAACTACAAAAAGATTATGTTAAAAAAGTGAAACGATGTTGATATAAAACCCTGAGCGACCTAATATGATAAAAAAAACTCTGTAAAAACCTACACCAAAATTAGCAATAAGTAAGTATAATATAATGGTAATCGCAGAGCTGCTTTGGGACTTACCTTTTTTTTCCAAAATTTCTGAAGATATTTGATTAGAAATAAGGGGTACTTTAAATGAAACATATCTAATCACAACCGTGAAAGGCGCAGTTGTAAAATATATTAAAAAGCTAGAAAACTTAATTTACATCGAAGCCAACTCGAATAAACTGACAACGCCATGGCAAAAGAGAAAAAGACCAAAAGACAAACAACAGTATACATAAAACAACATAGAAAACTAAAGACTGAGAAACTCGAACCCCACCAAAAACCAGGGGTGATCTCAGGTGCTCCCGAAGGGTAAACAGATCGTGCTCCACATGTGGCACCCTTCGTGTTGCTCATATAAGTACAAACCCGGTGATAAGTCTAATTCGGTAGGTCACATTCGGAGAAAAGGAGGACGGCATTGTGGTTACGACGATTGGAACATATACGTCGCCATCTGTGAAACAAATTTTCCATAACGGTCAACCAATTCGTGATGGCGTCCGTTAATTTATTGGTCCAAAATGTAGTCAAATAATAAACGGAAAAAACAAAGAAGACTAACAGCTACGATAAAGGCACAACAAAACGACTACTGGTAAGTATGAACATATGACCTGTACAAAGAGTTGCAGAATGAGATGAAGGAATCACAACGGAAATTAAAAATATGAATAAAATACTCGCTTCCTCCAAGTATTCGATGGGACTCAGCCAGCACAGTTTCTCCAAATGTCAACAATATCCTCATAGTAATATTTATACTTATACTTTTTAACGACACTAATTCAACAGCTAGTAACCTCTATCAATACCTTGTTAATTTGGTTGTGGAAGTTGAAAAGTTTGTAAATTATAAAGTTTTGATTTTGTACATTACTTCTTTTGACTTTTGCCAAAAAGGCTAACATCTGAAAAATTGCTTAATATGAAAATGAGTAGATGTAGACCGATTTCCAATGAGACAACTATCCACCAGAGTGAAAATGAAGTGGTAGGAAGCAATTATAGGCCACCGTACGGCCTCAACAATGAGAAAAACTCATCCGTATAGTCGGCTATTACAGGTCCCGACATTAACAATGCTAAACAATTCAAACGAGAAAACTAACGGCCTAATTCATAACTTAACAATTATTGGAAAACAAATATGACAGGCATGAACCAACGACAACCTCTGTACAACAGGCTCCTGACTTGGAACAGACACATAAAGAAAGTGGCAGTGTAAAAACATGATTGTGAGCGCTCAACCCTCCACGTAACCTGAGAGAGTGGTGTAACAGCACAACGTATGAACAAACTGTTAACATCAGTTGGAATTAGCTAAACTGAAAAGATCGGTATGAGGTACACAAACCACTTACATAAAACAATAGACACAAAGCACTGCAATAAGAGTACTCGCAGATACTGAAACATAGTTCAAAGTCAATTACTACTAATAAATAAATCATGTTCTCCCAGACTATAGTCTTAAGATTATTTGTGGCGTTGATATGATTCTGTACTATCTGACATATTTAACTTGGAGCTGTAGACTCAACTTAGTTGCATGTATACATTTTATTTAATGAATAAACATACTGAAAACAAGATTTAAAAGTCTATAATAATTCATATTTACTAGACAGAACAATCTGTTGAAGTTAAGAACCAGTTACATACTCCGTAATGTTGTTTAAGTCAGCCACTAAATATAACTCCGCAGATACGGATTTGTCATGTGATAAATACAAATTCGGATCTACAGGGTAGATATAGTGGAGAAAGTTACACATGCGCAGCAAGGCATCTCCAAAATTCTTCTGTCATATCCAGGAACAGAACACTTGACTCCGCCATCTTTTAGGTCGACCATGTTGCTGTAAATATATAATACGAAATTAATAATAGCGAAAACATGTAAATAAAATGTTAGATTTGTATTCTCGTCATTTATGACCTCCTTGAATCTTAAGTAGCTTGAAGATATTTTTAAATTTGGTCCTGACACATGGAATGTATGATTTCAAGCGTGTGACTGAAAGGTCGTAAAAAGTGTCAAGCGTCTAGCAAACGTTTTATGATAAATGTACACATTATTGTAGATTAGCGAGTTTACATAGAAATATACCGTCATAAAACAAGGCAATGTCAACACAATAAAACTGCAACATAGAGTTACAAGGTTGTAAAACACCGATAATTTTATATAGGGGTCGACATCGAGGAGACTAACACTCTTGAACTTCATATTGCTTGTTCAAACAAGACTTATATTAAATTTAATCCCAAACTTTGTCCTGTCTTATATTCCGTTTTATATCATTTTTCTTAAGAATGGGTGTCACTACTTGAGACTTTGGATATGATCATGGCTTATATAGGCCAAATAAATAATCACACTATACAATTACTTCACAGAAAGGAAATTCTTTACACTTCAAATTTTCAAGGTTTAAATTTCTTCAGTACGCTGTTTACAAGCCGTGCGTAAAAGGGTCTTCCTAAAAATTGTGTGTGATCTTTTTGGTACCTTTTGTTATTCCACTGATACAGATACAAAAAGGGGAAAAGTCGAGTACTGCCACCAGTAGTGTAACACTACGTCTGGAACATCCGGTCAGACATACTTAATATATCAAAAAGATACAAGGACTACCCCAAAAAATGTTAGGGAGTACAATCGACCTCACCAACAACTGGTCGTCCTAAATAATGACATACGTTTAGAATAAAATGAAACAGCAACATAACAACAGAATAAAACCCTGAAGTCAATATCAGGAAAGCCAGCAACACAACAAAAGAATAACACCCCTAAGTCAACATCACGACAGACATGTAACATAATAAAACCCAAAGTCATCATCCGGATAGTGCCAGCAAAACAACAACAGAAGAAACCCCCAAATCAACATATTTACTTCAATAATAGACAAAAGTCTAAAAAGATACTATATACGGATAGTTGAGTCATATAGAAACATCTTTAATTCATTACGATTCTTTTAACATTAGAGTCAATGTATTTTCCCCTTCTTTTCGTCAATACACTAGTCTAAGGCTAGATAAGGGCATTTCAATCAGTTCCCATCTTTTATAAGTCCTGTCTCTGAGAAGTGAACCCCATTTTTCCTTTTTAAGGCCGGATAACCTCACTTTAATAGCTTTTTAAAAAAAAAAGACAATTTAAATAATACGAACGGAAAATCACAAAGTTTACAAATTTTGCTCTAGGATAATTTATATATGGTTCTGAATATTTGTCATACTTTCAAATATTGTGACATAACACATTTCTTTAAACGCTGTCGTGATTAACTGTCATTGCTGGTTTTATATTTTCAACGTGTATGAATTTGTGAAATATTACAATAAAATGTACAAAACGTGTCGGATATCCTCGGGCATTTACCACAGAGCAAAATTCGCTTTTATACTAAAAAAAAATCCAATTATATTTCACACCTACAGGTCCATAATTCTTAAGGCCATGCATTTATGTGATATTGCTTTCAGTTTGTCATATTTTTCAAAGCTATAAGGGCATTTGTCTTAGTTTTTCGCTGTGTCATTTCCTTTCTTCAAACGAGACGCATGAAATTCGTGACTATCATTGCGGTAGGACCTACTACTAGTATCAAGACTTGCTTTGAAACGTTTTGAAATTGATTTTTTTTCTAAAAAAGAACCAAAAAAAAACACATAATATATAGAGTATGCCAGCAAGCGAATTTGCAAATATCGATATTAACGACCTGAAATTATATTGAAAACGTATTGGGCCAAACTTGAAAGGTCAGATTGCAAACATTGAAATTAATGTCTTTGTTTGAAGCGTTTACACATAAACTTTAAATCAATGTTAAAGAGGTCTACAAAATAAATTAAGAAATTATAGAGATTAATGCATCTGGATATTTTTTTTATTTGTGTAATGTGTTCGTACTCTGTGGCACGTAAAAACATTAATGACCTATATCTAAAATGCATCTGTTAGTGTTAATTTCATTGCTGTCAGTATAGATTTCAATCTCAGCAACTCACAGCATGTAACCAACTATCATATGTAATATTATATGTTTGTTTCTTATGAAATATTAATGGATATTTGCCAAACTTATCATTCAAAGAATCTAGAAAATGATTTAACAATCTATCTAGAAAATCTGTTTTTTTGAAGTGGTAAGTTGTTTAAGACGCATTGCGAATAATTAGCTATTTCAGTAGTTTCAAAATATTATGTATTCTTAATCTAATCACCGAAAGACTGCTTAAAGTGTTTACAGAAATAACCTGCAATATTTTGGAAATATTTTATATCTACCTTTCAATCGTACAACTTTGTATATTTTTCTTAAATAGAATACTCCAAACAGATAACTAGAATACTCGAAACAGTTGAGAAAAAATAAACATGAAAAATTACAAAGAAACATTAACGTCAGTCCAAGATTTACGAGTTTGATTACAATTCCTCTACTAATAGACACAAACTGTTGCATTTTCGTTTCTGAGAAGATTGGACAAGTTATACCTGGAAACCATGTGCAACTAGTAACCCTGCATATTTGTAAACGATTTTATTCTAAATTGATAGGGTTTTTCTTCTTGTGAAAAGGACTATCAAGCCCTTTTGTCACTGACGCAATTTCTTTTTCATAAAGTTCTTGATCAATTTTGATAAAGTTCTTGATCAATTTTTGATAATGTCAACGGCCGAGGAAAAGTTGATGGAATAGTATTCTATTCTTTTGCATCGTGTAGAGAGAGTGCAATGCTATCTGCACGTGAAGAACCCTTGCAACAACTCTTTGGTGATTCCGTAGGTGGCATTTTGCATGGCAAAATTTCTGTCCCTATCCAATATACCCTCATTTTCTAGTTGCAGTAAAAAAAATTCCCCGAATTCACCCCGAACGGTCTTTATTACAAGACCTACCTACTGTATTTATTGTTATCTTGTTCTCGTCCTGAACATGCATGACATACTTGCCACTGGACGTTAAGCAACAAACAATCAATCAATCAATATATTTACCTATCTTCTTTCCCGTTCTCCTTCTTTTACAGATATAATGTAAGAACTCGATGCTGATTAAATGTGTGGTCATTCTCAGTGAGTGGTCAGTAGCTATCTTATCTCTATCATTACATTTCTTTGTATATACACATCCCTAACTTTTAAATGTTTAGGATTTGGCGTCCTTGATGAAGATAAATCCAAAAAGTGCTTCGGAAGCACGAAATTATAAAGTGCTGTTTTCATTTCTCTGTTTTTCTCAAAAGTCATTCTAGATTCATTTGACAAAAAAATGTATAGTGTCAATAGAGTTCTTTGACAAAGTTGTATATGACACAGTGTCAACAGGGCTTTAAGTGTACGACAATAAATTCAAGAATTGAGTTTACCAAGACGAAGTAAAATGGAAATTTGCACTAGGAAACGGGGTTATATTTCAATAGGATATAATTCATGCCGTTCAACAGGTAAAATACGGATTTTCAAAGTGTTGTTGTAAATGTTCTTTTACATGGCACCCTCCAAACATATATCGTCGGATTTGATGATTCAATTTCGACCAGAAGTATAAACAACAACAGTGAATTGATGGACAAAAACACGTTTGATGTTTTACAATGTTCAGGTTACAAATATAAACACCTTAAAAACCCATTAATTTCCGACCATTTAGAAATCATTAAAATTCCAACATCATGCATACCGTTATTGTTAATTGCCTTGACAATTACTTGCATTTCATTCTTCCGCCTTTTTTTCTCATGAAAAATGCATTAAATAAAAATCTTAAGTGAGACTCTTAGATACTGTTTCAAAAAGTAAATTTGTAGTCTTAAATAATTGATATAAATGATGGCATATGCACATAACTCATTTGCACAGCTGGATTTCATAAATACACAATTTTTACTCACCTATTCACTGCAGGTATGAAGAACTGTTTTCCGGGATGACATGCTGAGAGAACATTACAGACTCAACTGGTCAAGATTTGATAGGAACCAGCGTTAAATGTGCCCCTAAATACCGACTTCAAACAGTGTTATCGCTGGTTTTATGGCCGTTTAACGAGAGGAAATAAAGATAAAACATAATAAAATCCACAGCTCTTCAGGAAGACGATAATAGAGTGAAATAATCTTACTCCAAGTTTTATTAGATATAAATATCAGTGTCATTTCGCAAATAAGCAAAAACAAATAATAAATTTAGCGCGGTCATATTAAAAAATCTTCCTTATTTTGTGCATTTGATAACTGAACACCAACGCATTTCTGAAATGTTGAGATTTAAAAACGTAATTTCGTCTTTGATGTTTTCAATTTCTTGTGATAAGAATGAAATATATCAGCTTTATAATAGATTATTTGACCAATAAATTACAAAAGTAATGACAAACGTATCCAAGTTTACAAAAAAAATAGTTCTTCCGTGTTTTGGTGTATGAAGCGGGATAACTCTAACTGTCTTGTTTGTACTAACTACCCCAGACTATTAAGATAAAATAATAACTACAATAATTATAGTAAAAATAATAATGATAATGATAATAATGAAAATGCGAGTTCACACAAATCATAATATGCATGCAAGTTTTAAAGTATTATCTGTATGTAATAGTCAAAACTTTTAACGATTGTAAACAAATATTTTAGATATGGAATATCGTTTAATATTATTCTGAGAGGATCATAAAACAATAAACAAATTTAAGGGGGATCGGAATAATTGAATTGTAAACAACACTTAAGAATATGTTTATTTGTGTAATTTTATGACTGTATGTTTAGATGGGTTTGTTCTCGTTCATTCTATAATTTTACATACCATCAATTGATACCAAAATCAAACAAGTTTTCGCAAGAATTATCTTGCTTCATTGCTTCTCTCTTGAACAAATCGACAAGAGGGTTAGAGTATAATGTTTTAGGTTATCAGTCTGATATTTGGTTAGCTTACCTCCATTTCTTATTTATTTTATGGTTTCCTTCCCCTCTCACCCAGGATTCGAAAATGTTTAGTCGCTCCTAACGAAATGTACATGTATACGTATCATCACAAAATTTGGCTTTTTGATAATATAGTCTTGTAAATCGTGTTTTCGTGAAATGTAGATTCTGCATTGAGTTCTTGAGCCTAAAATCGGGGCGACCGCCTCAGTACGTATGTATAGAGCACAAAGTAGCATGTATTGACTTAATCTAAACGACAGTGAATATTTTATAAATCTTGTCATTGAAAAGGGGGTCGGACAATATGATTTTTTCATAAAAAATTGTCAATAATTATTAAAAAAAAAACTGTAATTATAGACATTGAGTTAAAAAATCATCAATACAAATATATAAATTTGTAATGCTCTAAAGAACACTGTGATTAGGAAAGTAAAGAATTTGAATTTGAATTTGAATTTGAATTTGAATTTGAATTTGAATTTGAAAATTTGAATTTGAATTTGAATTGAAGGCCTGGTTTTACTTTTTATCACTAACTTGTACAATTCATCTGATATTAAATACTGGAACTGAATCGATAACAGAGTTATCTCGTTATATCTTAGGCTCATATAAGGCATAGTCCTTATATATGGACAGTGTATTACTTTTTTTTTCATACCCCTTCCAAATTATTTTCTTCATGATTTATGCCTCAAATAGCAAGTAGGGGATGAAATTACACTGTAAAAAAAATGGGGTCATGAATTAAAGTAAAGTAGTGATTTGGTCCAGCTGAAAAGGGTTAAAAATTAGTATGTCTGAAGCTATCAAAAGAATTCAAGACCCCCTTAAAATAAAATTGCCCATATTTTGAGTTAGAGCTGATGAAGTTTTCAAGGCTATAATTTTGATATAATTTGTCCCAAAAGTAGTACACCACACTGTAAAAATATAATTGAAAATGCGCATGGTCGACTTTTTAAATTTTCATTTATTGTATAAAAGAATTGCACTACGAAATAACTGTGTTCTCGGGCCATATTGAAAAAAGTGTTGACGTTCTTTGTTTTTGTCTCCAATGGCAAAAACAAAACTTAAGTGAAACATACTATTTCATGCATTTCGAAGCAATGATTATACTTAAATGTCTATAATGTCTAGATCATTATAGGTTAAAAAAATCGCAATCATCATACAGAATGCTATTCTTGACGAAAGCTTATGATTACTTTTTGTTACACAACGCCTTGAATGATACTTAGATGATCAAACATACATATAAAACATTCAACACAAATAAATAAACCCTGTAGTTTCTTATTGGATAATGAAATTACCATCTGGTCATAAATATATTTTATCTCTTAAACATATCTACATTTGCAATAGAAAATTCGAAGAGTGCAACAGTACCAGATGAACTTCAAAATGTCTCAATAAACATATCATTACTTGGCATAAGAAAAGAGAAATAGCTTTGGTTACAAAAAATCTTATAGACATCCAAATACTTTAAGTGGTTAACCGTATGGTTAGTTTCTTTACCATTGATATGAACTTTTAGCAAAGCCTTTCATCAGAAGATAAAAAGAAACAAAAAGCAAACTAGTAATTCTTTTACAGTTTGCATTGTTTTTAGGTTTTAATTATTTTAGCTATCTTTCGAAACCAATATTTAATAATAAGACTGGAATGAGTATGGACGTCTAGATTTGCACATTCCCTCTTCATCTGAATTGTTTTATTCTTCAAAATATCAATGCTGCTAATTAAGTGAACATTTCTGCTTTGCGTGTACTTCATCACCGGTTTTTGATAGTAACTTGTATTATCCAATTTTTATTCAATTTATTTGTTTTGTTTTTTTAGTTGTTTTCATTTCTACATGTATTATTTTCTTTTATTGATTATCTCTAAGGCTCTATAAAGGCAACATTAACAATATCGACAAAATGCACTTTGGCTGGGAAAAGTGTACTAACGTCAATACATTATGTCCCAGACTTTGGTAGTAAGATTTAATTTTGTTTTCTTCGCATTCCATACAATTACATTTATGTGACAGTGAAGTAGATGGAATTATTTCCCTTGGACCAATAAAAATCACGAATTCTCGAATAACCAATTATCAATCCCAATATGCATACCTGGCACAGAATTCAATATTCAAGTTATTTAACAAAACAGAGATTATAAAGTAATATATTAAAAAGAGAAAAAAAAGAAGAAAAAAGAAGAAAACAAAACATGTGTCAAGTTTATTTCTATAATTGCAGGATGATACAAAACAAATGCAAGAGCAGTATATTCTTCGGCCTGTAAAGTTTTGCGTATGGTTTTCATCAGAATGGTTAAACGGAAAATCATACCAAACATTTTTAACGATAAGCATCGCTAATTTTCTCAGAGAATATCCGTAAGAAAAGCTATCCAGCCAATAAATTACAAGTCAAGCATTTTCTTTGACGTAAACATATCGGTTGCAATAGTTCTCTACATTCACATTAGATAGCAGGGTTATTTATTGGCGAAAGGGTTAGAATTATTTTATTCGTCAGTCAACGAATTTGTCAAAGCACAAAAAGTTAGATTTAAATATTGCCAAAGTGTCAGTTAAGCCTTCTAACTATGCCTAAACGGGACGGATCCGTTCCCGATGTTACTCTCGTCTGTGTCAGATTCTCGTCCGTGACAGATTTATGGCCAAAGATCTGTCAAGTTTAAGTTTTATGTTCCGAAGTTTCTACTCCTCGTTTCTTTTCATTCATAATCTGAACAATCCGTCCTAACCTATTGACCCTAGAGAGAAATAAGACCGCCATATTTCAAAATGCATGCTGGGTAAAAACTGAATTATTTGTGCAGCTGGGAAAATGATCAAGATTAAAATGAAAAGAAGTAACAAACAAAAATCTTGTTAGAGGCAACAGTTTTATGTTTACAAAGTAGCACGATATGTGCAAATAGTTTCATAAAACAGATTGTTTCATAAGAGGAGCGAAACGGATCATCGCTGTCTTATGTGAAACGTGTCTTAACTTATGCTTCAAAACGTTTTCACGAATTCACGCAAAAATGCAATTTATAATTTAAATACAACGAACTGTCTAAGATGAGAAAAATGATAGATTTTTCAGAATTTTTTGAAATTTTATTGTTACTAACTTCCAGTCATCATACTTGCACAACATCATGAGGTAAATGACGCGTAAAATAACCGTGACCGAGGATAAAAAAAAGTTTAAAAGATGAAAATCAACACTGTATGATGAGTGTTTAATTGCCACATTTCAAGAAGTAATTCTGGAACTTTGAATGATATATTATGGAAAACAAACATGTTTGCATCATACAGGCGTCAATCGGTACGGCTAAGCATTTTAATAAATTATAGTGCAGAAAGATTAGTTCAAGTTTCAATCGTTTTCCCCCTCAAGAACAATGCCCAGGTTGCAAACACATTTTTTCGTTTCTTTGTGTTGGTCTTTTTTCAGTTAGCCTATTTAACTTTTAAGATAACATGTTTCGGTCAATTGTATTTCGAACCTTAAATCACTGAATATTTCATAAAACTCTTAAAGGTAACCAATAATTTCCATTCTATTAAAAAAAGCTTTGCAGTCTCATCGTCTTTGTTATTGACCCCACATATCGTTTAAAACTACAGAACACCACATTAGCTTCGAATCCTTGCTCACTGCCACAGTTGACAGTTACGTTAAAAACCATATTGGGACATGTTCCTTACAAGTATAACTAAGTCATATTCTAAATAGAAAAATGCATACCAAAAATGTTTTGCATTTACAGCCAAATGTTCAATTTTAAAGCTATTCAACTTTTTATCATCAATTATAGACGAAGTAAAAAGAAAGTTTCAACAATGTGCGATTGATATCTGCACATTATGATAAATGGATGATGCTATATTCATGAACAACCGTGAACATGATACAGTCAAATTAAGGTACACATTTCACAGCACGCTATAGACCTTCAAAGATACAATACATGACCTAAGATTGCATGTTCTTCATTAGAACTTGTAATGCGCAGCAGTGTTGAGAAAAGCATAGTCGATACCATCAACTTCCTTATATGGAAAGGTTAATAGAGATCGCCATCTCGCTGCTGTGACTTGAAACCATTATAATAGTGTTTTAAGCCATTAATATTGGTCTTCTAAAACTCCAAACATTGTTTAGCTTAGATATTAAACTAGATTGCGGGTTATGTCGTAAAACGTCAGATTGAACTATTTTTAACGGTGAAGAAGTCTATTTTATTGGAATAGTTTCATGTTTACGAGAACTTGAAGGGATATTACAATATAAGAAGTATACATAACCTGATAGTCCAAAAAGGGCACCCCATATATAAAAGAGGATTTGAGAAATATCAATGCAACAGCGAGCCAAACAACACAAACTTACTAAAATATATATATACTTAAGTCAGCATGGGATAACATACGTCATTTATTAATTGCTTTCGGCTTTAAACTAGCTTTAAGTAACTGCTAGTATACTTTAATTCGGCGCTTTGTATCTTTTGTCTCTATATATCAGTTTTTTTATGCTTCATGCCGAACTCATGAGTAAACTAATTTTAACATTTTGTTCTTATGTTGCGCTATTACACTACTGTCCCAAGTTAGGGAGGGTGGAGCGCTAACAAACATATTGAACCTCGCCATATTCTATATTTGCCTGACCCAGGCCAGGAGCTTGTAATTCAGTGGTTGTCGTTGGTTGCTGTCTTTTATATTCGTATCTCGTTTGAATTGTTTAACAAAACTGACTGTATAATAGTTTACTCATTATTGAAGGCCATATGGTGACCAATAGTTAAAGTTTGCTTCATATTGGACTCTGTTGGATAGTTGTCTCATAGGCAATCATACCGTATGTTTAACCCCGCCACATTCTATAATTGCCTGTCCCAGGCCAGGAGCCTGTCCCAGGCCAAGAGCCTGTAATTCTGTGGTTATGGTTGCTGTCTTTTATATTCGTAATTCGTTTGAATTGTTTAACATATCTGACCGTATACGGATAAGATTTTGCTTATTATTGAAGGCCATACGATGACTATTAGATAACATTGAGATAGATGTCTCAATGGAAATCATACCACATTTCCTTATCGTATATACAGTCTTCAATGTTCATTCAATACGACAAGCTCGAAATCGCCAAATGTTTGGACAAGTGGTGAATGGCTGAATCGGAAGGACGAATGACCGAATATCTAAACGTATAATTATTAACGCCAATTTAAAGAAAAATTTTAAAAAATTTAAAAGTCACTACCATAATTTAGTCCATTGACGAGATTCCACGCTCTGAACGGCCTATATAAATTTGGATGGAATAAACTGGTTTTGTGATGATATAGACCTCTATTTATTCTCGAAAAGTCGAAAACAAATAAAACAGTTAAATGCGCGATGAAAATCTTAACAGAAAACCTTCAGTTTTAGCTATAATATTCTGTTCGTTGAAATGTTTTGGTTGAGCTAAGATCCAACAGTTTGTATCATCTTTTACAAGACAGAATACAATAAACCACACTTAAATATTGGTAGCTTAAATTTCAAACAATTGGTGCAAGACTTCCGGTTTATGTGAGGTTCGTGTTGCTCAGTCTTAAGTTATCTATGTAGTTAGTGCTTTGGGGACTCGTTTGTCTTTCGTCGTTTTTCATTTTTCCCAATGGCGTTGTCAGTTTCTCGTCGATTTATGTTTTTTTAAAGTTTAAAAAGGTTGAGTTTTCTAAAACAAACCAGTTAAACCTGACCAAATGATAATGCAAATGCCCAATGTACCAAGTCCAAATCGGAAATCCCGTCAGTGGTTGTAAATATTTATATATATTCGTGTTGTTTTTTTTTCGTTTAAAGACATTGAGGATGACCGGAGATCATTGCATGGTAGTATATGTGTAAATTATTCACAACTTTACTGGACTCAAGGAGATTTACAACTTGACAAATACATGGAATAAACACTTGGCTATTGTTGAACCTTACGTTGATCTCTAGATGACATTTCTTGTTATTACAAACTAAATGAATGAAAAGTACTTTTGTTTTAACTAAATTTTGAAATTATTCGCTATGCCAAACAAATGAAAGGATACAAGCTGACAGTACATCAGATTAAAGACTTATTATAATACTTTGGTTATGGGTTATCATAGACTTCTTTTATTGAGATTCGTGAAGAAGAGGTGCCATTCATGAATGCACTTTTCAAAGTTCAACTGTTATTTTCAGATTAAATGACCAGGGAAATCATTTAAATATTCTTGGTCATATTTAAGTTCCAAAATTATTTATGATTTTAGATAGTTTACGAAAGTTCAAATTGACACATGAAAACATTGGCACATGTCCTGAAATGAGACTGCTTGTCGGGGTTACTAGTACCTTGAAAGTATGTAAGGGTGCTCTTCAATTTTAATAGTCGGTAGGCTCGACAAAATGGCCATCTGTGAACGAGAAAGTCTTTTAATATGTCATTTTAATGTATTTGGCAAAATAAATGTACCACCCAAACACAAGGGATCGTCTGCCTTCGTTGTAGACCAACATGGTCACACGCTTTTCCACTATACCTTATTTACTCCAAACATCCGGGTCTTGGCAGCCATTGTTAAAGGGACTTAATTTGTAACAACATCACATTTATCAAAGATGCTAATCATAAGGGCTATTGTTGAAATATAACGCTTTCAGTTATTTGTTTACTTTAATGTTGTAACAACACAAAGTATAGATAATCCCGTTTATTCGCGCCGATGAATTTTCTATGTAAGGTATAGACAGTGATATTGTTGAGTAGAGAATGTTCAGGGTTTGTTGACATCATGATAATCTTGAAATATATTGCCTACCTACTCGACTTTGTGGTTGGTATAAAATTATTTCAATACTGAAAATACCAGATAAGGAGAAATAATTCTGGTTTTGTTTAAGTTTTGCAGATTGAGAATACACGTGCAAAAAAGTGAATTCATTTGATTTAAATGACACCTAAAATTGTTTCTCTTGTAAAAATAAATAGTTTCATAGATCATAAATTGTTCCTTTTGGAGAAACTGAAAATTGTTTTTTTTTTTTGTTGAGTACGAAATTTTTGTGGCTTGACGGTGCCCAATATATAGATCCGCGAAAATAAGTCACTGTAATGAAGTTTAACACGTTAAACTTATTCGAAGTTGGAAATCGTTGTTTCTAAGGGCAATCTTTAATTGTTTCATCTCAGACGGTCAATATTAGCCAAGCATAGTTAACGACTACATGTATCACCTACTTTCACAAGAAAAAAGAAAATGAAAAGGATTTTAACTGTTTTTTTTCTTTCGGCACAGTTTGACAAGTTAACAGGGGAGTTAGTTATAAACTATTCAATTAACTACAGTTAAACTTACGGGTTTAAACATACATTGTAAGAATGTGCGAAGTATATATATTATTTGATAAGAGTAAAAAAGAACATATGTACATATGACTCAATGAGAAGAAAAAGATTAACCTTTTTTATATTTTCAGGGTCATGAATATATTTTTCATACATATCTATACAGTCTTACATGATATTTAAGCTGTATCCCAAAAATAACAATAATTTCATTGCAGAAGTGTAAAAACAAATCATTATATCATTTTAAAAATCCTTATTTTAGTATCAGCTGACTTCAGCTAGAATAATTAGAAAGATTTATTTGCTTTTTTTTATTTCTTCTTAAACTCAAATTATGTTGATGATATATTGTGTGTATGTAAACTTTATACATTTAAACACAACATGTACAGAGTTTGTACACAATGTTTCATAATCTGCATTTTAATTTGTCGATAAAGGCTGGTAATGTAAATGTCTAATGCACCAATTTATTATTAGAACGACAGAATACATTAAGCTATAGAAGAAAATTTCAAGCCGCTCAGTTACTCATAGATTCTTCATCTATTTGCAAAGATGAGGATTTTTGTTTAAAACTTTGCTTTTTATCGGAAAATATAAATGCTTGTCAATACAATAGTAAGTTTGTTTTTTGTTTCTTTAATTATTTTCTTTGTTGATAAGATGGCATTGTCTTTTAGTTTAACTAAATCTATTTTTTTACTTATTAAAACTAAATTAATGGAAATCTCTTAATTTCTTATTTTCTTGACTAAAAGCACTGGAGTATTTTACATTTATCATATATATTTACTGAACGCAAATTGCATACGCAGTTTCGTACAGCTAATTCATTTGCAAGAAAAATTATGAATTCGAAAACAAAAACGAATTTAGTTTTTTTCAGTTGTCTTATATTTTTGTGTGATAAACAGGCAATTTGTCCATAATTCGTTTTTCAATTTCAATGTATAAATTTATCTGCGTACATATAAACTATGCAAAAGACAAATTCACAAAATATTTTAATTTCATTTCAATTTACTGTTTTACCTAACAAAGGACATTATATCTGTTCAAAAGTTGAAATATTTTTCCTTATGAATTTATATTAAATATTAATCAATTTTGAAAATATAGCATTACTAATTAAAAAGATCTTTTGAATATGTCTTAACTATATGGGAAAGATAGAACACATTGAAATTGTATTCTATGATTATAAAAGGAGTAAATATTTCTTTTGCAACGAAATACACAAATGAATTTAAAACAGCCTTTGACTTGTGTAAATGTAAACAATAACTACGAACTGTTCTGTATCAATTATATAATTGTAGGTTTCTAAAATAGGACAAGTGAAATATACATGTATCGTCACATGACCGTTTAAAAAATATATATATTTCTATTGTTCTGTAAAAAGGAAAGTAAGTACTTATTATGAAAATTTAAAAATGTTCCAATGATATTTTCCTGATTTTATTACATATTTGTTTAACGGAAATTGTTTTCATTGGAGGTTGTCAGTCAAAAGTTATAAATAAAGGCAAATGGGACATTACTGTTTATCGATGTAAAATTAGACAAATTTATACTAAACACAGGCCCATAAACCGCGTGAAATTTATTTACGAGGTCAAAATTTAGTATGCAACTAAACTGCAATAAAAGTCACCGTGAACAAAGTATCAGGTCGTAAATTATTTCAAGTCATTAAATCATTCGTTGTCGCTAAATGTTATTTATGAAGACAAATATACTTTATCATCAATGCAAATTATCAAAAGAAATAGTGATTATTTTCTTTTTTCCGTTAAAATGTAATTTAATATTTTCACCTTGTGTATCAAAAAAGCTTGTGGAATATAAAAATTTTCTTTTGTGTTTGCTCGGTGTTGTATCAAAGGCATTATAAGGTAAAATAATTATCTACTGTTTATCAATAATTATTGTTAATTAAGTTTTAATAAATATTTCAAAATGTGAATAACAACATTTTGAGAAAAAATATTTGTACTAATTTTTGACTATCATTTAAACAAATAAATTTATATGTTTACAATCGCGCTTAACTTTATCTAAATAATAATTATTCAGTGTGTGCAATTCTTTGTGAAATTCAAAGACTAATGTAAGGTATTAGTTGGCGAGACATGGATAAATAAATCAATGTAGCTTTCAAATAAATCTTAGGTGAACTGACCGACTCAATTATGTGGGAAGTGACCCAGTAATTTTATACAATCCAGATGGACACTTCTGTATATAGCTTACCTCTGAGTCTGCGCCAAGTATCAGCAGGTAAAAAAACAACGAACACTGCTTCGGCGACACATTACTTCCCGTTCGTATTTGAATTGTAAAAAATCTTAAAACCACAAAATATTTCCAAAATTCAAAGTAATAAATATATATATACATGTAAACCTCCTGAAAAATCATTTTCTTCCTCTGAATAATTTAGTGCTTTTGTATTTTTCCACAATATATTGATTTATTAATCCAAATTTATATTATATGACATCGATGCAATTTCTTTGTTTTAAAGCATCCAGTTGTTTGTGTAAACGGTTTAATGAAAAATTCATTATCTTATTTTATAAATGGAGATGCTACTCAAAGCACACTGCCATGTTTAAGAATGCATTTTAAAATATCCAAAACACCGGACGTTCAGCTGTAGGAATAGCAATTTTTTGAATAAAAGGGAGATTGCAGTTTTCACCAGATTTGCAGGTGTTGGGGTAATAAACTTGATTTATTTTAGTGACGTCAAGAGGATTTTTAGAGCTAAATAAACATTAAAATTATGTGATTTAGTTTTTAAGTCATTATGGTTTCCCGTGCAAAACTTTAGGGGACGACCATTTGATGTTCTCGGGGCCAGGAGGATTTTTTACGGATTGACTGTTCCTGCGCAAAAATGTATTTTCACTTTTGAACACAATTGTTTCCTACATTTTGTGCTGCATAATATTCATTTTCATACTGTCGTTTGCAAGCATATATATTTTCAGCTTTTACCAGGCTAAAAATTTATCCCCCCCCCCCCCCCGCCCAACAAGAAAAAAATCAAATGGTCGCCCCCTTACCTTATGACAGGATCAGAAGCTGGAATACGTTTTCACCCGATAATATTTAAATTTGAATGGATAGACACGTGCTTACATTTAATTCTAGCGACTTCAAAAACTCAACTTATATTTTACTTTTTATAATATAATCTCTTGGCATCTGCTACGCATTCCCCGCAAATCGAATCCGTGTGCTCATGTTTCAAAATTTCTGGCATGAGTTAAATTTAGCGACCGTTTGATTTATTTGTTTTATCAATAAGAGTCTACAATTATCTTTTTATTTGGTCGTTGTACAAATCTTTACACGTTTTAAATATCGCCATTTATCATGACTGAATTACTTACACGACGGACATCTTGGATATAGGATATTTTGATCTATGGTCTCCTCATGTTAATATGAAAGTGTGATCTTTAATCTACCGATAATAACACGAAGTATGAACAAAGAAGAAATTTATTTCTTTTTTATTTCAATTTTCGTCATGACATGTTCATTTATAATTACTGGCTTCATATTATTGCAGCTGAAAGCTAATAGAGATAGCAAATAGAATTAAAAGACTCGAAAAAAGGGAGAGAAGTTAAAAAGGGGGCAATCAAAACCACAAATCCAATAAAAAAGACAACACCATGGCCAAAAAGAAAAACGACGGAAAGACAAATAACAAAAATAAAACGGTACACAGAAAACTAAAGACTGAACAAGAACCCCACCAAAATACAGGTGGAGGAGGGTAACCTCGAGTATTCTTGACGAGTAAACAGTTCCGGCTCCACATGTATGGCACCGTCTTGTTGTTCATGCAAAACACATTCGGTAATAAGTCTCATTCTGTAATTTCCGACAATCGTGTAATAGGGGAAGGGGTTGTGGTTACTTACAACAAATGGCAAATATCCAGGGTCAACCAAATCTTGATGACTTGAACTTCACCATTTGGAACCCTTAATGTAAGTTACCAAAGTTGAACAATATGAACAGATACTGGCCACGGAAAAAACCCAGCATTGAACTAACTTTCTAGAATCTTGGCGAAGAGTATAGCTGAACATATTATACATAGATATAGGAAGATGTGGTGTGAGTGCCAATGAGACAACTCTCCATCCAAATAACAATTTATAAAAGTAAACTATTTGTCTCTCTTGACTTATGAAATAATACATAGGGACATTATGGTAGTTTACAGAAATTTCATATTTAATACACTAGAAAAATCACAAATAGGTCTCATGGTAAATATTTTCTTGATTTTTTTACTTCGATGTGACATTTTGATACCTACCTAACACAACATTTGTTTATTCATACTACCTCAACATTAGAACACTTTCAGCGCTTTTCATTCAGACTGACTGCTGTCATGAGCTTATTCGTTGTTATAATCAAAAGGTCATCGTTACATCGCCATTTAATCAAAAAATAGAATCAAGCTCGTTTGCGTGTGTGTATGGAACGTTGCATGTTTACATTGCACGTGTTTGCAGCTTTACATATTCTTACTTGATATTGTATGGATCCCATTATGTAAACAAATAGGAACTTATTCTTGTAAACGTAAAGTGGTGTGTTTTGATTTGTTTAGTGCAATCCTTGACCGAAGCATTAAAACAAATGAACAAATCAATCGAAATTATGGGCATGATGCATTTAATTCTCATTTATTATGAAGTTATTCAACGTAAATGAATTGAACCCTTTAGTAACTTTTAAGAAAATCTACCATTACCTTTGTCTGTCAATCAAAACTGCTGTCTTGGCTAAAAATTAAAAAAACAAATCTCTGAAATAGTTCTTTGTTTTTTTTTAAATATATTCTTTATGTGGTTCTCTTAATCAGAAAGTAAGCCAATGGACCTGATTCTTGTACAATACGACCACAATTTAATATATCTTAAGAAATGCATAAGCATTTGTGAAAATCTTCTCCTCTGAAACAACTTTAAAAATCTTGATCAAAGATATGGTTATTATATTAACGTATGTTAGATATGACTGCCGATCGACCAACATGACTATTGTAACCATAAACAGTCATGACATCTATTTAAAAAGGAAACTTCAATAAAAGTTATAAACCATATAGTCTTATGTGACTAAATTAATATGTTGACCAATCTGAACAAACTAAGAACAGTTTTTTTAAAATTAATTCTTATGTCCGAATTAACTGGAGACCCCCAACGATGTTCACTATTTATTCTCATATTTTTTACTTTAAAAACTCTAGACCAGTTTGGACAAAACACAGCAGAGTTGCTCTGCTTGCGAACTCATTTTTATTTGCGTTATTTACGATTTTGTAAAAGTTGGTCAAAGCTTTGATTTTGAGTAAATCTATCGTCATTTTTGCGTTATCTTTAGCTTTTTCAAAACGTGGATTATTAATTTCTTATATTTTTATCACCAAAGTACAATGTGGCTTCGATACTCTTCAGACTTTTTCAGCAAATACCAGACTGCATCGTAAGCAATCTACGATTATCAGTGCTAATGAAAATAGAGACAACCGACTGTTTCCTTTTTCACTAAAATGAAGTACCAGTAAGGAAATATTTCGATGCTTTTTTCGCTTTACATGTAGGACTGCAGCCAATAACATCTCCATGTTTACTATGCTTCTTTGGCATTCAACTCAAGTCTGAATGCTTCATGATGCAGAACGTATGGCAACTGTGTAGACGTATATTAATTGGAAGTAAATTCTACCCAGACATTAATCTGACTCCGGGCCATCCAATCTTTGCTCTTACTAAATGTTATTTGCCACTGATAGCGTCAGAAATAAAAGTTAAAATATTTTAAGATACTTTAAGATTTCGTGTACCGAAATTCGATTTAAATAATGAAACGAAATTAATTCAAACAAAAGATCCGCGGATTAAGTTCTTTAAAGAAAAGCGCCCAAAACACTTAACGTTTAAGAATTACTCTTCATTTTGAAGGAGGAAAGTGATTTAGCTGTTTGAATACTTGCTTGCAAATGTTCGGCATTATACAGAGACAATATTCAACTTTTTTTTGCATGAATGCTATAGTAACATAGTAGACAAAATTCCTAAAAATTACTGACGTACCTATACACTATACTTAGCAAACAAAAATATTCTAGTGTTAATTTCAATTTATATTAGAAGTAAAGGTTTATAGCAAATTAGTGGAGACACACAGTCAATGAGATGAGTATTTTAACCACATAATTGTATACTTTAAAGGAAAAAACTGACTTCACAAAAATAGTAACGTAATTTACAACGAAATCCAATATATCCGACTGAAATAAAATTACTAACTTTTGATCGTCTTTCATCATAAATCAGAATCAAGGTATTATTTATTTGAATTGTGACATTAAGTCTATTGTACCTATGTGATAAAACTAACGTGTATTGTTTCTGTGTTGTGAAACATAAACTGATGAACACTTTATCGTACGAGTTACTGACACTGAATGAACACTATACGGTACGATTTTACCTGTCATTGATAACTCTTTAGTTCTTTAATTATTTGATTTACACATTATCAAATTATATAATCTGGATTTTGGACAGACAACAAACGGTAGCTTCTGCAAAATGATCAACACACTATTTATAATTTATGCTACTTTTTCCTGTTTTTTTTTCATATTCTTTTTGGCTTTTAGTGTGTTTGATAGACATTACGTCGTAAACACACTCAATAAAATTGTCACAATCAGGGATCTTCTTCACGGAGCATACGTTAATGTTGCGGAATGGTTGCTTTAAGTGTTTTTGATGGACATTCCGTCATATACACTTTGTAAAATTAACAACATTGTGTTCGAGAAAAAAGAAACTCGAATAATTTAATTCAGTTGTAACAATTGTAAGATAACAGACTGGTACAAACATTACATGAAATAAAAGAAACGATGTGTTATTACGGAATTGTCTGCTTTTACAGTGAGCAAAAGGATCTTAACACTCGAGTTTCTGATGTTTGCTGACATATACGATCTTTGACTATTAAAGTTTATACGTAAACTTTCATGTTAACTTCCACAATGCGTAATTTTCCAACCGTTTGTTTTAAATTTTTACGACAAACTATTTAAACGAAAAGAAAACTCGAGTGTACTTTATTTTAACAAGATGGTAAACTTAAAACTAAACGCGATTTACAAAACTTAGTTATGGCTTTTATATCTATGATTATAATATCACAAATGATTCTACTATATTATTTCTGGTCGTCTGAAAACAGGAAAACATATAAGTCAGCATTCAATGAACTTGGATGAATTTTGAGGTTAACAGGAAACAGATTATAAATATAGAGAATTGTTAAATGTCCAGTGCTTTGAAGTTTCAATAAAAACATTCATATCGGAATGTTTCGTTATCATCGATGCTTAATTGTTCATTGAATGTACGGTTGCATAACGTTAAAAATATGACAAGGATTGCGTGCAGCTACGTTTATTCACCCCTTTCTGGACGAATCTAAGCTTGTTCATTTGGTCGGATTATCTAAAATGCGCATCAAACTTGGTAACAGCTATATACTATATACTATTATTATGCTTCTTTCCTTTGTATATCCCATTTTGGTCTCATACTCCTCGCGCATTCAAGTATTTATACATTCTTGGTGTTTAAATGTCTGACCTTAACGTTCCTGGTGAAGTTAATTCCAGTAAAGCGCTCCATACCCACGAAATTTTATTAAGAGTTATTTTCATATAGAATAGAATAGAATAGAATTTATTGAATAGAATGTTTTTATTCACCAAATTAGGGCCCCAGGAGGGCATATAGCATACAAACAATATTATTATAAACAATAACATATGCAATACACAGACAATATATCTGTAACATGTGTAATAAAAAAAATATATATATACTACAGGAAATACACACAACAAAATAGCAATATATTATATTTCAATTAATACTGTGTTGACATTGACTCAAGCGCACCAGGTTAGTGTATTTTCACTATAAAAAGACAAACAAGAGGCATTAGTAGTTTGTGCGGAGAAATCTCAATATAAAAAAAAAAAAAAAAAACAAAAACACCCACACATTTGACTATGAGGTATACTGCAAATAACAAGGATATTTAATAAAGGATATTACGACTAATCTGCAGTAAGCACCAAGAGTCGATTCTTAAAGGGAAGTCCCTACTTGTACTTAATGCAGATGAATCAAACTCCTAAATTATTTAAAATATATTTTAAAAACATATTTTCAAGATTATAGATTCTGTGTCCAGCCAGCAAGGATCATCAAGGGACGGTGCCAGAGAATATGAAATTCTTCTTATGATCTGTGCAGGCTTAACAGGGTATCCAAATTCATATCAAATTAAATTGAAATTAGTTATTGCAGATTATGTTTTCTTTCAATTCTTAGTATCTTTTATATATATATAAAATGCAAATAGTACATTGGGATCCTCATTATTCATTATCCAAATTAATTTGTTATTAGTATCTAAATATTGAAAGTTTGGACATGATTTTAATATAATTTGCATCAATTCCTCTCTTTTTAATAAATGAGTGTCACATTTAAATAAAAATGAACTTCATACCGATATAACATGTTACTTTTATTATTCTTCCCTTAGTTTTATTTATTTTGTATTTACATTGTATCATAGGTCAAATTTATTTGTTCAGTGTATGTTCACTGGTGTTAATATGTCCTTTGATTGAGTTAAGCTATTTCAGTTAATATTTTATAGTGTGTCTTTCTATGTTGTGATGTTACACTATTGTTTCAGAAAAAGGGTGAAGGTTTGGTACCATTAAAACGTTTAAACCCGCTGCATTTGTTTGCACCTATCCTAAGTCAGGAAACTGATGTTGTGTAGTTGTCGTTTGTTGACGTGGTTCATAAGTGTTTTTCGTTTCTCGTTTTTTATATAGATTAGAACGTTGGTTTTTCCGTTTGAATGGTTTTGCACTAGTAATTTTTGGGGCCCTTTATAGCTTACTGTTCGGTGTGAGCCAAGGCTCCGTGTTGAAGACCGTACTTTGACCTATAATGGTTTACTTTTATAAGTTTTGACTTGGAGAGTTGTCTCATTGGCACTCATACCAAATCTTCTTATATCTGTTCATCCTCAACCTCACCTGAGGTGCACCTGAGACAAATTCGGTTTTGTCGAATCTAGTAATACAATTCCTTTGCTCAAAAGTCGCATTATTGACAAATAATTTTCAAAACCAAAGTTGTACTTTCAAAAGCTTTTAGAGCAATCATATGCAGCTTTTAACAAGGAAATGATGAGCCAATATTTTCTAATCGATGCCAATATCCTAAAACATGTTTAGATACACTTACTGGAAATGTGAGGATATGATTGAAGCTTTAAATTTTCTGCTAGATAACATTTATGTACGTTTCGGCGATAAAGTGTATCGTCAGGTAGTAGGTATTCCTATGGGCACTAACTGTGCCCTTTAATAGCAGATTTATTTCTATATTGCTATGAATCTCAGTTTATGACCAAACTCAGTAAAGACCCATCATTGTTATATTTAGTTGATACATTCAACAATACCTACCGTTATCTGGATGATATTTTTCGTTAAATAATCCAGAGTTCTCTAAATATACTTCCGAAATTTACCCAAAAGAACTTACTTTAACTAAATCTAACATAAACAGCAGCAGTTGCCCTTTTCTAGATTTAGACATTTCAATTTCTAACGGAAACTACATACTAAAATTTACGACAAAGAGACGATTTTCATTTCCTATTGTTAATTTTCCATTTTAGACGGCGATGTGCCTTTGGCTCCATCATACGGTGTTTATATATCCCAACTCGTTCGTTATGCCCGTGTGTGTTCTGATGTCATAGATTTTAACGAACGTAATCAATGCATCACTGGGAAATTATTGTGTCAGGGATTTCGATACCATAAATTACTTAAAACTTTACTAAATTCTTTCATAGATACAAAGATTTGATTAGTAAATTTGGCTGTACCTGTAGAAAACTTATTAAAATGGTATTTCACATCCTAAATTTTACGGTAATATTGTACTTAAAGCGAGGAAATCACTATGTGATCCGTGTAAACTCATCGAACCTTTAAACAAACTTATAAGTAAGGGTTATCGTACCAATATTGTAATTAGATCTCTGAATATAGTTTACATTGGCACTAATATCGATTTTGTCATTAGCAAATTAAAACATAACTAAGTTGTATCTTCTTTTGAGGCGGGATGTTTAGAGACACACACGTTAATTTTATCTCTTAAGAAGTAGCTCCTCACTATCCTACTACCTGTCGATACATTTATTTTGGCATTGCACAAGTCATGTCTTCTCTGACTGTTCATGACGTTAAAATACTAAATCTCTGGGATGTGTTTTAGTTGATTTTAGTCTCTGATGCATGATTTTTATCATTAATTGTTTTTGGCTTTTAACTAGCTGTCAGTAACTGCGAGTACTCTCAAATCGTACTTTCTTTAATTCGACCTGTTGATACTATTTTAATACTTTTTGTTATTTTATATTAATATGGATCTTGTCTGTATACCAGCTTTGATTATTTGGAATATCTACTAATTTTCACTTCTTCGTACTACATTTGTATTAACATCAAGATTATTCTCCTTTAATCTGTACAGGAAGTTTTATTGTTGATATTTACCCTTATGTATCTAGTGTTAAATTAGGTATTTATATGACAGACCTTTCTTGGTATTCCTAATTATTGGAAGATTTTATATAGACAGAAAAGTATACCTAAAACGACAAAGTTATTTTTCATTTACCTGTATATATTATGAAACCGGTTTTTCAAAAGTGATTATTTTCTAAGGGTTTAATATTTCGCGGTAGTGTTTTGCCATGGCTTTATTTGGACTTGTTTGTTTGCTTTTGGCCTTGAATGTTTGTCCCTAATATTTTATTAACTATGTATTTACTTTCAGGTATCACAGATCGAATTTATTCGTTCATAGTGTGTTAATTTACGTTTTGATTGAGTTAAGCCTTCCAATTGATGTTTTATCGTGTGTTTTTCTATGTTGTGATGTTATACTATTGTTTCAGAAAAGGAGAAGGTTTGGTACCATTAAAACGTTTAATCCCGCTGCAAATGTTTGCACCTGTCCTAAGTCAGGAATCTGATGTACAGTAGTTGTCGTTTGTTTATGTAATTTATACGTGTTTCTCGTTTCTCGTTTTTATATATACTAGACCGTTGGTTTTACCGTTTGAATGGTTTTACACTAGTACTTTTGGGGCCCTTTATAGCTTGTTGTTCGGTGTGAGCCAAGGCTCCGTGTTGAAGGCCGTACATTGACCTATAATGGTTTACTTTTATAAATTGTTATTTGGATGGAGAGTTGTCTCATTGGCACTCACACCACATCTTCCTATATCTATTTACTATGTAATAATGCAGTGGAAAACGTCCTAATTCAGACAAAACTGCAAAGTTTGTACTTTTCTGTTAACACCTAAAATATATTTGCAGAATTTAATTTGAAGTTTTTCACAAAGTATCCTAGAGTAAGTTGTATCCACCGATAAGTTTTCTTTTTTTAAAAGTGCAGTTAAGGGATTAAAATATCCCCAAATTTCACACCCATATGAAAGTATAGGCTTTATTGTATGGTCAAAAACATGAATTGCATTTTTAATAGTAGGATTATGCACTACAAAATCATTACATAGTTTGAAGTACGCTTTTAAGGCTCTTTGGTATAAATCATTCTGAGCATATGAAAAAGAACATGACACATTAAATTGGATACCCAAATATTTAAAATTAGATACACACTCCAGCTCATCTTTGTTAAAAATAAATTTCTGAGAGATATGGCTGCCCGCCTTGTTGAATATCAACACCTTAGTTTTCTTAGTATTTATATTTAAGCACCAGTCATTTCAAAAAATCACGAAGTTTATTTAATTTCTCTTGTAGTCCTTCTGCTGAGTTAGATATACGTTTACTTTGTTGTTCACTAGCTTTCATTTGTTTTTTCTGTGTTGTTCTTCTTGTTGTTTTGTTATATATGGGGTGGGGTGAAGTTACTTTATGCATTCATGTACGTTTAGAGAAGATCTTATAGTTTCTGCATTCATCTATACAGAGATGTTCGATATTCGTTAAGTGTACCAACTCAGTCAGCACTTCGCACACATCTTTTTTAGTACACATCTTTAGTCATGTTCTAGTTCGTTTAGGTGTTATTAAGTATATTCTGTCCAAACATGCATATAAGTACAGTGTACTATGGAAAACATATTATAAGAAAACTATAAAGTTTCCATACTTTTACATTGTTGAAGATTTATTTTTTATTCATAAAAGGAACATTTTGATTGGAGCGCCACTGATGAGTCTTATATAGACCATACGCGTGTCGGACATACTATTTTTTTTAGCCTGATAGCCTTTATGCTTTTTTATGGTCATGATTATAAACAGTTAAAATTAAAACAAAAAGACAGACTATGTTATGTTTATAGTACAGTATTTGATTTTACTCTTATTCACTATTCAGGAAAACACACACTTGTTTCACCAAGGATTTGTATAGTTACTATACAAATCCTTGGTTTCACAAATTCAGGAAACACCTACTTAGTTCACAAATTCAGGAAAACAAATACGTAGTTCACAAATTCAGGAAAACACATACTTTGTTCAAAAACTCAGGAAAAAAAACATACTTGCTTCACAAATTAAAGAAAATACATATTTGGTTCACAAATTCAGGAAAACACATATTTGGTTCATTAATGCAGAAAGCGCATACTAGTTTCCAATTCCCACATATCATTCTAAATAAAAATATAATTGGATGCAAATTCCCATGCAGAGTAGGCTGTTCACTGCAGATATTTTCAGTTTTACTACATACGTTTTAACGGGGATCAGCATGACTTTAACGTAAAGACGGAAGGGGAGTTTTTACTTCTCAAAATTTAGCACGTTTTGGATTATTTCGGAAATATAAACAGAATGTGACTGGGATCCTGGATGTTCAAATACAAGTGCCCATTGGGAAAACTGAATCAAGATTTTATGGGAAGAGATGTCAAAAGAAACATAAATAGTATTGGTTCAGAGCTTTATGTTTGTTACACATTGTTTTTTTACTAGTGTTGTGGTCATGTAAAGAATATCATGCTACAATAACTATGGAAGTTAAAATGCATGTCCAATGCTGAAACTTGTTAAACATGCAATTCCATAAAGCCTTAGTATTGCTCTCAATTCTCCGGGCTCGTGGTATCTTTTTGAAGAATCGACGCTTATCCATTGTATCTCAAATACTTAGTTTCCATGTTATTAGTTGTGACACATGTCTTGTTTTCAATGCCATTTATTTTAAGAACTGTCTTCGTTCATTACGAAGTAAGTGTAAATAACACACGTAAATTGCACATGCAGGTTTTATTGTGATCGAAGAGCTTTACTATAGTATCTTTCAGTATAAACAGTTGTAGCCAAAAGTCTGGTAAACCGAAGAGAAATGAAAGCATCAAACTATTTATATACATGTAGAACATTCTTAGATTAACCCACTGCATGTAAGTTAAATATCTGCATCATAATTTATGCTTTGTGACTCTCATTTTTGTCTTTTTATATTTTTTTCCATCAATGTGAACTTAATAATCGTAACTTTATGTTGACTGTTATTCTCAATGACAAGGATTGCGTGCAGCTATTTAACATGTCAAGTGCATAAGTCGCTAAGTGACGATTTGGCATTCTTCAAGATTTATATGTTATATATTTAACTAATCGAAGTTGGTTGTCATGGTCCATGGCTTGGCAGTGACTATAGTTGAACATACATATTTCCATAAATTCCCAGAAATAAAATTGAGAATGGAAACGGGGAATGTATCAAAGAGACAACAACTTGAACAAAGAGCAGAAAACAGCTCAAGGCCACCAATGGGTCTTCAACACAGCGAGAAAATCCCACACTCGGAGGCGGGCTTAAGCTGACCCCTAAACAAAAATGTATACTGGTTCAAAGAAAATGGACGTCACACTAAACTCCGAAACATATAAATGAACCAAAATAAAAAAAAAAAAACATACAAGACTAACAAAGGCTAGAAGTTCCTGACTTGGGACAGGCGCAAAAATGCAGCGGGGTTAAACATGTTTTGTGAGATCTCAACCCTCTCCCTATACCTCTAGCCAACGTAGAATAAACAAACACACAGCAATACGCACAGTAAAACTCAGTTTAAAAGAAGTCCGAGTCCGATGTTAGAATAGGTAATAGAAGAAATTAAGAAAAATGACAATGATCAACATAAATTAACAAAGGACTACTAGCAGTTTCTGACATGCCAGCTGCAGACCCCAATTAAACTGATTAAAAGATTATGTCTTCATCATATGAAAATCAAGCACAATCCCTCCCGTTAGGAGTTTAGTATCATACCATCATAAAGTATACGAGAAGAACATAACCCGTATCATGTCAACAATTGGTTTTAGAATAGATGTGTTTATTTCTGACGCAAAGACCCTATGAGTGAATCAATATTAATTCCAAAAATGCCATCTTTAATGACCGGACAACAGTATCGTAACTATATCCCTTCTGAATAAGTCTGTTTAAAGGTTTGGTTAGCTTTTGAGGTGAATGACGACATTTTTGTGCTTTGTATATAGAATATTTCCACAAAAATGGGATGTGAAATACCTGTAATATCTGCACGTTGATTTGTATTTACAAATGATGTCTTTGTACCGATGACAAAATTTAGTAAATGTTTCGAAAACCCTGGTGTAATAATTTTTCAGTAATACAGAGATTTTTATACGTTGTTACATACACGAGCGAATCGAACAATTTGAGATATATAAACACCATAAGATGGTGAGGAGGCCTTAAGGGAACGTCAACAACTAAAAGTTTATAATTAACAATAGGAAATGAAAAATCATCTCTTCTATCGTGTATTTTGGATAAGTATCTTTAGTGTACATACTGAAGTCGTCATTATTGAGAGCCAATATATCATCCAAATATCTAAATGTGTTATTAATTTTTTGTATCAGATATTGTTTCGATGGGTCTTTGCTGATTTTAGTCATAAATTGTAACTCGTGACAATACAGAAACAGGTCCGCAATAAGTGGTGCACAGTTAGTCCCCATTGGAATTCCGATTAGTTGATGATATTCGGAATCTCCATAGCGAACAAAAATGTTATCTAGTAAAAATTCAAGTGCAGTTATTGTATCAAAGCAGGTCCAATCAACTTTTGTTTGTTGTTACTAAAAAATGACCTAAAAGAGTTTGAACATATATATTAACATTCTGACTTTTTAAATGCCCATTTGATTAGGTATGTGAACTTTTCCTAATGAGATAATGAGGCAAAGTGGTATATAGAGTAGAAAAATCAAAACTTTGAACAGATTCGAAATCACCAATATGGAAACCATCACACCTGTGGTCTGACTGTCTGAAGTGTTGGCACAGTGGGAAACATGGTGTTGATGAATAATAAATGTCAGTGCATCATTACAGATTTTGTCACTATAGGATCGACACTCCCCAGAAGCAATACTGGGTTTAGACACATCTGACCATACCAACAGATTCCGTAGACTATTTGGTTGCCTGAAAGCTCTTATAGGATAGATCTGTGATATGTTGGGAATTTTTTAACTATTTTCGAATGACACCGAAGCTTTTCCCCACAGATGGAAGATACGTTAGAACCCATTTTAATCATCTAAGAATCAAACAATGGGATATATAATGTATGTATAAGACTTAGGACTAGAATTACCAGATCTCAAGCATATTCCAAAAACGTCAAAATCTTTATACACAAATGAAGCACTTGGGACTTGCGCTAATTCCGTCGAATTTAACAGTAATTATTGATACATCCTAAATGCAGTTAAGCATTGTATATGTATTTATACATCCAAATTGCAGTTATGCACTGCATATATATTTATACATCCCAAATGCAGTTATCCATTGCATATGTATTTATACATCCCAAATGCAGTTATACATTGTATATGTACTTATACATCCCAAATGCAGTTATACATTGCATATGTATCTATACATCCCAAATGCAGTTATACATTGCATATATATTTATACATCCCAAATACAGTTATACATTGCATATGTATTTATACATCCCAAATGCGGTTATACACTGCTTATGTATTTATACATCCCAATTGCATATCGTAAATTCTTTCTCTTCACGAACAATCCCATCTGCGGACTAATGTTTTTTAATTTTTTATCCAAAATGTGTAACAAATATATTCAAAAGAAATATAACGAATATACAAAGGGGGGGACAAAAAAATAAAAAGAGAAACGTTTACAGAAAAAAAGAAAAATGATGAACAGATAAATAGCAGACCACAAGACATTAGACAGATCAACACTAAAAGTTCCTGCTTCATTAGTGGCACCCATGATAAACCCGGAAAGTTGCAGCCATTGATACGGTTTCATACCATAGCTGATTGGTATATGTCTCTTGTCTAACCCTAAGAAATCGCAAAGGTATACTAGGGTTAAGAATAAGAAATATGTTCATTTTGACTTCTACCATCCGGCTGTAAAACCCAATAGGCTGTGCGGGATGTATATATAAATGTGCAGACATCTCAAGTAGCAGAGTTGTCTTAGTAGACTAACTTGTCAATCCTGAGGTTGTGAATTCGAACCCCGCACGTGACATTTGCGTTCGACTCCAATCTTTATTGACTAGGATTGCCAGTTTTCCTGCCGAAGGGCGGTGATTCTCTCCGGGCACTCCGGTTTCCGCCACCAATAAAAACTGGCACCAAAGTCAGTAGTACTGAAAGTGGCGTTAAATAAAAAAATCAATCAATTAATCATTCATTCATTACCTTTTGATAAAGCAAAGTAATATGCCATTTCACTCTGGATTTGACTTCTTACTAGATATTACAAATGACTGGCGTTGACTTTCGAGCAATACAACGGGTACAACACGTGGAATAGTATATTGTAACCGTCCTCAAATCCACTGCCTTTTTAATTGTAGTTTTCTGTACTGTTTAAACGTCAGTCCTCAGTGTTGTGCATTGCATTGTATGAAGATTTCATTCTGATTGATAGTGGCTCTTCTGTCTTTGTCTTTGTGGATATGATATGCTTTGTATTTTTACTTTTTTTGTTGCTTAATCGAATATAAGTATATTATTCTAGTCATGTCTTCAGTTTTCTACAACAAATATTTCATGATTCACCACTCACATTCGAGTTGGAAATGACATAACATAAATCAATCTGATTGAAATTCATCTTTTCTGACTCGTTTCAACTCGTCGAAGCATAGCTAAATCACAGATCATACTTTTATATAATGAATAATTCTGAACTATTAATGAAGGTTATCTCTCTCAAAATAAAATGTTGGATGGAATGGATACTGTTTAATTTTGGTTTCCCATAGTACATTAACATCTTCATTTGAAATTACAAAAGGTTCACCCGAATAATTCAATCGTTATATTTTGCTGCTGTACGATAAAATTGAGAGTGGAAACGGGGAATGTGTCAAAGAGACAACAACACGACCAAAGAGCAGAAAACAGCCCAAGGCCAACAATGGGTCTTCAACACAGTGAGAAAATCCCGCACCCGGAGGCGGGCTTCAGTTGGCACCTAAACAATAATGTGTACTAGTTGACTAGTATGACTACATTAACTCACACATGTAGGAGAAATCGATTACGGGGAGGGACTGAATTATTCGGGTACACGAAAGGCCAGCGGTCCTATGATTTTGACAGTTTCATTTCTTTATTTCAAGTATAAATATTCATTTTTTGGTAAAAAAAAGATTAAATTCTTTCCTACACTTTAAACAAAATACGTCTTATACCAGATCGTTATTGTGATGAGCATAGGGCTATGCAAAATCTTCGACAATTTATTACATTTTTTGAACGTTTTTTGCAAACGTATGCGACCTTTGGAAGATTGCCTCAAAAATTTCATATACATACATCTTTTTATGTGCTTCAGTGGTTTTTTAAGCAGGAATAGCGACGGAAGATATGGGTATTGGGCTCATGAAAGATATAAAAAAAAACATGCATGATTTTAGAACTTGCAGTTTTCTAGGGCATACCAGTCAAAAAGAAGAGCCATTCATTTTTAAAGAAGTTCTGACGAAATTGCGCTAATGTTTGACCTCCAAATTAAAAATGCCCCATTTGTTTTTATTTCGACAAACAACCTTATAATGGAGGAGTTTTTCCAAACCTCCCGTGTTTAGTGGAAAATGGTTAAACATTAAGAATTTGAAACATGAATAACATGTTTTGCCTGTAGATAATTCAATACATACACGATTTTTCTAATAATCAGGTACGTATGCACTTGTTGCTTGGACTAGTTCCTGACTAATTATCTAATTTGTATTCTAGAAAATGAAAGGATATGGAGTAAATGTACATGGGACAAAATCGCACACAATACATAGAAAACATAGAAAATTATCAATGAACAGGGCTTTTATTCCTGTTCTTCATCTTGACAGTTGATGTAGGGTCTTCAACAATGAACAAATCATTCATACCCCACAACAAGGTCAAGACGGCCCTAGCGTCGACTAAAGCGGTACTATTGATAAAATAAAGTAATTTGGAAGACATTGATCGCCGCTAAAATATGCATTGAAGCTACACATGTCGGGAGCGGTCAATGCTAGTCAAATATCTAGTCATGATATTGTAACATTCGCATTCATTCGATTTTTTTATTTTCTTTGAATGGTTTTTATCTTCAACATTAAGCATTGTGAATTCTAAAAAGACCAAAAAAATGTTACATTATACAAACAATTAAAGTATCATATCTCTATTGTATCATGCAATACTATTTAAACAATGTGATTCCTGCACCCTAAACGCGTGTATTCCTCAACCCAACTTCAAAAGACGGATTGAAAGCATCGGAGAAATTTTGTTTAAAAAAAATAGGAGTTATACATATATACCTATAGATAATTTGTTTATCAAGAAATTAATCATACCTTTGTTAAAAACAAACTGTTTCTTCCCAAAATTCTGAACTAACATTAAATAGATTTTTTCCTAGTGATAACATGATTGTTGCGTTTGAAACAGAAACATTTGGCAGTGTTATTGGTCCCGGTTTTACCTGCATGAGCAACACGACGGGTGCCACACGTGATGCAGGATCTGCTCACACTTCCGGAGCACCTGCGATAACCCCCGGTTTAAGGTGGGGTTCATGTTGCTTGATTTTTAAGTTTTCTATGTTGTATTTTGTTGTTTGTCTTTTGGTCTTTTTCTTTTTTTGCCATGGCATTGTCAGTTTGTTTTAGACTTACAAATGTAAGTATCTATATATATATCCCATGCAGTAGATCCGACATTTCAGAGCTTTCATTTCATTATACACAAGTAGTCTGATACTTGATTTGGTTTGAATCATTTAAATTTCGATTTATTTACGCAAGTTGTCCATGTTGAAAAATAACAATAATGCAATTCGTCGCAATATGTCAAGATATACTGGTACTATACGAATACACCAAAAATAAAAATAACATTTTTAGATCTGGTGCGTACGAAGCGGTGTTCTAGATTTACCATCATCAGGAACGCTTAAACCAAACTATGAACCAATGATGTATAAATACCGGAACACCTGAGGAGCTTTATGACAAAATGGGACCTCAAAAGAATCAAGGTCACATGTACGAAAATCGTTACTAAAAAGGGCCCTGAAGTCGGCTACCAAAACTTAAGACGAAAGAATATTCGCTTAAGTACTAGTAAGTTGGTTTTCATTATGTGAGATTGAAGATAAAATTGTTGCTTTTTAGCTTGGATGTGTGATAGTTGGGATCTTTAGACCGTTACGGTTCTACCAATATTGTTGATTATGAAACTGAAAAACTTTATTCTCGTTATATCTATGAATAAAAGAGAATGTGAGGTTTACGTCACATCTTCTTTTTATTATTATCGAACGTCTTTAATATCGAACACAACGGATCTGTTGGAGATTTTACCATGAGAAGTCCTACATCTATCAAATTAAAGCTGTCATCGCAAAGTGCACACTTATGAGATCATGGTGACACTGATTCAGTGTTTCAAAAACTCCTGTTGGTTTTATATATACCAAGTACGTCACTTTCTGTCATATTATACACACGCACAATACGTGTTATAACTTAGAATAGTAGGGTGAACCATTTGTGAACCAACCCTGTATTTATATGTGGGAGTTTGCAAAGACTAAATCATTCCCTGAAGGCCGCTATTCAAGGATGTTGAAAGGCTAAGCCTTCTCCTTGATATTTTGTATGTATTTCATTTCTTGATTAATGTCTTACACTTCCATGAACAAAAATATATAAGCAGTAGGAACAGCAATGCTGTGTTTCACTACACCAGATGAGCGTTTCGACAATGAATGTCTCTGGTGATGCTCGAGGGCAAACTATTTGAAAACGCAAAACCTAATACAAACACTGAAGAACCTAATACAAACACAGAAGAACCTAATACAAACACTGAAGAACCTAATACAAACACTGAAGAACCTGATACAAACACTGAGAACCTGATACAAACACTGAAGAACCTGATACAAACACTGAAGAACCTAATACAAACACTGAAGAACCTAATACAAACACTGAAGAACCTAATACAAACACTGAAGAACCTGATACAAACACTGAAGAACCTAATACAAACACTGAAGAACCTAATACAAACACTGAAGAACCTAATACAAACACTGAAGAACCTAATAAAAGCTAAAAGTACCAAAAGTTAACCAAACTCGTTTAAATAATCAGAACTATACACAAGTGAGATATATTTCTGATTTTAAATGATTTCCAAAATGATATAACGGCAAATTTCAAAAAAACAACATTCGTATTTTCGTGCCAGAACCGAAGTACTGACAACTGGTCTTTTGGTACTCTCGCGAAATGACCAACCAACTTTGTTTCCATTCTTTAAGGAGGGGGGAGTGTAAATAACATTATTAAGTACAAGTTGATACCTCAAAAGAAGAAATATCTTGAATGTACTTTTGCCAAGATAGTAGAACTAAATGTGATCAAATTTATACCCAAATATCAAACTTCTCTAGCAAATACATAGCAATTATGATTTATGATTTTATATAAAAAGATATAATGGAACACTCAGAATTTAACAATCTAATTCTTCTTTTCGTTTTTTATTTTCTTTAAATATCGATATCGCTGTAATCATCTTTTAATAATCTACCAATTATACACTTCCGGTTAGAATAAAATCGACAACCAATTGCACAAATGTCAATCAAGTGTTTATAAACATTCAACAGTACATGGAGGACGTTTGTTTTCTTTATAGAAATGTTTAAAAGAATTCCTGATTATTTTATTAGAGTAAAATGTCAGATCTGCTTTTGAAGGGAATTGTATAACATAAAAGACGTTTTCATAATCCGAAATTAAATCGTTCGGAATGATAACTCGAGGAACATTTAGCTCTTAACACTTATAATGGCAATGCGAAAGACCAAAGTAACCAAAAAGATTACTATCGAATTAATGGGTTTTTAAATATTCTTAATAAGCCTAAATTAAAAAGTGAAATAAGAAAATGATATTACAAAGTAGAACTCATTGTTTAATGATTGACAGAAAGGATTACCGATAAAGAAATACATTGTTCCTTTTGCATTGTCCCAAACGTAAAAAAGCAGAATGGAACATGAACGAATGTTTAAGTGTTTACAAGATAAAGTGATGATTAGGCTTTTAAAATGTCAATGATATAAAATAAAACACAAGTGTGCATATAATCCTTATTTTCTGATGTATATAGTTTGAATAAGATTAAAGATAAAGTCTTTAGCATGCGAACGTTCTGCATGGCATGCAGTTGGTGTGAGTGCAATGGTTTTTCTAACGCAAGTAGACAAGTAAGCCAGCAAGCCAGCAAACATACAGAAGTCGTTAAAAAGTTGTGCAGATATAATTTTATATTTGTAAGTTTTCAAATTGAACAAAACCCAAACTTACACGTTTATTCTAATTCGTACATTATTCCTACGTATTATTATTTCTTTAATGTGTTACGGTATGTAAATATAATATTTTCCGTACTTTCAATTTCCTATTGATATATAAATAAGGAGATGAGATATGATTACCAATGAGGCGTTTGTCCCACAAAGACCATGCAAAGGACAAGGGTGAAAACAACTACACTTCATTGTACAGTCTTCAACAATGAAGTTAAACCCTTAACCTAAATCACCGGATAACAAAACCTGAAAAAATACAGAGAATACATATGGCTTTGTTTAAGCTAATAACAATAAACGAAAAACAAAACATAAACAGACTGCAAACAGCGACATCTATACAAGACTACAGCCCAAGGTTTAGAACAGAGCTCAACATTCCTATAACCTGGAACAGTAGAAAAACAACACAGAATTAGAAAAAAAACTATAAAAATCAGTTGGAAAAAGGTTCAACTTATCAAATCGGTACTGAGCACAAACACAACCAACGTAATGAAAAAGACATACAGTACCTGCCTAAAAAGTACCCAAAGTAGCAGACGAGCTTGTTCAAGGCCAACTTCCATTAATAAATGTATAATTTTCTCAGAATACAAATTACAATACCTCCAAATATTATAATGTAAAAACGTCAGTCAGAGAAAAGCACGATCTTGTCCAAAGCCGCCAAATATAAGTATTAACAGGATGGATGACCACGTGTAAATCTAATAACTGGATAGAAATACATGTTTAATTGTGTATTAGATTATAGAAAAAAAATACCAATAAAGACTATATTAAAAGAATATACCACAATGATAAATTGATGAACTTTAAGAATAAGTTTATTCAAAGGATTAATAATCTAAAACGTATCTTAATTTACGAGCTCTATAAGTAACATCACCGTAAAAATATACTGTTTGCTATAAAATTTCTACGTGTAGGTACAGTCAAAGTTCTAAACCAAATCTGTGTATCTATATATATGAAAGAAATTTAGTTAAGGGTTTATGAAGTGGTAACGAAATCCCTGACTAAAGAATTTACCAGTACATATATTATTGAAATCCAAACCGTCACTTTAGAAACGGATATATCAAACGAATTGGAAATCTACAAATAAGGGACCAAACGTACATCATCATTCAGAAACAAACAAGTATCGAAAGGGAACATTTTTTTTTTTTATTTGTCGCAAATTTTAGTAAAGATGAATTATACAAATTAAGACTGATACGTCAATTATTGCTGTTCAAAATCACGTTTTTATGATTCTTTCGAACAACTGAAGACAACTACATTAACATACACGCGATTAAAGAGAATTCAATGCGTAAGAAACATAAACGGTTGTGATTGCTCGCCATCAAGAAAGTAAGTAGAAATCGATAGCTGTCGATTTAGATCGATTCAAATAAGAGCAAAGAAAATCAGCTTCTAGCATGATCTACTGCAATCTTTGAAGTGTGAAACCCACAAGGTTTTTAAATAAATCGATTTCGAATGATATATATATATATATGAATATAAAAATAGAACCCGACCGACTCCATACGATTTTTGCTTATGAAGTACATGTATTACAAAAGGTTGACTGCAATCAATATTTTAGGTCGACGAAAGGGAGGTTTAAAAGTCTCACCCAAAAAAGGATTGCTTCAAAAACTAATGTGAAAAATCATATTGATTGTAATCGAACCAATTAACAAGTAAATAATTATATCGATCGCAATCGTATCAGTGAATTTTCCTCGTGCATTTGCGATAAAAGGTTATCGTCAAAAAACAAAACGGATAGCGACGGGTTGTAATTCTTTTAAATTTATCAAAATAGAAAAATATGATTGAATGTGACTGCTATAGTTTTTTTGGAATTTGCCATGACTATAAAGGCTTTTTTCAAGTGTAGTTTATCTATTGCAGTTGATTTTAACATACGAAGTAGGTATAATACTGCTCAAGTCAAATATGACAGCTGTTACATGCGCAACAAAAAATGCATACACTTCCGGATCCCTAATATTATATCTCTCTCAAGTGTTAGCATTAGTATTATTTCCCCCATGTTTGTTATCAAAAGTTTTGTTTTCAGTGCCTTTCTGTCTTTGGGATTTAGGATATCTTGACCTTTGACCTTTGAATTTGCGATTTATCATGTTTATTCTGCAATTTTTGCTTTTATCTACTAATGTTATATATTCACAATAGTTAAGACTATGATAATATGTTATTAAATCACCTTTCAAGCCCTTTCTTGACATATAATTGTAATGTATAAAAGTATGGAGCAGGAGCCATGTACTATAAATGACTATTTCCAAAACATGTAAAAGTGCAGATTGTCGTTTGTTTGCAGAAAATTATTATTTTTAATAGAAAAGAAAGGATATTGGGTATCCATCCATGACACAAAATCAGTACATGCATAGCAAAAAAACACAAAAAGCAAAGGAACAGCGCGTATTGTTGTTCTTCATCTCAAAGTCACAGTGAGTCAACCAACACGGAGCAAAACCTCTCACCTCACTACAAGTTTAAGACGACGCCTAGCTCCGGTTTGAGCGGAATTCTTTACCCGTGTATATATAAAAATTACACTTTAGACGCTGGATTTTGCTTGCTTGATACCCAGTGTAATTTTAATGTATCGTTCAATTTTACCGCCGCCGATGGATATGCACAAGTATATGTCCTTTATATCCTCTCTGCCATGGTATTTGCCAAAACGCACATGCCTTGTTAATCCTTCATGGAGACGCTTGATCACTTGTGCGTTTTATCAAATGCTGCTACTTTTTCTAACGGTTTGATAGCCAAATAACAATATAATTACATCGAATTTATTTTCAGGAGGGGTATTTGCTAAAAAAAAGGGGCTTATTCATTTGTTTGTTATTTGTATGACAACTAAACGGAGGTTAAGTGTGAAATGTTGGGAAAATTGAATGTTTGGAATGATTTTTATAAAAAAAAAAAAAAAATGAAATAAGATATATCAATTAATACAATCTAGACAAATTATTGCTGATTTTCATTCATTCAGGACATTTTGAGGTATTTATGATCTTTCTAAACTTGCGTTATCAATTAAAGGCGTACATTTAGAGTTTCAAAATCATTTATTTATCTAATTTATTTAATTATTTATTGAAAGTAAGGCATGCATAATTGATACTGGCAGTAAAATCATGCTTTTTATATATCAATAAAGTGCCATGCGAGGTTTGATTGATAAATAATTGCTGAATGTCCAGTGGCAAATATTGTATGTATCTTAGGTTCGAAATTTCAAGGAATCTTCTGTGTTTTTGCATGTTTTGTTTATCATAAAATGCTTTCGATTGCTATCCTTTTTCTACTGCAATATGCATAATCAAGGTTTTTTCAAATCGGTAGAAGCAAATGGTGCTGTTTCATTGATATTCTACGTTTAGGAATAACTGGACTGGAATTCACCTGCGATGAAACAAGTTCCTTTCATTATACTACAATCGTCGACATGTCAGTGATAATTGGGTGTACATTTCATTTCAAGTGCTATTATTGTTGACATGGAATTGGATAATTATTTACTTTTTACATAACCGTATCATACGTGTATCAATGTGCACTATGTGACATTGTGCAAGCTAGCGTTAAAACTCTTGCTTACGATTGAATGGTCGCATTTTTAAAAACCAATTGTCCTATGCTGTAATTTGTGTTACGTGTCAGTCTATACTGCAATATTAGGTTACCAGTATACCATTGACTGTAAAAAGCCATTGTTTCCAAAAACGCGTTGACACTTTTAAAGATATTACATCTGTGCGTGTTCCAAACCCGTACCAGTAGTTACAAGTTACTATATTGAAACCGAGGTCACATGGAGGATCTTGGGTAAAAATTGCGTTTCCTGTAGACTTCTCATGATAAAATCTTAAATTTAAAACGATATGCACAGCGATATGTCTATCAACTGAAGCGTGTTGATGTGTTAAAATTGTTTAGTGGTTTGGGGTTAAATTTCATATTTGCAAGCTGTGCATATTTGCAGCTCATAAACAATAATCACAGGCAACCATGAACAAATCATATGTTTTATGTAAATTAGATACGACAAAAACTAGAACCCAGTGATTGTAGCACTATGAACTTTAAGACAGCATGTACAAATTGGGGCCGAACAATTTTCAGTCATTTCATTTAAGATCATTACCGGAAATGACTCAAAAGAACCGCTATATTAAATGAATCGAAAATAAGAAGTTGTATGAGATTTGGACTACTGAGCGAGATTAGTGGTAAATAATGTGAGCATGAAAACAACGATTACTTGGTTACTAGCTTGAAAACTATTTTGTTTATAGTCTATAAAATGATTACACTGCTAAATAGCTAGTGCAAAAAGGTCTACTGTGGTTTGTGTATATTGTTATGACGGTTCCATTTGATATGACAAACCCTTCATTGAATGACTCAAACTGCTTAATTTTCAATGACATTCCAAGCAAATAATTGTGGTTATTCTTTAACAGTATAACACTATAGTATTTAATTGTCGTCTACTAGATAATAGGCATTGTAAAAAATAAAATATACAGACATAAGTAAAATGTTCACAAAATATGTATAAAGACACATGCATCAACAGAAAAATATGGTAAATATTTCTCTCTGAAACGGCAGGTTACGATATAAGGGCCTTATTCGGCCTAACTTTTTACTGAAATTTGAACTTTTAAATTAAGATTTCAATTTATGTCTGTTCTAAAGTTGAGGTATAGCTAAATTAATTACCAAGAGTGTTTTTCCCTTGACATCATCACATTATAGACAGTTTTGACGTAACAAAACAATGCCCTTATTCGTGTTTTTGTGACAAATACAAACATTTTGGTCACTTCTTGCATATTTTTTTGACCCGCTTATCTAGAGCTCATTCAAGTAAAAAGAAATGTACCAACTTAAATATATACCATAATGTGTGTCTTTATGAACAACAACTTTCGTGTAAATATTATATGGTACTTGCATGCGCTCAATATTTCCCAATAACAAATATCGGTGGTAAAAAAAAATTATTAAATCTTATTATCTTCAGACTATAAAATCTATTTAAATATTGATGATATTAAAAAGGAATTACATCTTAAACTGTCCTCATACTTAACGATTATGTTTTAGCTAAAATAACCTAGTTTGGTAATACTTTATTACTGTAGGCCCAAAAGGGCCTAAGCACTACAGTTGAAGTGTTCATATTTTGTTTTGATGATAGTGAGAAAAAAACACATTCCTTGTGGAAGTCAGGAGCCTGTAACTCAGTAGTTGTCGTTTGTTCCTGTGTCGAATGTTTGTTTTTCGTTTATTGTTTTCTTGTTTTCTTATTTTATATTTGTCATTTCGGGGCCTTTTATAGCTTACTACGATGTATGGGTTTCGATCATTGTTGAAGGCCGTACGGTGACCTATAGTTGTTAACTTCTATGTCATTTGGTCTGTGGTGGAGAGTTTTCTTATTGGCAATCATGCCATATCTTATTGCCAATCATACCATATCTTGATGAATAAAATATGTTTAAATCAAATCAAACCATATCTTCTTATTGTTATACTTGTGACCTATTGTACCCATATTTTATTTATTTTCAAAATTGCCTATAAACAAATTATCTGCCTAGTAGCAAAACATTCGCCTATTTAGGACAATTTAAATTCTGATATAGATTTGAACAACAGATGTAAAAACAAATTAACGGAAATGCTGAACACAAACTTGAAAACAAACGAATTCAACTCTGAATAATATTTCTGGAAAATTGCATCCCTATAAAATGTTGTAGTTTCCTGTTTGATTATCAAATTTGATTTTTAAACAAAAATTACACAAACATGTTCTTTGCCAAGCCCTTCTTTTTTATTTCATGTTATTCGTTTCTTTTCTTTTTTGTTTTGATTTTGTTTTTGGTCTTGAATATAAATGAAACATTTGCCACTGAACATTAATCAAACGACAATCAATCATTCAATTCTTTCTTATTTTTATTTTTTGAATCTCTGATTTGTCGCTTGGATATTAAGCAAACAACAGTCAATGAATCAACAATATGTCTGTTATTAGTATGTTTAATTTTCTTCAAAAGAACCAAGAATTAAGTCTCATTCATAATACTACGTCTCGTCCTAAACATGTATGACATATTTTTCACTGGACGTTAAGCAACCAAAAAAAAAACGATTATAATACCACGTAACGACGCTCGAGCATAGAGGAATATAGAATGTACCCAAATGTTAGATAACTTACACTTGGCATTAACAAAACAGACTTAGTCAATATATATTGATTAATCATTATTACAACTTACGAAAGTGTTGCGCTATACGAAAGGATTGGTACATAATGCGCTGTATGCGGAAATCATCAAATCGGCTGAAATGGCTATATATGCAATCTCGGAACAGTTCTTTATATTAGCTTGTGCGAGTTCCAATATATATGTTCCGGACCATATGAGTATTTGGACCATATGCGTATATTCTCGTATGGTCCTACCATACGCGTATGGTCCGGTTAATTAGCACGATGAAGGTTGAAAAGGTGTTCCATAAATTAAGAGCTTCTAAAAATGAAATTTTTAATATTCAACCATACTGTAATTATTGTTACATGATTAATGAAATAAAATAAATTTTACTTACAAGTAAGAAATATAGTTAAATCATTTTACATGGTCATTATTGATTTGTCTTTACATTTGTACGAAACGCAATATGTCGACTTATGAAAATAACTTCAAGAAATATCTAAATGAACTGTTAAAGAAGAAGTCAACTGCTTAACTCACATGAACTTTGGTCAATGAACCTTCTTTCTTTTCTTTTTTAAGATTTGTTTTTGTGTTTTTATTTAATTAAGATTTCTTAAATAGTTCAAATTGTTTTAGTTATTTAATGTGTTCTTGTTCCTCCTAATACGATCTTACAATAACAGAAAAATCATATGAATAGGAGAAAGAACACTAATTAAATGAAATAAGTTCAGATTAGAAGAAATTTTGTTTCTGAAATAACAATTTAAACACTGAAAAAAAGAAAAAAAATTTCCATGCCAAAAATACCTGTGGTTTCACTTGCGGACGAAAACGTGGACAAGATTAAAACGCTCTGAATTGATTCTAGCAAAGGCAAGATAAAAGATGCACCAAGATTCAGACAATATGTAAAGATAAAGGAATTCAGTTAGTAACATGTGCCGGTTTGGGTTCAGAGAATAAGCTTTGTGCTCCTGCGAAGGAAGTTAGAATTTATTTGAAAAATACCTATATGGTCTAAATACTCATATGGTCCGGTCAGTTAATAACCAAACGAGTATAATACTCGGACCATATGGGTATACGGATATGATCATGACCATACGCGTATGGCCCAAATACGCATATGCTCCGGAACATATATATACAAATTACATTGGTATAGAGATACACACAATAAATATTACATAATGTATATGTACAGGCATACAAAAGCTATACGAAAGCAAGACAGAGGCAAATATCATAAGTTACATTATACAGATTAAACTAAATTGTATCAAGTACATGAGTTACCCAGGAGATCCTACATGCATATTCATTAGTCTTATAAATATACACAAATTGTTAAGATCAGACAGATTTTTGCTATTCATCAGTTCATTAAATTTTAATGAATTTGGTTGATTTGTATATTTTTTCTCAATAGATATAGGAAGATGTGGTGAGTGCCAATGAGACAACTCTCCATCCAAATAACAATTTATAAAGTAAACCATTATAGGTCAATGTACGGCCTTCAACACGGAGCCTTGGCTCACACCGAACAACAAGCTATAAAGGGCCCCAAAAGTACTAGTGTAAAACCATTCAAACGGTAAAACCAACGGTCTAGTATATATAAAAACGAGAAACGAGAAACACGTATAAATTACATAAACAAACGACAACTACTGTACATCAGATTCTGACTTAGGACAGGTGCAAACATTTGCAGCAGGATAAACGTTTTAATGGTACCAAACCTTCTCCTTTTCTGAAACAATAGTATAACATCACAACATAGAAAACACACGATAAAACATCAATTCAATCAAAACGTAAATTAACACACTATGAACGAATAAATTGATCTGTGATACCTGAAAGTAAATACATAGTTAATAAAATATTAGGACAAACATTCAAGGCCAAAAGCAAACAAACAAGTCCAAATAAAGCCATGGCAAAACACTATAACTGTTTACGATCATCATTTAATACAGAACATGTAAAAATACAATGAAATTCATCTCCGATGTCTTCAGAATTACAAAGTAAGCATTTTCTATTTTCTCTTGCAATATTTTGCCATCTTCCAGTCTCAATAGATTTCCTGGTAAGAACCTTCATAATGTAATAACATTTCTATCATCTAAATTTTTAAAATAATATTCAAATTTACACTTTTCTTTATCCATACGATAGTTTTGAGCTTTGGGTGATTCTAGCACATTTGTGAGACATTTCTGTTTAAATTGATCAACAAGATTTTGTTTAACAATAGTATATAGCTATGTATCACTTACAAAATATTGGGTATCCCACACAAATGACAAACCACATTCATCAAGAATGGATTTAACATTTTTGAACCAAATTATATCATTTTTATATTTATACAAGGAGTACTTATATAGAATTGTAAGTAAGATGGTGTAAAATCATTAAAACTATATATTTTCCTTTTCTAGAACGACTCTTAATTAAACGGTTGTTTAATCATACACAATCATGCAGGTTAAATTAATAGAGTAGTAATTTAGGGAAAACACATTAGTGTATGCAAAGCAAACAGGCTATTGACAAGTAAAGTAGATTTAAAAGTTTGTGGTAAAAAAAAACTTAATTGCAATAAAAAGTTTCATATCCTTAAAAATTGCAAGAAATAACAACAATCTTCTTTTAAGGTTCGTGTGTAAGCGGTTTAATTTATAAAATTTATGATATATTATTATTTTAATTTTGACATTTACTAAGTTCATACGGTGAAATTGCTATTTTTCCAATCTTTCAATATTGCCTTAGATCATTTTCACGATACATGTATACATTTCACGTTTCTGTATATGTCAAAATTCATCTGTATCGAAAGCATATGTTTTGTAATAGAAATTCTAATTGTTTGTATTAGCTGTTATTGTAAACATTATTTTTAAAGTATTCGTCCTGAAATTAACATATTTCTAATTTTCTGCTTTCGCTTGTTTTAACTTCCTTTTATGGAGAAGTGTTTTTTAGCCGAAATTGTATCAGGCAAAACAAAAACACAGTTTTCAAAATCTGTCAATACGTAATACAAGGTTTGTGCAAGTTGGCGTTCCATAGATAACCATTATGCATGTGTATACGGAGTACAGTATAAATAACAGAAACGCACCGAAGAGTGACATCACCATTTCTGGGATAAATTCTAGAAAAACCAAACGAAAATTCCGCCATTCAGAAAAAATACTAATGACTGCACATTTTACAACCGACACTTTGTTTCATTTCTTTAATGAAATAGGCTGTTTACTGTTTCAGTTTACTGAATATTACGAAATAATGCAACACATATAAGATATAATTAAAGATACAGTAAATTTCACCGTGTTTATACTGTTAATACTGTTCATTTCGTTTTTTTTTAACAAATCCCTTTTACAGTCGCCAATGATGACAATGGTACAATATGGATCGTCCGTGAATTCGAAGCTACATGATGTAGCTTAAGTCTCCGTATGCATTTTGAATAAACGACAATAGACCGCAAATTTCAAGGGTTTTGTTTATGTAATTCAAAACGTTCATTAATCGAAAAGTTGTTAGCTTATATCTTAACTGGTTGCTGAAAAATAGGATGATGTTTGCTTTAATTATTATTTTTAAAAAAAGTCACGGAATCACTTTTTAAATAAAATATCATGTCATTTTTTTTTTTAATTAAAACAAGAAAAATATTATATTGAACAATGTAAAACAGAATTTCGATCAATTAATAAAAAAAGTATAAGAAGAAAATAAATTTAATTACATACCGATTTCCTGACACGACCTTCAAGTTTAGTATAACGCGGTGTATGACTGTATCCGTCGGGTTTTGGAAGACATGATACAAGGCGGTTTCACGATGTGGACTTAAACTAGTTTAACAGCGGGCATCAGAACAGATCAAATATACATCTGTTTCTGTATACATGTATGTCAAAATGCATCTATATCGAAAGAATATGAAGATATTCCTCTACGTCAGAGGACCAATCACTTTATTTGCATAGTTCATGTAGTATTTAATCCATGTGAGCCAAGCAAAAAACAAAACACAGTTCAATACCAGAAAATATTACAGAACAAATGATAGTAAAATAGATTAAAGAGGGAATCATTTCTGTATTAAAAGGTGCAGTACAGTATTGTTAAAACACGTAAGCCACACGTCAATGAAAAATAAAAAATTGTTAAGTCTGACACGTGACATGATGGGGTCAGATTAAACTGTTCGTACGTCTTCGACCATGTACTATTGACAGACGTAACAAGATGTAGTCGCCCATTACTTATTGTATATTTGTAATGTTTTCCTGAAGTCAACATATACCTGGAGTTTGTGTGACATGGAATCGGTATTTGTAATTTGTGTAGTATATTTGTAGGTAAAATGTGTCGGCTTTCGAAACATCCCATTAAAAGCAGTTTTACATGTTCTCCAACTTGAAAGGAAATGTCTGGGTGGTCAGTGAGGTGGTACTTGGATTAGAAAAAAATTATACAAAATTGTATGTGAATATACTTGACTGTTTTGCATTTAAAATTTTTAACAGATAAAAAGTCGGAAATGAATTCTCTTAACAGAAGTTATAGTTCACCAGCGTTTAAGCGGATTCGGACGTAAAACATGCGTAGAATGTACATGCATTGTAGAGAAATTTATTGTAAGGGCACATCTGGCGTCAGCGCCTAAATATGGCCAAGAACTTTCAATTTTTTTATTTGTACAAAGTTGAACATAGGTTCTATTACAAAACTTTTTGTTTTACGTGAAAATATTTGATTGTGTTTCACACTCTCAAATAATTTAATTTTGGATGTAACACGTCTTCTGATTGGCTGATAGTTTTTTGTCTATCAACTCATAGACATAAATTTGTCATGTGATGGTGACGTCATCAACGTTTTTTCATGATTTACTCCTTAAAAAATAAATTTAGAATTAAATTAAAAGGAATGACTGTCTATTCGAAATAACCTCAAAAATGTTGTGCACACTTTTAAATAACCACTTATTCAGTGTGCATCACATTCTTTATGTTATTTCTTCATAGACAGAAAATAATGTTACAGTCATTCCTTAAATAGAATCCTGGATCTGCACTTAAATACAAGTTCTTTCTTAGGTCCAAACCAGGTTTTTGCTCTTTTCTAAAAGATTGAATATTTATCATTAGAGCAAACGAATACTAGGTTATGTATGAGGAAAGAGAATATATAATATTTATAAATAAATAACATATTCTTTAAAGCATATGAGAGGGTGTGGATTGGGATTACAGAATAGAGAATAATGGGCAAAAATATAAAAATAGAGAAGAATGGACCAAAAAATAAAGAATGGAGAATAATGAGGTGCTAAAATATAAAGAATAGAGAATAATGGGCAAAAAGTATAAAGAATAGAGGACAATGGCCTAAAAAATTATAGAAAACAGAAATGAAGGACCCCTCCCCCTCCCAATCCAGACCCTCTTTTGATGTCAGTAATAATGCTGTCTGAAATTAGTTAATTCATATTTAGTTATTCGTTCTTTCATTCATTCTTTCAATCAATCAATAAGCTAAATCGTTTAAAGAAATTTAAATTTCTTTATAAATCGTATGAATACATTTACCTAAAGGACCAAATGAAATAAACTTAAATATGACAGGAAGGTATTGTCTATTAAAACAAATCGTCTGAAAAGGAATGGGAGAGAAATCCCTTATTATTTTTAAAATTTAGTTTCAACTGTTATTTCATTGTACTGCCAAATAAAAATCTTTGCTAATTACAAAATATTACAGATAGAGATCTCGTGAGATAAAAATAAACGAGATTTGACGCGCACATCTTCAAAGGGCAGATAATCTATTGTCTGTTGATTGATTGTTCAATACAACAGGTCACAAATGTTATAAATGGCGTGTTTCTTTTTATCTGTACGAATTCATATTAAGACCCGTCATATCCTCTCACGAGATTCTTCCTTATCGGTGATCAATCTGCCCGTAATGACACCAGGGGTAGATATGTATATAAAAAGTCAAATTTTCTAACCGAGTAGTCATTTGCACCTGCAATTTTGATTGACAGTGTTAAATAACAGAATGGTTTTGTCCTTTTCATGATTTGAACCAAAAAGTATTTTTTAAATTTACGAGGTGCGACACACGATAGTCGATAAGATTTAACTATCATGCAATATTTTTCGCTCCATTATTACTATGAAAGAATAGAAAATGGAATACAATCAGCTTTAAGAGGGATAAAATTAATTGAGCGTGAAGACGGTTTATTTTTGTATTTTTAATTATTATTTTGTATGTTTATTTAAAAACTTATTTATAGATCTGTAAAAAGTTCATTGAACGGCTTGGTGTTAATTTTTACAGATAATGCTTAGCTATAAATCCGTGAAGTTAGTTTAACAAATAATTAGGGAAAGATAAAAAAAATGTCTTTGTTTGAAAGTTTAGCCATAAGGCTTAATATATACACTGTAAAAATGGTGTTTAGATCCTAAACACATCTTTTGTGCACTTTTTTTTACATGTTTAGGTCTAAACGTGTCTCAGTAAGTACAATGTGTTTAGGATTGTGTTTAGAATCGTGTTTAGCTTAAACATAAGTGTTTAATTTCTAAACACTTTCATTTTTAAACACATTAAAAGTGTTTAAATTCAAGACATGTTTAGATATTATGTGCTTACTGAGAAACGTGTTTAGAAATTAAACACAATCATGACAATCCTAAACATGTTTAGATCTAAACATGTAATACAAGTGTTTAATTTCTAAGCACGACTTTTACAGTGTAGTCATAAATGGAGATGTGGGGTTAGTGATATTCAATGTTTCATCGACCAAATATAAGAAGTTATAAAAACTTATTGCAATCACCAAGCAACTTAAAAAAAATGTGAAGCCATAAACCATGTAAACAGTTTGGAATAAATTGATTAGAGACAAGCTAGAATCTGACATTTTTCAAATCTAGATCCAAACATGAAAAGAAGACACATAACATCAGATGACAAAATTTCTGTCTTTATCAACATGAAAAATCCTTATATTATATGAAAATATAACATCCAAAACTGACCTAGTACAGGCATATTCAAATGAAAGTGGTGTTTTAAATCAGATTTTACAGAGCATTCAACCTCACAATTGCATGAAAGTCATTTCAGTTCCAATTAGCTATGTATTATGTAAACATTATCCACATTTGGGAGTGACAGTCTCGGTCCAATCCTATCCATCTGCGCAGTGATCATAGGAAAAGTTTAACAATGAAACACAGACAAAAAATGGCCAGAAAAAGAACATTCAGATTATTTAAAAAGACAAAGCTTCGAATATAAAATTTCAAATGGAGCTTAGCCTTTCGTAGCAACTTATAGTAACTTTTTTTTTTGTGGGATTTGTATGACTCAATCTTAAGTTGTTTGGCTTATTTTCTTCTTTTTTTTTGGTGAATTGTTGTTTTTCATTTCGTTGTCTGTCTTTATTCAAATTATTTTTTTTAACCCCTTTTAAATCTTTTTATTTTCATATAATATAAATGATGTCTTGGGCTCTGCGCAGTGTATTGATATTATGCAGCCACGGGCGATCAAAATGGAGACGTAATATCTGATGCCTCGTGTAAAGAGAGTGTCACGCTCTCTGTATATTATAAAACCCTTGCGACAATCCGGTCTGTTGCAAGGCAGAATATACCTTCATTTTCCCTAGGCAGACCAAATTTCCCGCCAATCATTCCGGTCGTCCTACTTTGCCTAAACTACCTTTGTATCAAACATTAATTTGTTTTTGTCTTGTATAGGCACGAAATATTTGCCACTGGACGTAAATCAAGCAACAATTAATCAATCATATAAGAAGTGAAATGCTTATCTAAAAAAAAACAGAAAAAATGACCTATCTCCTGATCTTCGGGTTTAATTTTAAATTAAAATCAGAAGGGAAAGATGATATTTATAATCAGTGTTTGGCAGGGGAAAATGACATCATTATTTATACCCAAAAAACTCTCCGTACTAAGTACTCTGTCGGTTCCAGCCTCGTTATCACTAAATGACGACACTGTTATCACAAGATGGTTTCATTTTCCTATATGAATTATTTACATGTTGAATTGAAAGCGTCAGGAATACTCTTACACTAAAGATTTATTCCCTTTTATAAAAGTAAACAATTTGCCTTTTTATCAAAAATATGACACTAAATTAGCACAATTTGAAGCTTGTCAAAGATTGCGTTAGCTATGCGTTGAAAGGGGTCATAAATTAGGAGTATTACTTCATTTCTACTTGGATTGTTATTTCAAGATTAAGATATACATGATACGCAACAGACAATAATTTTGACCCTATTAAGTGCATTTCGATGATATATACGATGCATCTTAGTTCATAGCCGTTAAAGTAGTTGTAATGATAATATTGTTGTTATCTTGCATTAGATAGAGTCCTATATTTATATCTCTCTGTCTCCCTAGCTTGAATGTTTATGAAATATTTGCCACTGGACGATACTCGTTAAAGAAGTTGTTATGATAATATTGTTGTTATGTTGCAGTATAGACAGAGTCCTATACCCTTTTTTATATATGTATATCTCTCGCTGTCTCTCTTGCTCTTTAATGTTCATGGAACATTTGCCACTAGATGTTAAGCAAACGACAATCAACCTTGGTGTAATGATGATATTGTAAGTTGCATTAGATAGAGTCCTATACTTCTTTTTATATATCTCTATCTCTCTGTCTCTTTCTCGCTTGAATGTTCTTCGAATATTGGCCACTGGATGTTAAGCAAATAACTATCATCCTAATTGTTATGATGATATTGGTGTTATGTTACATTAGACAAGAGTCCTATACTCCTGTTAATATTTATATATCTCTCAGTCTGTCTCGCTCTTGATTGTTTATGAAATATTTTCCACTGGACGTTAAGCAAACGAAAAACAACCAATCCATCACAAATTTCTCCCTTGACAATGTATAAAAGGCCTTGAAACATCGAAGTAGGATTTGGCTAGACATCGAGATACATCAAGTACCAACCAATAGTTGGTTACCATAGAAAATATATTCCATACTTCATTGACTACAGTTAAAACTTACGTTGAAAGTTAAGTGTTATATACCTCTATTTGAGTAATTTTGGTTGCGTGAACTGTAGGACGTTACTTAGCTTGTTTGTACAATTTTACGGGACTATTTACTATAATTTACGTTTTTGGCGGCACGCAGTTAATGTCGTCTGCCGGAAACATATGGGTTAGGCAGGGAAATAAAAATGCGATCTATCAGACGTGTCTTCAGTTTATTAGTCCCCTAAGATAATAGAAGGATTGAAGCCCATGACATAGAATACTTATTTTTATACTATGAAACTAGTTTTAGAAATTACAAATTTTGTAATGTTTGCTACTGTTATATTCCTATACATTCTCAGTTGAAGTTAGCTTTGTGCATGTAATTGTTTAACATGTTCCAGATTACTTTAAGAGTATTTGTATACCGGCAAGTTGCAAACCTGACGAAAGGCACGATCAACTTGAACCTGTTGGGAAATGATAACCAAAGATTATTACCGAACAACTACAGACTGCACTTTTGTCAATTTGCATGATACGGCATATTTTTAGGGTTTAGATAGATTTTCGCTTATCCAACTATAAATTTCCAAAACCATAGAGACCATGGCAATGATACGGATGTCATCAGAAGCTATATTACACATATGTCAGGTTCTTTTCTTGTTTTGAATGACTATTGTATGGAGTACATAAATTGACATCTCAGATGGCGGTAGATGACAGGATTACTAAAAAACAAAATGGAAACAAAAGGGGATTTAATGCAACAAATAAGCATTTCGAAAATGTTTCTTCAGAGACACACCTATAAAGGTTATTGCTGCAAGTAAAACAAGTGGAATTATTTCCGCTTTTAATATTGCGCAAAGGCATCTCTCTCAATCAATGATATACATTTCATTTTGGTAATACAATTTTGTCATTTTCAAAATGAATGAAAACACTGTGAATTGACAGAAAAAAAACCTTCTTTTGGTATAGTTCTGACTGAATCTTGAAAGATTACAAACAAGTCCTCTGTAATGAGTTAAATACTTCTGTCATAGAGCAAGTCTGTTTGTCCTGAAGCAACCTAAAGTATCGAGTAAAAAACAACTTTATAGCGCGCTCCTTCTCACACTGATTTTTTAGAATTTTTATACAATCGTTTTAAAAATTACATTTAGAGACAAATTGGATGGTGTCAATTTTAAGCAAAATTATGACAAGTGAATTCATTCATATGTGATATACTAATCAGTTGTTGCAAGATTTATCAGTTTTACTCTTATCTGCATCAAACTGTTCACTTTGCAAATTTCTGGAGAAATCAGCGTTTTATAAATTTTCCGAACGGTCATGTTAAGCGTCGGCGGTTCAATTTTGCGGCCACCAAAGATTTTAACCAACGATCACAAAGTAATATCTGACCACTTTGACTGTCTTTTCACAGTGACTTTTATGATGAAGGATGAACTTTCAAACTCGATCTAAAAAAGTTTTTACGTCGTCTCTGCTGCACGACACTGACTTTAATTTAGCGTAGCGAAGTCGCCATTGTTTCGGATTTTGATAAACTACATTCGGCCTGTGGCTATGTTATATACGGCTATGACTGTGACAGACATAATTTAGGAAAATTTCCGAAATTACCATTCAATTTTTTGGATGAGAGTTATATTTTTTGTTTGTTTCTCTCATGAATATCATAGGCTCATAGTTAAACACAAAATAAACAATGTATTTTTTTATAAAACTTATTTCCAGATAGTAGGAATAGCTCAACGTACATGTACTAATACTAAAAATGTTTGGGTTAACTAGTTTTACAGGTCAATACTCCCCATTATCTCTCGATCTTAATTTCATTTCTTTTTCTTTCCACATGTACACATGTATTACATTTTTATGTATCTGCTTCATTTAACATTGGGATAAATATATAACAGAGGTTACTGTCCTTCTAACGGTGAATCTACACTGAAAAAGGAGACTCTGCCACTGAAGTCGGATAGATTCATTTCTGCTCGTATAAAATACGGAGATGTGGTATGATTGCCATCAGACAACTATCCATCAGGGAACAAATGACTTAGATGTTAGTAACTTTAGGTCACCGTATGGCCTTCAACAATGAGCAAAACCCATACATTAACAAAACTTTTTTGAGTTTTGAGTTTTCAATGCTTTTCAAATTCGTACTTTATTTGGCCTTTTTAATTTTTTGGATTCGAGCATTTGGCGCACAAAATTTTAAGCCTGGTACCTATAAAGGGTTTATTTGCCGCATAGCAAGCTATAAAAGGTCCAGACATAACACAACGTAAAGCAGTTCAATCGAGAAAACCAATGGCCTAATTATGTACGAAACAACAAACAAAAAATGATGATATACAGCAACAAATTAAACGAGAACCACTGAATAACAGGCTCCTGACTTCTGGTGTTCTTTTTATTTACCCCATCATGACAAATTTTACTCTGTCATGAAAAAAGAGCGAATGGCTCCAACGCATAATTCAAGCTCCTAAAATTAATAAAACCCTATTTTTTTTAATCAAAAAGGAGTCGATATTACCTTATCTTCTATTTCGAAGATTAAATTCTGTTTTGTGTCCTATAGGAAACTGCATGAAAATGACTTCGTGACAGCTAAAAATATGGGATCGTCGTAGAAGTTTATTACACGACATTGGTCTTTCACGCTCAATTCTGTGATAAGCTTATAGTTAGTATACTACTGTAGTATGACACTATTGTGTAATATCCTCTAATGTAACCGTTATTATAAGACATCAATCATTCATCTTTTGTGGAGGGAGGACTAACAGTTTTTTTCCATAAAAAGGTTTGATAAAAAAAAAAAAAACAAGTTGCGTATATGTTTTTTCCCTTAACATACCGTTACAACAGTAGTTTGTTTTAAAACTCAAAGTGGAATTTATTTCTCCCTGATTGTAAATGGAAACAAACTATTGTTTTATTCACTTCCCTTCTGAAACGACATTTTTTTTAAAAGAAATTCAGAAATAACCATGCTCCGCAAAAGATGAATGGTTGGTGTCTAAACATGGTACAGATACCACACAAGCACTTTTAGTTGACAAAGCATAGTTCTGTAGCCTATGGGTACTGATCATATTTTTTTTAACACAAAGTCCACCTGCAGAACACAAAAATTCATAAAAATGTGTTTGTTTGCCAACCAAAAAAGTGTACTCCTATGTCCTATGTCAATTTTCTATGACACGAGCGTGCTATATAATAATTTTACATTATGACCGAAGTTATGAAATAGGTGACATCCGGAACGCTTCCTACTTCATTACACAGAGCATCGGGATGCATGACCTCGGCCATGTCACGATTGCCTCTGTGTCAAATGCCAGACCAACAAGGACAATAAGTAACATATAATTAATATGTATCAAAGCTAAATGTCATGCAATAAAGAATTAACAAGGTCCTTTCACCTGCAAGAAAAGTGTTACAATTTTGTCACAGTCAAATGGTGGAGTTTAAAATTGCGTGATGATACTTAAAACTTACCATTGTCGATTGAGAAATTAAATTGCTTAATTGGTCGTTAAATTGTAACTGAGAAAATTCTACTGAATCCTAATATGAAATATTTGACATACTATTTTACAAAATTAAAAGAATGTGAATTTTTGAATGAATAATATTGGTGAAATGTGAACTCTATGAATTTTCTTTTAAATAAATCACGCAAATTCTTGTTAAACAGCACATCAGCGACTATTGTAAACCAAAATCAACAATTTACTTTCAGTGTCTAGAAAATATTGAAAACTCCAAATTATTGGTGTTCCAGAATTTGTCAGCTAGAACTGTTTTCCGTATCACCTACAGACAATCTTTTCTCAAAAGTAAACATACAGAATTGTAGAAACAAAACCGAGACTGTCAAAGAGAGACAGCACAATACACTATAGCCAAGATCAACTGTCATACCTGCCTTATTTTTCAGAAGACCGAACGTCACTTATGTACCGAAAGAGTTCTTTGTAGAATAAATTTTTTTGTATAAAAGTATGTTTTGTTATTATTTTTCTGTCTTTCTTAGTCTTTTTTTCTGTCTAATTTGGTGATTTGTGTGGTCTGCTGTATTGTCCAAAATCTTTTGTAGGTCCTGTTGTCATTTTTATGTATTATTCTATGATATAGGTATACTAGAATTACCTTCATCAAATAAGAACAAGACCAAAAGTTTAGGAAGCAATAAGCATAACAAATTCAAGAACAGGTAATGATTAACGTTCTTTCTGGCAAACGATACCAAAGAGACATTCAAACTCAAACAAACTGACAACGCCATGGCATAAATCGAAAAACTACCAAAAGACAAACAACAGTATATATTACACTACATAGAAAAATATAGACTAAGCAACACGAACCCAACCAAAAACCGGGGTTGATCTGTTGTTCCGGAAGGGTTCTCAGATCTCGCTTCACATGTGACACCAGTCGTGTTACACATGTAAATACAAACCCGTTGATAAGTCAGTAGTCGGTCACAATCGAGGAAACGATGATATGGCAAATGATATAAAAGAATTTCAACTCATTTTTTTTTATTTGAAGTAGTCATTGGCAGTTAATGGTTTAAAAAGTAAAATATAACATTAATCTATCATCGTAGACAATTGACTGTCAAAAACAAAATAAACAAACAAACAAGTAAACATAAATTACACAAAAACGTGTCTTTTTACATAATATTCTGGTCTTTAGGGTACATTTCCTTGCGCACTGCGAGGAAAATAATATATCGTATTTTATAATAATAAAGTGAGTGTTACTATATACTCTCAACTGGTTTCTGAGTATTTGCAAAACTACAATGCTAATTTGGTGCACAGCAACAAAATTTTAGAACCTCGGTATAGATTTTGTTTGTTAAGTTTTACAATAACACCATTTTTAACGATAACTGTGACAACACAATGTTGATTTTATTTCCATAAAACGGACAAATAGTACATATAAAACAAAATTGGTATTTTCGAGTATCCTTAATTCTATGATAATTTGAATTCGAAACGGTTCAAACTATCGCTACTTTTACGACCGGAGAAACCGTTTCCATCTTTTAAATTGAAAAAAAACTCGTTCAACACCCCGAAAAGAGTACATGTGTATTTTTAAAAGGCATAATCATTGTAACACAAATTGCAACATAGAAACTTTGTATTTAAGGAATAAAAAAATAATCGTAAGACTGACATCCAACGTTGTCTGGCTTGTGCTTCCAGATCCTACATGTACATGCACTGCTCCGGTTACCTGTCAAAAATTATCGCGTTATTAAGTCAACACATAATTACAGACATTTACTTACATTTCTCGTGTAAGCAAAAGTAAAATTCCAAGCAAAGGACACATGCCAAATACATATATACAAGAATTTGAAAAACATTTTGTCGATTGTAAATGAAATATTGAACAATTGAAGGGAGATAATTCATATAAAACTGACAATCGATTTGTAGTAAAACTAAAATATAATAATTGCTGATATCATATACCGGATCTAATATGACATATTAAGAAACATCATCGATCATACACAAAAATAACATTCTATTACATATAACAACATATTCTTATTCATCAAAATGTTTGTTTACCCTGATTTAAAACCGAGGCTGTAGCTTACTATCCTAGATATTTGATATATGACGAATGGAAAAGAGACTATGAAGACTATTTCAAATGATAATGGCGTACTCGTCATCATTGAAAATATGTAAACGACCAAGTTTCATTGTTTCCAATACAGCTGCGTACCCAAATGGTACATATATATATTTTTTCAGAACTATGTTTATTTTTTCTCTCTATGAATTAGGTATTTCGGTCGTTTTCCAAGAATAAAATAAACGGGCAACTATGGGGGCAACTTCAGATGCGAGAAAAAAATATTTTGACAATCATTCATATATGATCTATTAGCAGTATACAAAAGGTGCCGTTTTATCAAGTAGTAATACTTCTTTTCAAGTGGTCTATTTGACAGGACCATTTTACAAATGCAGTCTTTATTAGTAGTACCCGTACAACCTTGGTGTTCTCGTATAATATCAATGGATTTCAAATGATAAAATGATAGTAGAATCATGCTCTGCCTTGTTTTGTCCATATCACGTGCTTTAAACAGTCCCACTATACAGTGTTCAATATTTCCTGTCAATTCTCAGTCTATTTAATAACAATTACAAATAGCACTTATAGCTCTCAATATTCACTCGGGGACTGTTTCTTACTTAAATATGTTCTCCTATGGAGAGCCACTAGCAACATAATTTACATAATATATCCTACAATGCACTTTTCATTTCATGGTCACGTTGTTGAGATGCTTTCTCTAGTGCGTTGCAAAAGTTCATGTTCTTGGCAATATGTGAAAGTTTATGTTCTTTCTTCCATTTCATTCGGCGATTTTGAAACCAAATTTTTATTTGCCTCTCTGTCAGATTTAGCGCATGCGCAATTTCAATTCTTCGTCGTCTTGTGAGGTACTTGTTGTAGTGAAATTCTTTTTCTAACTCTAATGTTTGGTGTCTCGTGTAAGATGTCCGTGACCTTTTTGAGTCAGCGTCTGCACCATCTGAAAATGTAAATAAGGATATTTTTAGAAGAAGGAAAAACCCACACATTACAAGCATTAAAAAGAAATTGGAAAGGATAGGCATATATTTTATTCTAGTTAAATATAATGGGTACTTTTTCGAGATATAGACATTTCTATTTATTCATATCACGAATGTATTAATATTAAATATAAATAAATTCATCTGAGAACCTGAGAAAACAGCAAAGTATACTCTCAGAAATAACAAAAAAGGTCCAGTCATTTTGACAACCGTAACCACAAGAGAGTTCTGTAGGTTTTGCCTTTGGACAGAAATGTCTCCACGCATCGGACCAAACTGATGAATTCACATAAGACGTGCCATTTTCTAATATACATTTATGGATATCTTATGAGTGAAATGACAAGTTGTTATAAAATTCCATTTGGTTGTCTAGAATTTATGTGTTTTCGGGAAATAAGATTACACTTAGTATGATTATTTGTCAACTTAAACATTCATGTATTCTATATTATGATGTATAGTCACTTTTTAACCTCTTGTTTTGTAGGTAGGCTATTTCATTTTCTTGTTTTAGTTTAAATGTACTTTACTATGTCGAATATATTCAATTGGTGTTTTGTTGTTTTAATTAAAAAAAAAAACAAATATCAAGTGTGACAATTTTTTTTTACACATAAGCTGATGATTTTGTTTTATTATATAAATAATTCGGGGGTTGGGGGTTAGGGGGTGTATAATTTTATAATTTGGTTAAATTCAAATTCAAAATTAATTGACATCTTAATCAACTGAAATGATTTGCTTACTACAAGCATGAAGAAATGTTTCATTAGTCGACAATTATCTCTAAACCTTATAATTCAACTTAAAAGATTTTCTCATCATCTTCAATTTTATTGCAGGACTGCTTTTTCTTAGTATTCTAGAAGTCTTCCTTTTTCAATCAATAAATTATGACCACTGTATCTAAGCTTGGTGTTATAACATCTACTTTCAAATACATTTGAATGTAACTATGTTTATATTTAAACATTTTGTTTCACTGCTTTTATACCATAAGTTGATTATTATCACCTATTTCCTCAAATTTTGTTTGTATAATTTTTCAAATAATTAAGAATTTAGTGTCTACTTAAATCAACTATTCGCACATAAACTTTCTTTCACTGTATATAATGGTTATTCACAAATGATTGAAGTTAAGGTGCTTTTTTACATTTTTATTTCATTTTTATTTTTTGACCTGAATATTCATGAAACATTTGCCACTGGATTTTTATTTATTTCTTATTTCATTAATGTTGTGTATAATATGTTTCATATAATTTTATTTATTACAGTTTCAGAGTGATAGGGTATTTTGAGAGTATATCAGTCAGACAACAGACATCAAGCTTTATTTAATTAGAGTTAAACAGAATAGATTTCTTGTTTTTGTCTGCAGTACTGATAAGCATATCAAAGCCTAGAACTATTATTCTATTGGCAAGGTCATATTTCACAACATCAAACGTACCAGTAGGTGTTATTTAGATTAATTACCTGACCTCAATATTCAACAAATATGAATTATTACATATGAATTAACCATATACCTTACTTTTACAAGATTATAATCACAACTATATCTATTTCTAGGCTGTACAGCGACACGCAACGTAATAAGGTTGATCGCTCTATTTCAGATACTAAACTTCTCTATTTTTGGGTGAAACTATAAGGTGTGTTTCAATAATCATTAATAATTAACAGGTATAGGTTGTTAAGAGCCAATTAACATGTGTATTAAGTCAAATGGTTCATTTCCTTGTTCACAAAAAATGATTGATATTTTGTTGTTGTGCGCACTTATAGCAGGTACGAAAAGTTAAACGTATATTACTTGACATAACTAATACACGTCTGATTATAGAGACCTTAAAATAAATTGATATTAAAATAAAAACGAAACAAGACTTTTAAGATCACGCATTTATTTTACTTATAATTGAATAAAAAAAGTGCATTGTTGAATTCGTTGAACTTAAAATGTGAACTATTGCTGTCATTCGTCACAGCATCAGCACAATTCTAATGAAATATACAAAAAATATTTAACTGCATAGCGTTCAAAAATATTTCTTTCAATGTATCTAGCCCCTCGGGTTTTATGGTTGGTCTGAATGTTCAAATGTTTGATATTAGGTTGTATAAATCAGATATATTTTAAGGATGTACTTTTCAAGGAAAGAAATAAAACATTATTAATGCAGTGAAGTTTTACGTTCATGCGTATACGTATCTGAATAAATATATATTTTTTCTAAATTATGCTTAAAAAGAATAGTATATATAGTAATCGAAACACATTCAATCTGTAAAATGATATACTTCCAAAATTTCCATTAATCATAAATAAAAATAAAAACTGTAATCGGCCAATGAAAAGGGTCACAAAATTCCGCTAAAATGAACATAACTTATATTCAATGATCCGCTATTGACAAAGGGAAGAGCAGACTAGAGTCACATATTTCATCACGCGTGAATTGTTTTATGTCCTTGTAATTAACATTACAGTCCACTTATGTAGAATTTACGGCCTCATTTTCTCACCGTAGGATAATAATTGTCAGTGAGAAGTGTCAACTAATCTAAAAGACGTCTAAATCACAATATTTAACCAGCAAGGTGTTTCAAATCGTAGCACATGATTGTAGCTTGACCAGCTGCAGAAAAGTGACCAGTAGTTGTCCTAAAGCTTACACGCAAGAGGAGTTAAGACTAGAAGAGCCGAAGAAAGTATTGGAAACAAAACCTGGCCTTGAATCCCAATTCAATCTTTGCTAGTTCCGCTTCGCTGCCGAGCAGTGAGTCAGGGTCCCAAGTTACCATTTTGAAAATTTGATTACTATGATAACTTTTCGTGTTAATGTGCATGCGAAATTAAACAACTCATGACTGAAAACTCTGCATTTTGCACTTATATTAATTTACATGAAAAGGTGATTGTATGAATGTTCATGTCATATGTGACTGGACTGGAATTATGGAGATGAAAGTAGGTCGCGAAGGCCCTGAAAGTAGCATATCAGCCTCAGTGTGGACTAATAAGCCATCAAACTATTTCTCTCTCAACCAGAATGGGTAAACATGAGTACACGTGTTACTTCATTCCAACACATTTGTGCACAGAATTATAAAACAAAAGCCTTCTAATATGTACTTTTACACTTAAATGATTTACAGCTTATCAAAATTTGCATAGCTATCTATTTATAATTCAAAACAAGTGTTGTGTTAAAAATCGTACCAGAATATGACAAGCAAATTTTAAAAGATTGTGAAAATTGAAATGAAAATATCAAGAATAGGATACACATGTATTGTGTTTATGATCAGACTGTCTGATTGGCTTTAAAACTTACAACATTTCACACAAAGTTCATGTTAGTGAATGTCGTGTTTATATATTTGATAATAAGTATTTATTCATTTGTTAGCTCACCGGGGCCGAAGGGCCCCATGTGAGCTTATGCCATCACTTGGCGTCCGTGGTCGTCCGTCGTCTGTCGTCGTAAACTATTTCAAAAATTTTCTCCTCTGAAACTACTGGGCCAAATACCTTCAAACTTTAACAAAATGTTCCTTAGGGTATCTAGTTTATAAATTGTATCCGAAGTTTTGATCCATCGACAAACATGGCCGCCATGGCTAAAAATACAACATAGGGGTCAAATGCAGTTTTTGGCTTATATCTCAAAAACTAAAGCTTTTAGAGCAAATCTGACATGGGTAAAATTGTTCAATTGGTCAAGATCTATCAGGTCTGAAATTTTCAGACGAATCGAACAACCCATTGTTGGGTTGCTGCCACCGAATTGGTAGTTTTAACAAAATTTTGCAGTTTTTTGTTATTATTTTGAATATTATTATAGATATATAAACTGTAAGCAGCAATAATGTTCAGCAAAGTAAGATATACAAAAAAGTTAATATGACCAAAATTGTCAATTGACCCCTTAAGGAGTTATTGCCCTTTAAAGACAATTTTACACAATTTGTTCATCAAGTTTGCTAATAAATACAGGTGAGCGATTCAGGCTCTTGAGAGCCTCTTGTTAGTTATTCCAGTGTCTTGAAATTCCGAATTAAGAAAGACATTGTATGCAAGAATAAAAAAAACAAAACTGCTTTAATCTAACCTGGTCAGACGTAGAGGCGTCTTGTCCAAAGAAGGGCACCAAAGCAACGCCAAATAAAGGAGAAGATCATCCTAAATTATCAAGTAGTAAGAGGACTACTACAAAAGGACGTTCTACATACTTTATCCATTGTTTTCCATTCGTTTGTTTAGTTTGAGCTTTTGAATTTGCCATTTGATAAGGGACTTTCCGGTCTGAATTTTCCTTGGAGTTCGGTATTTTTTTTTATTTTACTTTTTTCTAATCTTATTCAGAATTATCAGTACCCTTTTCAGCCATTTTAATAATAATGACTTCATAAAATAATTATCAACGGGTTGGAAGCTCTGAAGTGAAATCGAATATGGGCATTTAAAAAAAAACAGTGTGTATATAGAACTGTTGGTGCTTGCTTATCGAAGCAGTCTGTGGGACTTGTCCCAAGATGTATTTGTCACGGGAATTGTTTAGGACACTAATGTATCTTTGTTCTAATTGGTTTTATCAAACATGTCCTAGGTAATGTAATCGTAGGCGAGCTTTGATGTGCATGCCATGTCAGTAAGACAGTACTAAGATTACCCCAAATCATTATGTCCTACGATATAGCTTTGGACAGATCATAAGATATTTTTTATAAGCAGGCCCCTCATAATTTTATCCGATTAAAAATGTAATATTTAAAAGAACTATGACAGCAAATTAAACATCACACATTCTTTTTTAGTTAGATATAAAAATAAGATGTGGTATGATTGCCAAAGAGACAACTAACTCTCCACCAGAGACCAAATGACATAGAAATTAACAACTGTCTGAACTAATGACACAGAAAAAGAGAAAGACACATGATTAACAATTATTTACCAGATTTCCTATTACAAATCCCAGTTACTGATAAACACACAAATTGTCTGTACTTAGTATATCGTTATATCATGTAAAATACGATTTACAAGGTATCTAGCCTACTTCGACATGCAACCGATGAACAGGAATGAAATAAGACATATTTTAACATATCCTCACGTTCGACGAAATGTATCAGGTTTTAAACCACTGTGTAAATATAGAAAATCATTAAGTTCTACTTTACATTTTTGTACAAAGGTTAAATGAAAATTTAAGTTCAACATTCCAAAGCCATGGAGCTCATTATGTTGATGTTTCGTCCAACATATGATCCATCAAACAAACTCGAGACGAATAGTATCTAGTACATGTAATTCGAGGCACTGTGTAAATTTATTATAGTATATATTTTTCACAAATGCGTATGTCTAAATCATATTTTAAATATTTGCTATATTGAATTTTATATCCTCATTGTGCGTTATATTTATATAAAACAATTTCCCTATCATGGATGTGTTTTACGGACTTGTCTATATATACACATTAGTGTCTCCAAAGAGCAGAAATCTACAGGCCCGTAGCCAGGAATTTTCAAGGGGGTTGGGCGGGGGTTTACATTCGAATCGCGCCAAAAGAAAATCTCAACGTTAATAGTCACAGTTAAAACACAACGTCGACTTAAATAAATACTGTTTTTTTTTAAATAAAGGGGGTCGTACGAATCCCCCGAACCCCCTGGCTACGGGCCTGACCTACATGTGTGTATGTATATGACAATTCAAGAGTAAATGGAATCAGACTTTCAATGTTTTGGAAACTCTAATAGTAGATCCAGATCAATATCATAACGGTATGCACTTTATTTGTAGTATACAACACGACACAAAAATCAAAAACTTTCCTTAGTGCAAACCACTCAATCTAAAAGGTAAAAACAACAAAACATACTAAAACCACCATATAAAAACACCCAGATAAACTTAATAAATGCAATAGCATATAATGTGTTAGTCTTGTTTTTATTCTAGTGTGTTCACTTTTAAATATGTTGGTTATACCTAAAACTAGCTCTTTGTTTATTGATTGTATTTTTATTATCTTTGAATCCATATTTTGATATATTACCTTAGTGTAGTATACAAGATCATTTCCCTTTAGAATATACTGAAAAAGTGGAATGAGAAAAAATTTGCAGGATATAAGTTTTTTTTTAAAACCAGGATACAGTTTCATTTCGAAAATTGAAATATACTCATTTACAGCCATACCTCGAAAATTGCAAAACGAATTAAATACCTTCTACATTTGTCGTAAGTCCAACCAAAAAAAAAAAGTTTCAATATTCCACCTAATCACTATACTTGCATGAAGAATGATAACCGCAACCACTGTCAAGCATTAGAAGTAGAACTTTTGTAATAACATATAAAAATAAGGAGTTGTGGTATGATTACCAATGAGACAGCTATCCACCAAAGCTCAAATGAAGTGGATGTAAGCAATTAAAGGCAACCGTACGGCCTTCAACAATGAGGAAAACCCATACCACATAGTCGGCTATAACAGCCCCGGCATGTTAAGTGGACTATACTTTCCACTTTTGCCATAATGCGACTTAAAGAGAAGTAGCAGTAATAACAGCGCCGTGCTTCGGTTACTCCAAAACATTGTGTTTCAGCGAAGAGACAGTTAGTTTCCTAAAACTTTGAGAAACAACATACAATATGAACCTACTTCAATATATGCGTTGATGAGACAGTTACCAAACGACACAAAAACACCGTAGATCTATATATATAGTTTGAAATGCTAGGACTACGATTGTTTGAATTCATCTTGGACTTTAGATAAGTCAAATATGAAATAAAAAATCAGAATGAGAGTATATCAAGCGTGAAACGTGATTCTAAATATCTTTCTGCTGCATCTGTTATCATCCACTGATTACGTGATCGTGTTAAAATTTATGTCCTTCTGTCGTTCACTAATAAAGACGAGAAAACACATTTATAACGATTGGACACTTCATTTAATTGAATCTTTTTGTTTTCTTTTTTCACAAAATTAATCTAGGAGAATGAAAGGACAGTAAGAACGAAGTCGGATCTGATTTATAGGGTTTTAGGTTATCTTAATTCACGCTTGTTATTAACAGAATGAATTATTACTTTACGTTATTTAAATTCAGTTAACAAAAAAACACAAATTTGTGGGTTTTATTAAATAAAAGTTGTCTCCCCTTCTGAACTGATTTTTCTCCAACCGTTCAAGTATTTTAATATCCGGAACCGATTCGGAATTCGCATGTGATTCCGATCACATATCCAGTTTTATGATAGCTGATGCATGATACCATAACGTTCGCTTATGTAAAATGTCTCTGGATCCCACAAGTAGTGTTTAAATAATGACGAAGGCCGAATTGCAAAATCTGTTAATTACTTGCTGTCATGTATAGATCGAATCAAGCAGTCCTAACATCTAACACTTTTCAAAGGTTAATGTTTTGAAATTATTACATAATAAAAAAGTATAGGGTGACTGTTATAGTCATGTGATCATGACATGATGCACTGCAGCTTTGTTACAGAAACAATACTGTTTCCTTAATGCATGTACCATTTCAAAATGTGTCCTCTGAAGGTCAACGAAAAAAAAGTAGTTATCATACAAAATGATATAACGTATGTATTAACTTTATGTTCATCACGATTGAACGATTGCTTTATCCTACAGTCACTGAATCAATATGAGTGACACATTACTTTGAAGTGCAAAATGAAGAAAAAAAGATAGACTGGATTGAACAACATGTTACTTTAATTATTCTTCCCTTAGTTTATTTATTTTGTATTTTGTATTTACATTGTATCATAGATCAAATTTATTTGTTCAGTGTATGTTCATTGGTGTTAATATGTCTTTTGATTGAGTTAAGCCATTTCAATTGATATTTTATAGTGTGTCTTTCTATGTTGTGATGTTACACTACTGTTTCAGATAAGGGTGAAGGTTTGGTACCATTAAAACGTTTAAACCCTCTGCAATTGTTTGCTCCTGTCCTTAGTCAGGAATCTGATGTTCAGTAGTTGTCGTTTGTTGATGTGGTTAATAAGTGTTTCTCGTTTCTCGTTTTTTATATAGATTAGACCGTTGGTTTTCCCGCTTGAATGGTTTTACACTAGTAATTTTTGGGACCCTTTATAGCTTGCTGTTCGGTATGAGCCAAGGCTCCGTATTGAAGACTGTACTTTGACCTATAATGGTTTACTTTTATAAATTTTGACTCGGATGGAGAGTTGTCTCATTGACACTCATACCACATCTTCTTATATCTACGTAGGAAAACGGCAATTATTAAAAAGTGTTATAAAACTGTGAATTAATCAACCTTTTTTGTTGTTATTCATCTTGAATTTGTTTCTGTTCTAAACATGCAAAGGTGTTGTTAATTCTGATTCACTGATTCGGATTGCCCTGTGGTTTCCTTACTCTATACGTATTTCTTCTTGCATTTATCCAGTATAGTTTCATTTCAAATATAGCTTGAAACTTTGTCAACTCTAATATGCGATTGTGCTTAGTACAATTTGGGTCTTTTGAATATCATTCAATTTTTTATTGTCTCAGTAAAAAGAAACCTTATGTAATTATATGCAAGAATGAGGACATACACATACTCACTAAACAAATGAACACACAATATACATCTAGGTAAAAGTGTTCCTTTGTATCAAACGTCAACTGCATGCACGTCCATTTTATTTTTATCAATGTTCAATTAAATCTTTTCAAAAACAAAAGAACAGTATCCATGCTGCTTGTGTGGATCCTTCAAGAGCCTTTGAATAATTATTCAATATTTGGAGGAAATTTTACCAGACCCTTTCTATATTAGTACAATAGTTGTGAAAGAGTCTTATTTGAATCTGTAGATAGTAGTTGAGGACACGATTTCACAAGACTCCCTATTTGACACCCAACGATTATGGTTTAAGTTTTTAAAAAATAGGGCTGGTTTATGCAATATGAGACTAGTATTAAAAATCTGCATCAATCATTTAGTCATTAAAAATCATATGTTAAGCTATTGCGTAACTTTGTTTTGTACTGATTCCGATTGTATCAATACCTTATTCCATCTGTTGCTGAGATTTTAATTAATGATAAATTATTAATTTTGATTAATTGCAACACCTTCAACAGGTATCGGACAACTTTAAGAAATATAAATGTAAATTTTTGACATTAGATAATTCTAAAAATCTTGATAAATGAATTATGGTTGTGACAAATTTCATCCATTGCATTGTTAAGATCAGAGACTGTCAGACAAGGTTCTGAGATAAAAGTTTTATTTTTTACCAAATACTCTAACCCTTACTTAATCGCATTGTGGACTTTGCATAATCAATTAGATGCTTGATGAAATGAAAGGACATGTAAAGCAGAAAATCCTCATTTTCCGGAATTGTCTGCCGTAATTTGTCAAAAAAAGAAAAACAAAAATGATGTATTACCAATCAAATCAATGTCATTCTTCGCACAATAAGACCTCTTCCGTCATTATTAGGAAGTTGACTTTGAAGTGACCATTAATGAATGCGAATTTTTGAGGCGTAGTTACAGACTCGCTGACGATTTTTTATAAGTCAGTTGTACTTTTTAGTAAAACACTAGAATATTTATTAGTATTTTGATTGATTCATCCTTAATTGTAGAAGTCATTATGTTGTTAACCTAATTTTGTACATGCCTATTACTTGACTATTATATATATAATTTGTTCTATTTAGTATTCAATTTTATTAATTAATTAATATTTTTTTTAAATTATTTGATAAGCAAGGTTATCTATAAATGTGAATTAAGAAATGTTATGAGGAAACTAGTCAGAATTATTCAAAAAGTAAAGTCATGCATTTTTCTACATAAAATTGAGGAAGATCCATTATAGTAAATATTCCATGATATCCATATCTAGTAGTATTGTTGATGATGATAGCTGGATAGTAGAGCGATAATTTACGACAACTGTATAGTAGAGCTAGCTTTTACCAAATGTTTTCCTATCTTTTTGCTTTGAAACCGGTTAAATGTTATTGTTTTAGTGGGTTTCTATTGATCAATCTTTAATTTCGTTTTCCTTTGCCGGTTTTTGATGGAATTCAAGTCGCTCAATCTAGAATTTTTTGTATATTGGTTTGTGGAATGTTATTTGTCGTTTCGTCATCTTTATTTTTAGCCATCTTCGACTTGTGGTTTTTGCTTGCCCCTTGGTATCTTTACCAATTTCTATATCATTCAGACTACTAATATTTTCTCTTTTCTCCTTTTTTCTTTTGACAATGACATTGTCTGTCTTAGCAGATTTTAAATATTTGATTTACTTTTTGTATCTTGCTTCTATACTCTGATATTGTAACTTCCTCAATGTTGTATCATTAGTCATAAATTATTCCACCACCTAATGGCATTATACAAGCAAACTTTCCATTCATTACAAATGTGAATATGTTCACCTGTTCATGAGAATATTGCATTAAAAAATAATCATCCGATTTTGATTTAAAAAATGGTTTCATTGGTTCAATATGTTCTTTGTTTTTAAGACAATTATACACATGAATTCTGATACATCTGTAAAGATTATGTCTGATTCAGTAAAGACTGCGATGGTCGATTTCGATAGCCACTAAGTGAACCATAAAAATACCAGTGGTAATTACAATAAAATGCCTCGATACTTATATTAAGTGACCATGGTTAGTATACATCTTCAAGATAAATTGTTGTGCTTATCCCTTTCAATGTAAAATCAAAATTAAACATCATTTTTATTATCAAGGATTTACCCTATTTACAGGCACGAAGAATATGTAAACATCGTTTCGCTTTCAGCGTTTGTCCTGAAAATAATTTTTAAAAGCATTTGAAACAAAAATTTGGAAAATACTCAAAACTTTGAAAATTACAAAATTTTGAATGAACGTTAAACGGAAAAATCATATGTTTCTTCGGTGTCATCAGAAAACGGTTTCTCAAATTATCAAGAGCCGAAAATGCAAATGCTAATATTCTATATACAATAAAATTAATCTATAAATTAATGGATTTCCTTAAACTTATCTTAGTTGTTGTTTCATAAAAAAAATCTTGTTTTTAATTCTAGATTTAAAAAAAAACACCAATGCTTCATACATTTTACAAAAATTCAAATGAACTAAAACTGGCGTTTTTAACTTCCAGTTCTCTTTTAAGTCTTTGATGCTTATAATATAAAGGATTATATTATGTGTTAGAGTCAAACCGATCAGGATAGACAGACAGATCGTTATCCCTTTATCCTATTTTATTCAGACAGAATAAACATTTTACAATTGATCTGAAAACCACAAAACCCAGGTTTTAAACAATGCAATAGAGTGATTTTTTCAATCCAAAACAAATTCTGAAACTAGCTTTAATCTGCTTTGTCCTTAAAGATTTCAAAAGAGAGAAAAACTACACTGATCTGAATGTGGACCATAGTATGATACCAACCTACGCCATACAGCGAAATTAAAATAACCTTAACTTTAAGTAGGTTTAATGACTGAAGATGCAAAATTTTTAATTTCATTAAGAAGCTAGAAATATTCCATTCGCTATATGGATGATGTCTTTTCATTGGATATGTCTAGTTTGTTGACTGCTGATCAACGTGATCGCCACACCTCATTGATCTTGAAATAAAAGACATCACAGATTCCTCCACACCTTGACTTACAACAAAGACAGACAATAGTTATCTTAACCTATACGAGAATAGATGCTTTTAATGTTTCCAATTGAGAACTTTCCGTTTTTAAGAAGCAACATCCCAATCAGAACCTGCATATGGATTCTATCATCTAAAGTTGAAACGAAATTCCAGAAACTGTGTTCCTATTACGGTTTACTTGATAGAGAGTTGCTTTTCACAAGGAAGCTACTGAAAGGTTCTTAATGGTAAGGTTGAAGTCACCCTAAGATAAACGGACGTCAATATGACTTGATTGACCGTTATTAAAGACATTTACGTGGTAAATCTGTGTCACAGATGACAACGGATGTCTTTCATTGCTGTTACCACAATCCGTTCTCCGTTCCTGGTTTAAACAATCAATATTTTTATGTATTGCTTTGGCGTTGTTTTGACTCTTCGTCATTTTATTTTATGATTTGTTTTGCCTAATTTTCTTAAACTTTTGATTTCGATTCCCTATAGGATCTTCATACTTGTTGGAGCTATCGATACTACGATACCACAATATTTGTTATAGTTGCCCTTTTGTTAAATGCGCATTGTATTTCAAGTAATATCTGTATCAGAATGAATAATAATTCTAAATTAAATTTCAATTGATTTATATTGGTTTTGTTTCAACAATATGTTATACTAGCTACTATTAAATTATTAATGGTGACAACATTTTAACTTTAAGCAAAACATTTATTCACAATGTCAGTGAAATCTCTGAAGTATTGTTTTACTCCGTTTATATGCCGATATTAATTACTTAAAGGTGTAATAGGGCAGTGAAACATTTATTATGTGTTAATGTTAATATTTTATATAGATAAATTAGATGCCACCATATATGTCAGAACTTCAGGTAAACAGTTTTTCTTCCACAAAACACCTGTGTGTTAAGGTAAACGATTTATAACAACCCTTTTAATGCAATATGGATTCCGGCATAAGTATTTGAAATCTGAAGTTTAATTAATAGCCTTTCTACTTAACGTGTTGAAACAAAAAAAAAAAAAAAAAAAAAAACTATAGAATTATATAAATATGTGCAAGAGATAATTTTATTCACTTCAAAG